>CM041293.1:6105506-6770322 GCA_023052935.1 Piezodorus guildinii | reverse complement strand
ACCTCTCTGATAGAACCTTTAAAATCAACCACAATAGTTCCTATTCATCCACTTTTACTCAGTCTGCTGGTGTTCCTCAAGGCAGTATCCTAGGACCCATTCTTTACACAGTCTATACAGCTGATATCCCAACCCATCCTAACACATTCCTTTCTACCTATGCCGATGACACTTGCGTGCTATCAGTTAATAACGATCCTAGTATTGCCTCTCAAAACCTCCAATCCCACATCAGAGACCTTGAGGTATGGTGTCAGAATTGGAGAATTAAAATCAACTCCAATAAATCCCACCAGATTACCTTTACCCTTCGTCGTAAACCTATGACATCCTGCCCTACAGTGTCCTTTAATGATATTCCGCTTGTCCCTGTTGAACAGATCCGTTATTTAGGCCTCCTGCTTGACAAACGTCTTACATGGAATCCGCATACAAGACTGAAAAGACAAGAGACTGCTCGCCGATATCGGTTACTTCAACATTTACTTGACAGACGCTCTAACCTTTCTCTTTACTACAAAAGACTAATTTACATGACAATCATAAGGCCTATCTGGACTTACGGAGTTGAGCTTTGGGGCTCTACTAAACCATCAAACTCTTCCCGTATCCAACCCTTACAATCCAAAATCCTTCGCAAAATCCTTAACGCTCCTTACTTTGTCACCAACAAAATCATCCACAAAGACCTTAATGTTCCATATGTTGCTGATTTGGCCTGTACCAGGTATCACTCCTTCCATGAAAAACTCCACTCCCACTCTAATCCACTAGTTTCAATCCTTGCTTCCACTTCAATTCCTGACAATCCGCCGAGGCGTCTGAAAAGAAGATGGCCTCGAGACCTTCTTGTGTAGATTTACTACTAGAGTGCTGCCAATGGGCAGTTTCTCTTCATGTTTTTTTTTCATGTGTATTATCATTTTAGCCTATTTACTTGATGTATGAACATAAAGTTGTAAATTTCAATAAATGAATTAAAATAAAAAAAAAACTGTTAAATTTTAATTGTCCAAATTTTTCTACGAACTTTCCGGACAACCCAATATATTCTTTTAAAAACGTCTTAATAGCGATCATAATAACTGAAATTGACGCAGACGAAGTCGCGCGCAACAGCTAGTATTTCATAAATATGTAAGTGAAAGTAAAAATTGTTCGATAAAATGGTTTGGATTTTTCCTATTTCTTTAAATATGTAACCTAACTTAAGACTAGTTTATTCCCCATCAACATAAGTACCTATCACACACTTTCAACCTTCTCTTGACTTTCTCTATCATCATGTAGAAACGCCTTAAAGTGCAACGTTATATACCCTTATCCGTTACTGATATGCCTTAAACTTGCAGTCGTAAATCTGTCAAACTTCAACCGTAAAACATGAATTATTTACTTAGGATATAATCTGTAATTTATGATGTTTACCTAAAGTATTATCTTGTGAAATATTTCATATATTAGTGATTAATTCAATGAATAAACATTACTAGTATTACCAATCTATCGCTTTCTTATAGACATTTTTTCAAATTGTTCATTTAATCATGCATCAAAATGATTTAAATTTCATTGAAGAATTGAGTGGAGATCGCGGTCATAAGAAACATTCTAAAGGGTTGTTTATTTTGCTGACGTTTTGGTCTAAATTTTAGGCCATCCCCAGGTCTGAGAAAGAACACGATGACAGTTTTAAAATCGCTGCAAATTATTCCACAATTGTAAATTATTACTTTCACTTACCTACATATGAAATATATAGTAAGGGAAAGTATTGCGATCGTGAAAATTGTCGAATTCCAGTTTTTAACGGAAATACACGTTTTTGGGTCCTCTGAGTCCAAATCACCAAGTCCCGCAAAAAGGTCTCTGTGTATTCTTGTGTCCATGAGTCCGTGTGTCCGTGTGTTTGTGGTACGTCCAGCGCGAAAACGAAAAGTCCTACGAAACTGAAATTTCATATTTACTTCTTCTTCGTTCTTCCCTATATGGCTATGTCAGGAAGTGAGAATATGAATTTAGCGGTACTCTTTAGGTCCCCCAGACCTCCGAAGAGGTTGGTCCCAAGGTCTGTTGGTTGAGGCCATATCTGTCTCCGTATGTCTTTCACCAATTGGTAGCTTTGCAGAATGTGCTATGTGGTTTTTTTCTTTGTCTGTCTGTAGCCATTGTGGGAATTGGTGCATGATGTTTTTTTCTTAGACCATCATACAAGATGTCTAGGGACTATTTGCGCCTTTCGGCCTATATCTCCGACTTCTGCATCATTTGTAGGATTTGTTCTCTCGCAGTTGGATATCTGGCTAGGGCCCAGCCGACCCCTACCGTCTTCGGCTTCTTGCCAGTACTGGTTGCACTGCTGCCTACCATCAGGGATATTTATCGACCTCCCAGTCTAGACCCGCCATGTTCAGTCAGATGCAGGGTCGCCTCGGGCAGGATGCTGTTCTTCGCCGCGCTCGGACGGTCTTGGCAATAGCGTCCTTGAGGTCTCCGCTTGCTGCTTTTCAGGCCTATCGGCTACTCCCCAGGTTTTGATTTTATTTATTTATTTATTTAACGTCACTTTATGCTACTATGGCTAATCGGACGATGCTACAGTAGGAGTCCTAAATTTTGCCTATCCAGGTTTTATTAGGATAGGGATCTTTAACGAGTACCTGACATCGCACAGGCTCGGGACCACCTTTTAACGTCTCCTCCGAAGGACGGCGTAACTAGGGATTTTTTACTCCCATTAAAAAATCCTAGGACCACCTGCGGGTTTGAACCCGTGACCTTTGGCATGGGAGGCTGTTACGCTAGCCACCCAGCTACAAGTGAGGTTTTGAGTGAGGACCAGTCTCTAGGTCTTCCCTAGCTAAAGGTGCTACCTCTCCTCATCATCTCGACCGCTATATCATATTTACTACAACTATACGCCCTAAATGTTACAGCAACTTTTTCATAAAAATTGTCTAACCAGAAGATTCACTTTATACCATGCGTTTTGCACCTATTTACGATTTTCACAAAAACGGCTCTAACGATTTTGATTAAACTCGCTATATCGATGTGGAATCGGACGGGCTTTAATATCATGTAGGTTTCATTCTGATTAAAATATTCTGGCAGATATGGACACCCTCCCGGGACAGACCTAGCCACTGTAAAGTGAGTGCCCAAAAGATTGGGGGGTGGAGAGACCTGGCAGCTGAGCGTAATCAAGACCTAATCACCTCTTTGTACTGACGTTAGCCTAGAAACAGTACGAATCTCTATATGTACTGAACATTTTTTTTTTTTATTTTTTTTTTTAATTTTCTCAAAAACGGCTCTAACGATTTTGATTAAATTGGCTATATTGAAGTACATAAAATTTAACGAGGGGGCCACGGGTGGATCACGCCGCCCCACGGAACAGTCAAGTGTGACCAACCTGTCGTAAGCGTGTTAAATTATGGACAGTCATGTCCACCATCTACTGTTCCTAGGCAGAAAGAAATAATAAAGCCACCTTTTTTACTTTCACTTACTATATATAGTAAGGAAAAGTATTGAATGAATGAATATGAATAATTTTATTTGCTTTCGGGGTAACCCCCATACAAATAGAGCTGGCTACATAACAAATATAGAATAAAAAACATACTTCAATAAAAAAGTTAGCAAGACACCAATTCACTACGTTATCAGCTCTAGGTACATTGTATTACAATAAAACTTATAACAAAATAACTCAAATACAATATATGAATAATATAATAGTTTACAATATAATAAATATATAAATATATGTTTTACATAATATGGCGAAACACGATAAATAATATGATTCAGTTAACAAACATGTTTATTCATTTATTATAAATGATCTGATTTGGCAACATTGCCTGGCATAATAATAAATATTTTTCAATTCATCAATATCATCGGTGGTAAATAGGGCGATAAAATTTGTAATGTTCATATTTAAGGCCCTAGGGATATAATGCGTTCGGTACGGTGCGTATATGGGACATCGAATGAAAATGTGAAATAAGTCCTCTCTTTCGTTGAGGTTACATAGCGTGCAGTTTTCGTTGGGTTTAAATTGGTAGTATATATTGTTAAATGTTAATTTAATATTGTAATTTCCAGAGAGTCTTAATTGTGCAAATATTTTTATGACACGGAACGGTGCGTTTGATAATAAGTAAGCTTGAGGTTTATGTCTATTGTTATGAATGGACGGATAGAGTGGGTTGTATTTACCGGGAGTGATTAACTTTTGTTTATCTATTGTCTCCATATGATTTGTAAACAGTATCAATGTTTTGTGCATCTCTAACTGAAAAATAGCCGGGTTTTCTATTTCTAATATAGACTGTTTGTTTATTCGATTTAATATACAGTATAATTGGTGAAACCAGTTGTATTTTTGTTCTTTATTTGTTGGTTTATAAGTTTTCTTTAATGTATTAAAGCATATTTTAGGGAGTCGGTTATCACTGAGTTTTAAAATTTTATGCACCCAAGAGAGAGAAAACTTTAATATTGAGATTAGGCAATGGGGAACATTAAATTCCGACCGTATTAATAAAAAAGGTATATTTTTGTTTAATGCGAATAAACGTTTATAAAAGTTGATGTTTACGCTCTCTATCCTGTCTACATATCTTAGTCCCCATATTTGCACATTATTAAAGAGGATACTCATTGCTATTGCATTATTTATTTTAATTTTGTTTTCCCACGATCTTAGTTTTGTTTTTGCGCAAAGTGCGATAACAGAACCTATTGCAGTTTTCGTTTTGGATATGAAGTAGTTAGTGGCTTTGTAAAATATTCCCGTTTCGGAAAATGGTACTCCTAGATACGTGTACTCCGGTACTCTTTCTATTTCACTATTTTCATAGTATATCTTGCCAACCCGTTTACATTTTCCTTTGTGGAAGCATATTATTTTTGTTTTCCGAGTATTAACTTCTAGCCTTTTCATCAGGCAGTATTGATTCAAAATATTTATTTTGTTTTTGGCGTCGGTATAGCTATCTGCTAGGATAATGAGGTCGTCCGCGTATAGGAGTAGCAGTATGTCGCACGAGTTATTTACTTTTATGCCTCCAACATTTTTGCTTCGGAAAAACACATCTATATCATTTAGATAAAGGCTAAATAAATAAGGGGACAATATTTCCCCTTGCAGTAGACCCAATGTGACATCGATCTCTTCTGATATCATACCGTCACTTTTAACGACAGCCGAGGCGTTCTGGTATATATTTTTTAAAATTCTAATAATTTTTCCACTAATGCCTTGATTGTGAAGAGATTGCCATAGGAGATTGTGATTAATCGAATCAAAGGCTCGCTTAAAATCGACAAAGATGGCAAAAAACTTTTTTCCCCGAGATCCCAGCTGCATCTGAATAAGAGTTGTCAATATAAACAAATTATCCAAACAGCTTCTATCTTTACGAAACCCGGATTGTGCTTCGGGAAGAGCATTCGTCTCATCGCACCATAGAGTGAGCCTATTTAAAATTATTTGTGTGAATATTTTCATAATACAATTCAACAAAGCAATCGGACGGTAATTTTCTGGTAGGTTTCTGTCACCCTTTTTAAATATCATAATATACACCGTTTTTACCCAGGATGTTGGTATATTTTCCGTTTCAAATATTTTATTATATAAATGTAGTAAGTATAATTGCCAGTTAGTGGGTAAATTTTTGTAAAATTCGTAATTGAAGCCATCTCTACCAGGACTCTTGCCAGTTTTACATTTTCTTAAGGAAATCTGAAGTTCTTCGAGGCTAATGACCGAGTCGAGGAGGGGATGAAGTACTCCGAAGTACGATACGTTTTGGTCGACCCACGGGGGATATATGCTTTGTAAATAATTAAGCCATTGTTCACAGTTTATCGGTGAAGATTGTGGTTGCCTATTTTTGTATCTGTTTATTGCACCCCAGAATGTTTTCGAATCACGAACATTAGCTAGATCATCCATGATGGTGCGCTCGAATTCAAGCCGCTTCAATTTTATTAAATTTTTGAATTTTTTCTTTGAGGTAATGTAATCAGCAACTTCATTCTCAAGAAAACGATTTTTAACCATTGATTTTAGCCTAAATCTAACATACCTTTTCGCCAATGCACATTCATAATCAAACCAGGGTTTATTTATTCTATGGCAATTATTACTATTAAAATTTTTTTTCTTTAATAAACCAAGTGTTTGTGACGTTTCTTGGATAGCTGTTATAAGATTATTTTGAAGTATTTCGACGGATTGCGAGTTTATGTTATATCCTACCCTAGGGGAATTCATAATTAGTTCATAATATGTTAAAGTTTTTGAATCATCCCATTTCGCGAAAGTAAAAGAGAGGTTAGATTTTTTTAACGGAATAGTACACGTAGTATTTACCCAAATATTGAGCTTGGTCTCTATAGGAAAGTGTTGTGAGACTGAAATATTATGTATTATTTTTAAATCGGCAATCGAATTTATATGTTGATAGCTGCACCAGACCATATCAACTACACTTTTCCCTTTTGGAGTGACATTAGTATACTGACCGGGATTATCGCTAGCAGTTCGACCATTTAGAAGAACAAAAGAATTATTTTCCATAAATTCTACCAGTATTTGACCCCTCCTATTTTCTACAAGGTCCAAGCTAGTTCTACGATGTGTTAAATTAGAGCCATCAAAGGCCTCAATATCTCCCTGATTCAAATTCGCAACCCTGGCATTAAAATCCCCTAGACAGAGAACTAAGTTGTGAGCATATCTACTTTTTATACTTAATATAGTTGGTTCAAATAATTCTAAAACATAGTTTAAGTTCAAAGAAGGCTTAAAATAAACTAAAATTATAATAAATGCACTAAATCCCTGATTTTCTTTAAAATAGGCACAAATCCAATATTCACTTATATCCAACACATTGACCTCAAAGACACTAGAATTATAGAATATCATTAGACCACCACTGCCTCTACCTCGGCTCTTCTCCCTGATGGCGTTGGACGAAACGTAACTGAATTGTGAGAGCGCTGGCGGGGCCGCTGGCGGTTTTTCTAATAAGTGCGTTTCACAGAGGCAGATTATAGAGGTGTCTTTGAATTTTTTACCTTCTTCCACGAAATTTTTATATCCATCAACATTCCAGGAAAATATTGTGCAAGGCTCTGAGTAATTTAAATTTTTGATTTTACAGGTATTCCTTTTGTGATTTAAAATTCCAGATAAACAATTCGGTATTTTTTTTGACAGTGGTCAAGATGTAATATCTTTACTTTTAGTCTTCTTATTTTGGATTGAAGTACACGGAGAAGTTTCGAGTGATGCCGGGAGTGAACGCTTTTTCTCATTGATATCTTTATTTCTATTAAATTCATCGGAGTCGGTGTCGTAATACTGTTCATGTATATTTTTAAATAGAGACAGATCAGATTCGCTTTTAATTGGTATTTTCGCAGAGCCATCAATATGCCGTATATATATTTTTCCGTTTCTATGCCAAGCATACTTGAAATGTCCTTCTTTTTGTAAGGCTCTAGTTTTAGTGAATATTATTCTATTTTCAGGGGTTAGTACTTCGTTGATGTATACCTTTTTGTTTTTTTCCTGGTCAGATTCGAAGCCACTGATACTCTTAACAAAAACTTTTCCTCTGTTTTCTCGAGCTCGTTCCAAAAATGCATCTCGATCGACTTTCCTCAGAAAAAACAGTATGATAATATCAGTGAAAGACCCGTTTTTTCTTCGGATTCTGTAATAATTATCAAGATCTCTGATATTAAAGTCAGTATTTAGGAGACTGAATAGATCGGAGCATATTTTCTTTACGTTTTCCCCTTCTTTATAAGGAATCCCCTTGACTTCTATTTTTTTACTTGACATCATTTCAGCCGAAGCGTTTTTTAAGCTCTGAAGTTCTGTTTTTAGGCTTGATACCTGTTCGTTAAAGGTTTTAAACTGAGAGACAATGTAATTCTGAGTTTCTTGAAATCCTGATATGATTTTTGTAAATTGTTCCATAGAATTTTTAATTGTTGAAATTTCTGCATTTGTGGTTGTTGTAGAACTGATTAATAGGTCTATTTTTTCTTCTAGACTCAGCCTGTTCAGAGAGCTTTCCGCCATTATTTATAGAAAATCTATGTAATTAAGTAAACAAGAAAAAAAAAAAAAAAAAAAAATTTATATACCTATATATGCAACAGGTTAATATAAATAAATACTTTATATACAGCTGGTTGAATAAATAAATAAACAGCTGCTGGAATTAAGTTTAACTCTCAGTCATTGACAACTCACCGCGGTGGTGGGGGTAGACATGATATCGCTTGCAAATTTGATAAGGACTGCAAACTCTTCGTGAAATTATATTCCTTATACAACTCCTTGCACTTTTTATACTACTCACAGTTCGATGAAAATTTATTACAATACAGATTAATAGAAGTTACAGCATTGTTCAAAAAATCAGACTTCTAGAGAGAAGTATGCACACACTGGCACGTAGTGAACACAGACACGATGTAGCACCTATCTAGGCCTGAGCCAAACTCTCAGGAAAAGTATTGCGATCGTGAAAATTTTCGAATTCCAGTTTTTAACGGAAATACACGTTTTAGGGTCCCCTGAGTCCAAATAACCAAGTCCCGCAAAAAAGGTCTCTGTGTCTGTGTGTGTGTGTGTGTGTGGTAACTCCCGGGCGGAAACGAAAAGTCCTATGAAACTAAAATTTCATATTTAAGACAACTATACGCCCGAGATGTTACAAAAACTTTTTCATCAAAATGAGCTTACCAGAAGAGCCACTTTATACTATATATTTTGCACCTTTTTACGATTTTCTCAAAAACGGCTCGGACGATTTTGTTTAAACTCGCTTTATCGATGTAAAATTAATTGGGCTTTAGTATCATGTAGGTTTCATTATGATTAAAATAGTCTGACAGGGCTTAAATGCCGATATTTTAAATCTTGTTACCACTTATGAAAAACAGGTAAATATATAAATTGAATGAATTCGAAACCCAACTAAAGGAAAAAACTGAAAAAATATATTTATTTTGTTTTTGAACATAAGGACAGTAATATACATGGATGATGCACTGTTTGAAAGCTAAAGATTTAAAAAAAAAATATTATCTCATACACAAGCTTTTAAAAGTTAATAGAGAGTGATGAAAAAACGATAAAACTAAGTGATTATTTTAGATAATAATATAATAGATTTTTTAATAAAAAACATGCTTCTTTAGGAATTCCATTTAATTAATTCATTAATGGTTTCACTCATTTTTATCTCTGACTGTATTTTGAAAATTCTTTAATTAATTCTAAAATCGGAGTTAAGTGAAAGTCGTGTTGCTCGCACCAGTTTTTTCTTTTGGATTGATAAGTACGAATCAGCTCAAATAAGTTGAGCTTCCATCCTCTTAATTGTATGTAGAAAATTACTTTCGATATTTTAATGTTACATATCCTGTGAGTATAACCTTGTAGGTGAGTGAAAAAATAGCACGTTTAAGATTACATTGATTATCGCAATGTGAGAAGCGAACTGTTTTAATAAATTATTAATACCAACCATCATTGAGTTGGAAATGGCTGTATCCGTGATCAAATGTATCAGTATGAGAAACCTAAGAAATCTAGCCCAGAGTCTATACAAGTACGTTCTTCAATTTTTTTTATTTGAAATTCTGAAATCGAAGATCTAATTTTTTGCAATCCAACAAATTTTTTTTCTTAAAGTGTCTTGATCAATTACTCATTCTTCGATATACGTTCGCAAGTGTGGTATTCACTATCAATTCGATAAAACGAATCAATCTCACTTCCTTAGTTGCATAACACCAAATTTTACTTTCTTTTTTTTTTTTTAACATATTTACAAATGTATTATACACATGAAGAAAATGTGATGGACATACTAAACTGGCATGAAATACATGTAGAGACGCTACCCATTGACACCACCCTAAAAATATTCTAAACTAGAAAGTCTTTTATTTTCAAACACCTCGGTGGATTATCAGGAATCGAAGAGGATGGTAGAATTGAAACTAGTAGGTAAGAGTGGGATGATTGATACCTGGTTCGGGCTAAGTCAGTAATGTCTTAATGGATGAGTTCGTTCGTGACAAAGTAAGGATCGTTAAGGATTTTGCGAAGGAGTTTGGATTGTAAGGATTGGATATAAGAGGAATTCGATGGTTTATTAGAGCCCCATGCTCTTCTCCGTAACTCCATATCGGCCTTTTAATGGTCATATAACAAAGTCTTTTGTAATTAAGTGAAAGGTTGGAGCTTTTGTCGAGTAAGTGTTGAAGTAGTCGAAAACGTCGGGCAGTTTCTAGTCGTTCCAGTCTTGTATGCGGATTCCAAGTTAGACGTTGGAGTCAAGATGGACTCCTAGGTATCGAATCTGTTCAACAGGAACTAGTGGAGTGCCATTAAAGGATATATTATGACAGGAAGTCATTGGTTTATGACGAAGGGTAAAGGTTATTTGGTGGGATTTGTTAGAATTAATTTTAATCCTCCAATTCTGGCACCATACTTCAAGTTCTCGGATGTGGGATTGAAGAATGTGGGAGGCAGTAACTGGATCATCATCTACTGATGACACACACGTGTCATCAGCATAGATAGAAAGGAAAGTGTTAGAATAGGTTGAAATATCAGCTGTTTGGACTGTGTAAAGTACGGGTCCTAGGATGCTGCCTTGAGGAACACCAGCAGATTGAGAAAAAAGGAGAAATAGGAACTATTGTGATTTATTTTGAATGATCTATCAGCGAGGTAGGACTGGATAATAAGAAAATATGTAGGAGGGAGGAATAGACGGAGTTTGTAAAGCAATCCCTGGAGCCAGACTCAGTCAAAGGCCACATAAAATTTACTTATATAATTTAATTATCCTTCTTCAAAATAAATCACAATCGCTCCTATTCATCTCCTTTTACTCAGTCCGCTGGTGTTCCTCAAGGCAGTATCCTAGGACCCATTCTCTACACACTGTATACAGCTGATATCCCAAACAATCCTAACACATTCCTTTCCACTTATGCTGATGACACATGTGTGTTATCAGTCAATAACGCTCCAACTGTTGCCTCTCTAACCCTTCAATCCCACATCAGAGACCTTGAGCTGTGGTGTCAGAATTGGAGAATTAAAATAAATTCCAACAAATCCCACTAAATAACCTTTACCCTTTGTCGTAAGCCAATGACATCCTGCCCTACAGTATCCTTTCATAATATTCCACTTGTCCCTGTTAAACAGATCCGCTACCTAGGACTCCTCCTTGACAAACATGGAATCCACCCACAAGACTTAAACGACAACAAACTGCTCGCCGCTTCCGATTACTTCAACACTTACTAGACAGACGCTTAAACCTTCCACTTAACTACAAAAGGCTCATCTACATGACCATGATAAGGCCTGTATAGACTTACGGAGTTGGGCTTTGGGGCTCTACTAAACCATCGAATTCTTCCCGTATCCAATCCTTACAATCCAAAATACTTCGTAAAATCCTCAACGCTACTTACTTTGTCACAAATAAAATCATCCATAAAGACCTAAATGTTCGATATGTTGCTGATTTGGCCCGAACTAGATATCAATCCTTCTATGACAAACTCCATTTCCACCCCAACCCACTAGTTTCAACTCTTGCTTCCTCTTTGATTCCTGATAATCCTCCGAGGCGTCTGAAAAGAAGATGGCCTCGAGACCTTCTTGTATAAAATAGTTACTGGAGCGCTTCCATTGGGTTGCTCCTCTACAAGTCTGTCTCATATGATTTTTCTTTTAGCATATTTACTTGTTGTAATATAAATTACAGTTGTAAATTTCTATAAATAAATAAAAAAAAAAAAAAAAATTATCCCTCCTTCTTTCCTAGTTATCAACAGCATTTGCTGCTATTCAGGTAGACCTAGATAAGATCAGTGCCTGGGCGAATCTGAATAAGCTTAGCTTAAACGCTACGAAAACTCAGACTATATTGATTGGCTCCAGTCCTCTTCTCAGATCCAACACCACCTTCCCAACCTTACTTCTAAATGATCACCCATTACATAACATTCAATCCCTATGTCAATAATCTAGAAAATGCTATAGACCAAGCCCTATCCTGGAAACCTCATATTGTCCTACCCTGAAGTTTTTCCATCGTTCGTTACCTTCTACCACAATCCACGCGTAAGCTCCACCTTTCCTCACTTATTTTTCCTCAATCCGAATATTGCTGTGTGGTGTACGGTGGCTTCTCTATGGTCCTTGAGAACAAAGTGAAGCGTATTATAAATTGCTTTATCAGATTTGTCTTTTGCGCCTCCCCTTCACACGCAGACAATACTTCCTTAGACCATTCCTCTACCAAACAATAAAACCCTAACAAACATAAAGCAGAAATCAGGTTCAAAATTCAAAACTTACTGAATACGGTAGAAAACCTCACTACCACTGATAAATCACATTGGACTACTGCTAAGAAACTGCTTCAGTTCAAAGATTTTTATCGTCTTCTCCTCGATGAATTCCAATCCTGGACCAGATCTGATGAAGAAAAATCCCAAACAATAACGATCCTAATATTGCCTATCAAACTCTTCAATCCCACATCAGAGATCTTGTGGTATGGTGTCAGAATTGGAGAATTAAAATCAATTCCAACAAATCTCACCAAATTACATTTACTCTTCGTCGTAAACCTATAAAATCCTACCCTTCAGTGTCCTTTAATAGTATTCCTCTTGTCCCGGTTGAACAGGACTCCTACTTGGCACACGTCTAACATGTAATCCTCATACAAGACTGAAACGACAAGAAATTGCCCGTCGCTTTCGCTAACTTCAACACTTACTGTACAGATGCTCTAACCTTCTACTTATCGACAAAAATCTCATCTATATCACCATCAGGCCTACCTGTACTTACGGAGTTGAGCTTTGGGGTTCCACAAAACCATCAAATTCTTCTCGTGTTCAATCCTTACAATCCAAAATCCATCGCTGCTCCTTACTTTGTCAGGAATTAACTCATCCATAAAGATTTTAATATCCCATACGTTGCTGATTTGGCCCGAACCAGGTATCAATCCTTCCATGACCAACTCCACTCCCACTAGTTTCAATCCTTGCTTCCTCTTCCATTCTTGACAATCCTCCGAGGCGCCTTAATTTAATCTATCTAATGTTTTCTGGCCAGATGTGCTATCTTTATTTGTAACATTTATGTTATTCTTAAGGGGCTAAGCCCTAAAATAAAAGTTTTTTCTATTGGATTCCAAAATGATTCAAAACTTTCGTTATGATATTTCGTTTAATTCTACCACTTTAAAATTTCTTAATTTTTTTTTGGGGGGGGGGCGGGAGATCTACCAAAGTCTTCCGCAAATACAGAAAAATCTTCGTGTTCAAAAATCACGTCACTCTATACAGCTTTATTCAGTCTGTTATTATTTTTTACTGTAATATGCTATGTTTACACAGCAGAGTTATTATAGTGTACCAAACGTCTCTTCTATGTCTTTAATGTGTAATAAAGAGACGATATTCGTTTTTTAAGGTTCATTAAGAATCACGTGGAATCCATAACATGTTATCACTACTTTTTCTTTAA
Source organism: Piezodorus guildinii (assembly GCA_023052935.1). NCBI lineage: Eukaryota > Metazoa > Arthropoda > Insecta > Hemiptera > Pentatomidae > Piezodorus > Piezodorus guildinii. The sequence continues at coordinate 6,756,692 of CM041293.1, read as the reverse complement.
AAACTTTAACATAAAGTTAGATTTAAAAAAAAAACTTTTAGTTTGGATGGAAACATTTTAGATTAAATAATCTACTAACAAAAATTATTATCTCGATATCGCCTAGTTTTATCCGCTTGCGATGATTATTCATTACCTTATACAACATTATGTATAAGACAACATTTTTTTTTCTAAAACCATTAGCTTCCAACGATATATTGTACATAATATTACTATTAAAAAAAAAAAAAAAAAAAAAAAAAATTACCTAAAAATATATTTTTGCTCTTTTCTCATTTAGTTGGACATTTCTTTTAACTTTTATATTTGCTAGATGATATGGTTACTTTTATCGAATCTATAAAATCAAAAGTACTTGGAGGAAGAAAATACAAAAAATCGCCAGTTAAGCCATGTCAGACTATTTCAATTAGTATGAAACCTACATGATTGTTTATTTATTTAACGTCACTTTTATGCTGCTATGGCTAATCGGACGATGCTACATTGGGAGTCCTAAATTTTGCCTATCTAGGCTTTATTAGGCGAGTACCTGACATCGCACAGGATCGGGACCACCACTTAACGCCCATTCAGAAGGACGGCATAACGAAGGATTTTTATTCCCATTAAAAAATCCTAGAACCACCTGCGGGTTTGAACCCGTGACCTTTGGCATAGGAGGCTGTTATGCTAGCCACCCAGCTACAAGTGATCCCACTATATGAACTGTTATACTTTAGTATAGTTATTTAGAAATAATAAAATATTGTGTAATAATTTGCAGCGATTTTCATTGTCATATTGTACTGATATAAGTTTGAGCCGAAACGTCGGCAAAATTAAAATATTTTAAAACGACTGACTGCCGATGATTTCTACCTACAGTTATGGAATGAGATTTACTCATCTATTGTAATTGCTATTACAGTTGTAATTATAATTATGAAGAGGTTATTGTGATTGTTGTTAGTAATATTTATGTTGCCTCCTATTATAAAGGATGCCGCCTTCTGCCTCCGAAGGGTCTGTGGGACACCTTTTCTCGTACCTGAGCCCCTACAGGAAGTACTTTGACATTATGGGTGCTAAGTGATCCATATGTCCCTCCATTTGATCTCTGCCGCCTTTCCTCCATCCCCTCCTCTATTCCTTCCTATATGTACCCCCCCAAATCCTAGGGCCAGGGCACTCCGGTCAAAATGTTATTACTGTAAAGGTGTAATATATTATATCATTAAGAAGTTTATGTTTCTGTTTCCATAGTGAATAAATATACAAAGTTTAAATAAAAGTGTTATTTGTTAACTGGCGCCCGAAGTAGGGACTGCAAGTTTCGAATCAAGAAGTGATTTGATGAACTCTGCAGTCAGCACATGAACCTTTGAAGATTCTTCTCTATAACTGGTCGATGCGAAGAACCCCATTCAAGAAGAGGGATCCTGCCGAGTTCGCCTGAGGTTTTCACCGGACGACTATAGACCACACCAACAGATCAGTGAGCTTTAAAATATTTTTAAGATTTACTATATTTTATTTTATTTCTTTTATGTTAGATCCATCATTAGATAATATAAATATTCAATTTTCCCAACTTAAAATCTCAAATATGGCATCATTCAAAATAGAAACTCCAGACTATGATCACATACCTATCTTTGATGGGAAATCTCACAATTTATTAGATTTTGTAAAAACCGTTAGATTTGTTAAAGACATTTTTTGTGCCGAAAATAACTCCTTCAAAATTATTAATGAGCGTAGACTACTTAACCATGTCTTATCTCGCCTCACGCCAGACGTTAGAGAACTATTAAATAATGATAACGAATCCAGTACAGTAGAAGGTTTATTAGGGTTTTTAATAAGAAAATTCAAAGATTCTAGGCCGATTGAACAATTAATTGTAAATTTACTTAACTATAAAATAGGCCCGGATGAGCACCCCATTGACTTCTTGAAGCGACTTAATAAGGAGAGGACCTCAATAATTTCTAGATACAAAATCGATAGAACCCCCGACCTTGATAACTCTATAATCCTTTTAGATAAACAAATTAAACACCTTTTTTTAATGAACTTGCCTCTAAATGTAAGAACATATTTATTGACTAAAGCAGACAAATTGAAAGATCTAGATGACTTATTAGACCTTATGCATCAAGAAAGTCACTTCCTATTCGATCATCAGCCATCCGATTGTACAGACCTTAGCAGAGGCTTACAACCAGAACGTAACAATTACCATAAAAGGGAATTTTATAATGATAGACTTGAGCCTAGGCAATACAAAAGCATTAATAATTACCGCCCTAATCAGCAAAACGAATCATTCGGTCCCCAAAATAGAGAGCGACAAGGGAGTTACTCAGATACAAAATATTGGTACCCGAAGAATCAGAAAAATAATCAAAAACGGTATGATTACCGCCAAGGCAATTTTAAATCTCAACAAAGTCATTACGAGGGCTCCGCTAGAAAAGCTTTCCCCACTCGACCTATTAAACAAGAAAACCGACAATCGATGTATCAAATAGAATATGAGACAACTCCAGACGAAAACCCATTAGAATCGAGATTAAAAGAATTGGAAAAAAGGATTGAAGAAATGACATCTCATTTTTTAGAGGAAACCGAAAACCCAGAAAACCAAACGTAATTGAGCTACAAACAAATAACTTAAATCAACTCCCTTATATTAAAGACGGTTCTAATAGAAAATGGCTCATTGACACCGGCTCTAAACACAATTATATTAATCCTGATATCATTCCTATTGGCATCTATCGAAAAAAAGAAAATTTCATAATTAAAACTGCTACAGGTGAAAAAAAAGGAACCGAAGTTATTTATACATCTTGTCGTAATCACTTTTTGAAATATCCACGTTTAATTAAATTTTACGTATATAAATTCAGCCCAAACTATGATATTCTTCTGGGAAACAAGTTAATGATCGATATGGAAGCTAATATTGATTTCAAAAACAATATTATGAAAACCAAGTATAATGAAATCAAATTCAATATTCAGGAAGATCCCAATATAAAATATGTTGAATTAAAATCGGGGTTAAATAGAATATCCATCCCGCGAAATGGTATATATTTTATTAACTTAAAAAATGAAAAAATTGAAATCCCTGAAGGAATATATGAGAAGGAATTGTCCATTATTAGTGAACAGGATCAGATTTGTGAATTAAACTACCAAGAATTGTTGGGGGAAGAAGTTGAAATAACTATTCCAAAAACAATAGACATTATGAGTGAGATTCCAACTTTAATACGCGCTGACCATATAAGTCCCAAAGACAAAGCTGCGTTAATTGGTATTCTTAGGAAGTATCCTACAATATTTAGAACAGGAGATGATAAATTATCCGCGACGGATTTATTAGAACATAAAATAAAAACCAAAACTGATGACCCGATTTATTCTAAAAACTACAGATATCCACATCATTTTAGAGAAAGTATCAAGGAAGAAATCACTACATTGTTAGAAAACAAAATTATCCAACCGAGCAACTCACCCTACAACTCACCAGTTTGGGTAGTCCTGAAAAAAAACGGATGCTTCTGGACAAAAGAAAATCCGCATGGTTATCGATTACCGAAAATTAAATCAACAGACCATACCAGATAGATACCCTTTGCCTAATATCGAAGATTTATTAGGAAAATTGGGAAAGTCGTCAATTTTTACAGCCATAGACCTCTGCTCCGGCTTCCACCAAATCAAAGTAGAAAGAGATTCAATTAAGAAAACTGCATTTTCAACGGATCAAGGGCATTTTGAATTTCTGAGGATGCCGTTTGGTTTATGTAACGCGCCTGCAACTTTCCAAAGAGCAATGAATATAATATTTTCGGATGTCCCTAATACTTTAGTCTATATGGACGATATAATCATTTTTTCAGAAAATATGGAAGAACACTTAAAACACCTAGAGACTGTTCTACAAAAATTAGATAGACATAATCTGAAAATCCAGTTAGACAAGACTGAATTTTGCAAACGCGAACTGTTATTTCTTGGTCACATTATATCAGAAAGAGGTGTTCAACCTAATCCAGCCAAAATTAAAGTTATTATGGAGTCGAAACTACCACGTAATGAAAAAGAAATAAAAAGTTTTTTAGGCCTCACAGGATTTTACCGTAAGATGATACCTAATTATGCTAAGATAGCAGCTCCCATGACCAAAGCGTTAAGAAAAGATGTAGCTATAAACCCCGAATTCTACAAAGAGTCATTTGAAGAACTTAAATTATTAGTTTGCAGTAGTCCCATATTACAATTACCTAATTTCGAAGAGGATTTTTTCCTAACCACAGACGCTTCGAACTACGCGGTTGGTGCAGTATTAGCTCAAAAGAAAGAGGGCAAGGAATTGCCTGTTTGTTTTGCATCCCGTGTCTTAAACAAGGCTGAACAAAATTACTCCACAACTGAAAAGGAATGTCTTGCAATCATATGGGCTTGTAATCATTTTAAGCCATATCTTTATGGAAGGAAATTTTTCATTTATACGGACCATAAGCCATTAGAATACATGAAAACATGTAAATCACAAAATGCTAGGCTAATACGATGGAAACTAATGCTTGAAGATTTTGATTTCGAAATTAAACACATCGAGGGCAGGGCCAACAAGGTAGCAGACCATTTATCTAGATACCCGCTTGAGGAAAGGGAATTATTGACAATTGAAGACAGCGTGTCCAGTGATTTAGAGACAGACCATTCTGCACATTCTTCCGATAATAGAGTAATGGTAATTGAAGACAAAGAGAAGCCCGTAAACTTTGAAAAACATCAAATTGTATTCACCAAAGGAGTTGATAAAAATAAAACTGAAATGCCATTTCCGGGAAGGGAAAGACATGTTATCTACTTTCATGGATTGGAAACCATTGAGGAATTAAAGTCTGAACTGCTTAGCATTATTCTACCGGATACTACTTATGGAATATATTGCTCGGGAAAAGAGATTGAAACCGATTTGTATGATGATATTTTTAATAAATTTAGCTCCCTAATAAGAGAAGTATTTTATACTAATCGTGTCAAACGGTATTATAAAATGGTCTTAGATGTTCATGACAAGGATGCTCAAGTCGAACTAATTTCTAATTATCACATTGGAAAGGCATACCATAGAGGTTTTGATGAAACGTATAATCTTATAAGAAAAAAGTATTATTGGCCTAATTTTAGCAAACATGTCCGTGAATGGATAAATAAGTGTGACGTATGCGCCCAAGCAAAATATGATCGACACCCATCAAAGCCTAAATTTAAAATAACTCCCACTCCTGAAAAACCTTTCCAAGAAATTATGATGGACACTCTACACCTGGGAAATAAATACATTTACCTAATAGTCGATACCTTTTCGAAACGCTTATTCTTAAGGACCTTTGATTCGAACAACCAAATTAATGCTACTAAAACACTTATGGATTATACCGTAACTTTTCCTAAACCGCAAACCATTACGACAGATAACGGTAGAGAATATGAAAACTTATTATTCAAAGGCCTAATCAAATATTTACAAATAGAAAAACACGAAACGACTCCATACAATTCAAACTCCTTAGGAATTTTAAATAGAGCTAGTTCTTCATTACTTGAAATAATGAGAACTATAAAACTATCACAGCCAGAAAAATCGGAACTGGAACTAATTCAACTGGCCACGATCGTATACAACCACACCATTAACAACAAATTGAAAATGTCTCCTAATGAAATAACTTTTGGGGTCCTACCGCCTTTATTAAATGAGCATCCTATAATTCACGACTTTCTTATTCAAAAATACCATGCTGATCTTAAAATAACTCAGCAGGCTGTTAGGCAAACAATGAAAGTTAATAAAGAAAATTATATAAATAAAGCTAACCACAGTAGAGACGACGTCAGTATAATCTCATCTGGGAAAGCTGTAGTTAAAACAAAAAGGTTAGCATCAAAGATATCACGACGTTATGATATAGGAAGAATTAAAAACAAAAGATTCTTAAACAAAAAGGGAAAACCAATCAAAATACACCCAAAAAATATTAAAAGTCCAAAAAAGAAATTGAAACATAAGGAACTATCAGGTGAACAATCTACTCGCTTACAAACAGAACTTGATAAAATTATTGATGATAAAATGGAAAATAAATTGTATGAACTAGAACGTGAAAGATGCGTTTCAGTAGTTAGTAATTCACCAGGTTTAAATGCTTTGGCCGTTACTAATGGTAACAATACAAAGTCCGGGAATAATGATCCTACCTGTAAATGAAACTTATTATTTAAACCAATATAATTTAATTCTAGATTGAAAAATGAAAACCAAAAAAAAAAAAAAAAAAAAAAAAAAAAAAAAAAAAAAAAAAAAAAAAAAAAAAAAAAAAAAAGTATAAATGTATAAACAATATAAAACTAATCTTGAATAGGGATAATGCATTCCGCACTTATGTACCATTGTTTTCACCTTGAATGATGACATATTTGATTTTTGCCTCTGCCATATTTGAAAAACAACAATTGTGATTGTAATGGTTAAGAATGGTTCAATATTGTTTAAACCAAACAGCAGCATTAAAATGCAAAACGTAATTGTAAATAACTAACTGTTACAGCAGATAATTGTTAAAGAGAAATTGTTTTTAATTGTAAATTGTAAATCATTACAAATAACGTCTTATCCCAATATTGGTAACATTAAAAGATTTCGAAATTCATTTGAATTTAGGCCAATCATTATTGAAACATCAGGAGATTATTAATTTATTTGTATTGAATTTAATTTTTTTCTACATATTACTATGTTCACCGTAGCTTACTTAAAAAACATTTGTTTTTAAAATATATTACGATAATATTAAGAAACATTGTATATTAAGAAAATAATTGTTATGCACTATTTATGTTTAAAACACCGTTTTTAATGCTTTCACTCAATTTAGGTTTGTAGTTACGTATTTAATTATGTTTATGTGTTGGTAAGAAACTATTATGTTATATAATTGTTTACAAAACCTTAATCTTCTATACATACAGTATTGTACAGATAGTAAAAATAATTCACTGTTGTATGTAATTTATCATAATTGTAATTAAACTGTATCAGAATTTCGAATTTGTTTTGTTTGTGTAACTTCTTAATTTTAAGAATTGTTGTAAGCTTAGGTTAAAAAAATAACTAACTGTTTCTTTGCCTGCTCTGAGCCTTCCTATCCAGAATTTCCAATAGCCTTTCTAATACATATTCAAATAATGTCAACTAACATAATTCAACATTGCACTCAAGGGGCTTCGTGCTTAAAGGGGAGAGTAGTTATGGAATGAGATTTACTCATCTATTGTAATTGCTATTACAGTTGTAATTATAATTATGAAGAGGTTATTGTGATTGTTGTTAGTAATATTTATGTTGCCTCCTATTATAAAGGATGCCGCCTTCTGCCTCCGAAGGGTCTGTGGGACACCTTTTCTCGTACCTGAGCCCCTACAGGAAGTACTTTGACATTATGGGTGCTAAGTGATCCATATGTCCCTCCATTTGATCTCTGCCGCCTTTCCTCCATCCCCTCCTCTATTCCTTCCTATATGTACCCCCCCAAATCCTAGGGCCAGGGCACTCCGGTCAAAATGTTATTACTGTAAAGGTGTAATATATTATATCATTAAGAAGTTTATGTTTCTGTTTCCATAGTGAATAAATATACAAAGTTTAAATAAAAGTGTTATTTGTTAACTCTACGGTTATTTCCCAACTTTATTCAAAACTATTAAGCCTTCCACTTCTGCTGATACTGTCGTGATAGTGCTTTATACTTACACACTTTACTTGCCTGTCTCTATCATGTTGTGGCCTTAATACATAAGCTCTGGTAAACAAAGCGTATAACCCGAGCTAAGATAAGGATTCGGATAGACTCGGGAGAGATCGGAAAGACTCCCGAAGAGCGGGGGTATTTGAAGCCGCTCGCGGTTAGCAGAAGGGAACCAACTCCAAGAGCTACAAGATGTCCTCCAGGTCCCTCCTCGGCCTGGCTGTCATCGCTCTCTGCCTCCAAGTCGAGCTCAAGGCCTATACATGGAATGGTGAGTACCAATCCTCCGCTTCTTACGGAGACTTTAATGCTCCTTCCATAGAAAGAGATATATATTCCTTTGCTATCATTTCAGCGGAAAAATATATTAGCAATATAAAAGAAAAAAAAAGAAAACAATGGAAAAAAATAATGTTATTATGGACCAAATTTCAGTTTGCATTAACCTTTAGATAGGAAAACATCAAACATATAATTTTCGTGCGCGCAACACATACCTTCACTTACTCCCGATGTTAAAATCAATTAAAAAACTTTCAAATATATTTGTCTTTGAAAAAAGTTTAAAGAATTCGGTTTGATCACTCTCTATTACCTTCTACAACTTGGCAAACAATATTTTCGCTAATCCATTTTTTCTAAAATATTTAGTGTTACAAAGGTGTATCATATATTTATATTATTATTCTTGTGTCCGAAACCCTCTACCCCCCCAAAAATAAAAACAAATTATTTTGATATTTTTTTTCCTTTTTTTGGTTATCAAATTCTTTCATTTTGTATATTTACCTTTTTTACATTCACTTACTATATATAGTAAGGGAAAGTATTGCGATCGTGAAAATTTTCGAATTCCAGTTTTCAACGGAAATACACATTTTAGGGTCCCCCTGAGCCTAAATAACCAAGTCCCGCAAAAAGGTCTGTGTGTTTGTGTCCGTGTGAGGTAACTCCAGGGCGGAAATGATAAGTCCTATGAAACTAAAATTTCATATTTCAGACAAATATACACCCGACACGTTACAAAACCTTTTTCATTAAAATGAGCTTACCAGAAGAGCGACTTTATATCATGCATTTAGCGTCTTTGTTTGATTTTCTCGAAAACAGTTCCAACGATTTTGATTAAACTCGCTATATCGATGTAAAATATAATAGGCTTAAACGTCTCGTAGGTTTCATTCTGATTAAAATGGTCTGACAGGGCTTAAATGCCGATATTTTAAATTTTCTTCCCCTAAAGTACCTTTAATTTTGTAGATTCTATAAAAATAACCAAATTATCTTGTTAGCATTGATAAATAACAGCTAAATAATTTAAAAAAACAACTAAAGGAGAAAACTGAAAAATATTTTTTAATGCTTTGATTTTGATTTTGAACATAGCAACTGTAATATACACTTATACTATACCGTTGGAAAAAAAAAATATTATCTAATTCACAAGAGCTTGTAAAAGTTATTAAAGAGTGATAAAAAGCCGATAAAACTAACCGATTCTTTAATAGTTTCACGTGTTTTTATCTTTAAGTGTATTTGAAAATTCTTTCATTGATTTTAAAAATGGAGGTAAGTGAAAGTCGTGTGTTGCCCGCACCAGATTTTTTATTTTAAATTAATCATAACGACATTAAATGGTAAAATATTAAGGGTACTTAAGAAAAAGGTAATTTGAAATATGGGCATTTAAGTCCGGTCAGATTATTTAAGTCAGAATGAAATCTACATAATATTAAACGCTTAATTTACATGATATTTTTCATCGATATAGCGAGTTTAATCAGAATCGATAGAGCCGTATTTTAAGAAAAACGTCAGATGATGCAAAATACAATGCCCGCGACTTCGTTTGCGTCAATTTCTGTTATTCTGATCGCGATTAAGAAGTTTTTAAAATAATATATTTTAAAGTAGTTCTGCGTAAATGATACTTTTAGTTTTATTTTCATGTGGCAGAAGAACATCCTGATTTTCTCCGCAATCCGATCTTGACTATGCGACATATAGTTGGCCGTGTGAAAAGCAGTCTTGACGAAAATCGATTCCTACTTGTTTAAATATCTGCCCCTGTGATTTATTAATTGGTACGGAAAAAGATAACTTAACGGGGGAATCGAATTATTTTTAAAATTATAAGGTGAATCATTTGGAATCATTGGGATGCGAGGTTAATTTTCCCCGTTTTTTTTTCACCAGATTTTCCACTGATTCTTCACCCCTATTGGTTGCAGCGTGTTGTTATATAGCCTAGAGCCTTCCTCGTTAGATGGGCTATCCAACACAAACAGAATTTTCCAAAGAAACAAATTCCTCAGCTTTATAATATTAGTATAGACAAAACCTCGAATTTGCTTTTCGCTTTATAGTAGTTTATTCGCCTTATAGGCGGACGATGCTACTGTGGAAATCCTAAATTTACCCTATCCAATTCAACTGAGTACCTGACATCGCACAGGCTCGGGCCACCCACCGTTTTACGTTCCCTTCGGACGGCATAACCAAGTATTTTTCACTCCCATTAATAAAACCTAGGACCAACGGTCGGGTTTGAATCCACAATCATTGGCATAGAAGGCTGTTATGCTAGCCACTACACAACAAACGACTCCACTAAATATATTGTAGTTTATATTTCACTTATAAAGTTGTAAAGTTTTTAGGCGATAGTACGCAGTCGTGCCGTTAAAACATGATTATAAGTGCCAGTTGAGATCTTAGCTGAGTGACAAGAGAGAATGAACTGAATTTCTTGTACAACTTATGCTAGCTGAGACATTGTGAACAAGTGTTGAATTAAAAAAATATATAATTATTAATAAAGGTGGTACCTCTTTCCACCAATCTGAGGACCAACTCCCATTTTATACATTATACAACTTTTGGTTGTTCTCATCTTTAACAATTATCTCATTCATAGACCCTTTTCATTTTTTTTTTATTAGTCAAATTCAATCTTAAGACAAATGGATTGCATGGATTGAACAAATTAAGTCTTTGGAGCATCGTGTGAACGGCGCTACGGTTATGCTTAATCCGAAACGCATAGTTGTCTAAAATAAAATATTACAAGGCCACTGAAAACTTTTGTATATAATAGAGATATTTAAGCTTACAATAATAACGAGTAAATGTTTACAAACGTTAGATTAAGGGTAACACGGTATGAAAAGATACAAATAATAAAAATACAGTATTTTATTGCAAGTTAAAAATATGGTAACGAAAAAAATAAAACTTTATGTTTAACACGACCTGATACATCAGCCAAAATGTTTACTACATATATATATATATATATATATATATATATGAGAAATATTTGTTCAGGACTAGGCCATTTGGACTCAGGGGACTCTAAAACGGCTGTTCCCCGTGAAAATTAGAATTTAAAAATTTTTACGATCGCAATACTTTCCTTTACTATATAATTCATGTATATAAATTATGTATACTATAATAATAATAGGCTTACCGAACCCGAAGGTTCAATGCCGCTACAACAAAACTCTTTCCACACAGACTCATCCAATGTTCACCATTCAAGCCCAAGCCCCCGAGATCAGCCTTAACGCAATCCTCCCATCGAAGCTTCGGCCTGCCTTTCGGACGCCTACCAGTCGGTTCAGCGAATACCAACCTTCTTGGAATCCATTCCTCACCGAGACCAACAACTTTACGCGCCCATTTGAGTCTCCGCGATGCTATCAACTCAATTATATTCACAGGATACAAGTTCCGCAATTCCGCGTTGTGCAACCTCCTAAACTCCCCAGTGGCCTCATCTCTCTTCGGACCAAATATTTTACGTAGTACCTTTTTTCCGAAAACCTTAAGCCGTTGTTCATCCTTCAAAGTAAGCGGCCACGTTTCACATCCGTAAAGAACCATCGGAAGAATAATAGTTTTATAGATTCTAACCTTTAAGTGTTTAGATAGAAGCCGCGAGCTAAGTAAGTTAGCAACTGAATAATAACACGCATTTCCCACCTTTAACCGGGACTTTATTTCTTCCTGGATTTCATTTTTTCTTGTTATCATTAAACCTAAGTACTTGAATTGCTCTACGTATTCAAAAGTATGCCCTGATATATCAATATCACCAAGATCGCCACCGTTTCTGCTACTAATCATATATTTCGTCTTATTGGTATTTAATTCGAGTCCTATTTCTTTAACACTTGTATTTAGTTGTAAGGTTTCCGTGTCTTCACCTAGTAGTACCAGATCATCGGCATACCCCAAATCCGGAATCTTGTCACCCATATTAAAGCCTTTCTCGGTACACAACACCTTTTCTATCTTTTCTATGACATATTCTAAAATAATTTATGTATAGGTAAGTGAAAGTAAAAAATATATATCTGTTTGTTTTCTTGGGCAAATTTATCAGCTATCTATGGCTGTCATTTTAGAGCGTGAAATGTGTTTATGTATTCGACACTGACTTCACCAAAGTTCTCGATAATAATATTAAAACTTTTTTCAAGTTGACTGGATAATTGTAAGTGTGCTGAAAGTCCATCACAAGATTTCATGTACAACTATGAAGTTACATAAAATAACTTAAAAGCGAATTTATAATTGACTTAATCCAGATGAATTACGTAACGAGAAACCTTGATAATCTGAAGGGTATTTTCTTAAAAATTATTTTTTCATTATCGAGTGGGTTAGATTACTTGGGAGGCTTAATAGTGATTACGTCTTCCAGAATAGAAGATTCTTATTTTGCGGATGTTTTATTTTGATATTTCTTGATAAGTAGTATTTGGCGCTAAGCTCTTTGGATTTGTGTTATGTAATAAAGAGTGAGTCATTCCTAAACAGCTTACTAAGTAATATTTTTACTGATTGAAATAAAGTTATCTCTACTTCTTAAAATGAAGAATTCATGTTCTTATAGTTTAATAATTATTGAGATGAAATAGCAGATAAAAGAAATCTGGGGCGCCCAACACTCGACTTTTACTAACCTTTTCAGTTTGAACAATCTTATGAACATTTAATCCCCACAACTATTTGTCTTAAATAACGTTTTTATCTAAAATATTTAACTTCCCGACAGTATTTTATAGACCTATATCACAATTCTTATAAAAATAATATATTTTTTTTCTTTGTGGGATTAGGTTATGTGGACTAAGGAACACCTCTATCCTGCATTTTTGTTGAAAACTCTACATCTAAATTTTTTTACGATTGCAATGGGTTAGGCAAGTGAAAGTAAAAAAGAAACTATCAAAAATATAGATTTCTTAAGGAGAAATAAACTTGTTTGTTGTTGATTGTTATGTTTTCTCAAGCCAACATATTTTGCAACACAAATTTATCTTGTAAGGAAAAATAGTATATTATGAACATTCGATATATAATGTTTACTATTTCTTGACTCATTTCCTGATTATTTAAGGAACTTTCAAACATTCTTAATTCTACGTATTGTCTATTTATTTTTTTCCGGATGTGATCCATTGTATTTAAAGTCATTAATAGTACCAGGATTGCACTCTTATATTATGTGTGAAACAGATATTACTGAATACATTTTGCATACAAATATAACTTTTACAATTAACTGGTACAATAGTATTTAAAACTTAAAAAAAAAATTTACTTTCATTCAAGGCTATAATTTAAAAAAAAGGTGTTGATAATATCTCTTCATTTCAGTTTCTGGGTTAACAATGATGATGAAAATTACAATGACAACTGAGACGTTGATTTCCAAAAAGTACTAAAGGACATTTTTTTCAAAGTTGAAATTTTCACATTTTTGTATTCTAATGGCTTAGTTTTATTTAAATCCGTCATCAAATTTTATCTAAATAACATAAAAAAACTTTAAAAAAGTATTTAAAAATTGCATTTCATTCCAAAAGGTACTAAATACACATTTTATTTAATTCCAAAAGGTACTATATTCATGTTTCGTTCCAAAACGTACTATATCCTCTGTAAACAGATATAACCTATCCTTTCATTTCTTCCAAAAGGTACTATATTTCCTACTATACGGCAGAAGCACATAATTCCGTAATATATCACCATTAATTTATTGTTTTCATAATTTTATGCATTTTTATTGGTTCATTTAACACGTCAGTTTTTATAATCAGTTTTTAGGCTATTTGAAACAACTTAGTTGCGTCGCTTTGGTTCTTTTAGGTTGTCAATTAAATTAAGTTTTTTCATAGTATTTCTTCTTGCAGCAACATAAATTTGGTTTAAAATTTTTCAGAAACTCACATTTTAATAGAATAATGGTATTTGATGCAGCAAATAGTTGGAATTAGCATTCCACGAACTTGCTAAATATGTGAAGAAAATCCGTGCTTGATCTAACTTGGTAGTAGATTTTTTTAATGTAAAATTAAAGCTCAAAAGTTATTATTTATCAGTATCTATGGTTAAATCTTGTTTACACGTCGTTAATAATATATTTAAATTTGCTAAATTCACACAAATAGTAAATACAATTTCAAAACAAACTTCATAGTTACATACTTTCTTATTGTAGTGCCATAAATAGATAAATTGTCCTTTGAATATTTACTTTCTTTATGCAGAATAGATAATCAATGTAATTAAAGAACATAGAAAGATATTTCTCAGAGAGAGAATAAGGAAATATAAATAACTTAATAATTAACGATATAAAGACGTTAGTTATCGGTAATGTTGTATCGGGAAGGTTATAGTGACTGTTACCAACTTATCGTACGTTATATTCTTCCAAAAAGTACTATATCCCTATTAATTCTCTCTAAAGAGTACTATATCCATGTTTCGTTCCAAAAAATACTATATCCTTATTATATTGTTTAAAAGTCATGGAAAAAGTGCAATAATTTGGAAAAATGAGTTGGCAACACGCTTAAAAATCAACTTTTGATTTTAATAAAAAAAGAATCACGTAAATTGGTCCAATAATAAATAAATGACAGATTTTTGCGTTTCCTGCAAAATTTTCTAAAGTGGATATAGTACCTTTTGGAAATGAACGTCTCAGTTAATGGAAATCAATAGCACCTCAAAAAGATATTATACTAAACTTCTGTTTGTCCATAAAAAAACAATAATAATACATCGTTAAAAATAATAATAACACTCCGATTCTATCATTCTCTAGTATTTTATACAGATGGGAAATAGTAGGAAAAATTAGTAAACTCTAACAACTGAACAGATCTTCTCGAATTCATAGCGAACTAATAAAGCAAGCTAATACAAAATTGTTGTATAAGTGGACGTTCCGGAACGACCCACTCTAAGCATAAATACAAAGAGATTCTTCAACAGCGAAACATTTATTTGTAAATACATTAGTAAATAAAATAAAAGATACTTTGTGATTATATTAGAATTGCACCTTCTCCTTTTGGTTTATTATTTTCATTAATAAAATTTAATCGACCAAGAAAAATAGGTCTCACACCCTAAACAAAATTACGAATAAAAAATTCCATTTAAGTGGTCACTTGCGTTGTAGTGGCTAGTATAAGAGCATTCTATGCCCAAAATCGCAGGCTCAAATCCGTTTAGTGGCCCTAGGATGTTATAGAAGTTAAAAATCCTTAGTTATACCGTCTTTCGGAGCCGACGTAAAATGGTAGTCCCGAGGCTGTGCGATCTCAGGTATAGATCTCTTTCCTTATTAATCCAGAATAGACACGATTAAGGACTTCCACTGTAGCATCGTCTGATTAGCCATAATAGCATAAAATAAAGCGACGTTAAATTAACTAACAACATCGAATATTCGTTTGTCCGTCTTACATTGTCCGCATTTATGAGCGTTATCTTACGCAAATTTGGCAGTTATTACTAATCGATTTATCGATTATTACTAATTAAATTCTCAAGAAAAAACCGAAACAACAAAAAAACAAAACATTTAAATCAATTAAAAAACAGTGGTGATTGGCCATTTTCCTTGGATATTAATAGACAGGCTATTTAGTTGGTCTTTCTTAAGCTCTTCTGACTTATTGACTGTTAATAACTTGATCCGCTACACAGCTATACATTTCGTAGAACAGTAATATACGAGTAATTATTCGAAAATAATAAACCAATATGTAATGATTTGCAGCGTTTAATTTTTATTTTATGAAGTAGACCTGTTAGTAGGAAAAAAAAAAAAAATGTAACTTTTTTTATTTTTATCTTTATATATTTATTACTGAAGGAATTAGTCCGGGTGGCGGTCATTAAATGAAACAACTGAATAGTTTCAACTATTTTATTGTTTGCCAACGTTTCGACCCCCATTGTGGGTCATCATCAGGGCGTCTGGTAGGCGAGTGGAAACTGGTGGAGTTTCTGTAACTTAACAACCCACGAAGTGTCTCGAATTCAATACATATAACAGTATGTTTCATGGCCAAATAAGTGTCTAGATCACGTTCCGCTACAAGGATTTCTTCCAAATTTTGGGTACCCAATTTATAGAGGTAATGTACACCAGCTGAAGAAGAGAATCAATAATCACCTGCTTCTGCGTGGCTGGAACTTGGGTCTCAGAAATTAGTAGTCCAGTGGTCTGTGGTTAACTACTATAGAACATTTAAAAACACAATCACTCTCAAAAAAAAAAAAAAAAAAAAAAAAATTACTGTTTGTTTCAAGACGCCTAAATAAAATATTAAAATGAGTCAGTCTATATCAGAACGAGGTCTATATCAAATTATGCTAATGTGTTTTTTTTATCTCCGCTTGCTAATTTAGTGCCATTACGAAACGATTTGAGTTGTTTAACTTGTTTTCGATGTATACAATAACAATGATATACTATTCCCAGAATTTATATTTCTTCTTTTTACATTATCGTAAAATATTACATTGTTATTGCTCTTTTATTTTGATCTACTTCTTATTTAGTTTTTTTTTTTTTTTTTCAATAAATGAAATTGAACAACAAAGAGAAAATCCCAAATGTGTAATTATTTATTAACAGTTCGAATCTCTATATCTACTAAACTTTAGACACGTGATGTGTTGAAGGGTTGCAGGCCTTCCGATAATACGGGTGTTAACATGGTCGTTAACATTGAAGGTTGAACAACGGCTTAAGGTTTTCTAGAATAAGGGTCTATTGGAGACTTAAGGAGATTCAACAACAGGAATCATGGAGCTTGTATTCCTTCAACATAAAGTAGGTTGTTCGGCCTAGGGAAGGCGTTGCTTGTTTATTAAACGTCACTTTATGCTCATGTGGCTAATTCGACAATGCCACAGTGGGAGTACCAAATTTTGCTATTCCAGGTTTCTTTGTTTATTTAACGCCACTTTATGCTATCATAGCAAATCGGACAATGCTACAGTGGGAGTCCAAAATTTTGCCAATCCAGGTTTGTTTGTTTGTTAAAAGTCAATTTATGCTACTGTAGCTAATCGGGCGATGCCTAAATTTTGCCAATCCAGGTTTAATTAGGATAGGGATCTTTAAACTGACATCGCACAGGCTCCTTGTTGCGTCATCTCCGAATGATGGCATAACTAAGGATTTTATAGGAAGGTTTGAACCGGTGACCTTAGGCATAGAAGGAGCCACTATGCTACAGGTGACCGCACTGAAGGAGTTAATATGCACTTGATCCAAATGACAGAGTGTACTAGAGGTAGTTGTGAGAGTGTAAGTAGGAGCATTGTAGAGAATCTCATACTGGCTTTGGGTTTTTTGGTATCAGCTTCGAATTTTATGGTTCGCTAAGCCTATTAATATTATCTACCGAGTTAGAAGAAGAAAACAAGCCTTTTTTTTTTTTTTTTTTTTTTAGTTTTTACATAAATGTTTCATGGAACTCTATTGACTGTTGTATATAATTCCACGAAAAAAAAACTTCTCTATTCAGTTAGAAAAGTGGTTCTTCCAACCTTGAAAGATCCAGACAAAGGCAAAGATAAAGATATATCTATTAGAACGAAATTCTAAATAAAAACCCAGCAAATAGAAGCGACATAAAACACGACGCGGAGAGTTCACTAACCTTCGGAGCCTGGTTATATAACTTCTCAATGCCAAGCAATTTCTGTTTGTGTTAGGCTCACCATCTAGTGTTGTCTTGGGTCATATTGGGTATTGTTACATCTTGATTTGGAATTGTTTATTTATATATTTATTTTTAGTTTGCTTTTTAAAACTAAAATTAAAATGAACTCAACTAACTTGGAATATTCATCACATCGCTTATCTGTATGTTTCATGAGACCTTTCTATATTAGAGGTCACAGTTTCTAACCAACCAACCATGATGAATTAATCACTGATATTTAAACTACATTCGTCCTATTATTTAAACCTTATTTATAAATGAAAGTATCATTTCACTCGATCTCTACATCGCAGTATCTAAAAAATTACAATGATTGTGAAGTGAAATTCTTCTTGACGTCTCGATGTGCAATAAAGCTGGATCACTCAAAGACTATACATCTTCTGAAAATCATAATTACTCGTTTGAGAGATGATTCATTTTTTAACTGATGAATGATAGCTGTATACCCGTGTAGAGGATTGGGCCTAGGATACTACCTTGAGGTACACCGGCTGACTGGGTGAATACTGGGGAGTAGGAGAGATTATGACTAACTTTAAAGGTTCTATCTGTAAGGTAAGAACGGATTATTAGGAAATATGTCAGGGAGAGGAATGGACGGAGTTTTTAAAGCAGTCCTGGATGACAAAGTCTATCAAAAGCCTATTTATGAATTCTAAAAACAAAAAAAAAACACGGGCTATTCAGGTGGAAGGTTTCACCCACGAGTGTGGAAGATACGCATTTATTTTGCAAAGGATTGCGGATTTATTATAATGGCGTACAACGGTTATGCTTAAAATTAGAAACTTATCGAGGGATTATGGGTCAGATTCTACTGTTAAACAAGTTTAATTTTATCAGAAAACAATTAAAATATAATAAAAACAATTTTTAAATTACTAAATAATAACTTTATTCGTTAAATGATATAAACAGTTAAAAGAGTAACTGATAGACCGATAGCGAATATATATATATATATATATATATATATATATATATATATATATATATATATATTTTGTATGATATCTATGAAACTAAATTTATAATCTACGTCTTGATATAAAACAACTTTGTAGCAATAATTAAGTGAATAAAGTCCCATCGAAATACTTTAAATTTTTATTGGATTTTCAAAAATAATAATAGGCTTACCAAACCCGAAGGTTCGATACCACCAAACTCCGTCTGCACAGACTTGTCCAATGATCACCGTTCAAGCCCAAGCCCCCGAGATCAGGCCTTAACGAAATCCTCCCATCGACGCTTTGGCCTACCTTTCGAACGCCGAATCGGATCAGCGAATACCAAATTTTTCGAAATCCGTTCCTCACCGGACCCAACAACTTTATCGTCCAGTCTCCGCGCTGCTATCAAATCATTTATATTCACAGGCAAGCTCCGCAATTCCGCGTCATCTCTCTTCGGACCAAATATTTTACGCAGTACCTTATTTTCGAAAACCTTAAGCCGTTGTTCATTCTTCAAAGTATGCGGCCACGTTTCACATCCGTAAAGAACCGTCGGAAGAATAATAATTTTATAAATTCTAACTTTTAAGTTTTCATACAGAAGCCGCGAGCTAAGTAATTTAGCAACTGGATAATAACACGCATTTCCCACCTTTAACCGGGACTTTATTTCTTCCTGGATTTCATTATTTTTTGTTATCATTGAACCAAAAATAATTTTAGTAACTTAGAAACATTTTTGTATTAGAACATAGAAGACATTTTTTTTATGTGTGTCTTTACTCATTTACGTTGCAAGTGAATTGTGAGGTTATACAATCAGTTTATGCATTTAAGGTTACATTATACTGCTGTGGCTGATCCCACGATACTTTTGAAGAAGTCGTAAATTCTGCCTACCCCGTTTTAATTAGGATAGGGCTCTTTAATAAGGACACTTAATTAGGAACTTTAAGGATTAGAAATACTTTTGAATACTCCAAAACGTTCAGCTATCTGTAATCTGAAAAAAGTAAACGAAACGAATTTCACGGCGAATTAAAAGGTACTTTAAAGGAAGCAATCATATCCCTCCTAGTAAAATTACTCAGGTACGAAATTACTCCAACTCTTTCCGGAAATCCTTATCTCTAAACTCCCAAGGTTAACGTATCTATTTTGATGAATCCATCATTAGGAAACGTGGAAACATACTTTAGTGGAAGAATAGCGTCTTAATGTCTTCGAAAATAAAGTATTATACTAATAAATAATAGTCTGATAAAAAAAAAATCTGGTGCGGGTAACACACGGCTTTCACTTACCGTTGTTAAAATCAATTAAAGAATTTACAGTTAAAGATAAAAATTAGTGAAACTATTAATGAATTAATTAAATTGAATTTCTACAGAAACATGTGTTTTATTAAAAAATCTATTTTTTTCTTATCTAAAATAATCAGTTAGTTTTATCTTCTTTTCATCATTCTCTATTAACTTTTAAAAGCTTGAGTATTAGATAATATTTTTTTCTAAAATCTTTAGCTTTCCAACGGTATATCATACATGTGTACAATATATTACTGTTCTTATGTTCAAATACGAATAATTGCATTAAAAACAAATTGTTTACTGTTTTCTCCTTTATTTGTGTATCGAATTCATTCAATTTGTATATTTACCTGTTTTTTATCAGTGGTAACAAGATAATATAGTTATTTTTATAGAATCAACAAAATCAAAGGTACTTTAGAGGAAGAAAATTTTAAAATATCGGGCATTTAAGCCCTGCTAGACATTTTAATCAGAATGAAACCTATATTTTATTAAAGCTCATTAAAATTTACATCGATTTTTTAATCGAGTTTAATTAAAATCGTCTAAACCGTTTTTGAGAAAATCATAAAAAGGTGCAATATGCAGAGTATAAAGTGGCTCTTATGGTTAGCCGAAATTGATGAAAAAGGTTTCTCAGTCTATTCTGAGGATCTGTGCATAGTCTTGCCAGTGCGGTGGCCGTCCTGTCGGAGTCAGTGTGTTAAACAGTACCGGAGACTATCAAAGAGTTTGATATGTCTCCGGGGGATGAACTCTGTCACGGTCAGAAGTTCGAAGGTGTCGTGTATTTGGTCTTTCTTCGTCCTCTGTAGAGAAGTATGCCTCACTATTCGTCTCAGTACTCCATTTTGAAACTGCTGGAGCTTTTTTGCTATGGTTGGTGATATATTAGTTAGACGGATCACCGATGCGAGTCTTAATAGGAGGGCCGGTCTAATTAATGATTTATAGATTAATATTTTCAGGCGGAGGGATAGATTCGGTGACGTTAGTAAATAATTTAGTCGATAGGACTTGGTCCTAGCCGAGCTAATCTTTTTGAGGCAGTGATTAGACAATGTGAGGTGCCGGTCTAGGGTGATGCACAGGTAAACTATCCTATTGGCCGGCTTGTTTTTGATTCCCGCTACCTCCTAGGTCTTCAATAAGAGGCGCTTATTCTTCTGGAATGAAAAAAATAATACAGTCGGTCTTTTTGGGATTACCTGTAATATTTAGTCTCTCTAGCTTTTTTGTAATTTCATTGCAAGCCAAATCCGCCTGATGTAGAGCTGTCTCTGCGTTCATCGAGGTACTGTAGATCGCTATTCCAACAGTTTCAGCTGTGTAGATGGAGAATAGTATTGGTGATAACACAGACCTTTGAGGAACTCCGCAGGTGAGGTCGATTTCCTCGGAGAAGGCTCCGACAACCAGCACTTCTATCTTACGCCCCTGGAGGAATGACCGCAAGAGGGTGCAGAGCTGCTCCGGAAACTCGTTGTCCTGCAGTTTCTTCCATAGTAGCGGGACATCGTCGTTTGGATTGGGGTCGTTTTCGTTGAAAAATGAAATTAGAAAATGTTCACGAATACCTTCCTTTATTATTTATTTCATATAAAAACCCTGTACCACTACAACCCATGATGGGTCTTGCACTCAGTATAGTGCTGTTCCAGGTCAATGGTCGTGCAATGAGGTGATTAGGCCGGCTGAGCGTCCGCAAGGTTTTCCCCCAATTCGGGTACCCACTTTAAAGAGGCTGGCTCTGCCCCAGGAGGGTCTCCATTAACAGAATAAATTATATTTTAATTATATTCTGGCGAACCCAGGACCCGGAGAACAGTAGACTAGTAATCTATTCACTAGACCACACCGCTCCTTTTATATTTCATATAGGTAAGTGAATATAAAAGTGTGATAATAACTAATTATTCATGCTTTATGGTGACTCATAACACAACTAGTATTTTAATATGTGATGTTTATGTGTCATGTCTGTTATTACATGTCTTCCCAAACATATGTATCGTGATAACATGTAATACAAAGATAAGTATCAATTATTATATTTACTTAAAATATGATATATAAGTATTCATTATTCTTTAATTCCATTGCAATACTTTAACGATTATTGGTGATCCCTATTGGCATATTAGCAAATGACTTTATGAGTTTTTATTTTGCTATTCTCCTCCCACGTCGAAATAATATAATAATTATACCGTCAAAGCTAGATTTGAACCCGAGTAGACTAACTGCATGGCTTCAGGTGAAATGTCTATTAGAATACGTCTAAAAGAAGCTGGATGAGAGATCTCTTTTTTTTAAATTAAAGGAGCAAAATCAAGACAAAGAATGGTTGCTACCGTATTATCCACTCCTATACCTAACAATTTTTTCCAATTTCACACCGCCACATCTGCTCTCCTCTGAGATACACAGAAAATGAAGAGAAACTGCTTCAACAGACCATACAAGTCAACATAATAAGCAGTGCAAGTCCTAGCGGAAGTTTGCCTCTCGCCCTATGAAAAAGATGGAAGAAAAGACGGGATTGTAAAATACGTTACTTGATAGAAGAAGAAGATCCAGGAGAATGCAATTGAGACGTTGATTTCCAAAAGGTACTATATCCATTTTAGGAAATTTTACAGGAAGCGCGAAAATCTCTCATTATTATATTATTAAATCAACTAATTTGGGTCTTTTTGCATTAAAATTTAGATTTTTTTTTTACTATAATAATAAAATCATATTAAAGTTATAAAATGAATTTTTTTAGAATGATTTCCAACGAGAATGAATGCGTGATTAGTACATTAAGAAAATGACCGTATTTCTAAATCGCGTTTTTTAAAGACTTGAGAGTTCGAAGGTCGTTCGATTATCAGAGCTCCTTATAATTCCTCGATTATCGTTCAACAGTTCAGTTCGAATGAACATTCGCTTATCCAAACCGATTAATCCGAATGATTATAATAATCGGATGATCCGATAATCGTCATTCGATTATGCCCACCCCTACTGTACACCAACCCTGTCCTGCGAAATAGGACCTTCCTGGCTAGTGGAAGTATTCCGTTGTAGTACTATCAAAAATCATAGCAGGGAATGGTGATTTCGAGCTAAATTCCACAGCTTTTGTCTTCATATTAATCCTCACTACCACACATCCGGTATTCAGGTTACTGATAGGCACTACTTTTGATAAGAACAACAGGAATATTCGACCCCGCTGAGGTGAGGGAAACCAACTTCTTCTGGTTCAAGGTTCCAGGATTTACTACTGGAAGCTTTGGGTCCACCTTAACCTTGATCACTTGAACCCGGAACCCGCAGAAGAAGAGGTCCAATACCAGACAAACCACCAGAAGGTAATCTTAGTTAATGGACATAAGTACTGTACAGTCAGCAGCAATCCCGCATAGCTGAAATACAAAGAAGGAATGTAAATCGGTTTGATTCGCACAGATTGGGATAAAGAAATCAGAGTTAAAAAATCTGGTGCGTGCAACACATGACTTTCCCTCACCTCCGTTGTTCAACTCAATTTAAGAATTTTAAAATAAATTTAAAGATAAAACTATGGTGCGCGCAACACACGACTTTCACTTACTTCTATTATTTACATAAATTCAATAATTAATAAACCAATTTATAGGGGTCACCCATAGCGTAGTTGCTAGCATAACAGCTTTCTATGCCAAAGGTCGTGGGTTCAAACCTGTGGGTGGCTCTAGGATTTTTTAATGGAGTAAAAAATCCTTAGTTATGCCGTCCTTCGGAGGGGACGTTAAAATGTGGTCCCGAGCCTGTGCGATGTCAGGTACTCGTTAAAGATCTAAAGAAATAAAACCTGGATAGGCAAAATTTAGGGCTCCCACTGTAGCATCGTCCGATTAGCCATAGTAGCATAAAGTGATGTTAAACGAATAAACAAACAAACCAATTTCTAAACGAAAATAAATTGTTAAAGAATTATTTAAAATATATTTAAATAGAAACATGTATTTTATTAAAAAATGTATGATATTATTATTTAAAAATATCACTTAGTTTTATCGGCTTGTATATGAGATAATTTTTTTCTAAAATCTTTAGCTTTCCAACGGTATATCATGCATGTGTATTACTGTTCTTATGTCCAAAAACGAAAAATTGCATTAAAAAAGTATTTTTTTTCAGTTTTCTCCTTTAGTTACTTTTCAAATTCGCTCAACTTGAATATTTACCTGTTATTTATGAATGCTAATAAGATGATATGGTTATTTTGATAGAACGTACAAAATTAAAGGTGCTTTAGAGGAAGAAACTTTAAAATATCGGCATTTAAGCCCTGTCAGACTATTTAAATCAGAATAAAACCTACATGATATTAAAGCCCATTAAATTTTACATCGAAATAGCGAGTTTAATCAAAATTGTCTTTGTAGCCGTTTTTGAGGAAATCATAAAAAGGTGCAAAATGCATGGTGTAAAGTGACTCTGCTGGTAAGCCGACTTGGATGAAAAAGTTTTTGTAACATCTCGGGCGTATAGTTGTCTTAAACATGAAATTTCAGTATTATAGGACTTATCGTTTTCGCACTGGACTTACCACACACAGACTTTTTTGCGGAACTTGGTCATTTGGACTAAGGAGACCCTAAAACGTGTATTTCCATTGAAAACTGGAATTCGAAAATTTTCACGATCGCAATACTTCTCCTTACTATATATAGTAAATGAAAGTAAAAATAATGATATGTCTAGGGACGTATGACTGTATGGTGCGTACACTATCATCATAATATTAACAAACCATTTTGTGGTGTTGGATTACTTTGTTTGTCATACTTGATGTTTTGTGTTGTAATGTTTGTTAGTGTGCATTAATACTAGATAATTGCAGATCTGAAGAAGGTGTTTCTGATACAGGTCTGTTGTTCCACTTTCTTGGCGGACAGCCGTTCTACTTTGGACCCTTGAGCCGATGGAACTCATGTCCCAGCAATGGTATACACTCTACCTCTTTGCAACCGCCAGATCTAACCTCTTTGTATCTGCCTCGTCTAATAACAGCTTCTTAGTTTGTTGAGCGTTGAGTAGTGTTTGTTTTGTTAATAGTTATGGCTTACTGCTGTTGATTGTGGTTCTAACAATTAATATTATTAGCGATATATGAAGGTTATGGTGATGGTTATCCACACCAATTATTTATGATAATACATGTAAATTGATTTTCACAGCTACTGATAATTAGGCCCAGTTAAGATTATATCTTAAGGCTTGATTCTACGTTCTATAATTATTCTGCGTAATCTTTAATAACATATTCATAAAATGCTTCCTCAATTGTTAACAACAACAAAAATTAATAATAATAATAGGCTTACCACCATACTCTGTCCACACAGACTCGTCCAATGTTCACCTCTCAAGCCCAAGTCCCCGAGATCAGCCTTAACGCAATCTTCCCACCGACGCTTCGGTCTACCTTTCGGACGTCTACCAGTCAGTTGTTCATCCTTCAAAGTAAGCGGCCACGTTTCACATCCGTAAAGAACCATCGGAAGAATAATAGTTTTATAAATTCTAACCTTTAAGTTTTTAGATAGAAGCCGCGAACTAAGTAACTTAGCAACTGAAAACGCATTTCTCACCTTTATTTATTACCAACCGGGACTTTATTTCTTCCTGGATTTCATTTTTTCTTGTTATCATTGAACCTAAATACTTGAATTTCTCTACGTGTTCAAAAGTATGCCCTGAAATATTAATATCATCAAATCACCACCATTTCTGCTACTAATAATATATTTCGTCTTATCGGTATTTAATTCGAGTCCCATTTCTTTACCGGTTTTTATTAACACACTTGTATTTAGTTGTATGGTTTCCGTGTCTTCACGTAGCAGTAACAAATTATCGGCATACCCTAACACCGGAATCCTGTCCCCATATTTAAACCTTTCTAACTTTATCGGTAATTTATGACCGATTCTAACATTATGGAATGTTTCCGACAAACACATCTGTACTAAGTTTACTAACTTTCTAGGTATTCCCTGTTCAATCATGATGTTATATAGCTTCTGACGGTCTATTGAATCATAAGCCTTTTTAAAATCGATATAAAGTTGATGGACTACACCATTGTATTCCAATTTTTTCTCTAATATTTGACGTAAGGAAAATATTTGGTCAATAGTCCAGCGATTTTGCCTAAAACCACATTGGTAATCTCCGATAATTTCCTCAGCGTATTCCGTGATTCGTCTAGTTAGTATTTACGAGAATATTTTATAGCATACTGGGAGAAGAGAGATCCCACGATAGTTGTTACAATCCGACCACGATCCTTTTTTGTGATTTCGAATAAGTATTGATTCCTTCCATTCTTCGGACATTTTTTATTTTCCCAGATCTTTTTAACTAAAACACAAAAACAGAGATTAAAGAATTTAAATATCGATATTTACAAATGCTACGTCAACACTTACCATAGAAACACTTTAACCTTCCACTTCACAATAAATGCAAAATGCTGCAAATTATCACACAATGGTTTATTATTCCCAATTAACAATATTAGGGTATCACTTTTTATATAGTTGTTATTAGGCGATTAACTAATATGAAAAGTAATAAATAATTTCAAGGAAAATGGTATATCGCGACTACTAATTTCAAAACGGTATATATCTGATAGTCCTAAGCGAATTTCAATAATTCTTTTTTTCATTTTTAAATTTGCTTCTCTATAAAATAGCACTAGAGGCAAAAAAAAAAATCTGGTGCGGGCAACACACGACTTTCACTTACCTCCATTTTTAAAATCAATAAAAGAATTTTCAAAAACATTTAGAGATAAAAATACGTAAAACCATTAAGGAATAAATTAAATTGAATTTATATAGAATGTGTTTTATTAAAAAATCTATTATATTATTATCTAAAATAATCAGTTAGTTTTATCTTCTTTTCATCACTCTCTATTAACTTTTAAAAGCTTGTGTATGAGATAATATTTTTTCTAAAATCTTTAGCTTTCCAACGTTATATTATTCATGTATATTACTGTTCTTAAGTTAAAAAACAAAAAATTGCATAAAAAAAATATTTTTTCAGTTTTCTCATTTTGTTGTTTTTCGAATTCGCCCAACATGCATATTTAGCTGTTACTTATCAATGCTAACAAGATAATTTGGTTATTTTTATAGAATATGCAAAATTAAAGTTACTTTAGAAGAAGAAAATTTAAAATATCGGCATTTAAGCCCTGTCAGACCATTTTAATCAGAATGAAACCTACGTAACGCTTAAGCCTATTACATTTTACATCGATATAGCGAGTTTAATCAAAATCGTCGGAACCGTTTTCGAGAAGATCGAAAAAAAAGGTGCAAAATGCATGGTATAAAGTGGCTCTTCTGGTAATTTTAATGAAAAGGGTTTTGTAACGTCTCGGGCGTATATTTGTCTTAAATATGAAATTTTAGTTTCATAGGACTTACCGTTTCCGCCCTGGAGTTACCTCACACGGACACAAACACACAGACCTTTTTGCGGGACTTGGTTATTTAGACTATTTTATTTATTCTATTTTTATAGAATCTACAAATTCTTACGATCGCAATACTTGCCCTTACTATATATAGTAATTGAAAGTAAAAAAAAAAGGATTTCAATCGTCTTTTTTTTTATCTTTGTTTATCGCTCTTTACTGATTCCATTTGATATTTTTCTCTTTTTATGGGTAAAATCTTAATTTTTTTCTCTTTTTTATAGTTATTCACGTTTTGTTGGTTAAAAGCACTAATAATTTTTTTAAAAATTAATTAAGTTGTTGGGCACAGTGAAGAAGAAATATCGAAAAAGTTGGTATTCGCTGAATCGAATAGTATAGTCCTGGAAGGGTAGGCAGAGGCGTGGATGGGAGGATTGTATTAAGGCTGATCTCGGGGGCTTGGGCTTGAACGGTGATCATTGGTGGATTATGTGAAGCATTATTTGGTGGTATCGGCAATGAACCTTCCGTTTCGGTAAGCTTAGTATTATTATTGTGTATTATGGACGCAGTTGAATATTTAGAACGCCTCTAAGAGCATAACATGTTAGTTGCAAAGTAGATAATAATCTAACTTGCTAAGGCCGAAGGACGCAGTTGAATTACATAATTTTAGTTTTTCTATTTTACAAACAATAGTTAATTTAAACCAACAATTATCAAAGCGATTATGAACAAAGTATTCACAATCTCTCATCAAGCGTGGCAAATCCTGTTATGTGGTCTATTAGTCGAGTTTCAAGAAGGAAACAACCCTGAGGCTGTGATAGTTTAGTTAATTAAGGCGTAGTGACCTTAAAGCTATCTTAAGGCGCAGGTTCGAATGTAATTTGATAGGTTGAAATTTATTTCGTGGCGTTCGCTACGTCCATTGCGTAGGTAGAAGCTTTAAGTTAAGCATGATCTTAGGCGTTTTCCAGTGGATTTCAAGTGTGTGTAAATACCGATAAAGCAGGTTAGGACATTCGATGAGGGTCTTTCGTATGATTATAACATGCGGACCCCTTAAACCCGTCCTTCTGTCCAAATCCTTAAGCCCAAGATAAGGTACGGAAACTAAAGGAGAAAATTGAAAAAATATTTTTTTAATGCAATTTTTGTTTTTGAACATAAGAACAGTAATATACATGTATGATATACCGTTGGAAAGCTAAAGATTTTAGAAAAAATATTATCTTATACTCAAGCTTTTAAAAGTTAATAGAGAGTGATGAAAAGAAGATAAAACTAACTGATTATTTTAGATAATAATATAATAGATTTTTTAATAAAACTTATGTTTCTATATAAATTCAATTTAATTAATTCTTTAATAGTTTCACGCATTTTTAACTCTAACTGTATTTGAAAATTCTTTCATTGATTATAAAAATATAAAAGTAACTGAAAGTCGTGTGTTGCCCGCACCAGATTTCTTAAATACATTTAGAGATGAAAACAAATTGTTAAAGAATTTATTACACTGTGTTTAAATAGAAATTATTATGTGCGACAATCAGTTAGTTGTATCGGCTTTTCATCTCTCTCCGTTTCTTTTACAATTGTGTGTATTCGATTATATTTTTTATAAAATCTTTAGCTAGCTAACGGTATATTATACATCTATATTACTGTTTTTATGTTCAAAAATAGAAAAATCGCATTAAAAAAATATATATATTTTTACCCTTTTCTCCTTAAATTTTTTATCAAAGTCGTTCAACCTATATATTCATCTGTTTTTTATTAAACCTAAAAAGATGATATGGTCTTATTAATAGCATCTACAAAATTAAAGGTACTTTAGAGGAAGAAAAATTAAAATATCGGCATTTAAGGCCTGTCAGACCATTTTAATCAGAATGAAACCTTTATCAGATGAAGTACATTCAATTTTTACTTGAGTTTAATTGAAATTCCTGGAGGGGTTTTTGAGAAAATCGTAAAAAGGTGCAAAATGCAAGGTATAAAGTGGCTCTTTTGGTTAGCTGATTTTAATGGAAAAGTTTCTGTAAGATCTCGGACATATAGTTGTCAAAAATATAAAATTTCAGATTCATAGAACTTTTTGCTTTTGCGCTGGACTTAACACAAACATAGACCTTTTTTGTGGGACTTGGTCACTTTGACTCAGAGTACCCAAAGGATGAATGTCCTTTCGTCGCATTATCTCTGACAGATTTTAATACAGTTTTTACTATATTTTACGGCATTTTTAACTGAAGGTTTATAAGTATAATTAATTGCAATTTAGCTTTTATTTAAACGGGAAATTTTTTTTTTTTTAAACATATTTATTGATATTTACAACTGTATTAGATAAAAATACATCTAGTAAATGTGATGGGAATATACAAAACTTTCATGAAAAACATGTAGAGACACTACCCAGTGGCAACACTCTAAAAATATTTTAAACTAGAAGGTCCCGGGGCCATTTCCTTTTCAGGCGCCTCGGAGGATTATCCGGAATCGAAGAGGAAGAAAGGATTGAAACTAGTGGGTTAGAGTGAGAATGGAGTTTGTCATGAAAGGATTGATGACTGGTCCGGGCCAAATCAGTAACATAGGGAACATTAAGGTCTTTATGGATAAGTTTATTCGTGACAAAGTAAGGAGCGTTGAGGATTTTACGAAGGATTTTGGATTGTAAGGATTGGATGCGGGAAGAATTTGATGGTTTAGTAGAGCCCCAAAGCTCTACTCCGTAAGTCCAGATTGGTCTTATAATAGTCATGTAGATGAGCCTTTTGTAGTTTGTTTATTTATTTATTTAACGTCACTTTATGCTACTATGGCTAATCGGACGATGCTACAGTGGGAGTCCTAAATTTTGCCTATCCAGGTTTTATTAGGATAGGGATCTTTAACGAGTACCTGACATCGCACAGGCTCGGGACCACCTTTTAACGTCCCCTCCGAAGGACGGCGTAACTAAGGATTTTTTACTCCCATTAAAAAATCCTAGGACCACCTGCGGATTTGAACCCGTGACCTTTGGCATGGGAGGCTGTTACGCTAGCCACCCAGCTACAAGTGATCCCGGCCTTTTGTAGTTAAGAGGAAGGTTTGATCGTTTGTCTAGTAAGTGTTGAAGTAGCCTAAAGCGGCGATAAACGGGAAAAATAAATTTAAAAAAATTATTTTGGAAATATGAGTAGTAATATTGACGAAAGCGCAAGAATAAAAAAAAAAAAAAAAAAAAAAAAAAAAAAAAAAAAAAAAAAAATATATATATATATATATATATATATATATATATATATATATATATATATATATGCAATAGAAAGAAATCGTGCAAGTTAATATAACGAATATGTAAGACCATAAACTTTAGATCATATGTTATTGATAAAGAGGGAGATTATGATAGTTAAATGTTGCCTCCACGAGCAAAGCCACGGATTACAGCTTTTAATCTATACATTGTTCTTACTTCATTCTGTAAATATTTAATCCTCATTTTTGTACGAGAATGTATCTTATAGAGTGAACGAGGAAGAAGTAAAAGGGTGTAGTGATACAGTAGACATGACAATAGTTTGTCAGATTGCACAATGAAGTGGACTGGGCCGCATTGGACATGTTTAATGACAGTTACCTAACTGGCGAAAGTTATACCTCCTTTTTACAACCTCTTTGTGCAATAAATCGATTCAAATAACTTAATAACATGGGCAAGTTAGTTATGGGTGCCGTTATTAGAAATCACTGCAATAAGACAAACTAATTTGTTGGTTTATTATTTTCAACAATAAGAATCATTGAAATGTGGTGATAGAACATTTTAGGCCATTTTGCATTAAATTTATTGCTTTTCATATTAGTTTACCGTCTATAAATAGCTTTATAAACAGTTATGCCCTAATACAGTTATTTGGAAATAATTAACCATTGCGTAATAATTTGCAGCGTTTTTTTTATATGTAGTCCGTTTTCAAGGTAAATGATTTTTATTAAAAATGCTATATGAAAACAAGATAATTTTGTTCCAAGTATTTGCCTTCCTTTTCTACATATTTTTCCCAACGTGACACCAACTTTTTTATCCCCGAACTGAAAAACTATGAGCTTTGAAGTGAAACAAAATCTGAAAACGCACTTTTTACTTGATCATCATTTTCAAAAATTTTTCCTTTGACGAAGTTGTCTAAATTCCTGAACAGGTGGTAATCTGTTGGAGACAAGTCGGGAAAATATGGTGGGTGCGGAAGGACTTCGTAGCCCAGTTCTTTCAATTTTTGCACGGTATGTTTGGAAAATGGGGTCTTGCTGCCGCTCAGTGAGATCATGAGGTACCCATGTATCGAGCTTTTTTACTTTCCTAATACACTTTAAATGTCTGGAAACGGTTGATGCACTTGCATTTAGTTGTGCTGAGAGTCCTTTAACTGTTTGGTAGGGGTTTCCTTCTACTGTATGTTCGAGGACATCGTTGTCTATTACGGAAGGAGATCTTCCTCGGGGCAAGTTTTCCAAGTCGGTATCCCCAGCTGACAACTTAGCAAACCAACGGCTAATGGTCCGTTCATTAACACTCCCTTCCCTAAATGCCTTGCACATATTTCTAGTGGCCTCAACTGCTAAATGGCCGACTATAAACTCGTACAAAAATATTACTCGAAAATCGCGTGTTTTCATGTTCATATTTGGAGGTATACTAAAAAGTGGGTAATTGATTGGGAAGCTAATGTTTATAATACAAAGGTAGAGGATTAGTAACTGTTTACTTTAAATATGTAAACATTCGGAAGAAAACAACAGAGACCTGCAAAATCCTTTATGTATTTCAGAAACTATTAAAACGGATATTTTCTGTGAATATTTGTGTGATTTCTTAATTTTCACACCTCCAATAACCAACTTTATCATATATTCTCAACGGTCGACGATTACTCTATCATCACATATAGCTCAACTTTCCGTAATTCTACCTTAAAGTTTTGAGTGGAAATTTTAGTCTGAAGGGAGTTGAGGCCTGGAAAAATACCTTCTAAATTAAGACAATGCAGAATTATGGAGCTTGCTCCCCGTCGATATACGATAATTCAGAGCACTCTAGTGGACGTGTGAGATACTTGGTCACTATCGAATTCCTAAAAAGTTCATAAACGCCAAATGCGTCAAAATGGTTGGCCAATGCATATATGGGAGGATTGTAAAATCCAATATTATGTGCTTGGGTGGTGGCCATTGGGTGGAAGTTTGATGGTATCGGCATTGGACTTTTTGATATGCTTTTTATAGATAGATTGAAAAAAAAAATATTTTGGAACTAAGTCTTCGAGGATTAGACTTTTTAAACATGGCATAAGAGATATAATCGGTCAAAGAATTAATGTAATAAAACATTTAACAAGTAAACAGAAACAATGAAAAACAATAATATTAATAATAAACCTCTGCTGACAATTTAATTAATCAAAATCAAGTCTTCAAAATTAAACTAATAATAATAAAAGGCTTACCGAACCCGAAGGTTCGATGCCGATACCACCAAACTTCGCCTACACAGACTCGTCCAATGTTCGCCGGTCAAGCCCAAGCCCCCAAGATCAGTCTTAATGCAATTCTCCCATCGACGCTTAGGGCTACCTTTCGGTTCACTGAATACCAACCTTCTCAGAATCCGTTCCTCACCGAGACAACAACTTTACGCGCCCATTTGAGTCTCCGCGATGCTATCAACTTCCGCGTTGTGCAACCTTCTAAACTCCCCAGTGGCCTCACTCTCTTCGGACCAAATATTTTACGGAGTACCTTATTTTCGAAAACCTTAAGCCGTTGTTCATCCTTCAAAGTAAGCGGCCACGTTTCACATCCGTAAAGAACCGTCGGAAGAATAATAACTTTATAAATTCTAACCTTTATGTTTTTAGACAGAAGCCGCGAGCTAAGTAATTTAGCAACTGAATAATAACACGCATTTTCCACCTTTAACCGGGACTTTATTTCTTCATGGATTTCATTTTTTCTTGTTATCATTAAACCTAAATACTTGAATTTCTCTACGTGTTCAAAAGTGTGCCCTGAAATATTAATATCATCAAGATCGCCACCATTTCTGCTACTAATCATATATTTCGTCTTATCGGTATTTAATTCGAGGCCTATTTGTTTACCGGTTTTTATTAACAAACTTGTATTTAGTTGTATGGTTTCAGTGTCTTCACCTAGCAGTACCAAGTCATCGGCATACATAAAATATTCTAAAGCTATATTAAATAAAACAGGTGAAAGGGAGTTACCCTGTTTCAAACCGGATCGCACCTCAAATTTCTCGGAGTAATTATGACCTATTCTAACCTTATGAAATGTATCCGACAAACACATCTCTACTAGGTTTACTAACATTCTAGGTATTGTAACGTCTCTATTTACGTTATATAATTATTTATTTAAATAAGTGCTAGCTCAGCGGAGGGGAGTGAGTAGTAACCATTTTTGACTTGAAACTTCTTTATTTTCACATCAGGTAATTGAACCTAAAATGTTACAATACAATTTTATAATAAATCACATTTAGAAAGTTTACTGTACACAAAAAAAAAATACTAAACGTCAAAGATAAACTTACCCCTACGGGTTCAATATTCATTAATAAATCAAAACCAAACTAACATAATAAACATGTATCACAAACTGAACAAGACTAAGATACATAACCAATAACACCATCAATGTTTTTGTAACCTCCCTTAATTTAAATACTTTTTAATTAAAAGATCAGCTGATTTCATCAGAGCGAGGGTTTGTTCCAACCCTAGTTTTTGTCAGCTGTGACAGTATTCCCTGTTCAATAATAATGTTATACAGCTTCTGACGGTCCATAATTAAACAAAACTAATAGTTAATTACTATTTGACTCAATCGACAATGATAATAATGCTATAAGACCACATTCATACAATATCTACTATGAACAAAGGTAAAGACAAATTAAAGTAAAAAAAATTAATAAAACACCTACAAAAATACAATGTTAACAAATAAATTAACAATAAATGGACCCACTCATACCTATTTCCAACTCCTGAGGAACCCTGGACAGGGCTTTTCCTATCACTTGTGGAGTGATAAACAGAATCGAAGGGTAAACAAAAATAGGAAAGAAAATACAAGAAAATTAGAAGTAACATATATGAATACACGTAAAAAATAAAAATATGGTTAGATAACGCCATATCGGGAACCGAGTAATCTCTGGAATACTTGACTGAAATACAGGTGGGAGCATGGCGTGTGTTTGTCCAGAGAAAAATCCAAATACAGAGGAAACGGGCAAGAACTATATTATTTATCCAATTAACGTCACTTTATGCTACTATGGCTAATCCGACGATGCAACAGTGGGGGTCCTAAATTTTGCCTATCCAGGTTTAATTAGGATAGCGATAATTAACGAGTACCTGACATCGCACAGCCTAATGGACTCCATAAACAAGGATTTTTTACTCCCATTAAAAAATCGAGGTCCACCTGTCAGGTTTGAACCCATGACCTCAGAAGAGACCCCAGAAGTATATCGTAAGAATAAAGAAATATATATGGATTATTTAATTAGATATCAACAATAGCGTAGTGAAACTAAACGATTAGAATTGATACTGTTTATGTGCCCTACTCTCTTGCTTTGACTTCAGCTAATGCTGGATCAACATGTACTATTTTTCCTCACTGACGGTATCTCGTTGAGGCTATTCGCAAGGAAACATTTCGCAAACACGCTACTGTATTGAAGTCGATATCGTGGTTACGATGGAACTAATCGATTCCAGCAATCGAATCGATGGGGGTCGTAGTTCCTGTATTTGCTTCGGCCTAGTTTACATACACCTCCTTCCGATAACAGCATTGTATCTCTGTTTTATTTATCTTTCTGAGTAATCAAATATGAAATATATAGTAAGGG
This sequence comes from Piezodorus guildinii, assembly GCA_023052935.1. NCBI lineage: Eukaryota > Metazoa > Arthropoda > Insecta > Hemiptera > Pentatomidae > Piezodorus > Piezodorus guildinii. The sequence continues at coordinate 6,721,111 of CM041293.1, read as the reverse complement.
AAAGTATTTCGATCGTGAAAATTTTCTAATTCCAGTTTTCAACGCAAATACACGTTTTAGCCCCTGAGTTGTGTGGAAAGGTCTGTTAACGTGTTTTCTTGTGCGTGAGAAGTCTAGAACAAAAGCTTTAAGTTGTATAAAACTTAAATTTCATATTTTCAAAGCTTCAAATGTTACATCAACTTCTTTTATTAATATCGGCGTTCCAGAAGAGTGAAGAATTTTGCATTTAATACCATGTAGGTTTTATTATGATTAAAAAAGTCTGACATGGCTGTTATTTTTTTTTTTAATATATTGTATAATTTTGTAGATTTAAAAAAAATTAACCATATTATCTTGTTTGCATTGATAAATAAAGGGTAAATATATAATTTAAATAAATTCGATATCCAACTAAATAGAAGAGAGCAAAAATATTTTTAATGCAGTTTTTGAATTATTGAATATAAAAACAGTAAATGTATAATATACCGTTTGAAAGCTAAAGATTTTAGAAAAAATGTTATCTTTTAAACAAAACAGTAAAAGTGAATGGAGAGTGATGGAAATCCGATAAAATCAACCGGATTCAACATTTTTTTTTCATCATTTATTAAAATTTACAACTGTACTTCAAGGTACAACAAGTAAATGTGACAAAAGGTAAATGGCGTGAAGCAGACTTGAAGAAGTACTACCCAAAGGCAGCACTCCTGTAACTTTTCTAAACTAGAAGATCTCGAGGCCATCTTCTTTTCAGACGTCTCGGAGGATTGTCAGGAATTGAAGGGGAAGAAAGTATTGAAACAAGAGGATCAGGGTGGGAATGGAGTTTGTCATGAAAGAAATGGTATCTAGATCGGGCCAAATCAGCAACATACGGAACATTGAGGTCTTTATGGATAAGTTTGTTCGTGACATAGTAAGGAGCATTTAGGATTTTACGAAGGATTTTGGATTGTAGGAATTAGATACGGGAAGAATTCGATGGTTTAGTGGAGCCCCAAAGCTCTATAACCTAAGTCCATATCGGCCTTACGATAGTCATGTAGATGAGTCTTTTGTAGTTAAGTGGAAGGTTGGAGTGTTTGTCTAGTAAGTGTTGAAGTAGTCGAAAACGTTGTGCAGTTTCTTGTCGTTTCAGTCTTGTATGAGGGTTCTAAGTGAGACGTTTGTCAAGGTGCAGTCCTAGATATCGGATCTGTTCAACCGGTACAAGAGGAGTATTATTGAAGGAGACAGTAGGGCAGGATGTCATAGGTTTACGACGAAGGGTAAAGGTAATTTGGTTGGATTTGTTGGCATTAATTTTAATTCTACAGTTCTGACACCATACCTCAAGGTCTCTGAGGTGGGATTCAACTTTTTTTTTTTTTTAAACATAATTTATTGAAATTTACAACTGTACTCAAAAAAAAAAAAAAAAAAAAAAACCTGTACCACTACAACCCATGAAGGGTCTTGGGCTCAGTACATATAGAGATTCGTACTGTTTCTAGGCCAACGGCAGTGCATTGAGGTGATTAGGCCTTAATCACGCTCAGCCGCCAGGTTTTTTTCCCAATTAATTTGGGTACCCACTTTATAGAGGCTGGGTCTGCCCCAGGAGGGCCTCCATACCCTAGGGTCGCCCCCCGACTGAATAACAGAATAAATAATATTTCTGCCACAGCCGGGATTCGAACCCAGGACCCGGAGCACAGCAGACTAGTGCTCTATCCACTAGACCACGCCGCTCCCTTCTCAAAAAAATACATCAAGTAAATATGATATTAGAAAAATGACATGGAAGAGACTTGTAGAAGAACTACCCAATGGTAGCACTCCTGTAACTATTTTAAACTAGAAGGTCTCGGGGCCATCTCCTTTTCAGACGCCTCGGAGGATTGTCGGGAATTGAAGAGGAAGAAAGGATTGAAACTAGAGGATTAGGGTGGGAATGGAGTTTGTCATGAAAGGAATGGTATCTAGATCGGGCCAAATCAGCAACATACGGAATATTAAGGTCTTTGTGGATCAGTTTATTAGTTACAAAATAAGGAGCATTGAGGATTTTACGAAGGATTTTGGATTGTAGGGATTGGATACGAGAACAATTTGATGGTTTAGTAGAGGGATTCAACTTAAAAATTGATTTTATTAAATAATGTAATACATTATTTAATAAAACACGAGTTACTATCGAAACTCAACGTAATTTTTACCTTTTTTTTTCATTTTTTTATTTGAAAATTTTTAACCCGCTTATCCGTGACCTCTCCTCAGCATCTATTCCTGATAATCCACCGGGTCGACTTAAAAGAAGATGGCCAAGATACCTCTTACCATAAATTGGACATTGGAGTTCTACCAATGGGTAGTTTTTTCACAGGACAATCGTGTGTCTTAATCTCATATCAATCCCATTTACTTGTATTGAATCAATAGAGCAGTAAATTTCTATAAATAAAAAAAAAAAAATGAAATTGATTTTGACATCGGAGGTAAGTGAGAGTTGTATGTTCCGTGTACTAGATTACATATAACTTAATAAAATAAATAAATCGTGAATCAATTAAAAAAAAATAATCAGTCAATCAAACTAACCAGACGGAAATAATCGATTCATCTTACCGATCGGTTTTGGGATTTGTATTGTTCGGGAATTATCCAACGGTCGATTCTAGAAACCGGTTATTGTATCCCAACCACGAAATAAGAAGAAAACAATAAACAAAGGCTATAATTAGAAGTTAATCTTTGAAGAATAGTTTCTCGCACGCAGTGAAAAAAGTGAAGAAAATCGATTATGGTAACCGAGAAATTTCATAATGAAGGAATAAACATAAATATCGAAATGAATAAGTTGGTCATTCTGAAAGATACAGCCTCTTTTGATGTCCCGAGCTCTTATATCTTAGCCGATGAATGACTTATAAGATTAAAAAAAAAAAGAGAAAGCGATTCTAACAAGAAACTTGGTCGCACACTCTGAAGTACAAACATCACCTTCAGGTTTTCGAGAATATGGTAATAAAGAAAACGTTTGGTCCAAAAAAGGATGATGCCACCGGGAAATTTAGAAGGGTACACAACGCGGAATTACGAAGCTTCTAAGCTTTTAGCAGAATAATTGAGCTTTAATCACACCCCATTCATCACTGTAGAACAAATACGAAACCTTGGACTCCATCTTGACAAACACATGAAATCCTCATACAAGACTTAAACAACAAGAAACTGCTCGTAGATACCGACTATTAAAACACTTACTTGACAAACGATCAAAGCTCCCACTTTACTTAAAAAAACTCATTTATACAACCATTATTAGACCTATCTGGACTTATGGCATAGAGCTATGGGGGTCCACAAGACCATCGAATTCCTCCTGCATCCAATCCTTGCAATCCAGAATCCTTCGATTTTTGACTCAGTTCTTCTATTCAAAGGATACGGATCGAAATAATTCACGGCTGGAGAGTTGGTTACGCACGAAAAGGACTAATTTTACTATTTCGAAGGATATGCCCGTTAATAATTTAAGTGGTCAAGTTAAATGGTTGGATTACTATGGAGATTTATTTTATATCTTTGGTGGTCGTTAAAAACAGGATAACTTGATTTATACCAAAAATGAGTTAACTCCACATACCGCTCACTCAGACCGTCTCCCACGTCGTGTTAAATTGGTTAAAGAAATTGTTTCGTGGACGAAATTTTAGGTGGAAAGAAATCTGTATGTTATAACTCTATTTAGTGTATTACGTAAAGTTTAAGTCTCTCACCTGTAAAATGAAAGATTTTGACTTAACCACTTATTCACGACCGCCACAGATATAACCCAACTTCGAGATAACACACAAAAAATCTACACCTTCTCCAAAGACTAAAATCTACTATAATTAACGTTTTAATTATTATAATGTTATTTAATTAAATTGGCCTCTGGGACTAGAATATAAGCGTCGTGGCAGCCAACATGATAGTAAACTAAATTTAACTTTCACTTACTATATATAATAGTAAGGGAAAGTATTGCGATCGTGAACAATTTCGAATTCCAGTTTTCATCGGAAATACACGTTTTAGGGTCCCCTGAGTCCAAATAAACAAGTCCCGAAAAAAGGACTGTGTGTGTGTGGTAACTCCCGGGCGAAAACGACAAGCCCTATAAAATGAAATTTCATATTTAAGACAACTTTACGCCCGAGATGTTACAAAATATTTTTCATCAAAATCAGCTGACCGGAAGATGTATAAAGTCCGTATCTTATAAAGTACATCCGCATTTTGCACCTTTTTACGATTTTCTCAAAAACGGCTCAAACGATTTTGTTCAAACTCCGTATATCGATGTAAAATTTAATGGGCTTTAATATCATGTAGGTTTTATTCTGATTAAAATGGTCTGGCAGGGCTTAAATGCCGATATTTTAAAGTTACTTCCTCTAAAGTACCTTTAATTCTACAGATGCTATAAAAATAACTATATTACCTTGTTAGCATTAGTAATTAACAGCTAAATATGCAGGTTGAGCAAATTTGATGAACAACTATAGGAGAAAACTGAAAACATATTTTTTTATTGCAATATTTTTGTTTTTAAAGATAAGAACAGTAATATACACGTATAATATCTTTCTTATATCTTATAATAGCTTTCCAACGATAGCTTGAGATTTTAGAAAAAATATTATCTCATACACAAGCTTGTAAAAGTTAATAGAGAGTAATGAAAAACCGATAAAACTAACTGATTATTTTAGATAATAATGTAATAGATTTTTTAATAAAACACATGTTTCTATAGAAATTAAATTTAATTAATTCTTTAATGGTTTCATTCATTTTTATCTCTAACTGTATTTGAAAATTCTTTAATCGATTTTAAAAACGGAGGTAAGTGAAAGTCGTGTGTTGCCGGCACCAGATTTTTAAAAATGTTAATCACAAAAACACCTGATTCGGTACAGCGTATATAAGATGGCACTGTAGCTATTACCAGCTCCCCGCTACACGCTACCCTCCTAGCTCATAGCTCCAGTCTAAATAAGAGCTAAGTCCGTGAGCGTTGTAACGATCTTCATCCGGCGTGATTGAGGATCGGAGATGTTATCTCAGCTGGTAATTGTTTAGTCTTAAAGATAAGGCTTGAAGGCAGGACCTGCAATTAGTCGAGAGGAAGGACAGGATAAGGATCAGCGCAGGATACTGGATGCGTGCGCTGTCGAAGGATGTCCTTGTGGTAGGGTCGCCATCTATCACATTCTGTCCTTAATACTCGAAACGTTGGTGGTGAATTACCTGAAAGTCATTACCCGCAAAATCCTGATGGTAAGAATATGTGAAATATGAATAAGACTGTGTCGTCGGGATTCTCTGATTAGCCACAGGAGCATAAAATTACATTAAATGTATTGGATTGTAGAATTAGTTCCTAGTGTTTTTAGTGGTATTTTATATAAAAACGCTGAAAATTATTAGACAATGGTTTATTATTTCCAAATAACAAAATTAGGGTATAACTGTTTATATGGCTGTCGATAGGCAATTAAGTAATATGAAAAGTAATAAATAATTAAAAGGAAAATGGCATATCAGCACAACTAATTTCAAAACGCTACCAATATCTCTGCTAGATCAATGATTCGTTCAACTTTTTTATTTAGACTTCTTTTTTTTCAAATCAATTGAGACGATATTGATTCATTTTAATCTACAAAATAAAAGGTACTTTAGAGGAAGAAAATTAAAAAAATCGCCATTTTAGCCCTGTCAGACTATTTTAATCAAAATGAAACCTACTACTTATTAAAGCAAAATTAATAATCAGAAAATACTTTTTGAGGAGTGCCGGAGCATTAGATAGGGAACATACTGCAACAGGATTACACAGAGGTAATGAGGGCTCCACTCTACAATACGGCGTCTCTCCACTTTTCATAAAAACTCCTTTCTTCTTACATTTCACAAATAATGTTTCTTTAATTTTAGTAAAAATATTAATTTTGTTATAGTAGAATAATTTTTGAAACATTTACTGAATTGATATGTTGAATTTAATAGAGCATTCCTCTATATGTATGTTTCTGTATTTAAAATAATTCATATACATTTAGTTTTATTACATACAAATTAGTATTATCTGCATTTTCGGCTACTTCAACAATTAAAAATATTAGAAAAACGCTGATAGCTTTCAGTTATACTCCATAAGTTCCGATTGGTCATTTGTTGGTTAGTCTTTTACTTAAATACAAAAATAGATATAATTAGTTGACCGTTGAGAATTACTGGAAGGAATTAGTCCGGGTGGCGGTCAGTGAATGAAACAATCGAGTAGTTTCAAATATTTATTGTTTGCCAACGTTTCGATCCCCCATTGTGTATCATCATCAGGGCTAAAAAGATACATTTAAATTAAGATTAAATATACAATTTTAAAAAATATTGCGCTAGAGAATGTCAATATTATAACATAAAAGGAACTAGATGTGTAAAGAAATCAATTTATTAAATTACAATGACAAAGGTATACTAATGAGAGGGCTATACAGAGCAGATAATGACTAAAGATAACGTACAAGTATATAAGAAAAAATTACATGAAATAAAAAACATTGAAAAATGGAGTACAGTGGAGTTACGTACCATGTAGGCGAATGGAAACTAGGTACAATTTGCTAGTATGGAATATAGGCAGGTAAATAGGAAAGTACGTACAAAAGGTTGGGTAAAATATAAAATACATACCGCAGTTTTAGACGGGATCTGACAACAATGTGTATAATTGTAATACTAACATAAACAGAAGTAATCAGATTTAACCTATAATAGTAATAAAATCATAATGGTACTAGAAAATGTTTTAACAAGATTGTTGATGTTATTACTATTATAGGTTTAATCTGATTACTTCTGTTTATGTTAGTATTACAATTTTACTCATTGTTGTCAGATCCGTCTAGAAATGCGGTACGTATTTTCCATTTTACCCAACCTTTTACGTACGTACTTTCCTATCTACCTGCCTATATTCCATACTACCAAATTGTACCTAGTTTCCATTCGCCTACAACACGGTACGCGTCTCCACTCCATTTTTCAATGTTTTTATTTCATGTAATTTTTTCTTATATATTTGTACATTATCTGATCTGTATAACCCTCGCATTAATATACCTTTGTCATTGTAATTTAATTAATTGATTTCTTTACACATATATTTCCTTTTATGTTATAATATTGACATTATCTAGCGCAAGATTTTATAAAATTGTATATTTAATCTTAATTTAAATATATCTTTTTAGCCCTGATGATGACCCACAATGGGGGTCCAAACGTTGGCAAACAATACAATAGTTGAAACTACTCAATTGTTTCATTTAATGACCGCCACCCGGACTAACTCCTTCCAGCAGTTAAATACAAAAGACTCATTTACATGACTATCATAAAGCTAATATTGACTTATAGAGTTGAGCATTCGATTTTATGCATTAGAAAGCACATTTCAGTAGAAACCAACTAGTTTCATTTATTCCATCCTCAAAAGATGGTGTCCACGGTACTTGCCTAACTATATTTTATAATTATGCTACACACATCTACTCTGCCACCATGTTGAAACAAAATGACTGATGTTGTTTGAGCCTGAACATTATTATTTTTCTTTATAATTTAAAATTAAAATGAAACGAAGAAAATATATTTGTTTTATTAATGTATATAGTATTAATTAATAGTGAAGTAATTATCTAGATGATACTGCCCCTGCTGCCCTCTAGAGAGTTCCGTTCGAACCACTTACCGGGAAGCAAGCCTTTTTTTTTTTAAATTATTTATCGTGAGGCGTCCCTTTCACCATTTTTTTTTTTAAAATCAAGACATCGTTTCGTTGAATTACCAGAAATCGTCGTTCTTACCAGAGACCGTCGCCTACGCGTCGTATTGAAGCAAGATCGTTGTTTGCACCCGAGTTCGAGCAACAATGACTGGGAAATAACAAGAATTAATATATTTTTAAACCTTATTATTTATCTTGTTAATTGTAGATTCATAGTTCCTAGATTCATAATATAAATACTAACCCACTAACATAGTTTTTTTATTGTGAATTTTTCGTTTCAAAATTAAACTTTTAGTTATTTTTTGTTTTGTTAATTTATTTTTTATTTTAATATTACCCTATTTTTAAAAATTTAATTAATCCCTTAAGTGCTCAGAAACCAGCTCATTTTGACACGGGGTCGAGTTTACGTTCACCTGTATATTGTTTTTTTGTTTTTAACGTCGCTCACCACACCAAGCGTTGTATTTTACGTATCATAAAACGTGACACCTCAACAGGAAGAAATTTAATAATAATAATAATAATTTCTTTATTTATTCTGGGACAAGTCCCTTCAGAATAATACATATGAAAGTAAATAAAGTCTTAGATGCCTTAGAGTAATAATGGAAGAAAAAAAATACAGTGATAAAGTAAAAAATAAATACACAAGACAAAGATAACACATAAAACCAAACTGTTGAATATAATAAATCGACTTCTCATTCCAATTCGAGTGAGAGAAACAAAAAAAAAAATATATATATATGTACATTAAACTAATTTAGATGATAGTTAAAAAAAATAAAATAAAATAAAATACAAAATTATCCTTCTGTTTCTGTGCAGAGCTTGATCAAAAAATAATTATATACAATTCCTATCTAATTAAAAAAACAAAAATAAAACCAGGAGAAAAAAAAATAAATAACTTCTATATTAACGCTTCTGTGATTTTTTAAATTTATTTATTTATCATTATTATTTTATTTTATTTCTTTTTTATTTATATTTTTTTATATTTTTTTTATTTGAACATTCTCATTTAAAATTGGTTATTGTCGAGATTCCTTGGAAATTGAATGGATAGGAAGTAATTGAATAGACGGGATTTAAAGGTTGGAAGGGTATTCGAGTTACGGATATGAGAAGGGATAGAGTTCCATACGGAAGATGATCGGATAATGAAAGATCTGTCGAAAGCTGCGGTTCGATGGGGCGGCATATACAAATCAGAAGGCCGTGCTCGAGTGTTGTGGGAATGAATCGAGGATTTGAATAGTAGGAGGTCAGAGATGTATGATGGACGGCGGGATCGGATTACTTGATAGAGGAAGGATGCCAAGAAGTACTTACGACGATAGGAAGGATAAAGCCACTTTAACTCTTCGTAGAATCGAGTGACAGAGGTGTCTCTGGAGATCCCAAAGATGAATCGGATGAAACAATTAAATAGCCTTTTTAGTTTTTCCTCAAGATCTCCAGAGACACCCCCAAACACCGAACAGCAATAGTCAAAGTGGGGGAATATTAGGGAGGAAACCAGCAGCCTACGGGTTTCTAGAGGAAAGAGGTGACGGATGCCATTTAATCGCTTTAGAGTGATGAAGGGGCGGCGGGAGATGTCAGAAATATGTTTTTTCCAGGAGAGGGTTTGGTCAAAAGTGATTCCAAGGTTTTTAATGGAGTGAAGGAATTCTATTGGATCATTATTTAGCAAAAGTGTAGGAATGGGAGGGAGAGTTTTAAGGAGCGGACTTGAACCTATTACGATTGCCTTAGTCTTCTTAGCATTCAGCTTTTACTGTTTTATTTTTGTCCATTACAATGATATTTGTTCATTACTAAAAAATAATTAATTTTATAGGTAGCGTTCATTATAGAAAAACACCATAAGTAGTCATAACTATTTTCTTTATTTTGAATCTAAAAATATACGATTCATTTTATGTATTGTTTATTTTATGTTGTAGAGACGTTGAGAGATGCTGCAGCCAACCAACTACTCAACTATATGGGAGGACGAAAGGTAATTACATATCTTACAGTAATTGTATTTATATATATATATATTTATTGGTATTTACAACTGTATAATAAAATACATTTAGTAAATTTGATACAAGATATACTGTCATGATTGACATGTAGGGATACCACCTATTGGCAGCTCTCAAAAGACTATTCTCGGGGCCATTTCCTTTTCAGGCACCTCGGAGGATTATCCGGAATTGAAGAGGAAGAAAGGATTGAAACTAGTGGGTCAGAGTGGTACCTGGTTCGAGCCAGGTCAGCAACATAGGGAACATTTAGGTCTTTATAGATGATTTTATTTGTGACAAAATAAGGAGCATTCAGGATTTTTCGAAGGATTTTTGATTGTATGGATTGAATGCGGGAAGAATTCGAGGGTTTAGTAGAGACCCAAAGCTCAACTCCTTAAGTCAATATAGGCCTAATGATAGTCATGTAGAGGAGTCCTTTGTAGTTAAGTGGAAGGTTAGAGCGTCAGTCTAGTAAGTGTTGAAATAATCGAAAGCGTGGGGCAGTTTCTCTTGGGCTTCACTTTAAAATAAAAAAAACATATACATTTAATTATTTTTGATTTATGTTCTTCTTTCTGCTAATTATTAAATATAATAATAATATAATAATGACTTTTCGTTTTCATAAACTGAAACTCCCAAAGCGATAAAGTCTAAATCGGTCAGATAGAGATTGTTTACACATAAATGACACTCCATTCAAATTGCAATCGTGCGAAGCAAATAATTTAAACTCGTTTCATCTTTAACTGTATTAAAAAATAAATAAATTGGTTTTAACAACGGAGGTAAGTGAAAGTCGTGTGTTGCGCGCACCAGTTTTTTTTGTTTTTTTTTTAAATTATTCTCGCCCGCCTCGGAAATGCGTAGTTGACCCTGAACGAGAAACCATTTTTCGCACGATTTTTCTGTTAAGTTTCACCATGGAAGTAGAGAGACCTTCGGGATAAACGTGCTTGCGACTGCAACGCCATTCCTCATCTTCGTCATTACGACCTTATTATTTCATTTTTGTTCCTGGAAAAATGTTCATTAACTTAAAAAAAAACTTATAATTCCATAGACAGTCAGAAGCTGTATAACATCATGATTGAACAAGGAATACCTAGAAAGTTAGTAAACCTTGTAGAGATATCTTTGTCGGAAACATTCCATGAAGTTAGAATCGGTCATAATTATTCCGAGAGATTTGAGGTGCGATTGGGTTTGAAACAACGTTACTTTTTTCATCTGTGTTATTACTTTCCCTTACCTACATATGGAATATATATAGTAAGGGAAAGTATTGCGATCGTGGACATTTTTCGAATTCCAGATTTCAACGGAAATACACGTTTAAGGGTCTCCTGAGTCCAAATGACCAACGTCCCACAAAAAGTACTGTGTGGTGTGTGTTTCTGTGTGTGGTCCATCGCGAAAATGAAAGGTCCTATGAAACTGAATTTTCATATTTAAGAAAACTTATACGCCCGAGATGTTACAAAATCTTATTTATCAATATCAGCTAACCAGAAAAGTCACTTTATACCATGCATTTTGCACCTAATTGCAACTCCCTATATCGATGTAAAATTGGACGGGCCTTAACATAATGTAAGTTTCATTTTTTTTTTTTTTTACATTGATTTGTTGACTCTATTGGCGAGATCAAAGTGGGCAAAAATTAAATTTATTTGCTGAAATCTAAAGCTTTTCTACATTTAACATTTGAAGTCCCCAAATACGGAAAAATAATACAACAAATCTAATTATCGGGTTAAAACTGATAATGGATTTAATTTTGAATTATTTAGGAAGCTCTCTTAGATTGTAAATCGTTTGATTCGGAGTGCTGTGTGTAAAAAAAATTACGTATCACCCAAAATAATAATAATAATAATAATAGGCTTACCGAACCCGAAGGTTCGATGCCGATACCACCAAACTTCGCCTGCACAGACTCGTCCAATGTTCACGTATCACCCAAAAAGCAAAAAAAATCGCAAACATTCTTTGCAACATTTAAAGACTAGAAGGATTGATCAAAAAAATCCTCGGGATAACTTGGGGGTTATATAGTTTTTCGTTATTGAATAGGGACTATATACGCTAAGCTATCCGTGAAATAACAGTACTTCCAAGTGACAACTCACAATTGAGGGTGGTTCTATTGAAATAAATTAGTGGACTGTATAGGTTTAAAAAATCAAAAATAATGGAAGCAAACGACGAATCACAATACATTTAATATACTAAAATACATACAAAACAAGATAAGAAACAAATTAACCTAATAAATTTATATAAGAAAAGATAAGAAACAAATTATCCTAATTATATGATTAAACAGCTGTAAGAAAATGTAGGAAACAAAATAAATCTAATTAAAATATTGAAGAAAATAGGTATTGTAACTATTGTTAAAATCGATTATCGATTGTATCTTAAACCTCCTTGCAATAACCTATTAATCTTGTTATAACTTTTAATTATATCAGTAAAGAAGTGTTTTTGTTTCAAGTATATTACGAATTATTACCATTAGTCACAACAAATTTGGCGACGAGGTGAAACATTTCTACTCATCAAGATAAATTACCTATTAGCCAGAAGGTGAGATTTATTAATACATCTCTTTATTAATTGAACTTTCAATTCAAGTTAAAAGTATCATTCGAGCCTAAATTTTTGTTTAGTTATTTTCTTTAATCAATAGACATTTCGGCATAATGGATCCCGCTCAATTTAAAATATTTATGGAGCAACAAAATTCTTTAATTACCCAACTTATCAACACGGTGAAATTAACGCAGCAATCGTCTCAACTCTCATCAAAAGCCGGTAACCTCAGTGGAGATAGCGCAGCAACGGGGTTGAATTCAGTTCTAGTTCCTGATTTCGAGGCTTTCGACCCTAACAGGGAATCCTTTAAAACATATCTACAACGGTTCGAAAATTACCTTACCATGAAGGGGGTTATAACTGATAAACCTTACTGTGCTAGGCTGCTTTTGAACTCCATTGGTTCAAAATATTTTGAAATGATTAGAGCTCTAGGTGCTCCTAAACAGCCTACTGATCATACTTTTGAAGAATTAACCCAATTGCTTCAGGACCATCTTTCCCCTCCTCAAAACGAGCTTGTTGCTCAACATAAATTTTTATCAATGTACCAGCCGGAAAATCAAACAATTGCAGAATTTGTTACATCACTCAGGTCAGAAATAAGTGACTGTAACTTTATTTCACCATGTGACTGCAAAGTATCAATTGCAGACATATTCTTGGGTGCTCAATTTGTAAGGGGTCTCAAAGATGATTACATTCGCGAGAATGTCTTGCGATCAACAAAAACTGCCTTCAAAGATATTGTTACTGAGGCCATCGCACTTGAAGCTTCCAAAATCAACTCTAGAACTATCGCTCCAAAACAATCTGTGGATATCAATAAGATCACTCACGAAAAGAAGCTTTCTGGTTTTGAGTCAAACCCACAGCGTTCACGTGCTAAGGGTAGGTCTCAATCAAACTCTCGTTCATCTAAAATTGATTTTGCTTCTCTCGGCATTGATGGCTGCTGTTTGCGTTGCGGCAAAGATAACCACCTATCAAATGACTGTCGCACCGAAAAATCAAAACTAAGATGCCAGACATGCAAGAAATCCGGGCACGTCGCAAAGGTATGCATTCGATCGCTTCTCAATAAAAAAGATAAATCAGAGACAGCCAATCAAATCTTAACATTTTCAACACCATCGTCCTCAAATCAAACCTCCAAATCTGAATCATTTCACTGCTATGGTGTTAGTCATATATTAGACATCTATCAAAACGTAGACCATTCTCAAAACATTACTCGCTATTATGCAACTGTAGATGTCAATGACAAAATCGTTAAGTTTGAAGTTGACACGGGTTCAGCATACACATTTTTACCTCGAAACATGGTCAATGAGCTAAATCTCCAACTTCCATTGCAACCTGCTACTATTGGATTTAGGTCATACACTCAAACTGTTTTCGTTCCAGACGGAAAAATCAAGGTCACAGCAAAATACAATGGTCATCAAATCGAAGACGAAATCTATGTAGTTCCGAACGAATATGCTGCGATCCTTGGCCGTGCATGGATCAGAAAACTCAACATCGACCTGCAGTCAATTGATGACCTCTCCTGCTCCCAATCATCAACCATTAGCTACGTCTACAATATTGATGAAATTAGCGCCCGATACCCACAGGTTTTCGACGAGAAAATAGGCTGCGTTCCAGGATTCGAAGTGTCTCTCAAGCTTCGTGAAAACGCAAAACCAGTTTACCATAGAGAACGTGAAGTGCCCTACGCCCTTAGAGATCGCGTAGAAAAGGAACTTCAATCCTTGGAAGAGACTGGAATCATAACGAAAGTTGCTACTAGCGACTGGGGATCACCCTTGGTTATTATTCCGAAGATCGATGGAGGAGTGCGCTTATGCGTTGATTACAAAATTGGTGTAAACGAAAGGCTTGTTAACGCACATTATCCTGTTAAGAAAATCAACCATATATTGGACAACCTTCGCAATTCAAAATACTTTTGCCGTTTAGATCTGTACAAGGCGTACCTACACATCAAATGTGACCCGGCATCAGCTGAAATTCAGACTATAACAACACATAAAGGTTCATACCGCATGAACCGTCTGTCTTTCGGAATCAAAACAGCGCCTGCAGAATTCAACCGTATAATCGATCAAATACTTCATGACGTTCCAAAATGCGAGTACTACTTCGATGATATAGTTGTCCATGGAGAATCAAAAGATGAATGTGCAGCCAACTTGGACACCTGTCTTAAACAACTTCAAAAATTCAATCTACGCCTAAACCAGCGAAAGTGTGTCCTGTTTCAGGAAGAAATTGACTTCCTAGGCCATGTTGTCAAGCACAACACGATATCAAAAGCACCATCGAAAATTGCTGCGATCGTAAACATGCCTAGACCAACAAATGTTGAAGCTCTTCGACGATTTCTTGGTATGGTCACATATTATTCTCGCTTTATCCAAAACGCTTCAACTCTCACAGCGCCGCTACGTGACCTCTTAAAAACCAACAATAGTTTTAAATGGCTAGCAAAACATGAAGCTGCTTTTCTTCGTTTGAAGCAAGAAATTTCGAGCGATACGGTATTAACTCCGTTTGATCCACAACTGCCAGTTCAATTAGCATGTGATGCAAGTCCACATGGAGTGGCGGGTATCCTTTCTCACATCGTGGGAGGAGTAGAACATCCCATTGCATTTGCCTCCAGATCCTTAACTCCAGCCGAACAAGGATATTCACAACTCGACCGTGAGGCACTAGCTATAATTTTTTCAGTGGATCACTTCTATCAGTATCTATTTTCACGACCTTTTACACTGGTAACCGACAACCAGCCTCTCGTGCGAATTTTTCACCAGAACTCAAAAATACCAAAGATGACTTCCGCTAGATTGCAACGATATGCTGCTTTTCTTTCTGGATTCAACTATTCTCTGAAATTCAAGAAAGGCGAACAAAACTCAAACGTCGACTGTCTATCTAGAGCCCCAATCAATCCATTACATGATCGTACGGACATAGCTATTAATAATGAAGTGAAGCAAATTTGTGAAGCATCAATCCAACACATTGGAACATCGACCCTGACACATCAAGCTCTAAAACAAGCGTATCAAGCCGATGAAGAGTTATCCAATTTGATTGAAAAAACTTCGCAGAAACCGAGTCGAAAACACCGAATTCACAGTTGAAGGAGATGTGCTTTTCAGAGGACCTAGAGTTGTGATACCAACTGCATTGCAACCAGCCGTTCTTCATGAGCTTCATCGAACCCATATCGGGACAACAAAAATGAAGCAGTTGGCACGACGCTATGTCTACTGGAAATCAATCGACAAGGACATAGAGCGAGCAGTTAGGGAATGTCCTGACTGCGCGAAGGTCCAAAACAGCCCACCTAAAGCTCCTCTTCACCCATGGATGGAGCCAGAAGAAAACTGGCAGCGCATACACATTGACTATGCTGGACCATATCAAAATCACCACTTCCTTATAATGGTGGATGCAAAATCAAGATGGGCGGAAATCTGTCCGAGCAACACTGCTCCAACATCATCATCGACCATCGATCTAATGCAAGAGGTTTTTGCACGAAATGGGTTCCCAGACGTCATGGTGAGTGACAACGCCACAATTTTCACAAGTGAGGAATTCAAGAACTTCTGTGCAGCTGCTGGAATCACTCAAAGGTTCATCGCACCGGGTCATCCAGCAACTAACGGACTCGCTGAGAGGAATGTTCAGACATTAAAACACAGGTTAGCTGCTATGGAAAACGAACATCTCCCTATGAAAAAGAAAATTCTAGAGATTCTTTTTAGGTACAGGGCGACACCTCTCATTAACGGAAAAACGCCTAGTGAGCTTTTCCTTAATCGTCAGATTAGAATCCAACTGGACGCTCTTAAGCCTGCAACCATTGAACAGCATTCACAACCAAAGGAGCTAGCGAGACAACTTAAGGTGGGGGACCGAGTACAAGCTCGATATTATACAAACAACAAGCAACAGTGGCGACCTGGTGTTATTGGCAAAAAGCTTGGTCGTCTACACTATATTGTCACATTAGACAACGGCTACTCTTTCAAAAGGCACATAAACCAGCTCCGAAGAACAGGAGTAGAAAAGAAATGTGTCACATTTGCCCACGAGGAAATCACCAATCCAAAAGAAGATGCCTGCCAAAACAATCAATATCCAGAGGTGCTGTATCCTCCTCTGCCTGCTCCAGCCCATCCGCAAGAGGACACGGCAGACCCTACTGTTGCGGACGAAATTGAAGCTCCAAATCTCGAAGGATTAAGACAAGATCAAGCTCCTGAACTTCGAAGATCAAGCCGCCAAACTCGCCCACCAAAGTATCTGAACGACTACGTGGTTGGCCGAATTAGCGTGGGAGGACTATTGTAACTATTGTTAAAATCGATTATCGATTGTATCTTAAACCTCCTTGCAATAACCTATTAATCTTGTTATAACTTTTAATTATATCAATAAAGAAGTGTTTTTGTTTCAAGTATATTACGAATTATTACCATTAGTCACAACAATAGGAGAAACAAACTTAACTTAATTAAATGCTTAAAGATGTAAAAAATATAGGTATAAAAATTAAACAGTTTCAAGAATAAGAATTATGAAATTAAATGTTCCATTAATAGATAGATTATATTCACGTGAAAAAGTCCAGTTGAGTATTGTAGAAAATTACTGCAGGGCGGCTTGGACGAAGTTCCCTTGAGCGTTGAAAATGACCGCAGGGCGGCTTTTCCAAGTTCCAAGGGGAATGATGAGAAGATGAAGAAATTCGTTTGCAAAACGTACAGAGTATGAGAGCAGACTTGGGTCTATATACGGCACATCTACCTTTCAGACCCTAGCTTAAGACCCCCCGCCACGAGGCTGTAATAAAAACAATTGAAGTACGATCGTCTTCTTTTTCTTTTTCTTCTATTCAAAACTTTTAATTAAATTTAAAATAACTATTTTTATAACAGATCAAAAATAAAGATTAATACAAAATGATCTATTGATAAATATCATAAAAATTATACAGTTTTTTTTTTCCAATAAACAGTTATGAAACCTCATATGTTATGGCGTGAACAGGGGCATGCATTTACAAATTGCTAAATCAACTCTACAGGTGAGATTGCAATGTATATTCAATAACGAGTTTGGAAATATAATGTCTTACCTGTCTCAACAATGTCCATTGTTAAATAAAAGCAAAAAGAATTTGCGCTAAATACAACTTGAACATAATAAATGGCCATCGAATAAAGATAAACCTATTGTTGGTTAATAGGCACTTGTGTAAACAGGAATGATTCACTCATTCACTATTTATTTGTAAACACGGTATGGTGGGAAATATCGGTATTAAGCGTCTTACCCACGATTAATAAAAAGTTCAAGAACTCAGAAATTTCAAACTTTTGTCCACCTAAATTGGTGATTTCGTCCTGTGTGCGTCAGTGGATGGATTGTATCAAGTCTGGGATAGGACTTGAACGGTGATCATTGGACGAATCTGTGTAGGCAGTATTTAGTGATATCGACATTGAACCTTCGGGATGAGTAGGCCTATAATCATTATCTGAGACTGTAGCATTAAACAATATAAAACGACTTGTGGACTAGAACCATGTTAAGTAACACAGTGGTCACTATTACTGTTAACTTTCGCCGAAGTTACACAATCTACAGAACGATAGCAACTGCCTTCATAATAGCCGTTCTTTACTTCTATCTCTCAACTGACCATTCTTAATGTCACTTCTAAAACATGAGTAGCCTGAAAAGTATCCAATCTATCAGGTCGGAATCAAACTTTGGAACAGTGTTTAGTATGGAGGAATAATGGACACAAGAAAGGTTTATAGAACGTCATTGAAGAAACATTTTAATTAAAATGTCAATATAAAATTTCAATAGCACATGTGTTTTATTAAAAAATCTATTATTTTTTTTTATTACCTTTTTTTTTTTTTTTGCACGAATTGGTCATCAAGGACCACGTGAATATCATTCTGTCTTCTTCACATCTTTCACCTTCCTTTTTCTCCAATATTCTTTCATCTTCCTGGACTGTTCCTCCCACTCTTCCTTTGTCCATTTTCTTCCCTGTTTCTTTGTTTTTCCTGTAAGAACCCCAACTTCTTTTATTTTCTTCCCGAAAAGCTCTCTATCTAGGCAGTCTATTTTCTTGATTTTTAACGTATCGAGCTCCTCTTTTATTTGCTTCGCATAACCAACCATATTATTATAGCCTAGGACTTTGTCAAAAATCTGTTTGTTCAGCCTCTAATTGTTCATTCTTACCATATGGCCATAAAACCTCAGTCTCCTAGTTCTGATGACTACTTCAAGGTTTTCCGAATTTCTATATATTTCTCCATTAGATTTTAGCCTGTAGCCCTCTTGTGTTATTTTGGTTCCATGAATCCTCCTAAGAATTTTTCTCTCAATCTTGAGAAATTTCTCAAGACTCGAAAGGCAAACTGTTTCCATACCATACAATATTAATGGTCTTACTACTGTACAGTAGTGTCTTTTGAAACATTTGAAGAATTTATCAAATTAAATTTCAATAGAAACATGTGTTTTATTAAAGTATATTATTATCTGAAATCAGTTAGTATTATCGGTTTTTCATCACTATTTATTAACTTTTAAAAGCTTGGTATAAAATAATATTTTTTCAAAAATCATTAGCTTCCCAACGGTATATCATACATGTATATTACTGTTCTTATGTTGAAAAATAAAAAAATATTTTTTCAGTTTTCTCCTTTAGTTGTTTATCAAATTCGCTCCATTTGCATCCATGCTGTTCATTATCAATGGTAACAAGATAATATGGTTAGTTTTATGGAATATGCAAAATTAAAGGTACTTTAGAAGAAGAAAATTTAAAATATCGGCATTTGAGCCCTGTTAGATCATTTTAATCAGAATGAAACCTACATCATATTCTTCTTATTTCTCTTTCTCTTCGAGCCATTATTGGCGTAGAGGGGCCTCGATCCAGCGCTGCCAGTTATCCCGGTCTCCGCTGAGTCGTTTCAGTTCTAAAAGGGTCTTGCCCCTGTTACTCCCAATCCTCTGGACCATATCCTGATAGGAAATTCTAGGTCGGCCACGTGGTCTTCTTCCTGTAGGTCTGGCTTCGAGTGTCCTTCTGGGTTCCCTTATTTCGTCCATACGGCAGACATACCCAAACCATTTTAATTGCCGGTTTTCCATTATCGTCTTCAATGGTGGTACCTCTAGTTGCTCTCTGATCCTATTGTCCCGGACACAATCTCGCCTTGTCTTTCCCGCTGCTCTACGTAAAAATTTCATTTGAGCAGCAGTGATTCGGCTGATATGCTTGTCGAGCATCACCCAGCTCTCGCCTCCAGATGTAGGGACTGGTAGGTAAATGGCTTTATAGATGTGCATCTTAACATCTCGCCCTACTTCACGGTGTCCTATTATACTATTGTTGATCTGGTAGTACACCTGGTTCGCTTTATTGATCCTATTTCCTATCTCTTGGTCAATTCTGCCAGACCTGTCTATAATGGTTCCCAGGTAGTTGAATTCATTTACCACTTCTAGGATATTCCCATTGCACACCATTTTAACATTTTCTTCTTCATTCCGCGAGAGAACCAGAATCTTACTTTTGGAGTCGTTGATGGACATTCCCTTACGCAACAGTTCTTCCTCCCTTTCCACCAGAGCTTGTTGCAGCTTTTCTTTTGTGTCTGCTAATAGAACAATGTCATCGGCATATAGGAGGCATTTCACCAGAACTGTCTGCATCTTCCATTTTCCTATTTCATTCCATGCCGTTCTTCGCTTGCAGACTTTATGGATCTCGTCCATCAGAATCAAGAATAGAAGAGGGCTAAGACTGTCCCCCTGT
Source organism: Piezodorus guildinii (assembly GCA_023052935.1). Classification (NCBI taxonomy): domain Eukaryota; kingdom Metazoa; phylum Arthropoda; class Insecta; order Hemiptera; family Pentatomidae; genus Piezodorus; species Piezodorus guildinii. The sequence continues at coordinate 6,700,788 of CM041293.1, read as the reverse complement.
CTGACTCCTCTATCAAGAGGAAATGATTTGGATTCTCTACCATTGATTCTGACTACTCCCTTTGAATTTCTGTATGTTGATTGAATTGCCTGCATAAAATCTGATGGTATATTCTTTGCAGCAAGAGCATTCCATATTTCATATCTAGGCACAGAATCGAACGCAGCTTTGAGATCCAGGAAAGCCACATAGATACTTTATTTCTTCCATACTTTTCAGAAATGTTTCGAAGCACAGAAATATGGTCCTACGAGATACAAAAAACAAAACAAAAAAAATTATAAGCTCTTTGATGATTACAATTTACATTAATTAACGTTTTGATTATATAATATAATTAAATTGGCTTCTGAGGACAGAATACGAGTGTTAACATGCAAATAAACTAAATTATAAAAAGACTGAATCATAAAGACTCCTGAATCTGATTCCACCTAGGACGAAAGCGAGGGAAAAATGAAATTACGACCCTGACCCAAGACACGTGATCATACACGCATGCGCAGAAAGTAATTAAGAATCGCTTTCAAAGGTGACATGGGAACAGATTTTCAAATGTAGGGAAAAATTACAATAAAGGTAGTTAGTTTGGTAAGCGAAATCGCTGGCTGCCTCTTTAAGACCTCCCACAGTATCGATATATTGTATATACAAGATAACAAATACTGTCATGTTTGTTTATTGAACGTCTCTTTAAGCAACTATGGCTAATGGACGAAGTCTTAAATTTAGCTTAGGGGAGAATGAGGGAATTACGAAATACATAAAGGGAAGATTAAATTAAATTAAGTTAGGAATGGCATTTATTACTTAATGTTTACTTTAACTAATCAACCTCAGTTCTGATAAGCAACATAGATAAATATTCAATATAAAACCAAATATTAATAAGAAAACAAAGTTGTTGGGTTCGGGATTACCCCACAGCACTGCGGGTAATTACGAATGCTGCTGTGGGGTAATAGCTCTTTCTAAGTTTTTTAATTTGTATTTGGTCTCCGTCTTTCTTTGATAATGTCGTGACATCTGAAACACGTTGGAGTAGGTATAAATAAGTTTGTAAAGGTACAGGGCTCAAAGCAGAGAAACATACGAACAAACTTTCACATGTGTATTTCATCTAAAGTCATCATTATTTTATTAAATTCATCATTATAAATTATAATTTTATTGTTTATGGGTGATTACGAACAGTCGGGATTACCCCACTAAAATCCTCCGTCATTACCTAACAGACACAGTAACACAAAATTAATATATTTTTTTTTAGGTTAGAATCGCGTGACACACGCGGAAAGTCCTTAAAAACATTATTGAATTAGACGTTATTTATTTATTTAATCTTCTATTCTTCTACCGCCATCGGTGTGAGCATCCTTTTTACAGAGCTTAATCCATAAATCTCTCTCCTGTGTCAATCCTCTTCTCCTTTTCCGATCCAGACCCCTTCTGTCAAAGGCTTCCTGAATCGCGCCTTCTCAAGTCTTCCTCTTGGTCTTAGACCTTCCACCCTTGTCTCATATACAGCCTTTGCTACTCGGTTTTCTGCCATTCTGGAAACATGGCCGAACCATCTCTGTTGGTGCTCTTCAACTCAAATTCTTCCCATGTCTTGACGTTAGACGTTAATTCATAAAAAAATTACAGACTTTCTTTGTTACATCTAAAAAATGCTGCAAATTATTACACAGTGGTTTAAAGGCGTAGAACTGTTCATATGGCTGTTAATTTGCAAATAAGTAATACGAAAAGCACTAATTCAAAGCAACATATCATAACACTACCACTGATGGGATCACTTGTAGCTGGGTGGCTAGCGTAACAGCCTCCCATGCCAAAGGTCACGGGTTCAAACCCGCAGGTGGTCCTAGGATTTTTTAATGGGAGTAAAATCCTTAGTTACGCCGTCCTTCGGATGGGACGTTAAAAGGTGGTCCCGAGCCTGTGCGATGTCAGGTACTCGTTAAAGATCCCTATCCTAATAAAACCTGGATAGGCAAAATTTAGGACTCCCAGTGTAGCATCGTCCGATTAGCCATAGTTGCATAAAAGTGTATTATAGTAAAGGAAGTATTGCGATCGTGAAAATTCGAAATTCCTGTTTTCAACGGAAATACACGTTTTAGGGTCCCCTGATCAATATACCAAGTCCCGCAAAAAGGTCTTGGTGTGTTGTTGTCGTTGTCTGGTGGTCTCGTGGTGTGTGTGTGTGTGTGTGTGTGTGTGTGTGTGTGGTAACTCCCGGGCGGAAACGGTAAGTCCTATGAAACTGAAATTTCATATTTAAGACAACTATACGCCCGAGACGTGACAAAACTTTTTTCATCAAAATGAGCCTACCAGAAGAGGCACTTTATATCATGCATTTTTCAGCTTTTTTCGATTTTCTCAAAAACGGTTCCGACGATTTTGATTAAACTCGCTATATCGATGTAAAATTTAATGGGCTTTAATATCATGTAGGTTTTATTAAGATAAAAATGGTCTGACAGGGCTTAAATGCCGATATTTTAAATTTTCTTCATCTAAAGTACCTTTAATTTTGTAGATTCAATAATAATTTCTAGATTATCTTGTTAACGCTGATGAAAAACAGGTAAATATATAAATTGAATAAATTCGATACCCAACTAAAGGAGAAAACTGAAAAAATATATTTTGTATGCAATTTTTTGTTTTTTAACATAAGAACAGTAATATACATGTATGATATACCGTTGGAAAGCTTGAGATTTTAGAAAAAATATTATCTCATACACAATCAATTGATAGAAGTAATTATTTTGGATAATAAGGTAATCAATTTTTTAATAAAACTTATGTTTTTATAGAAATTCCATTTAATTAATTGTTTAATGATTTCACTCATTTTTATATCTAACTGTATTTGAAAATTCTTTAATTTATTCTAAAAATGGAGGTAAGTGAAAGTCGTGTGTTGCTCGCACCAGATTTTTTCATTTGGTCCAAAATTTAATTCTCTATCAAATGCCTTGGACGGCAGACAAACAGCAGACAATTTTTTTTATTCGATATTCGGATTCTACGCATCTTGAAACGTAAGCTCTCATATTTTGAGCAGGTTTTTTTTTTTTTTTTTTTTTTTTTTGTCGATTACAAAGGTTGATTATTGAAAATAAAGAACCAAAATTATATATCTATTCAATTTTACATGAAAACTATATGAAATTGTTAAAAAAACAAAAAATTAACATAGCTTGTACACCAAGCACGTCGTTGCTTCACCACTCCTGGTTCGGCACTACGTTCGGGTTGACTCACGATCGTATCACTCGGAATATCTTCTATTCTTTTCTAAAATAGTAGAACGAACGTATCCGCGATTACCCCGCGTCCGTAATCCCTCCCTATCCTCTATTCAGGTTTAATTAGGCTAACGATTTTAAAGAATAATTAATAACGCAAAGGCTCGGGATCACCATTTTACGTCCTCTACGAAGGACGGCTTAACCAAAGATGTTACAATCTATTTAAACATTTCCATGGCCATCTGCCGGGTTTTAACCCTCAACCTTGTGCTTAGGAGTCTGTTACGCAAGCCACTGCAGTCATTCTGCTTCAGACAATTACAAGATATACATCTTTGAGTTATCAAGTAAATTATTGAGGTTTCTTGAGCTTTTGTCGGTTTAGAAATTGTTTGCGTGAAGAACTTAATTAATATGAAAAAAAAGAAGGAACATCTGACTCAAATTAAGAGCACGAAATTTTTTTTTGTTAAGGAATTTTCCTCTTAAGTAGTTTTTTTTTCTTTGTGAATCTCGTTCATTATTTTTCTCTGCGAAGTTTCTTCTTACGTAACCCCATTTTTTTTTCTTCTTTCCTATCCTTCTTCAATAATTGGCTCAATTAATCTTCCACGTCTCACCCATTTAAAATAATTTAACCGGTTCAACCTTATAAATGTTCTTCCCAACAAAGTAGTCTAAGATCCGAACTTGAAACGATCTGCACCGAGCTGATAAAAGAATGAAACATATTTTATAACAAACTAGCTGTAACCCGCAGCTTTGCTCGCGAATATTTTATTTTTCCTTTATTTAAATTTGTATAAATGCGTTGAGAGAGAGAGGGTTAGAGAGATGGTTCCCACATCTTATCTGATATACTCTGATATACCATCTCTCTAACCCTTTCCATGGTACTAAGGGATTAAAGCAGGGGTGTAGTATGTCACCTACTCTTTTTAAGATATACCTGCATGAATCGGTGAAGCCATGGTACGAGCAATGTGGGGATGTTGGACCGTTCATTGACGACGAGCAGCTGATATCTTTGTTTTTTGCGGATGACCAGTTCGTTTTTGCGAGGCGGAAAGTCTATCTCGAAATGATGATACTCTCACTGAAGTCCTGCTATGAAGCGGCGGGCTTAAAAATTAACTTCGAGAAGACCCAGTACATGGCTATTGGCGATAATGACACTGGTGCGCTTCGGGTAGACAGCGAAACTTGTAAAAAGGTGGACGTTTTCAAATATCTTGGATCTTATTTGGATGCTGCCGGGTTGTCTGAGCATGACGTGAGAAAAGAATGTGGAACAGGCCCGTAAGGCTACCCGAATGTTACATCCAGTCCTTTGGAATACGGAGATATCTTCCAAGAACAAACGCCGAAACATGGACAATGAACTACCGTTTGTATTCGAGGGTGCAAGCGGTGGAGATGGATTTCTGGAGAAGGTGTATACGGGTCACCAGGCTGGACAAGGTTAGAAATGAAGTTGTTCGCCAGAGGATGGAGGTGGGTACATCGGTGAATGAAAGGATCGGGGCACGCCGCCTTAGATGGTATGGACATGTTAAAAGAATGAATGAGGAATGTTGGCCCACTAGAATCCTGGATTGGGTTCCACCAGGAAGAAGAGGGCGTGGACGACCCAGAAGCAGGTGGATTGAAGGAGTCCAAGAAGAAATGGCTGGCCGAGGCCTGCAAGAAGATGATTGGTTGGACCGAAGCGCTTGGAACTCTGCACTGACTGGTGGAGGCAACCCTTGATGGAACGCCTATAAAGTCTAAAAAAGTCTATAAATGCGTTTAAGAGTTGTAACTATAAAAAGAAATATGATGGAGCAGTTGTTTGGGGATGTGGTCACAAAGAAATTACCAATAAACCAAACTTATTTTATTTTTTTCTTACTGGTGTGTTTTCTTGGTGCACCCTCAACCAACTTCTTTAACATATAGTTGAAGTGTTAAAAAATTACTCCATTATTATAAGACGTATAAATTTTCAAGAAATATAAATATTATATATTTAATAATTACATTTATCAAAGTTGTTTTCAATCGAAAATATCTCCCATTCGTTGGATCAATGTATATCAATCACATTTATGTTGCAAACGTAACTATGTACCCGATTACGTTACAGCTAAAATATATCGAGTAATTTTGGGCATGCCTACTTCTACTGGATCGCTATTGTATATTCCACAGAATTAAATGGCAACTTAGATCATGAGGTACCCATGTATCGAGCTTTTTTACTTTCCCAATACACTTTAAATGTCTGGAAACGTTAGATGCAGTTGCATTTAGTTGTTCTGAGAGTCCTTTAACTGTTTGGTTGGGGTTTCCTTCTACTGTGTGTTTGAGGACATCGTTGTCTATTATGGACAGAGGTCTCCCTCGGGACAAGTTTTCCAAGTCGGTATCCCCAGCTGAAAACTTAGCAAACCAACGGCGAATGGTCTACAGACTTCTAGATCTAAGGTCAGGGGTTCAAACTTGGCAGCCACCTTATGATTTTTCAGAGGAAGTAAAAATTTCTTGTTTCTACGCTAAAATGGCGAATTCGAGCCTGTGCGATGTCAATTACTCGTTAAAGATCCCTGTCCTAACATCATGTATTTCTATGATGTAAAACGCTCACTATCCCTGGAGTCTCAGGAAATTTAAAGTTAAATATAAATGCTTTTGGTTCATTAATTTCATTACCTTTGTTATCGATAAAAAATTACTCTCCTCAAAATTTAAGGGGTTGCGTTTCAAGCTATATAAGGAAAAAATTAATAAAGAAAAAGGCTACAAAACGAAAAAATAATTATTGAAATTGGTTCAGAAATACCAGAGATATAGCGTTTTGAAATTAGCAGTGGTGATAGACTATTTCCCATTGAATTATTTATTTCTTTTCATATTAGTTAAGTGTCTATAAATAGCTTTATAAACAGTTAAGATCTAATATATTTATTAGAACATAGTGAGCAATTTTGTAATAATTTACAAATTTTTTTGATTTTATGTAATCGACCAAAATAAAAATAAAAATAAATAATCCCCCTCAAAGTTTGAGAACTTAAGTTTCAAGATGCGTAGAATCCGAATAACGAATAAAAAAAAAAATCAGTTTCTCTTTATTAATAAATAAATACCGAAAATTGTCAACTTTTAGTGTCATTTGATAGAGAATTCAATTTTCGACCAAATGAAAAAAGAATTGGTTAAAAACTAGCTTAGATATTGCGTCTTGAAATCAGTGGTAGTGTTATGATATGATCCATTGAATTATTGCTTCTTATATACGTTAATTGCCCATCAACAGCTATATAAACAGTTATACCCTAATGATGTTATTTGCAAATTATAAACCATTGTGTAATAATTTGCAGTGTTATTTTTTTTTTTTTTTGTGTTATGAACACTATACACACTGTCACCAGACTATAAGTCTGTATGATATCTATAATCAGAATGTTCACCTTCCCGAAGAAAACGGATTTAATTTTCGAACATTTTATAACCGTTGCAAACCATTTTAATGACACGGAAATTAAGCGTAACTGGTGTTTTTTTTTTCTCCTTTCGACCGAATCAGTACGGCCTGTAAATTAGGCAAAGTGCATTAGATTGCAAGGACAGAAGTGAATGTATTTCGACCAGGAACAGTTATATCGAAATAATCAAGGTCTTGAAAATTTCCGTTATGCAGCCACCGAAGCAATAATTATTAAAAATCACGCAACCTAGGAAATGTTAAATTGTGCAATAAACTCTGCCGTTCAGGATAGATAATTAAAAACATATGCGAAATAAACAATAAAAAATATTTCTCCGCTTCATTGGCCTGAAATATTGGTTTAATAATAATCAAATGAGTTTCCTAACCTCTTTGATTCCTAAGTTCAATATAAATTATTGATTGATCAATCTCCGTGAATATATACAGTCGTTGTCATAAAAATTGCGTCAATCAATAAAAAAATCTGGCGTGCCCAACACAATAATTTCACTTACTTCCGTTGTTAAAATTAATTTAAGAATTTTTAAATACATGAGATAAAAATCTAGTGCGGGAAACACACAACTTTCACTTAATGCCGTTGTTAAAATCGCTTAAAGAATTTTCAAATTCAGTTAGAGATAAAAATGAGTGAAACTAATTAAGAATTAATTAGATTGAATTTCTATAGAAACATGTGTTTTAATAAAAAAATCTGGTGGGAGCAACATACGACTTTCACTTACCTCCGTTATTAATATCAATTTAAGAATTTTTAAACAAATTTAGAAACGAAAATAAATTGTTAATAGACGATTTTATGTTCGTGTAAATAATTCGACATCCAGTATACTCCCTGTAACGGCCGGCCTTCCTCAAGGATCCTGCCTTTCGCCAACTTATTTAATGCATATATATCCGATTTTCCAAGCCACCCGCACGTATAAGATCTCTTTACGCTGATGATACAGCCCTATATACATCATCATATTGCATCGATACCATAGTTAACAGTTATAGCTAAACTTCAAAAAAATCAATAAATATTGCAATATGTGGAAATTAAAAATAAATGCAAACGAGTCAGAAGCTATAATCTTTACTTAAGCGCAGACCGAACATAAAACCATCACCTTTTATTAAACTCAGTCCACATTAAGTGGTCTAAATCAGTTAAATACTTAGGCATAACATTAGACAAATCGTTAACTTATACCGAACATATAAATAGAAAATCCGAAAAAAAAAAAAAATGAATTTATAAAATGTTCCCATATTTTAATAAAAAATCCAGTTTAAGCACTCAGAACAAACTACTACTATATAAAACAGTCATACGTGCCCAGATCTGTTATGCGTCTCCGTCTGAAGCTCGACTTGCATATACCAATTATAAAAAAATAGAAACAATACAAAATACATGTATGCGAATCATCAACGACTACCCACGATATACTAAAATTTCAAAAAATGCTGTTTGAACTAAATCTGCCAACATTAAAACAGTATATCTACACAGTAACCAAAAACTATTTTGATAAAACCACAGCTTCTGAAAACCCATTAAAACTATAAATTGGTAATTACAACAAAACACCACTAAAGCGCTACACGCACAAAAGAACCACAAACATGTACTTTTAAACTAATATTGTATTTTATATTGTGTAGGTTTTTTTTTTTTTTTTTTTTGTGTTACTTTTCCTACTGTCTTAAACAAAATATTGTATGATCATTAGTAAATTCAAAGGATGATTGAAACTCTCTTATCATGAAAAAAGGTCACTGAAATCATGAAACCAAACATGTTTGTATTGAGTGTACATTGTAAATATTATGTAAATAAATAAATCTTCTTCTTCTTCTAAATTGTTAAAGAATTGAGACGTTCATTTCCAAAAGGTACTATATCCATTCTGGGGAATTTTACAGGAAGCGCCAAAATCTCTCGTAATTATATTATTAAACCATTTAATTTGATTTTTTTCTCATCAAAATCTAGAATTATTTCTTTACTATATAATAAAGCCATATTAATTTTATGAAATGAAATGTTCTGGTATGATTTGAAATGAAACTAAATGTGCAATTGTATTTTTTAAAATTAATAGCATTTCTAAATCGCGTTATTAAAGGACATGAATGTTCATTAGATACAACCAATTTAAGATTTAGATAAAACTAAATGAGGAGAATATAAATATGTAAAAATATCGATTTCGTAAAGAATATCCTTTAGTACCTTTTGGAAATCAGCTCTCAATTAGTTACGTTTATTTTTATAGAAAGATGTGTTTTATTAAATAATATGGTATAATATTATCTACGGAATTCAGTACTTTTTTTTTTCACTCCGTGTTAAAACTACTTGGAGAGTCTGGCGATGACAGTGCCATCCAGTGGCCAAGCGGGGAAACAATTACATTTAAAAAAAAATTTTTTTTCAGTTTTTTTCCTTTAGTTGGATACCGAATTCAATCAACTTATATATATTTATCAATGCTAACAAGATGGTATGGTTACACAAGCTTATAAAACAACATGTTTCTATATAAATTCAATTTAATTAATTCTTTAATAGGGATCACTTGGTAGCTGGGTGGCTAGCGTAACAGCCACCTATGCCAACGGTCACGGGTTCAAACCCGGAGGTGGTCCTAGGATTTTTTAATGTGAGTAAAAAATCCTTAGTTATGCCGTCCTTCGGAGGGGCGTTAAAAGGTGGTCCCGAGCCTGTGCGATGTCAGGTACTCGTTAAAGATCCCTATCCTAATAAAACCTGGATAGGCAAAATTTAGGACTCCTACTGTAGCATCGTCCGATTAGCCATAGTAGCATAAAGTGACGTTAAATAAATAAACAAACAAACAATTCTTTAATAGTTTCACGTATTTTTATCTCTAAATGTATTTAAAAATTCTTTAATAGTTGGATATCGAATTCAATCAACTTATATATTTACCTATTTTTTATCAATACTAACAAGATGGTATGGTTACACAAGCTTGTAAAATTTAATAAAAAGCCGATAAAACTAATTGATTATTTACTTAGGAGCACTAAGTTCATAAAAGCATTCGCAGATCGGAAACATGGATTCTCCGGTCGTCCGAAACGAAGGCCAAGACCAAAACAGGAAAATGAAGTCAACGACCTCGCGAACTGACCCTTCCAAAGCTGGATGCTAACCCACTCCACCGGTTGGTCTGCTTCTTTGCGCTTGTAGCCAATCTAACGGCGCGTTCCTCAATGGTCAGCTCTCCTCCAAGGAGATTAATGCCCATTACATACCTATCCCTTACAAGTCTGCCAACATTGAACTTCTATGGCCGTGTGACGTAAACTACTCGTTCTATGACTGACCTACATAAGTACGTAATGAGAAATCTGTAGTAACCATCTGAATTCTTCTCGTTGAAAAAAAACTCGAGTTTTTTTTTTTTTTTTTCCATATCCCCAATTAACAATATAAAATTTAATTAATAATTTATGTAGTTAAACATCTTGTACTGTAACTATGTTACATTTTAAGATTGTGTCCTTACACCCTTGTGTTATGTTACTGTGTTGTTTACAAAATAGTAGTTCAACTGAAATTAGATTAGAGTTGATGGGGCTCACCCATTTTTTGTGCTTATGAAAGACTTATGACTAACTTAACTAACTTATTTCTAACTAAAGTCCTAATGAAAACTAACATTTATTTATGTGGTGTTTTGCCATCGTACTGGAGCCGGTGCTGGAGTCATCGTGTTGAATAGTGGGTTAGTTAATGTTTTTAAAGAATCAAAAAATTTAACATGGCGTTGCCTAATGTAATCTGAAATTTTTGGTATTTCTAAAATTTCGTGGAGAAGATCGGCTTTCACCTTTTTCATTGAGGTCGAACGGGTCATTCTTCGGAGCATTGTATTTTGAAATCGCTGAAGGTGTTTCAGTGTGCCTTCAGTTAGGTGCGTAAACAATGGCGCGCCATACATCAGTGCAGGACGTAGTATGCCTTTATAGACTAAAAGTTTAAGCCTTAGTGAGAGCGCTGGAGAGGTTAGAAGGTGATGAAGTCGGTATGATTTGGTTCTAACCAACCTTGTTTTATTATACACATGAGCAGAGAGCTTCATATGGCGATCCATCTTGATACCAAGGTATACGATATTAAAAGGTAACGATAGCGTTCAAAGTTTTTCGAGTCGGCGGCACAGTTCAAGAACCCTCTCGAGTTGTTCCATACTAAGGTGCTTATATATTGATAAGTGGGCTCGTTTCGATCTGTAAAGCCGCACAACATATTTGTTTGACGTCATTGGTCCTCATGATATAATTTGTATAAATAATCATAGTTCATTTTATCTTTTCCTATTCCTACTCATAAACTTTAGTAATTTTAGAAATGCCTGTTGTATTTTTTCGATTAAGCCAATATCATTAAAATTAAGGGTGGAGCAATATGAAATTTCCAATGCTGTGATATCAGACTTAAAGGTGTTGTTGATTTTAAATTTTCATGGCACGAAACATTGCTGTCATCAGTACAAGATATGTTCATTTTAGAAGATTAATTTTTAATAAATTGTATTAGTTAAAATAGTTATTGTGAAATAAATTAAAATTATCAATAATAAAAATAAACTACACCATATTAGCCTAATAGAATAAGCATAAGTTTATTTGAAATAAATGAATGTCAGATAATATTCAAAAGGAAAAAAAAATAATAGATTGATATTTTTAAAACACAAATAATAATAATAATAAGCTTAGCGAACTCGAAGGTTCGATGCCGATACCACCAAATTCCCCCTAAACATACTCGTCCGATGTTCACCGTTCAAGCCCAAGTCTCCGAGATCAGCCTTAACGCAATTCTCCCATCGACGCTTCGGCCTACCTTTCGGACGCCTACCAGTCGGATCAGCGAATACCAACTTTCTCGGAATCCGCTCCTCACCGAGCCCAACAACTTTACTCGCCCATTTGAGTAAAACACATATAAATATAATATAATAAATTAAAATGATAATAATAATAGTAATGTATAATAAATAAATAAATGAAGTGAAATAATAATAGATGGTATAATAATTAAAAGAAAAAAAAAATATGAGGAAAAAAAGTAGGTCAAATCTGCTTGTAAAAATACATGACTATCATACGGCCTATAGGGACTTACGAAGTGGAACTTAAGGACTCTACTAAACCATTAAATTATTTCCGTATCCAATCCCAACAATCCAAAATCCTTCATAAAATCCTCAATGCTCCTTACTTTGTAACAAATAAACTGATCCATAAAGACCTTAATGTTCCATATATTGCTGATTTGGTCCGTACCAGGTATCAATCCTTCCATGACAAACTCCATTCCCACTCTAACCCACTAGTTTCAATCCTTGCTTCCTCTTCCATTCCTGACAATCCTCCGAGGCGTCTGAAAAGAAGATCTAGTTAAGATTACCCAGTGGAGTGCTACCAATGGGCATTTTCTCTTCATGTATTTTTCATGTGTTTTATCTGACAGCTAATGTACATGATGTATTGACTTATATACTTGTAAATCTCAATAAATAATTTTAATAAAAATAGGAAGCATAAGTAATCGAGGAATGAACGGTTCAAGTGAATATTAACGTTTGTAGTTCTTTACACAGAAACAGAAGTTGCATTTGTTGTTATTATATGCTAAAGAAAAACTAATAAAAGATAGGTTTGTACAATTAATAGAGCCATTAATAATATAATACACTTAAAGTATATCATTTAATTTTCTTATAGAGTTGCACCAGAGCATGTTTATCTGGCAGAGTAATCATAGTTCATTTCATCTTTTGCTATTTATAAACTTTAGCAATTTTATAAATGTTTTTTGTAGTTTTTTTTCGATTGAACCAATATCTTTTAAATAAATGAGAGTCCACAGGGGAGAGTAGAACTCAATTATTGGAGGGTGGACAAGACAGCAATATAAAATTATTTTTAATTTAAGATATCAAATGTTTGTGTTACTGATTATATATTTATAGATATATATATATATATAATATTATATTTATATATATTTATTTTTTTTTATTTATTTATTTATTTTATTTTTCTTTATCAAGTATATACATTATTATTATTTTTCACTTAGCATTATATTTTTTTTTCAATTATATGAGAACTTTTTATTAGATTATATTAGAAATTATATCAGAACTAAAAAGTAAATATTATAATTTAAATGTTATCCTTGCAATAAAGGCTTTATTCATTTATTCATATATATATATATATATATATATATATATATATATATATATATATATATATATATTGTTTTAATTCAATCAGCATTTTTTTAAAACATGCGGTAATTTTGGAGACATTTTTTACGTGTGTGTGTGTGGGTCCGTTTGTGATAAGTATATCAAATGTCACACGAAACTGAAATTACATATTTAAGAAAACTATACGCCCGAAATTTTACAGCAACATTTTCATCAAAATCGGCTCACCAAAAGAGCCACTTTATACCATGTATTTTGCACCTTTTTACGATTTTATAAAAAAATAGCTCTATCGATTTTTATTTAACTCGCTATATCGAAGTGAAATTTCATGGGCTTTAATAAGATATAGGTTTTATTCTGATTGAAATAGTCTGACAGAGCTTAAATGCCGATATTTTAAAGTTTGTCCCTCTAAAGTAGCTTTAATTTTGTAGATTTAAAAAAAAGGCTTACCTGCATTGCTAAATAACAGGTAAATATACAATTAGAACGAATTCGATCACTAACTAAAGGAGAAAACTGCAAACATATTTTTTTAATGAGATTTTTCGTTTTTGAACATATGAACAGTATATGTATAGATATATAATATACCGTTGGAAAGTTAAAGATTTTAGAAAAAATATTATCATATACATAAACTATATAAGATATCAGATGTTTGGTGTTACTGAAATAATTATAATATATATATATATATATATAAATTACGTTAATTCACTTAAATAAGATATAAATAATAAATAATAAAAGTAATAGGACATAGAAACAACACGCACGATAACTAGAACAACACTGACTTTATTTCCTTGTTTAGACGCTTATGATACGCCACCGTCACTTCGCGCTGGCGCTCCACATCCTTCAGTAATTCGACCATCAGGGTGCAGCGGATGAACGATCTGTCCACTCCTATTTTTTCCTCTCGCCATAGTCTTTTAATCTTCTCCCATACTATCTCGTTGCCGACATACAGGTGATGATTTTTGCCAGGCGTAGAAACATCATTAAGCGTGCGGCAAATCAGATCCTCGCTGATCCCCGGTTGCGACCAGATCGTGGTGACTTTACTTCTCCCAGATACGTCGTTTTCGATCTTGATCGGTCCCGCCATTCGGGTCTTCCAAGATGATCTGCCGGCGTTTATCATTAATTATTGCCTCTATGTCTTCCATATGGGTTGCCCTTTCGTCCGCCGAGCTATCCTCTTCCGTGGCGCCTTCCTCTCGCGCTCCCTGACCGCCTTCTCCTTCTGGCGTCCAATCTCTAAGAAATCGTGGGAGGTTGCCAGATGGCTCTCCAGTTTCTTCTTCCAATGCGTTAATGATGAGAGCACGGGACAGCCAGTCCGCTACCACATTTTCTTTTCCCGGCTTATATGCTATCTCAAAGTTATATTGGCTGAGGAACTCTTTCCACCTGGTAACTCTAGCTGAGGACTCCTTCAGGGTGCCCACCCACTGTAACGGTCTATGGTCCGTGTGGACTTTGAATTTTCTGCCAAACACGTACGGTCTAAAGTGATCAATGGCCCACACTATCCCCAACAATTCCCGTTCCAGAGCACTATAGCGCGTCTCGGCATTTGAGAGACGTCTGCTAGGATAAGCGATCGGACGTTCACCCTCTGCTTGATCTTGCGATAACACCGCCCCCAGCGCGTATTCGCTTGCGTCAGTCGTGATAGTAAACTCCTTGGAGAAATCCGGGAACGCCAGCACCGGCTCTTCTTGCAATTTTCTCATACAGAGCTTAATATTGGTCTCCATCTCAGGCGTTACTATCACCTTCTTTCCTTTTTTAAGCAAGTCGTTAAGAGTTACAAGGCATTCCGCCATTTCGGGAACGAATCTTCTATAATAATTCAGCGTGCCGAGCAATCGCCGGATTCCCTTCACGTCGCGCGGGACCGCCATGCGCTGAATTGCCAACACCTTATTCCTATCGGGTCGCACCCCTTCCTTCGAAATCGTGTGGCCTAGAAAATTTATCTGCTCCTGGCCTAACAGAGACTTATCGCTGGACAATTTTAGACCAAACTCTCTCACTCTATCAAAAACCTTTCTTAAATGTGCTACGTGTTGCTCCTCGGTTTTGCTAAACACTAGCAGATCGTCCATATATATTTGACAGAATGTTTCATCGATTCCCCTCAAGAACTCGTCCATAAGCCTTTGGAATGTAATCGGCGCATTTTTCAAGCCGAAGGGCATCCTTCTAAATTCGTAATGCCTCTTTCGAACGAAAAAGCTGTTTTATGGCTATCTTTAGGGTGCATTCTGATTTGGTGATAACCAGCTTTTAAATCAAGTGTGCTGAATATGGTTGACCCGCTTAGTCGGTCTAAAATATCTTCAAATCTGGGGATGGGATATTTTTCATCTAGGGTGTTTTCATTCAGTTTCCTGAAATCAATCACTAGCCTATATTTTTCCTTATTTTCTCCCGGCAAGCTCTTCTTCTTTACTATCCAGAGGGGACTGTTATATGGCGAAGTACTGTCTTCTATGATACCTTGCTTTTTTAGGTTCTGTATTTCATCCCTGATGTGTTGTTTTAATGCTTGAGGGTATCGCCTTTCCTTCACGTACGTGACCCTTTCTTGCTTTAGGGGAATTTCAAACTGTTTTCCCAGTTGCCCCTAACAGTTCGTCTTCTTTAAAGAAAATGTCTCCGAATTCTTCCCTTAATGTCAACCTCCATTCCTTGACCCGACTAACCGCCCCTACTCTGCCTTCCCTATTAAGTACCCGGCACTTATAAGTTTTCCCTCCAATCTTAACCGACCAACGTCCCCCTTTGCTCCTAATTCGCGCTCCTACCTTTCCCAATAGATCACAACCAATAATTCCCTCATATTCACGGGGCATGCTCGCCACCACATGTACCGTCACTTGACCCCCACGTGTTACCCATCTCTCGAGATCTAAGCTAATTTCTCCCTCTACTTCGCACGGCCCACCCAGGGTGATCAATTTGCATGTACATACCTGTATCTGGAGTGCCCCTCCGCTGCCACACAACTTCTCCACCGCTCGCCGACTCATTATTGTGCTAGAGCTCCCGGTATCCACCAAACACTTCACTCCTTTCGTCACTCTAATTATAGGCAGACCGCCGTATTCGCTCCTTATATTGTAATTCTCGATCGTGCGGTCGCCCCTCTGCTGCCACTCTCCTCAGGTCTCTCGCTCCCTCCTTTCTGCTCC
Source organism: Piezodorus guildinii (assembly GCA_023052935.1). Classification (NCBI taxonomy): domain Eukaryota; kingdom Metazoa; phylum Arthropoda; class Insecta; order Hemiptera; family Pentatomidae; genus Piezodorus; species Piezodorus guildinii. The sequence goes on along the minus strand of CM041293.1, from coordinate 6,684,566 downwards.
TGCCGGCCGCTTTTACTCTCTTCGCCTTCCTCCACGCCTTTCACCTCTCCTGCTTTCAAGCTCTAAATGTTCTTCCTCCGTGTCGGATGTCTCCGAACTCTCCGTGGACCCAGCCGAAGATCTGCTCCTCCTCCACACTCTCTGAGCATTTATCTCCATCGGCTCGCCTCGAGATGATTCTCTTTAGCGAAACATATACGGGCACTGCTTCGCAATATGCCCCTCTGTTCCACATTCGAAGCATTTTGTTCGGGGACACTGCGCCACTAGGTGTCCCGGTTTACCGCACCCGTGACATTTTCTCTCTTCTCTTCTTGGATATTTTTTCACGTTCTGGTACGTCCTCTTCCTATCGTTAGCCGCCGTTCTGTACTTCCTTTCATACTCCGGCTCTCTTTTCCTCCAAATGGCAGGTTTGGTTCTGGGTCTTCTATAAGACACCCTAGTCCACCCAGTTTCCTCTACCTCCATCCTCGATTCTTCATCGCGCGCACTAATGTCCATCATTTCCTGGGCGCATTCCACGAAAGGACGGTCTTTGGGAACGGTTCCTTTCTCCCCGTCTCTCTAGCCAGCTGTACTAACAAGATGGTCGACAGAAACACCATTCTAGGTTCAACTTCAGAGGCACTCATTAGTTCTCTCATCTTCGCGGTGATATTGTTGAATCTCGTCAGCAACGCTCCTGCGTATTGTCCGCTTGACTGGCGAGGGTGCCTAACTTCCCTGAACATCTGGAAGATGTCTTCCTCTGGGGACCACCTGCCGCCTCCGTAAGCCTTCTTAAGCCGGTCTTTCACTACTGCCCAAGGGGTTTCTTCGTCGGCCTGAATCAAATTGAGTATATTTCTTTTTACCCGACAAACTAGATCAGCCTTGAGCGAATCCGCGTCATCTCTGTGTAGAAGACCCTCCGCCGTCTTCACCTCGATCCGTGTTATTATTCGGTCGCCATTTTTTATGAAATGGTTCAGTTCACCAGTCTCTCCCGTAAACTTTTCTATATCCGACACAGCTTTCCTTAAATCTTGCGCGGTCGCTGCTTTCACCTTCAGCCATGCCAGTGTATTTGCATGAGCTTCCGCCAGAGTATCACGTGGTAGGGGTGGTATCTGTGGTATTGTGGTATATCTGCCGGCACTTGAAGTACTGCGGGTCGTAATACACCTTCTGCCATTTTTTTTAGATTTTTTTTTTTATAATTATTAAATATATATATTATATTTTTAATTATTATTATTCTTTCTTGTTTTAGTTAGAAAGAATTAAAAAAAAAAAGTTAAACACAATTTTTTTAAATAAATTAATAAGAGAGCGAAAGACGTGTGATAATAAATAAATAAATAATAGTTCCGGGCGCTCAACAAATAAATCCCGGGTTTCGGCACCAATTACGTTAATTCACTTAAATAAGATATAAATAATAAATAATAAAAGTAATAGGACATAGAAACAACACGCACGATAACTATAACAACACTGACTTTATTTCCTTGTTTAGACCTCGATGTATACAACAGAATGTTTACAAGGTACAGGCGGGATTAAGCCCGATACCGGCTCGCCGCGGTCTCTAACTTATATATATATATAGGGGGCGGGGTAGCTGAGCGGGTTAGCGCTCGTTGCGTAGCAACGCAGAGGACTAAATCATTTGAAACCAAATAATTCCGAATTTAAGTCAGGGTGCTGGGGAGATTTTATCTCGGCATTTATCCCCCGCCCCATACTCCCTTGCCCGAGAAACCCCATATAGCCTTCAAAGGAGAGTTAGGGGTGAACCGAAAAAAAAGAAGGTTACTGTTATATTTACAGAGTTTGGAAAGAATAATATTTTCAACCCAGTTACCAATTATCCTAACCTCCTTTATACCACATCATTAGGCCTCTTCGCAGATTCTGACTTTGTAACTTTGTTAGTTGACTTCTAAAAGATCGCATTCCTAACGAATATATTAAAAAAATTATGCCGTTCATGATCGATTGCTCTAAAAACGTCGGAATGGATGAAAGAGCACTGAGGTAGGTTTTCCTTATAGTGCACTTTTAAGCTCCGGGCATTTAAGCTCATTGAGTTGAACACCCTACAACCTGAACCGTTAGCAGGAAAAATGGTCTTAGAACGAATTATTAGTAATTTGCTAACGATAATTCGATCTCTCTTCATCATTTCAAAAATCCCGAGCTATAGTAGATCACAGTTTGTAGATAGATCAATTTGTAACAAAGAAAAAATAACTGCATTCTTTCCTAAAGGTTTATTAGTAGAATACATTGAAATTAAATTAATTCTTTAACAATTTATTTTCATCTCTTAATGATTTAAAATTCTTAAATTGATTTTAACAACGTGGGTAAGTGAAAGTATGGTGTTGCAGATTTTTTTGTTTGTATATATATATAATATATATATAGAAATATATATTATATATAGAAATATATATATATATATATATATATATATATATAATATATATATATAATAAAGAAATAATATGATACAATATAGGGGCGATTTACTAATATAGACTTAATTACCTAATAATACTAAAAACTGATGGTGTTCGAGAAAATAGTAATTTAAACTATATTAATACTCCTGCCTCCACTGTGAAGGATCTGTTTAGTTTAGTTATTTCTTATCTTTGTTTTAATTTTATTTTCACCTGTTTTATTTTATATAGTATTAGAATATTTCATACAAAACGTGACGTGTATGGAGAAAATGATAACATTCCTGTTCAGGTATACGACGATGATCTGGTACTGCTTGGTGAAGACACGGAAACCATACAACTAAATACAAGTGTGTTAATAAAAACCAATAAAGAAATAGGACTCGAATTAAATACCGATATGACGAAATATATGATTAGTAGCAGAAACGGTGACAATCTTGGTGATATTGATATTCCAGGGCATACTTTTGAACACGTAGAGAAATTCAAGTATTTAGGTTCAATGATAACAAGAAAAAATGAAATCCAGGAAGAAATAAAGTCCCGGTTAAAGGTGGAAAATGCGTGTTATCATTCAGTTTCTAAATTACTTAGCTCGCGGCTTCTGTCTAAAAACTTAAAGGTTAGAATTTATAAAACTATTATTCTTCCGACGGTACTTTACGAATGTGAAACGTGGGCGCTTACTTTGAAGGATGAACAACGGCTTAAAGTTTTCGAAAATAAGGTACTACGTAAAATATTTGGTCCAAAGAGAGATTAGAAGGTTGCATGACGTGGAATTGCGGAGCTTGTATCTTGAGAATATAATTGATAGCATCGCGGAGACTGAAACGGGTGGTAAGGTAGTTGGGCTCAGTGAAGAACGAATTCTTAAAAAGCTAGTATTCCCTGAATCGACTGGTAGGCGTCCGAAAGGTAGGCCGAAGTGTCGATGGGAGGATTGTGTCTAGACTGATCTCAGCTGAACGGTGATCATTGAACGAATCTGTTTAGGTAGTATTTGGTGGTATATGCATTGAACCTTCGGGTTTGGTAAGGTCTATTATTATTATTATTATTTCCTTTGCAGGTAACACTTCCGCTGACGCGCGGCTCAGGCGCCCCTAACCCTGACCGAGGTAACGTCCTTACGGTTGGTCCTCGAGGACCCATCCTGCTCCAGGACGTGTCCTTCATCGAGGAGATGCAGCACTTCGACCGGGAGAGGATCCCGGAGCGGGTCGTCCACGCCAAGGGAGGAGGTTAGTATCCAGTGTTCAACAATAACCCCTTAATATACATTATATTAATAATAATAATAATCCTTGGACATATCCCTTTAGAATAAAGTATACAGAATGTACAAAATGTGCTTTGGAGTATTAAAGTAAATTAAGTACATATAAAAAAAAATCTGGTGAGCGCCACACACGACTTCCAATTACCTCCGTTGTTAACATCAGTTTATGAATTTTTAAATACATTTAAAGATACAAATAAATTGTTAAAGAATCAATTACTTTGAATTTCAAAGAAACATGCGTTTTATTAAATAATTTATTATATTTTTATCTAAAACAATCAGTTAGTTATAGGCTATTCATCACTCTCCATTAACTTTTAAAATTCCGTGTATTGGATAATATTTTTTTCTGAAATCTTTAGCTTTCCAACGGTAGTTTAATAGCCTATATATAGAGGAAAATTTACAATATCAGAATTTAAGCCCTGTCAGACTATTTCAATCAGAAAGAAACCTACATAATATTAAAGCCCATTAAATTTTACATCGATATAGCGAGTTTAATCAAAATCGTCGGAACTGTTTTTGAGAAAATCGAAAAAAGGTACAATATGCATGGTAAAAAGTGGCTCTTCTGGTAAGCTCATTTTGATGAAAAAGGTTTTGTAACACCTCGGGCGTATATTTGTCTTAAAAATGAAATTTCAGTTTCATAGGACTTTTCGTTTCCGCCCGGGAGCTACCACATACACAGACCTTTTTGTGGGACTTGGGTATTTATACTCAGGGTACCCTAAAATGTGTATTTTCGTTGAAAACTGGAATTCGAAAATTTTCACTATCACAATTACTATACAAATACACAATACACAATTACAATCCCCCTTACTATATATTTCATATATAGGTAAGTGAAAGTAATAAATAGACAAAAACATCCTCTAATTTAAATTAGATTTCAATAATAATAATAATAATAATAGGCTTAGCGAACCCGAAGGTTCGATGCCGATACCACCAAATTCCGCCTACACAGACTCGTCCAATGTTCACCATTAAAGCCCAAGCCCCCGAGATCAGCCTTAACGCAATCCTCCCATCTCCGCTTCGGCCTACCTTTCGGACGCCTACCAGTCGGATCAGCAAATACCAACTTTCTCGGAATCCGTTCCTCACCGAGCCCAACAATTTTACTCGCCCATTTGAGTCTCCGCGACGCTATCAACTCAATTAATTCACAGGATACAAGTTCCGCAATGTGCAACCTTCTAAACACCCCAGTGCCCTCATCTCTCTTCGGACCAATATTTTACGCAATACCTTATTTTCGAAAACCTTAAGCCGTTGTTAAAGAACCGTTGGAAGAATAATAGTTTTATAAATTTTTACCTTTAAGTTTTTAGATAGAAGCCGCGAACTAAGTAACTTAGCAACTGAATAATAACACGCATTCCCCATTTTTAACCGGGACTTTATTTCTTCCTGGATTTCATTTTTTCTAGTTATAATTGAACCTAAATACTTGAATTTCTCTACGTGTTCAAAAGTATGACCTGATACATCAATATCACCAAGATCGACACCGTTTCTGCTACTAATCATATACTTCGTCTTATCGGTATTTAATTCGAGTCCTATTTCTTTACCGGTTTTTATTAACACACTTGTATTTAGTTGTATGGTATTAGGTTTCAATAGAGGTCTTTATTATATCTTTTGATATTGTAACTAGCTTTAAACTAGAGTAAGGTTGCTGTCACACTTTCTCGTTTTCCGGTTGAATGTGTCGGACGCCCCAATTGGCTCTCAAACAGCTCACTCTCGTTGCATTCAATTGCCTCAGCCAACCTTAGGAATGCAGAAGAAACGAAACCCAGACCTCAACACTCTATAAAAGGTCTCTAAGGACCGTACAGCTCCTAGGCTAAACGGGCGTACAAGGAGATGTTTAGGACGTGATAACGCTCAGCCTCCGGGTTTCGAATAACTATAAAGCCTAGTTATTCAGCAGGAGGGTCGGTCACCCTACCCTAGGGTGTAATGTATTGAGGATACTGAGGGGAGTTAGGATTGTATAATTATGGTATTAATTAAATAAATATTGATTAGCCTTTTCGGCAAAAGTACAAAGGGCGTATACTTGCCCCCTTGGATTCTCTAATAGGCCCCCCGGTTTCCCCATGGGTCTGGGATACCAGAGCCCCTGGTAGTTTCCTACAGCGGCAGCCTACAAGAATATTAAGGGTGGTCAAAAGATAAAAATAAGATCACAAGGGCTGTACCGCCAACCGGGGTACTTCCCATGTCAGCCCACCCGAGGTGACAACAATGAGAGAGAAGAACCGGGGAGTCAGTCAAGTTTTATCCTCAAGAAGAGTGAGTCGGGTTCCACCTACAAGAAGAGGAGGTGGCCGTCGGTGTTCTGAGGGCAGCTGGAGGATGATGCCGAGAAAGGGGGCCTAAGACTGTTTTCATCTCCGCCAGCCGGTTAAGGGTTTCAAAGGTATATCGTTATTTGTAATATTGTATGGCAAAGGTAGTAAAATGTCCCTCAGTATTCTCAATCAGAGTTTTAGGAAATGTGTTAATATAATTTATATGTGTAAAGTAATAATTATAGTAATGTATTAATTGAATCTTGTTTACTTTAATCTTACCCTGCATGCCACACATTGGTAAACACGATACCTTTGGAAAGGAGATCCAATGGTATCATTAAATATAGTTTATATATTGACTAAATATAGTAAGTAAGCTAGTTTTTGAAGCCTTAGAAAAGCAGCCGGGCAAAAACATAGCAAGGGATCCCCCCAGGAGATGAAATATTATAAATAATAAGCCTGTGACTGTCAGGTTCGAACCCTTCGTTGAGCCTAAAATGTCTCGTTCGTTTCATATAATAAAATATTATTTTATTAAGTGAAAATGGTTGACTGTGTGTATAAATGAGAGAAGTTGGTTCACAACACACAATTGGTGCTGTAAATATAACACACAATTAAGCGTAAAATTAATTTATTGGTGCCATAGTTACAATATCAGAAATTTATAGCTAGCTCAATATCAATAGATATAATAAAGAACTCTATTGAAATCTAATTTAATTTTAGAGGACTGGCTACATTTTCCATTCCCGTGCTGTATGCTTGATGATTGTATATACGAGTAGCTATGAGTTACTTTTGTACACATCCTTATTGATTCTTTTGTGTTTATATGTATATTGTACTAGCTGTTGCGCGCAACTTCGTGTGCGTCAATTTCAGTTATTATGATCGCTATTAAGACGTTTTTAAAAGAATAAATAGGGTTGTCCGGAAAGTTCGTAGAAAAATTTGGACAACAATTAAAATTGGACAGCTTAAAATTTGTTTATTTAATCTACAAAATGGGGTTGGTCTTCCAAATTGAACCGCGAAAACCACTTCTGAACCGTGCTGTCAGCAATTGAATCGCTGCCATACTCGGAACGAATGTTTCTTGCAGTTTGGGCTACGTTTTTCCCTCTTTTAAAAAAGAACAGCATATTATTTCGAAAATGAACTGAATCGTCACTCATGTTGGATTGCAATAAACTACTCTACTGATCCTTCATAAAGACGAATTCAGTGTGTAAATATAGTTAATTCCATGAGGATTAAAGGCATATAAATAAACATTAGCCTCGTGATTCATTTTAGTAGAAAAAACAGAAGGTAAATTTTATTTTAAAAACCTCTACCAACTTTTCGGACTACCCAATATTTTAAAGTATTTCTGCTTAAATAATATTTTTGGTTTTATTTTCTTGTGGCAGAAGAACATACTGATTTTCTCCGCGACCCGATCCTGACGTAAATCGATTCCTACGTGTTTAAATGCTTTCCCATGTGATTTATTAATTGTTATGGTAAAAGATAAATTAGCGGGAAAGTGAATTATTTTAAAATTAAAAGGTCATTCCAGGTCAATTTTCCCTGTTTTTTCCCATATTTTCCACTGATTCTTCGGTCCTATTGGTCGCAGCGTGATGTTATATAGCCTATAGCCTTCCTCGATAAATGGACTATCCAACACAAAAAGAATTTCAATTTGAACCATTAGTTTCTGAGATTAGCGCGTTCAAACAAACAAACAATCATACAAACAAACTCTCCAGCTTTATAATATTAGTATAGATTATTATTTTATAAATTGTATTATTTATTTTATAAATTAAGTTTAAGCTTAATTGTGTGTTAAATTGACTGCACCCTGAAACAACTTCTCTCATAAAATATTATTACACTCAGTGATTAAAGAGTGGTCCAACCGAAATCGCAAGATGTTAATTGTAAATAAAACAAAAAGTTTTCAGAGAATTATCTTAATATATATATACTAGCTGACCCGGGTTGCTATATACCGGCAAAGGTTGTCTTGCCATATAAATTATTTCTAGGAGATTTAGAAAAAAAACAACCAACTTATTGTAAGTGTGTAAGAATGTGGTATATGAGTGAAAGAGGCATGTAGGTGCTGTGAACGATGAGGGAATATACAAATAACAACTTACATTACAACTTATTCCTTAAAAAAAAATCTGGTGCGGGCAACACACGACTTTCACTTACCTCGATTTTTAAAATCAATGAAAGAATTTTCAAATACAGTTAGAGATAAAAATACGTGAAACTATTAAGGAATTAATCAAATTGAATTTATATAGAAACATACGTTTTATTAAAAAATCGATTATATTATTATCTAAAATAATCAGTTAGTTTTATGTTCATTTCATCACTCTCTATTAACTTTTAAAAGCTTGTGTATCAGATCATTTTTTTCTAAAATCTTTAGCTTTCCAACGATATATCATACATGTATATTACTGCTCTTATGTTCAAAAACGAAATATTTTATTACAAAAATATTTTTTCTGTTTTCTCCTTTAGTTGGGTATCGAATTTATTCAATTTACATATTTACTTGTTTTTCATCAGCGTTAACAAGATAATCTAGTTATTATTATTGAATCTACAAAATTAAAGGTACTTTAGAGGAAGAAAATTTAAAATATCGGCATTTAAGCCCTGTCAGACCATTTTATCCAAATAAAACCTACATCATATTAAAGCCCATTAAATTTTTCATCGATATAGCGAGTTTAATCAAAATCGTCGGAACCGTTTACGAGAAAATCGAAAAAAGGTGCAAAATGCAAGTGTCTCTTCTGGTAAGCTCATTTTGATGAAAAAGGTCTTGTCACGTCTCGGGCGTATAGTTGTCTTAAATATGAAATTTCAGTTTCATAGGACTTACCGTTTCCGCCCGGGAGTTACCACACACACACACACACACACACACAGACCTTTTTGCGGGACTTGGTTATTTGGACTCAGGGGACCCTAAAACGTGTATTTCCGTTGAAAACTGGAATTCGAAAATTTTCACGATCGCAATACTTCCCCTTACTATATATAGTAAGTGAAAGTAATATATATATATATATATATATATAATATATATATAATATATATATATATATATATCATTAATTAATTACGACAGAAAAACTAACAAACAATATCAAACTCTTAATGCTATAGCGTGAACATTATGTTAGGCCATCTTTAGCTAACACAAACAAACTGGATGGTTTTCCCACTCGAGAGCATGCCACGTATAATTGTCCGTGTGAAAAACATGAGTTACACTGAGATAGTAAAATGATAATTGTAAAGGTCACTACTACGCTTGATGCATAAACAATAATAATGGCCCAAAACTGTGGAGGGAGTCAGAGAAGTTTTATTGTGTGAGAAAAAGAGGAGACCGGCTTCAGTCCCATCCCTGAAATATGAATTTTGTATTGTAATGTCCGGTTGTATGAATTTTTTACTGCAACATTCATAAAAATAAGGAAATCATTTGTCCAAAAAATTAAAAAAATAATGTTAGGGGTGGACAACCCTTATCACTTAGGGGTATAAAAATAGATAGCAGATTCTGAGACCTATTGAATATGCATATAAAAGTTTATAAAAATAGGTCAAGCCGTTTCGGAGGAGTATGGTAACTAACATTGTGCCATGAGAATTTTATATATTAGACTAGCTGTTGCTCGCGACTTCGTCTGCGTCAATTTCTGTTATTATGATCGCTATTAAGACTTTTTAAAAAAAAATATATTTGTCCTGTCCGGAAAGATTGTAGAGAAATTTGGACAAGAATTAAAATTGATGAACAGCTTAAAATTTATTTATTTAATCTACAAAATAGTTACCACCATTAGCGATTACACTTTCCCAACGGTTTGAAAGGTCCATTATCCCCTTTTTTCAAAAATTACTCTCCTTACTCCTGAAGAACAATAAAAGGTCCGTTTTGACGTCAACTTTTGAAGAGTAGGATTTCTCTGGTAAAAAATTTTCGAGATAACAGAAAAGATGGAAATTTATTTATAGTTTGGTTTTGTGGAAGAAACTCAAAATGTATGCAACGTCGCAGATGCTTTGGGAAACAATGGAAAAAGGATTGATGAATTAATGTGTCTCATCTCTCAAATGGATTTTTACAAGCTTATTTGAACTACTCTTGTTTTCTTTGGACTTAAATTATTTTATATATATATATATATATATATATATATTATATATATATATATATATATATATATATTTTATTTATTTATTTTTTTAAAATTTTATTTATTCATTTTTTTTCAATTATATTTTATTTTACTTATTTTTGTAATTACTTTTCTAATTATTATATTTATTACCTTATTTTTTCAATTAAATATTAATGTATTACTGTTACTTATTTATTTTTATTATTATCTATTTTATCTACTTGTTTTTCATCTTTATTTATTATTATTATTTTTTATTTTATTTATTTATTTTTATTTATTTATTTTATTTTTTTAAAATGTATTTATTTATTCTTTTCTCTTGAATATTATCTAATATTCATTTATCTCAAGTAGAATTATACATATATTATAAAATCTTTTAATGAATATCTCTTTTAATATTTTAACTTATACTATTTGTCTTAACTTAACGTTCTATAAAATGAATATACCTGGCACTGATGACCGCGATGTTTTGTGCCATTAAAATTTTAAAAACCAACTAACCAACCAAAATGTATGCATCCCTTCCAATCCCGCCAAATACTGAGCCTTTTTACTTTTTTTATCCTTTCTTGGATGCAAGCCGGCCTTTGGTGTTGCGAGGGGCGCCTTTCCAGGCAACCCCCAAGATTTTTTTCGGCTGGTGTTGATGTAGAGAATTCAATTTTCTTCACCAGTAACAACTCGTTTCAAACATAGATCCTCCACATTTTTTTTCAGCAGTAAATCACAACATGAAATCCTTTCAATAAACTCATGGAGAACAAAAACGTCGCAACGACAGACAAAAACGGTCGATTTGCAGGATCTTAACTCCGCAGCTATTTTACGAACAGTAATTCGTGGATTGTTTTCGATGACCGTCATAATATTCTCGATGTCAAGAGTTGAACACTGGCCAGCCCGGGGTTGGTCTTCCAAATTGAAATCTCCTCATCTAAACCGCGAAAACCACTTTTGAACCGTGCTATCAGCAATTAAATTGCTACCATAAACGGCACGAATCTTGCTTGCAGTTTGGGATGCTTTCTTCCCTTTTTAAAAAAAGAACAGCATAATATGCCAAAAATGAACCGAACCGTCACTCATGTTGGTTTGCAATAAAGTACAATACTGATCCTCAATAAAATCGAATTCAGTATGTAAAACATAGTTAATTCCATGAGGATGGATACAATCGATTCCTAGGTGTTTAAATGTTCGCCAATGTGATTTATTAATTGTTACAACAAAAGTTAACTTAACGGGACATTGAATTATTTTAAAATTTAAAGGGAAATCATTTGGAATCGTTGGGATGCGAGGTCATTTTCCCCCGTTTTTTCAGATTTTCCACTGATTCTTCGGGCCTAATGGCCGCAGCGTGATGTTATATAGCCTATAACCTTCCTCGATAAATGGACTATCCAACACGAAAAGAATTTTTCAATTTGAACCAGTAGTGTCTGAGATTAGCGCGTTCAAACAAATAAACTCTTCAGCTTTATAATATTAGTATAGACTAGCTGTGTCACGCAGCTTTGCTCGCGAATATTGCATTTCGTATTAATTTATGTGCGTTTATGGTGAGATTGGCTATAATAAATATCAACTATCAGCTACTCTTTGTTATCATTTAAAGCCCGATCTTGACTTCTTCCTGTCAAATTTACAATAGCAAACCAGTAGAAGTGGTTATACCCATAATCACTTAATATGTAAAAATAATCGTCGCAAACCATTTTAAAAAAATAAATAACAATTGAATATATTTTCATAGGAACCTACACTCGAAACAGATATGAAACGCAATATGCTTAAAAGGGTCGGTCACCTGTATGTAGTGACCAGCCAGGTGCCCTTAAGATTTGTTAATGAGAGTAAAAAACAACCTTAGTTATGCCCTCCTTCGAAGGGGACGTAAAATGGTGGTCCCAAGCCTTTGCGATTTCATGAACTCGTTAAAGATCTCTACCCTAACTAAACTTGGAGAGGAAAAAATTAGTCATCATACGATTAACCATAGTAGTATAAAAGTGACGTTAAACGAACAGATAACGACAGTAATATGCTTAAATATATTTGTTATAAAATCTTTGTACCTTTGCTGATACATATCAGATTAAGACAATTTTTTGTTCGTTATCATTGAACTAAAATACTTAAATTTCTCTACGTGTTCAAAAGTATACCCTGATATATCAATATCGCTATGATCGCCACCGTCTCTGCTACAAATCATATATTTTGTCTTTTCGGTATTTGTTTTGAGTCCTATTTCTTTACCGGTTTTTATTAACGGACTTGTATTTAGTTGTTTAGTTTCCGTGTCTTCCTTTAGCAGTACCAAATCATCGGCGTATCCCAGAACCGGAATTTTATCACCCAAATTTAAACCTTCTTAGTACATGTCACTTTTTCTTTGATATATTCTAAAGCGACTTCGTCTGCATCAATTTCTGTTATTATGATTGCTACTAGGAAGTTTTTAAAAGAATATATTTTAAAGTACTTCAGCGCAAATGACATTTTTAGTTTTATTTTCTTGTGGCAGAAGAACATACTGATTTTCTCCGAAACCCGATCTCGATGTAAATCTATTCCTACGAGTTTAAATGGAAAAATATAAATTAACGGGAAATTGAATTATTTAAAAATAAAAGGTAAATCATTTGGAATCATTGGGAAGCGAGGTTTTTTTTTCTCCCAAATTTTCCCCGTTTTTTCCCAGATTTTCGACTGATTCTTCGGTCCTATTGGTCGCAGCGTGATGTCATATAGCCTATAACCTTCCTCGATAAATGGACTATCCAACACAAAAAGAATTTTTCACTCTTCAACTTTATAATATTAGTATAGATTATGATAGAAGGATGTATGACAGTTATGTATGAAACAAAATATCGGGCAAATGGTCACTACGCCTTCGGTGGCATACCTCTATCCGATGGTCGGTATTTTCCAAGACTCTCAGACATAATTGAAGTTCAATGTCGTTAATGGGCCGAACTATCTCATCCTTTAGCTCTTGAATCGTTCTTGACTTATTGACATGCACTTTTTCGTTTAAATATTCCGGAAGAAAGAAGTCCAACGCTATCAAATAACAGGATCGTGATCGCCAATTAACATCGCCACTACGTGAGATAACACGGCCATTGAAGCTCTCGCGCAAAAAAGCCATTTGTTGGCTGTGTGCCAGGTGGCAACATCCTGTTGAAACTACACATCGTCCCGGTCCATAATTTTAACTTGTTCATTCCGATCGTGGACACCATTCTTCGATTATGCAGACCGAAAAAATCACGAAGTGCACGAAATGCAATTTTACAATCTTAACGCGATGCTCAATTGTCTACCTCTCCATGGTTAAATTCGCCAAATAATGAAACAAAGAAATGTCAAATTAAGTTGTAGAAAAAACTTGACGTTAAGGTTTGGATTTAAAAGTAACATTGTGCGTTTTGGTTGGACCAGCCAGAATAATATTTGTGGTATATCTCAAAAATGACGATTGTCGTGAAGATGAAATTATGCTAGGATGTTCCTCTTACCGTCTAGATATTCAATAATGTTGCGTTTGGGATAATTCAACCAAGTACAAACATAACAATAACAAAGAACCAATGACCAGTGACGTATTTATGGATTTTCCGCCATATTGCCCCTTATGGATCGAGCCCGCTTATGTATATGTATATGTAAAAACCTTGGTGTCTAGGTGGAAGCATTGTTTGTTAATTCTTTTAACACCAGTGTTATATGACTGTGGCTAATCGAACGATGCTACAGGGGGAGTCCTGAATTTACCTGTATATGTTTTATAAGGATATAGATCTTATACGATTACCTGACATCGCAAAGATTCGGGGAGAAAAACAACAGAATAATCAAGAATATTTTACTCTTATTAAAAAATTCTAGGGGTTGAACTGGGCCTTGGCTTAGAGGCTGTTATGCTATCACTACAACGCAGGTGACCCTGATTGAATTGATCTTGGTATGGCTTGCGGTGATCAGATTCCTGGTATCGGAAATGAATATTCATGTTCTCTAAACTTAACAACATTTCTCTTAGATTAATTTCAGATATCTTTAGGATTTTACAAGATAGCGTTCCTTTTCAGATGTGTTTACCGAATTGACCCTTTTGAAGACCGCTGCTCACTATAATTATATGTACTGAAAATAACTCGCGAATTGTTTCTTCTATTAAAATGAATCCTTTTTTAGTCTATTTCGTCTTCGAAGGATATTAAGGAGTTTGATCGTGTGTCTATTTCGTTAATAAAATGATCCATTCTCATTCAATTATGGATTAAGTCATATTCGAAAATTAGATCTCCTCACGAGTTTAGTTTTGATTAGTTTCTTCTAACAATTAGATCATAAATGAGACGTTAAATAATATATACAACAGAGCTCATAGCTCGCAGGAGAAGATAAAGTAAATGTCGCAGTACTTTACGTTATGTAAACATATATAAATAAGATTATAGCTACGTTTCTTTTGTCTAATTCGTCATTAAAATGCTCCTACTTTACAGTAATAGCCCGTAAAAAGCCTTGTTTACGCCTTGTTTCAGAGGGAAAGTAAAAAAGTGGTTCCGAGTCTATGGGATGTCAGGTACCCGTTAAAGATCCCTATCCTGATTAAACCTGAATAGGCAAAATTTAGGACTACCACTTTAGCATCGTCCGATTAGCCACATCAGCTTAAAGGGACGTTAAATGAACAAACAAAATAAATTGTTAAAGAATTAATATTCACCCACCTTAGTCATCATTAGTCCTAGGTAATATTCACCCACCAGTCCAGGCACTGCTATTTGCGGATGACCTATTGCTTTGTGTTCGAGGCAAACAAATTACGGAACTCACCAAATCGATGCAGTCTGCACTCCATACTGTGGAGAACTGGTGTTCAAACAACGGTTTTAAAATTTCCTCAGCCAAATCTACAGCAGTCATCTTCGCAAAACGGTCAGCAAACATCTCTCAACCTTTATCTCTTTTAGTAGACGGGCAAAGGATAAATGTAGCAGAAAAGGTCAAGTACCTGGGGGTTACGTTTGACAGTCGCCTATCCTGGGGCCCGCATATCCGTGAGGTAAAAGCCTCTTGTATACGAGCAATCAACTTACTTCGGATGGTCACAAACACGTCTTGGGGTGGAGACCGTATGGCTATGCTAAGATTATTTAGAGTGGTTCTACGGAATAGGGTCGAATACGGAGTATGTGCATACGGATCTGCCGATTCGACTCGTCTAAATGCCCTTAGAGTGATCGTTACAACGGGGCTGAGGACAGCCATTGGCGCGTTTCGTTCTAGCCCCATTATCAGTCTCTTCGGCGAAGTTGCCATACCATTATCGCCGACAACAAATGGAGGTTAAATACTTCCTTAAAGTTCTCGCCAACCCTCATCACCCACTAAAACCTCAATTTCTTCTTTCATTGCGGGAACAGCCCACTCTTCCCTCTCGGGTCCACGACGCGATTCTGCCTTTCCGCCAGAGTTTGGAGCAGCTATACCCCATCAACCTCCCTGGTCCATCCTTTCTATCCATTGTCAAATGTCTCTCACACGACTTCCAAAACTCACGACTCCACCAAAAGTATACCAGCAAGAATTTTTAGAGCTTATCCAAAGGTACCATAATGCTAATGTTTATTACACAGACGGCTCTCGGGGAGAACTAGGCGCTGGAGCTGCAGTTGTGAGTGAGGCCCAAGTTAACATGTTTGCCCTCCCTTCTATATCGAGTAGCTATACCGCCGAAGTAACTGCCATCCTCCAGTCCCTCCTTCTTCCCCAGCAATCTACCTCTCAAGTAATCATATGCACCGATTCCCTCTCCACTCTCTCCTCTATCCGTAACATATATTCCTCTGACCACCTCATCCAAAGAATTCATACCACACTTGCATCCTTTTCCTCCCGGGTCAACATTGTTTTCTTTGGGTTCCAGGACATTGTGGGATCTTGGGGAACGATCAAAAATCAATCTTCCACACATATGTAATACTAGCTGTTGCCGCGATTTCTTCTGCGTCTATTTCTGTTATGACGTTTTTAAAAGAATATTATCCATTTTCTCCAAAAAAACACTGTCCTTACTCCTAAAGAACAATAAAAGGTCTGTTTTGACTTCATCTTTTGAAGAGTAGGATTTCCGTGAACCGCTAACCTTGCTATCAGCAATTGAATCGCTGCCATACACGGCACGAATCTTTCTTGCAGTTTGGGATACTATTATCCCTTTTATGAAAAAGAACAGCACAATACGCCGAAAATGAACCGAGTCGTCACTCATGTTGGTTTGCAATAAACTACACTGCTAAGGTAAATTTTATTTTTAAAATCTCTACGAACTTTTCGGACGACCCATTATTTTAAAGTACTTCTGCGTAAATTATATTTTTGCTTTTATTTTCCTGTGGCAGAAGAACATACTGATATTCTCCGCAAACCGATCATGACGTAAATCGATTCTAAAGTGTTTAAATGCTTGCCCATGTGATTTATTAATTGTTACGGCAAAAGATAACGTAACGGGAAATCGAATTTAATTTAATTTTAAAATTAAAAGGTAAAACATTTGGAATCGTTGGGATGTGAAGTCAATTTCTTCTGTTTTTACCCAGATTTTTCTCTGATTCTTTGGTCTTTGCTGATACATATCAGATTAAGACAATTTTTTTTTCGTTATCATTGAACTAAAATACTTAATCATTGTCGTCATTTTTCTTTTGTTCTAATATTTGTTCGTTAATTATCAGGCCGATTTGCAAAAGAAATTCTTGGATATTTTTTTAAAAACACTTTATTTATTCCAGTATCGCGACGTTTCAGCCTCTAGGGCCATTTTCAAGCTTCATGCATATCCATCTCAATTATCTTTTAATTTTACCGCTTTTCACCAGCGTCGTCATAATTTTTTTAAAATGTCATTTTTCAAAAAAAAAAAAAAAAAAAAAAAAAAAAACTTAACAGTTTTCAGCCGCCTTTTAGGCCACCTTTTACGTCGCGATACTGGAATAAATAAAGTGTTTTAAAAAAATATCCAAGAATTTCTTTTGCAAATCGGCCTGATAATTAACGAATAAAATACTTAAATTTCTCTACGTGTTCAAAAGTATACCCTGATATATCAATATCGCTATGATCGCCACCGTCTCTGCTACAAATCATATATTTTGTCTTTTCGGTATTTATTTTGAGTCCTATTTCTTTACCGGTTTTTATTAACGGACTTGCATTTAGTTGTTTAGTTTCCGTGTCTTCCTTTAGCAGTACCAAATCATCGGAGCATCCCAGAACCGGAATTTTATCACCCAAATTTAAACCTTCTTAGTACATGTCACTTTTTCTTTGATATATTCTAAAGCGACTTCGTCTGCATCAATTTCTGTTATTATGATTGCTATAAGGAAGTTTTTAAAAGAATATATTTTAAAGTACTTCAGCGTAAATGACATTTTTAGTTTTATTTTCTTGTGGCAGAAGAACATACTGATTTTCTCCGCAACCCGATCTCGATGTAAATCTATTCCTACGTGTTTAAATGGAAATAATATAAATTAACGGGAAATTGAATTATTTAAAAATAAAAGGTAAATCATTTGGAATCATTGGGAAGCGAGGTTTTTTTTTCTCCCAAATTTTCCCCGTTTTTCCCAGATTTTCGACTGATTCTTTGGTCCTATTAGTCGCAGCGTGGTGTTATATAACCTATGGCCTTCCTCGATAAATTGACTGTCCAACACAAAAAGAATTTTTCAATTTGAACCAGCAGTTTCTGAGATTAGCGCGTTCAAACACGCAAACCAACTCTCCAGCTTTATAATATTAGTATAGATAATCTAGACTTATTTGAAGTTGTTATCAGGTTGTTTTTTGTTTTGTTTTTGTATCTTTCATTCTTATTAATCTTATATAATTTACTTGACTAAATAATTATGAAAGAAGCCAGGAAAATTGGACTCCCTCTGTTCATTATATATTATTCTTTGGAGACGAAATGTCCCAGAATAAAAATTATTTTTCATTCATTCATTGACGCAGATTGTAGGCTAAAACTGGCGGCTGGTTGCGAGGGACAAATCCTGGTGGAAAAACGTTTTAAAAATTATTTAGTTTTGTATTTTTTTTTCTAGGACTCTTTTTGTTGTTGAGTTTTTAAAAAAAATAATTATTTGTGTTTTTTCTTTCTTTGGATTTTTAACTTTTATTCAATACTAGCTGTGAACCGCAGCTTTGCTAGCGAATATTGCATTTCGTATTAATTTATGTACGTTTATAGTAAGAGTAGCTATAATAAATATCAACTATCAGCTACTCTTTGTTATTATTTAAAGCCCGATCTAGACTTCTTCCTGTCAAATTTACAATTTCAACCACTTGTAAGTTGAAGATTTTCAAACCCAGCCTTATTGCACATCTAGACACTAAGACTCCAGGAACAATTTTAGCTTCACAATCATAGTCATTTTTTAGATACTGCGATGACCAGAAAATTGATTGATATATTTTATTAACATAGGTATATAGCTAATAAAAGTCCTAAATATGATTAAAATAATAGTTCTGATTCAAATAATAATAATAAAAGGCTTACCGAACCCGAAGGTTCGATGCCGATACCAGCAAACTTCCCCTGCACAGACTCGTCCAATGTTCGCCGGTCAAGCCCAAGCCCCCAAGATCAGCCTTAATGCAATCCTCCCATCGACGCTTCGGCCTACCTTTCGGACGCCTACCAGTCGGTTCAGCGAATACCAACTTTCTCGGAATTCGTTCCTCACCGAGCCCAACAACTTTACGCGCCCATTTGAGTCTCCGCGATGCTACAAACTCAATTATATTCACAGGGTACAAACTCCGCAATTACGCGTTTTGCAGCCTTCTAAACTCCCCAGTGGCCTCATCTCTTTTCGTGCCAAATATTTTACGCAGTACCTTATTTTCTAAAACCTTAAGCCGTTGTTCATCCTTCAAAGTAAGCGGCCACGTTTCACATCCGTAAAGAACCGTCGGAAGAATAATAGTTTTATAAATTCTAACTTTAAGTTTTTAAACAGAAGCTAAGTAATTTCGCAACTGAATAATAACACGCATTTCCCGCCTATAACCGGGACTTTATTTTCTCTTGGACTTAGTTTTTCTCGTTATTATTGAACCTAAATACTTAAATTTCTCTACGTGTTCATAAGTATGCCCTGATATATCAATATCACTAAGCTCGCCACCGTCTCTGCTACTAATCATATATTTTTTCTTATCGGTATTTATTTCGAGTCCTATTTTTTTTACCGGTTTTTATTTTATTAGTTTGCGTGTCTTTCCCCAACAGTACCAAATCATCGGCGTTTCCCAGAACCGGAATTTTATCAACCAGATTTAATCCTTTCTCGGTACACGTCACCTTTTCTTTGACGTATTCTAAAGCGATTCCGTCTGCGTCAATTTCTGTTATTATGATCGCTATTAAGAAGTTTTTAAAAGAATATATTTGAAAGAACTACCGCGTAAATGAAATTTTTAGTTTTATTTTTATGTGGCAGAAGAACATACTGATTTTCTTCGCAACCCGATCTTGGCGTAAATCAATTCCTACGTGTTTAAATGTTTGGTCCTGTGATTTATTAATTGTTACAGCAAAAGATAAATTATGGGGAAATTGAATTATTTTAAAAATAAAAAGTAAATCATTTGGAATCATTGGGATGCGAGATTTTTTTCCCCTAATTTTTCCTGTTTTTCCCCAGATTTTCCACTGATCCTTCACTCCTATTGGTCGCAGCGTGATGTTATATAGCCTATAGCCTTCCTCGATAAATGGACTATCCAACACAAAAAGAATTCTTCATTTCGAACCGGTAGTTTCTGAGATTAGCGCGTTCAAATAAACAAACAAACTCTTCAGCTTTATTATATTAGTATAAATTTTAATTATTTCTAACTATAGCTAACTACTATAAATTCCTCCCTACGGGAGAGGCTTTTGTCAATAATGATGCCAATAAAGCTATTATTATTAAGCTCTGTCAGACTATTTCAATCAGAATATGACTTACATCATATTAAAACCATTGCGTATAAGAGGATTTGTGTGTGTCGGGAGTTTGGAATTAAAAGAGTCATATCTGTTTCAGGATAGTTCTGCGATGTCTTTATAGATGATTTTATTCGTAACGAAATAAGGAGCATTTAGGAATTTGCGAAGAATTTCGGATTGAATGCAAGAGGAATTAGAACCTCAAAGCTCGATTCCATAAATGAGCTTTTTGTAATAAATTTGGAGTTTTGAACGTTTCTCGTGTAAGTGTTATAGTATTCGGTATCTGTAAGCGGTTTCTCATCGTTTAAGTCTCATATGAGGATTCCATGTAAGACGTTTGTCAAGAAGTTGTCCTAGGTATCGGATTCGTTCAACAGGTATGAGCGGGTCTACAAATAATAAGTTTAAAAAATCAGACATTTCATCTTGTACAACCCAATACTATAAACTGATTAAAGACGCTCGTCAATTTTATTTTTTCCAGGAGCGTTCGGATACTTCGTGGTGACGAACGACATCACCCGATACTCCAAGGCCGCAGTGTTCTCCAAGATCGGGAAGAAGACTCCGATCGCAATAAGGTTCTCGACCGTCATCGGCGAATCGGGAAGTGCAGACACGCTCAGGTAAGATAGACTCCGGTGCATTCTCCTTTGAGTTGTCAGTTGTCGGTACATCGCGAACTGTTGTTACAGAGATCCTCGCGGCTTCGCGATCAAGTTTTACACGGACGAAGGGATCTGGGACCTCGTCGGGAACAACACTCCCGTCTTCTTCGTGAGGGACCCTCTGCTTTTCTTCTCCTTCATCCACTCGCAGAAGAGGAATCCAGTCACCCATCTCAGGGTAAGTTGTATAACATATAGTTTTTTTTTTGTTTTTTTATTTATTTATTAAAAAAAAAACAAAAAAAAAACAAAAAAAAATAAAAATAAAAAATAAAAACCGGTAAAGAAATAGGACTCGAATTAAATACCGATAAGACGAAGTATATGATTAGTAGCAGAAATGGTGGTGATCTTGGTGATATTGATGTATCAGGTCATACTTTTGAACACGTGGAGAAATTCAAGTATTTAGGTTCAATTATAACTAGAAAAAATGAAATCCAGGAAGAAATAAAGTCCCGGTTAAAAATGGGGAATGCGTGTTATTATTCAGTTGCTAAGTTACTTAGTTCGCGGCTTCTATCTAAAAACTTTAAGGTAAAAATTTATAAAACTATTATTCTTCCAACGGTTCTTTACGGATGTGAAACGTGGACGCTTACTTTGAAGGATGAACAACGGCTTAAGGTTTTCGAAAATAAGGTATTGCGTAAAATATTTGGTCCAAAGAGAGATGAGGCCACTGGGGAGTTTAGAAGGTTGCACAACGCGGAATTGCGGAACTTGCATCCTGTGAATATAATTGAGCTGATTGCATCGCGGAGACTCAAATGGGCGAGTAAAGTTGTTGGGCTCGATGACGAGCGGATTCCGAGAAAGTTGGTATTTGCTGATCCGACTGGTAGGCGTCCGAAAGGTAGGCCGAAGCGGAGATGGGAGGATTGCGTTAAGGCTGATCTCGGGGGCTGGGGCTTGAATGGTGAACATTGGACGAGTCTGTGTAGGCGGAATTTGGTGGTATCGGCATCGAACCTTCGGGTTCGCTAAGCCTATTATTATTATTGAAATCTAATTTAAATTAGAGGATGTTTTTGTCTATTTATTACTTTCACTTACCTATATATGAAATATATAGTAAGGGGGATTGTAATTGTGTATTTGTATAGAAATAGTGATCGTGAAAATTTTCGAATTCCAGTTTTCAACGGAAATACACATTTTAGGGTACCCTGAGTATAAATACCCAAGTCCCACAAAAAGGTCTGTGTATGTGGTAACTCCCGGGCGGAAACGAAAAGTCCTATGAAACTGAAATTTCATTTTTAAGACAAATATACGCCCGAGGTGTTACAAAACCTTTTTCATCAAAATGAGCTTACCAGAAGAGCCACTTTTTACCATGCATATTGTACCTTTTTTCGATTTTCTCGAAAACAGTTCCGACGATTTTGATTAAACTCGCTATATCGATGTAAAATTTAATGGGCTTTAATATTATGTAGGTTTCTTTCTGATTGAAATAGTCTATACCGAGAAAGTTGGTATTTGCTGATCCGACTGGTAGGCGTCCGAAAGGTAGGCCGAAGCGGAGATGGGAGGATTGCGTTAAGGCTGATCTCGGGGGCTTGGGCTTGAATGGTGAACATTGGACGAGTCTGTGTAGGCGGAATTTGGTGGTATCGGCATCGAGCCTTCGGGTTCGCTAAGCCTATTATTATTATTATTATTATTATTTATTTATTGGCACAAAATATCTTGGTCACCAGATACACTCATTTTATAAAACCAATTTAAAACAAATAATATTTTTTTTTGAAAACAAACAATTATAGTTTGAGTTGTAATATTAAATAATAATATTAATTAAGATAAATAATGAAGTAATAAAACAAATAATACACAATAAACAATTACATTATTAACAAATAAAAATACATAATAGACAATAATGATATACATAATAAGTAAAACATACATACAGACAGATAATAAATAATAAACAAATAATACACTCATTAATAGTGCCAGGTACGCTCATTTTAGAAAATGAATTTAAAGCGAATATATATATTTTTTTAAACAATCAGTCATGGTTTTAGTTGAAATATTAAATAACAATATTAATTGAAACAGATAATCAGAATAAGCATGAAAATAAATGTGACAACATTACTAAAAACTAAACATATATCAAGTTAAATATATGTCAAGTTAATTAGAAATAAAGGTTCGATGCCGATACCACCAAACTTCGCCTGCATAGACTCGCCCAATGTTCTCCGGTCAAGCCCAAGCCCCCAAGATCAGCCTTAATGAAATCCTCCCATCGACGCTTCGGCCTACCTTTCGGACGCCTACCAGTCGGTTCAGCGAATACCAACTTTCTCGGAATCCGTTCCTCACTAAGCCCAACAACTTTACGCGCCCATTTGAGTCTCCGCGATGCTATCAACTCAATTATATTCACAGGGTACAAACTCCGCAATTCCGCGTTGAGCAACCTTCTAAACTCCCCAGTGGCCTCATCTCTCTTCGGACCAAATATTTTACGCAGTACCTTATTCTCGAAAACCTTAAGCCGTTGTTCATCCTTCAAAGTAAGCGGCCACGTTTCGCATCCGTAAATAACCGTTGGAAGAATAATAGTTTTATAAATTCTAACCTTTAAGTTTTTAGACAGAAGCCGCGAGCTAAGTAATTTAGCAATTAAATAATAACAGGCATTTCCCACCTTTAACCGGGACTTTATTTCTTCCTGGATTTCATTTTTTCTTGTTATCATTGAACCTAAATACTTGAATTTCTCTACGTGTTCAAAAGTATGACCTGAAATATTAATATCATCAAGATCGCCACCATTTCTGCAACTAATCATATATTTCGTCTTATCGGTATTTAATTCGAGACCTATTTGTTTACCGGTTTTTATTAACACACTTGTATTTAGTTGTATGGTTTCCGTATCTTCACCTAGTAGTACCAAATCATCGGCATACCCCAAAACCGGAATCTTGTCACCCATATTTAATCCTTTCTCGGTACACATCACCTTTTCTATAACATATTCTAAGGCTATATTAAACAAAACAGGTGAAAGGGAGTCACCCTGTTTCAAACCCGATCGCACCTCAAATCTCTCGGAGTAATTATGACCGATTCTAACTTTATGGAATGTTTCCGACAAACATGAAAAAATAAATAATAAAAATAAATAAAGATAAAGTAAGCTGTCAAATCTTCTTATAAAATTCCATTATATATAAGTTGTTTACGCTGAGATACCCCTGGAAGATCAGTACTTCCAAGCGATAACTCAAATTCAGTGTGGTTCGGTTAAAGTAAATTTGTGGACTGTATAGATTAAAAAACAAATGATAATTAAGTAAACGACGAATCAAAATACATTCATTAAACAAACTAAATACATAAGAAACAAAATTAACGTAATTAAATACTTAAAGAGATGTAAACAAATCTGGTAAGCACAACACACGACTTTCACTTACCTGCGTTATTAAAATCAATTTACAATTTTTCAAAACATTTAGTGATTTTTTTAAAAAAAATATTTTTATTGAAATTTACAACTGTATTTTGTAATACAACAAGTAAATATGTTAATAATGATAAAATACATGAAAAAAACGCGAAGACAAAATGCCCATTGGCATCACTCCACTAAGTAACTAAACTAGAAGGTCTCGAGGCCATCTTCTTTTCAGGCGCCTCGTAGGATTGTCAGGAATTGAAGAGGAAGCAAGAATTGAAACTAGAGGATTAGAGTGGGAGTGGAGTTTGTCATGGAAGGATTGATACCTGGTTCGGGCCAAATCAGCAACATATGGGATGTTAAGGTCTTTAAGGATGAGTTTATTTGTGACAAAGTAAGGAGGATTGAGGATTTTTCGAAGGATTTTGGATTGTAAGGATTGAATACGGGAAGAATTTGATGGTTTCGTAGAGCCCCAAAGCTCAACTCCGTAAGTCCAGATAGGCCTTATGATGATGATATAGATGAGCCTTTTGTAGATAAGTGGAAGGTTGGAGCGTCTGTCCAGTAAGTGTTATAGTAAGCGAAAGCGACGTGCAGTTTCTTGTCGTTTCAGTCGTGTGTGGGGATTCAATGTTAGACGTTTGTCAAGTAGTAGTCCTAGGTAGCGGATCTGTTCAACTGGAACAAGCGGAATATTATTAAAACTGTAGGGCAGGATGTCATAGGTTTACGACGAAGGGTAAAGGTAATTTGGTGGAATTTGTTGGAATTGATTTTGATTCTCCAATCCTGACACCATATCTCAAGCTCTCTGATATGGGAGCAGTTAGAGATGAGAATAAATTGTTGATGAATCAATTACGTTGATTTCCAAAAGAAACATGTGTTTTTAAAAATATTTTATTATAATATTATCTACGATAATCACTTATTTTTATAGGATTTTAATCACTATCCGTTAACTTTTACAATTTTGTGTATCAGATAATGATTGGTTGAAGGTGTCCGCGAAATATTTTGTAGGGAACCACTAAAATAGAGGATTCTCTAAGCTTCTTCTTCCAAAAAAAATCTTCAGTTTAGTTATTTTCTTCAAAGAACAAACTTGACAGTGTCTTACATAATTCTCGTTATTTTAAAATATTACTGGAGCTCTTGAAGCAACTCGTGAAATTATTTAATATGAAGGGTAAGGGACCTTGACCAGCGAACTGCGCATTGGTTTGAAAAATTTAGCAGTGGAGAAACGACATAGGAAAGGAAGTTGGCTCAGGACGACCCTTAATGGACATTGATGAGGCTCTGCAGGAAGCTGTTGAGTCAAATCCGTCCACATGTTCATGCGAACTTTCCAGAGAGTGTGCTGTGTCGAAGGATACTGTTAGTCGTCATCTACTCTCTATGGAGAAGATAAGAAAGAATCTAGCCCAGGCAATGAAGGTCAAAAATGGTCTTGTGTCGGAAGAAATTAGAGACAAGTTGAATTTTTGCCAGTTGTTAGGACCTTATTAGAGGAATATTTCCTTAAAAGTCCCAACCCCTCACCAGCATAAGAGCATTGTCTTTTAGCTTTTATTTAACAATGGACATTGATGAGACAGGGAAGACATTATATTTACAAACTCGTTATTAAATATACATTGCAATCTCACCTGTAGAGTTAATTTAGCAGTTTGTGAATGTATGCCCCTATTCAATAACGAAAAAACTATATAACCCACAAGTCACCCCAAGGATTTGTTTTATAAATCCTTCTAGTCTATAGATATTACAAAGAATTTTGGCGATTTTTTGCGTTTTGGGTGATACATAATTTTTTTTAGACATAACACTCCGAATCAAAAGTTTTACAATTTATAATTTCAAGAATTTCCTAAATGATATAAAATACATTTATTAACAGGTTTTAGCAACTCCGAGCGATAATTAGATTTTTCCTATAATTTTTTTCCGTAATCTGGGACCCCAAAGGTTAAATATTGTCCACCTAAATTCGTCATATTGCCCACTGTCCGTCGGATTACTAGTTTCGATCCATGGACCGTTTTTTTTCTGGGAATTTTTTTAATTTTGCGGAAGTAGGTTTTTTGAGGTTCAATTGCGGTTCAGAATGGTATCAGCGTGGGATCAATGACGGTAGATAACAATGGACTATAATTTGAGTAGTAATTGTATTTCTATTTTTATACACCCACTTGTAGTGTGACTGTTATTTTACATTACTCATTATAGCTTTAACATATTTATCATATCTTTTCTAAATTAAAAATAAAAAAAATCAACAAATTAAATATACAATATCAGTTATTCCTCTCAATTTTATCTTCTTAATGCTAATAAATAATTACACGCTTAGACCAGTCCTACCTCTCTGATAGAACCTTTAAAATCAACCACAATAGTTCCTATTCATCCACTTTTACTCAGTCTGCTGGTGTTCCTCAAAGCAGTATCCTAGGACCCATTCTCTACACAGTCTATACAGCTGATATCCCAACCCATCCGAACACATTCCTTTCAACCTATGCCGATGACACTTGCGTGCTATCAGTTAATAAGGATCCTAGTATTGCCTCTCAAAACCTCCAATCCCACATCAGAGACCTTGAGGTATGGTGTCAGAATTGGAGAATTAAAATCAACTCCAATAAATCCCACCAGATTACTTTTACCCTTCGTCGTAAACCTATGACATCCTGCCCTACAGTGTCCTTTAATGATATTCCGCTTGTCCCTGTTGAACAGATCCGTTATTTAGGCCTCCTGCGTGACAAACGTCTTACATGGAATCCGCATACAAGACTGAAAAGACAAGAGACTGCTCGCCGATTTCGGTTACTTCAACATTTACTTGACAGACGCTCTAACCTTTCTCTTTACTACAAAAGACTAATTTACATGACAATCATAAGGCCTATCTGGACTTACGGAGTTGAGCTTTGGGGCTCTACTAAACCATCAAACTCTTCCCGTATCCAATCCTTACAATCCAAAATCCTTCGCAAAATCCTTAACGCTCCTTATTTTGTCACCAACAAAATCATCCACAAAGACCTTAATGTTCCATATGTTGCTGATTTGGCCTGTACCAGGTATCACTCCTTCCATGAAAAACTCCACTCCCACTCTAATCCACTAGTTTCAATCCTTGCTTCCACTTCAATTCCTGACAATCCGCCGAGGCGTCTGAAAAGAAGATGGCCTCGAGACCTTCTTGTGTAGATTCACTACTAGAGTGCTGCCAATGGGCACTTTCTCTTCATGTTTTTTTTCATGTGTATTATCATAATAGCCGATTTACTTGATGTATGAACATACAGTTGTAAATTTCAATAAATGAATTAAAAAATAAATAAACACGCTTAGAAACCATACATTATCAATCTTTATTATTCTCACAAAAAAATATCAAGACTTCGAAATGTTGTTCACTGATGCATCCAAAATGGAAGACAGAGTTGGTTGTGCTGTGTACAGTAGAGAGCAACAGCTCATGTTCAGTCTGCCAGGCGAGAGCTCCGTCTTCTCCAGAGAAGCCACGGCTATACTGAGAGCTCTCAAGTGGATAAGAAGCTCAGAAAAAACGTCATGGGCTATCGTGACAGACTCGTGTGGTTCTTATAGCCATTGACAGCCAAACATCTTCTAATGCCATAATTAGAGATATAATAAATGAATGGTGGTAGACAAACATTAAGTCTAAAGTCGTGATTATGATTTGGGTACCATCTCACTGTGGAATTATTGGGAACGAGCTGATGAAGCAGCTGATTTAGCCAGAAAAGGAAAAGCCGTGGAGATTACTAAAAAAAAAAAAAAAAAATCTGGTGCGGGCAACACACGACTTTCACTTACCTCCCTTCTTAAAATCAATGAAAGAATTTTCACAAAATAAAAATACGTGAAACTATTAAGGAATTAATTAAATTGAATTTATGAAGAAACATGTGTTTTATTAAAAAATCTAAAATAAATAATAATCTAATTATTATCTAAAATAATCAGTTAGTTTTATGTTCATTTCATAAAATAAAAATATATTTTTTCTGTTTTATCCTTTATTTGGGTATCGAATTTATTCAATTTATATATTTACCTGTTTTTCATCAGCGTTAACAAGATAATATGGTTATATTTATTGAATCTACAAAATTAAAGGTACTTTAGGGGAAGACAATTTAAAATGTCGGCATTTAAGCCCTGTCAGACCATTTTTATCCAAATAAAACCTACATGATATTAAAGCCCATTTAATTTTACATCGATATAGCGAGTTTAATCAAAATCGTCGGAACCGTTTTTGAGAAAATCGAAAAAAGGTGCAAAATGCATGGTATAAAGTGCCTCTTCTGGTAAGCTCATTTTGATGAAAAAAGTTTTGTCACGTCTCGGGCGTATAGTTGTCTTAAATATGAAATTTCAGTTTCATAGGACTTACCGTTTCCGCCCGGGAGTTACCACACACACACACACACACAGACACACACAGACACACACACACACAGACCTTTTTGCGGGACTTGGTTATTTGGACTCAGGGGACCCTAAAACGTGTATTTCCGTTGAAAACTGGAATTCGAAAATTTTCACGATCGCAATACTTTCCTTACTATATATAGTAAGTGAAAGTAAAAAAGAAACAACAATGGAGGATTGGGTGAGTAGCTATAAGTGCTAAAAGAGTGGGAGGACGGTTGGAGAGAGAAAATATCCAAACTGAGAACTATCAAATCCGATTGTCAAAAATGGAGAACTAGTGCAAGAATTTCAAGGAGAGAGGAAATAATTGTATGCAGGCTAAGGATTGGGCACTGCCAGTTAACACATGGCTACTTTTTGAGACGCCTTGCAATGTATCAAACCTTAAATATTGAAAAGTATAGAAGACGAGTAGAAGTGTTGCCGGGCTCTAGCCAGGAAGGTTCTTAGAAGGGCGGTGCAAAAAATATACACCCCTCCACTCCTGGTGCAGGGCGAGCCACCTACAGAGGGGTCAGAGAGAAGATCTTGAAGAGGACACATATCCGGAAGCCGACGACAGCATTTAATCTATTATAGTAAAGTAAATTATACAGTCCCTTGATCTTATTATACATAATCTGTATCTAAATAAACCATTTATTTATTCGTTAATGTTTCTCAATAAATTGGATAACACATACCCCTTTAGAAAGGTTTCCAATTATACTCCCTTAGTTTAACCCATGTTCTAAATGAGTACAATCATAGCATTATTAATGGCATCCCTTGTGGGGACGTATTTATCAATTCACTGTTGGTATCATTAATTCAATTAGCAAAAATATTTAGGTTCATTAAAAGTCAATTTTATAGGTGGCATTGGGGTAATTTTGTCATTAATATTCTATAAGAATCTTATTAAAGTGCAGTTAAGTGTTAAAGCTTCATTAATTTATATTTAATTGTTGGCATCTTGTGCGCCTCTCTACTGTTTTAAGGTCTTGAAAGTGGTTTGTTTTTGTTATTTGTGTATTTTGCTCGTGTAAGCTTTTAAACACCCATAAAGGTTTTTAAATATTAGCCAGGGTTTTGTTTTTTTATGTGTTCGCACACGATTTTTTACTATGGCTTCCAGAGTAGATGAGCTACCAAAGCCAAAATGTTCAGAAGTATCTGATCTGGGGTTGACCGGAGAGTCAGTGATCCCATGCCCGAATACAACTAAGCCACAGATCAAACAAATTACGAGGGAAGAAGCTAAACTTGAAAGAAGAAGAAAATATTGAAGAAGATATTTTATTAAAAATGATGGCATGTTTCCATAATTCTATAATGAATAGTATTACACGTTTTGAAAATTCGATAATTAATGGTCTAAATCAACTGGAGTATAATTTTTGTCGTATTGAAAAAAAGAAAGTTTCTATTGAAGAAAAACTAGACGTAAATACAGAAGAAAGACTTAATAATAATAATAATAATAATAGGCTTACCGGACCCGAAGGTTCGATGCCGATACCACCAAACTTCGCCTGCACAGACTCGTCCAATGTTCATCGGTCAAGCCCAAGCCCCCGAGATCAGCCTTAATGCAATCCTCCCATCGACGCTTCGGCCTACCTTTCGGACGCCTACCAGTCGGTTCAGCGAATACCAGCTTTCTCGGAATCCGTTCCTCACTAAGCCCAACAACTTTACGCGCCCATTTGAGTCTCCGCGATGCTATGTACTCAATTATATTCACAGGGTACAAACTCCGCAATTCCGCGTTGTGCAACCTTCTAAACTCCCCAGTGGCCTCATCTCTCTTCGGACCAAATATTTTACGCAGTACCTTATTCTCGAAAACCTTAAGCCGTTGTTCATCCTTCAATGTAAGCGGCCACGTTTCGCATCTGTAAAGAACCGTCGGAAGAATAATAGTTTTATAAATTCTAACCTTTAAGTTTTTAGACAGAAGCCGCGAGCTAAGTAATTTAGCAACTGAATAATAACACGCATTTCCCACCTTTAACCGGGACTTTATTTCTTCCAAGAAGAAAGACTTACTGAAGATATTTTTTTTTTTTTTTTTTTATATTTTATTGTTTTTTACAACTGTATATACAAATACAATAAGTAAAGTGGCTGAATTACAATAACAGGCATGAATAGACATGTAAAGAAACTACCCAGTGGTAGTACTTCAAAGTTTATTTCATGAGCAGGTCTCGAGGCCACCGTCTTTTCAGGCGCCTAGGAGGATTACCGGGAATAGATGTAGATGAGAGGTTACGGACAAGCGGGTTTGAGTGGGCAGGTAGTTTGGAATTAAAGGAGGTGTATCTATCGCGGGCCAAGTGGGATATTTAGGTCTCTATGGATGAGTTTATTAGTAACAAAGTAAGGAGCATTGAGGATTTTTCGTAGGATTTTGGATTGCAAGGATTGGATGCGGGAGGAGTTTGATAGTTTAGTGGACCCCCATAGCTCAATGCCATAGGTCCAAATAGGTCGGATTATCGTGATGTAAATGAGTCTTTTGTAGTAAATAGAGAGTTTTGAACGTTTGTCTAGTAAGTGTTGTAGTAAGCGGTATCTGTAGGCAGTTTCTTGTCGTTTCAGTCTAGTGTGAGGATTCCAAGTAAGGCGCTTGTCTAGATGGAGTCCAAGGTAGCGGATCTGTTCAACGGGGATACTTAAGATATTAAAAAGAAAAATAATGTAGAAAATGATCTACTGCAATCTGAAGAGACCCACCTCAAACCTTAAATAAAGATCTGAAAGCCGATTCCGGAGAAACACCCTTTACTGAGGATGAAGCAAAATCTGAGTATTAAGAAATGAATATCCAGGATAAATAAAGACGAAGAAGGTACAAACCCAAAAATGGAAGATAAACTTCATTCTCAAATGACTCCCGCTGTTCAAAATGAAGAACCAATGAAAAAAAAACGAAGAACCAGAACCAAATGTGGAACCTCATCTTAATGCAGATAAAAAATATAAAATAGCATCGATTCCTTCCGGATATGTGTCCTCTTCAAGATCTTCTCCCTGACTCCTCCCTCGGTGGCTCTCCCCGCACCAGGAGTGGCGGGGTGTATAGTTTTTGCACCGCCCTTCTAAGAACCTTCCTGGCTAGAGCCCGGCAACACTTCTACTTTTCAGTATTTAAGGTTTGATACATAGCAGCCTGGAACCGCCAACCTTCGAAAAATGCAATAATACTCCTTTTACTGTAGAACACTTACTAATTGAGTGCCCGCTTTTCAATGAATCAATGAAGAATAAATCAAGGAAAAAAGTCAACTTAAATGGAACCATGAAAGAAATACTTCAAGATGAGGAAGAAAGTGTAACCAAATTATTAGAATTCACGAGACTAACAGGTTCCTAACATATAATATTAATTATTTCGACCACGCCAATGCCCTAAAGGGTAGAGGCGGATAAACAAATTTAAAAAAAATTTCTCTAATAAATAATCTATTCTACAAGGTTCTCGTGATATTTAAAAAAGAATAGCTGATGAGAAACGAAGATTGGTTTGACATAATTACCTCTTAATACCTCCTGCATCCTGGTGCAAACTATTTGAATGCAACCTTTTTAAAACAGGTTTTTAAAAGCTTGGTACTTAAGTGCAGTTAAATACCTCGCTCCCATCCGAATAAATTACACCGAGGTCCGAAGATGACTATATTATTATTAGCCAAGCTCTGATGAGCCTGCGATCTACCTCGCTGGTCAGGGTTGCTAGACCTCTTTGGATCGAAATGATTGCTTCTTCACGAAGTATAACGGTTCTTCCATTCCATACTAATTGAATGTCAATAATCTGGAAGGCGTAGTTAGTAATTCTGCGGAGAGCTCCGGAAGTCGCAGTAACACAAATTATGTCCTTAGTAAGTGTCTTGGCTTCAGTACATATAATAAGTTAAGGTACTCATTATCTAGAGGCGGGTAAACCCAGGAGGGTCTTCCTAAGCCCGAAATAACAGAATGAATAATTATTTTGCCATTACCGTATTTGAACCCGGGACCCGGAGAACATCAGACTAGTGACTAGATCCGTCAGAGCACATTGTTTCCTTACCTTTTTGGTTTATTATTTTCAATAATGAACCTTTGTAATCGAACAAAAAAAAAATATAATTGTCATCCCACAAAATTTTAGATCTGAGTTTCAAGATACGTAGAACCCGAATAACAAATACAAAAAAAAATCGTTTATTTAATAATTAATTAAATTATAAATAGTTATAAATAACCAAAAATTTAGTGCCATTTGCTAGATAATTAAATTTTTGACCAAATGAAAAAAGAATCACTGAAGTTGGTTAAAAACTAGCTTAGATATTGCGTTTTGAAATCAGCGGTAGTGTTAAGATATTGTCCTTTGAATTATTGCTTTTCATATCACTTAATTGACAATCAATAGCCATATAAACAGTTATACCATAATATTATTTTTCGGAAATAATAAACGATTGTGTCATAATTTGTAGCGTTTTTCATACTTAAGCTCTTGAATTTATTTTTTTCTATGCATGTATATTGGGTTGTTTCACATGAAATGCCCGTTTTTATAGTTTCTGAAATACATAAAGGATTTTGCAGGTCTCTGTTGTTTTCTTCCGAATGTTTACATATTTAAAGTAAACAGTTACTAATCCTCTACCTTTGTATTATAAACATTAGCTTCCCAATCAATTACCCACTTTTTAGTATACCTTCAAATATGAACATGGAAACACGCGATTTTCGATTAATATTTTTGTACGAGTTTAAACTCGGCCATTCAGCAGTTGAGGCCGTTAGAAATATTTGCAAGGGAGTGTTAATGAACGGACCATTCGCCGTTGGTTTGCTAAGTTTTCAGCTGGGGATACCGACTTGGAAAACTTGCCCCGAGGAAGACCTCCGTCCGTAATAGACTACAATGTCCTCAAACATAAAGTAGAAGAAAACCCCTGCCAAACAGTTAAAGGACTCTGAGCACAACTAAATGCAAGTGCATCTACCGTTTCCAGACATTTAAAGTGTATTGTGAAAGTAAAAAAGCTCGATACATGGGTACCTCATGATCTTATTGAGCGGCTAAAAGACCCCATGTTTCAAAAATTACCGTGCAAAAATTTAAAGATCTGGTCTACGTTCCTCCGCACCCACCATATTCTCCCGAATTGTCATCAACAGATTACCACCTGTTCAGGAATTTAGATAACCTCGTCAAAGGAAAGCTTTTTGAAAATGATGATCAAGTGAAAAGTTCGTTTTCAGATTTTGTTTCACTTCAAAGCTCAGAGTTTTTCAGTTCGGGGATAAAAAAATTGGTGTCACGTTGGGAAAAATGTGTAGAAAAAAAAGGTAAATACTTCAAAAGAAATTATCTTGTTTTCATATCGTATTTTTAATAAAAATCCTTTACCTTGTAAACGGACATTTCATGTGACACAACCCAATATTATTAATTGCCTACATATCCATTTAAATAGTTATACCGTAATGTAATTATAATATATCGAAACGGTTTAACGCTTTGTGTAATAATTTCCTGCGTTTATCTTCGTCGATTACAAAGGTCCATTATTGAAAATAATGAAAAAAAATATTTATACTAGACCAGTTGTTTCCGAATGAGTATGTTTTAATAGTAAGTCCAATTTGGTTTGAATAAATAAGTGTATATGTTGAGTTCCTGTCATACGTCTATAATAGTGTTATTCAATATTAGAACAAAAATAGCAAAACCAGTTGAATAAACACCCGCAAAAAGTGTGGTAATTTAGTGAACGACTCGTAACTGATTGCCGTCAATGTTACGTCTTCAATTCGCCCAACGAAGCGCGTCCAATCCAATACACAGGTACTCTATCCGACTGCTGTGATTGTACGGCAGGCCCTTACGTTAACAGTTGCAATGTGTAAGTCCTGTTACAACCATATTCGTGGTACTTATGGATTGGTTTTGGCTAATATTCAATTCTCCCTTTTCATCTTGGGTGGCTTCAGACGTATATCATTTCACTCCCCTGTGTCTGAAATTCTTATAATGGGAAAGTATTGCGATTCAGAAATTTTTTTAACCCAATTCTTCCAGGAAATAACCGTTTATAGATTTCATGAGTCCAAATAAACAAGTCTAATAAAATGGTCTTTGAGTGAGCGATTGAACAGTCTCACTCAAAAACGATTTGTAGGATACTGAAATCATATTTTTAAAGTGTTAAAGTGTAAAAAGGTTTTGTAACGTCTCGGGCGTATATTTGTCTGAAATATGAAATTTCAGTTTCATAGGACTTACCGTTTTCGTCCGGGAGTTACCACACACACACACAGACCTTTTTGCGGGACTTGGTTATTTGGACTCAGGGTACCCTAAAATGTGTATTTCTGTTGAAAACTGGAATTCAAAAATTTTCACGATCACAATACTTCCCCTTACTATATATAGTAAGTGAAAGTAATAGTTCAGATATACAGATACAGATGTGATGTATTTTTTTTTTTTCGAATTGTGAAAGTTTTTATATTTATTTGTTCTTTCATTATTAATTAATGTGTCAATATCTTATGTTTACGTTATTATGTGATTACTTAAGAGACTGGTATACTTTAGTAGAACATTAATTATGTTTTGTGTATTTTATTATACATTGTAATAAAGATTATATTTAAAAAAATAAGTGGCTAGAGTTTACAGACTTTGGTTTGATAAGGACCTCTAGAGTACAATATATTGTATCCGGAATATCGATCTTAGTAAAATCTAAATCGTTAATTGACATAATCGATCTTTAAATAATTAAAAACTAATAACTATATTGTTATGGAGGGATATAGAAACTTTGTATTCCATATAAGCTTCGACATTAATACCGAACAGGTTATCAGATTAGATTTGTGTCGGAAATGTAGATTTCAATCGTACCCCTTATTATTAAGTATTCGATACTATTATGAAATAATAGAAAAAAAAACAATAACGAAAAACTCAATATTCGCGGAGTTATTTTCGTTACATAATAATTAATAAGTTGGGCACGCGGCCTTGAAAAGGAGGAAACAATCCGTGGTAAACAAGCATTCCTGTAAAGGTATACGAAGGATCATTGAATGAGGATACTGGTCTGTCAACTACTCAATAACCTATAAGAGAAGCCACCTTGATCTTGTCCATTGACAATAATGGTAGGTTTGTTTATTTATTTATATAACGTCACTTTATGCTGCTGTGGCTAATCGGACGATGCTACAGTGGGAGTCCCAAATTTTGTCTATTCAGGTTTTATTAGGATAGGGATCTTTAACGAGTACCTGACATCGCACAGGCTTGGGACCACCTTTTAACGTCCCTTCCGAAGGACGGCATAACTAAGTATTTTTGACTCCCATTAAAAAATCCTATTTAAGGTGTTTATTTCAAGGGAAATCAAAGTATTTAGGTTATATAATAAAGAAAAAAGAGTTCAGAAGAAAATAAAGTCACCGTTAAAAGCGGGAAACGCGCGTGCCTTATAATTTTCGGAAGTAATTTTCTTCGTAAAGTGTTTAGCTTAAAGAAGGATGAGGCCATTTGGAATTGAGAATGTTAAAAATGACGGGATTGCGGAGCTTCCCTTCATAATAATTGAGATAATAGCATCATGGCCGCCCGCATTAGCTTGGAAAGTTTTTAGGTTTAGTGATCTTTATAGAGTACCTGACATCTTACAGGCTCGGGACCTCCTTTTTACGTCCCCTTCGAAAGGACGGCATAACTATGGATTTTTTACACCCATTAAAAAATCCTAGGGCCACCTGTGGGTTTGAACTCGTGACTTTGGGTATAGAAGGCTGTTAGGCTAGCCACAAAGCCACAGGTGACCCCCGACTGATTTAGTGTAAGAGGGTTAGGTGTGAGTGTATATGTGGGAGAATTTGTGTTGTCTGGTAACATGTACAGACGACCCTGCAATCATATCAAAACATAAAGATCCAATTTAAGTCTCACTAAGTTTTATGCCCTGTTTTTTATGGGTAAAATTTCAATTTTGTTTTTATCTTTTTTATAATTATTTGCTTTATTTTTGGTCAAAAAACATTAATACATTTTTTTTCTATCATCATAAATAACTGAATTATGGGCGTATTTATAGGTGAAATTTCAACTTTTTCTCTTTTCTATGATTATTCGCTGTATTTGTGGTTAAAAACGCTAATAATTTTTTTTCTATACCTTCTAAAAATAACTAATTTTGAATTAATTAAATCAATGTTAATCGGCCGTTATTTAAAAAATAACCAGATGGTATCAACGTCTAGGTGTTAGGATCATTGTTGCATGCCCTAGTATTTTTGTGGCGTATTTCAAAAAACGATGCAAATTATTACACAATGGTTTATTATTTCCAAATAACAATATTTGGGGTATAAGGCTGTTGATAGGCAATTAAGTAATATGAAAAGCACTAATTCAAAGCTTCATATCATAACACTACCACTGATTTCAAAACGCAATATCTAAGCTAGTTGTAAATCAAATTCAATGATTCTTTTTTCATTTGGTCCAAAATTTTTTTGGAGATTAGCACTGGGATCTCCTGGAACCCTGATTTGCTATCTACTTGTGAATGGCAAAGTTTAGTTTGTCGTTACCGAGTGTATAACGTAAATCATTAATTCAAGATCAATTGCTTTGATGATAATAAAGTTTCAATTAATTTTCAATGTATTATTGACGTGTAATACTTTTTTTTTTTTTTTTTTTAACGCTTTACTTATTCTAAAACACTATACACACTTTTCTCTATCTTTAAAAATAGTTTTAGTTAAAAAACAATAATGAATTTTTTTTCTATCTTCGAAAATAATGTAGTTACAAGCATATTTATAAGCGAGATTTCAATTTTTAAATTGTTATCTTTTTTCTCTTTTATATAATTATTCGCGGTTTTTTAGTTAAAAAACAATAATAAATTTTTTTTTCTATCTTCGAAAATATCGTAGTTTCATATTGTCTTACAATTCATTTTCATTGTATTATTGACGTGTAATAATAATTTTTTTTTTTTTTTTTTTTTTTTTTTTTTTTTAACGCTTTACTGATTCTAAAACTCTATACACACTTTTTTCTATCTTCGAAAATATCGTAGTTTCATATTGTCTTACAATTCATTTTCATTGTATTATTGACGTGTAATAATAATTTTTTTTTTTTTTTTTTTTAATTTTTTTTTTTTTTATTTATTTTTTTTTTTTTTATAACGCTTTACTGATTCTAAAACTCTATACACACTTTTTTCTATCTTCAAAAATAACTGAGTTATTAGCGTATTTATGTGAAAAATATCAATTTTTTTCTCTTTTATATAATTATTAAAAAACAATAATGAATTTTTTTTTATCTTCGAAAATAACGTAGTTACAAGCGTATTTATAAGCGAGATTTCAATTTTTTTTTTTGTTTATCGCGCTTTATAGATTCTAAAACTCGAAACATACTTTTCTTTATCGGAAAAAAATAACTGAGTTATGAGCGTATTTATGTTAAAAATATCATTTTTTTTTCTTTTATTTTTTTCCCCTTTTATATAATTATTCGCGTTTTTCTGGTTAAAAAACACAAATAATTTTTTTTCTATCTTCAAAAATAACTGAGTTATTGAATAAAATCTTTTTAATCGGTCGCCATTTTAAAACTAACCAGCTGATATCAACGTCTAGGTGTTAGGATCATCGTTGAATGGACTAGTATTTTTGTGGAGAATTTCAAAAAAATTGGTCCAGTAGTTTCGGAGAAATGCTGCGGGCGGATTTGTTAAAATTCGTTATTCGTGTTCTACGTATGTTGAAACGTAAGACCTCAAATTTTGAGGGGGGAGGGAGGCATTCTTTTGGCTGATTACAAGGATTCATTATTGAAAATAATATACCAAAATATGTTATGATTAATTTTTTTTTTCTTATGTAATTTCAGGACTTCGATATGTATTGGGACTTCATAAGCTTGCGCCCGAGTCTATGATGCAGGTGATGATCCTCTTCTCAGACCGAGGTATCCCGGACGGCTTCCGCCACATGAGTGGCTACGGTTCCAACACATTCAAACTGGTCAACGATCAGAATGAAGCTGTATACTGCAAGTTCCACTCCAGGGTAAGTAATGGTCACAGTGGGAATGTTCTATTTTGAATTTACTCTTTGTTCGTTCATACATTTAACGGCACTTTATACAGCTCAGGCTAATCACACGAAGATACAGTGGGAATCCTAAAGTTAGCCTATCCAGGTGTAATATGGGTAAGGATCTTTAACGAGTACTAGACATCGCAGGCTCGAGACATCCATTTTACGCTCCCTCCGAAGGACAGCATAATTAAGGATTTTGTACTCCCAAAAATCAAAATGTCCTAGGGTTATCGGACAGGTTTGAACTCATGACCTTGGACATAGAATGCTGTTATGCTAGCCAATACACCACTCACCAGTGGTGGTCACCACCTCTACTCATATCTGTCGAGATTGGTTGCTATTATTGTTACAGGTCTTCAGAAGGCCTCGACAGTGCCTGTCCAATCGAGGAGTGATATAATGGAGGTAGGTGCTCGCCGTGGTAGAAGCACATACCCTAACACCTAAGAAGAGATACTCTGCCTGGTAAAGGTAATCCCGCACCTACCAATTAGCAGAGGGCACAGATAAGGATGGATACACCCCGTGTGGTATTAGCACAGCAGCAGTGTTGGTTAGGAGCCCACATGGGTAGAAGCCATGCACCCCATCTTAAGAAGATAAGAAGGATGTAGGAGAGAGGGTATTTGAAGGATGCTAAATAAAGATATACCACAGTATGTCACAAAGTCAGGGTCACTCTGACCTAGGGAGAGACCACCTGGTAAAAGCAAGGTAGTGATCTTTTGAGCTGAGCTGACTCTTGGAGATCTTAGTCATCCATGTCAATAATTGGCGGTGAGAGTTTTTCTACCAGACTATTGTCTTGGTGCTAGGTCAAATTACCTTGAATATTTTATTTATTCTTAAAAAACAGTTACATAAACATAAATATTTACAATGGTGTTATATACAAATATGAGTTACAATGTACAATATAATTAAATAGTACGTCTTCACATATTCGGCCGGTGACCTAATTAGCTACCGCTAGCGCTATCTGTGAGCGAGCGTGTGAAGCATCCGCTACATATCTTTTTACAAACAATGTAAAAGTTAAACAACCTAGAAATTTCGTAGTTT
The DNA here is from genome assembly GCA_023052935.1 of Piezodorus guildinii. Classification (NCBI taxonomy): domain Eukaryota; kingdom Metazoa; phylum Arthropoda; class Insecta; order Hemiptera; family Pentatomidae; genus Piezodorus; species Piezodorus guildinii. The sequence continues at coordinate 6,644,457 of CM041293.1, read as the reverse complement.
TATACATTATGAATTTATATTTATTTATTTATTTATTTATTAGTATTAGTAAGTAGAAAAAAAGTAAATGTAGTTTTATGTTTAATAGTTCTTTTTAATTTTGTTTTCTTACTTTTCACTATCTAATTTTTTTGATTTTTTAAACATTTTTATTTTTCGTGGCAATAAGTATCCATTTATTACCTTTATAAAAACTATTAAACCGTATTTTGTCACTTATTACCACTGATGAAGATCCACGATGTGGATGTTTGTTGTTGTTTATTGAGCAATTGTTTGCTTATTCGTTTAATGTCATATTTTGCTGCTATGGCTAATTGAACGAATAAGACTCCTTGGACTTACAATAAAATATTGAATGTATGATCTAGGTAAAAGGTCAAAGACCATTGGAATTTCCATCCAGAAGGGGAGTAAGGCAAGAGGATACCCTGGCATGCCTAATCTTTAAAATGGCGTTGGAGAAAGCAATAAGGGACTCGCAGGTTCATACTTCAGGTACGCATATGGTATTGATATAAAAGGAAGATCCAGGCAAGCAGTAGTTGAGGCATACCTTGCTCTGGAAGCTGCTGTTAGAAAGATGGGACTTATTGTCAATGAGGCCAAGACCAAGTTTATGGTATAAGCTCCAAGATCAAAAGACACCAGTGTTTCTTTTGGACCCTACAGATTTGAGCAGGCCTCCAGGTTCATTTACCTAATGGTAACATGCAACAACGATGCTGCTGTGGAGATTAGGAGGAGAATATTAGCTGCTAACCGCTACTATTTTAGACTCCGGAAGCATCTCACAAACAATTTGATAAGCAGGAGAAGAAAAGTTATCATATACAGAACTCTCATAAGTCCTGTATTATGTTATGGCTCGGAGACATGGACCACGATTAGGGCTGAAGATCTCCTCACATTTGAAAGAAAAGTGTTACATTGAATTTACAGCACTATATAAGAGAATAATAAATGGAGGAGGAGAAATAATTGAGAGCTGTACAACATGTACCAAAAGCCGGACATCTCATTTATAATCAAGCTAGGAAGACTCAGGTGGGCAGGGCATCTGGCCAGAATGTCTGAAGATCTACTTACAAAGAGAAATATGACTGAGTCCTTGTATAGTCGCTGAAGAGTTGGTAGATCGAAGCTGAGATGGGCAGTTGTGTGACCCAAGATGCTAGAAAGTATTTAAAGGCCGAAACTGGATGGCAGCAGCACAGAATAGAGAAGCATGGCAGCTGCTGTTAGAGGAAGCTTGGGCCCTTCATGGGTTGTAGAGCTAATAAAAGAAGAAGAAGGCTAATTGGACGTTGCTAAAGTGGGACTCCATAATTTTGCCTGTCCAGGTTTGATTAGGATAGGGATCTTTAACGAGCACTTGACATTGCACCGGCTAACCATTTTACCTCTCCTCCAAACGATGGTATAAACAAGGATTTTTTACTTCCATTCAATTGCACAATATATTGTAATATACTTCTTTTTTTTTTTTTTTTATATTCCTTAAGGAGAAATTAATAAGAATTTTTTTTTACTAACTTAAAAATTATTCTCTCAAGATATGGGGCTCTAAAAATCAGGCACACTATTTCATTTAATATATAATTATAATTAAACTTACATAAAATAATAATATAATAACATGCTGACTAACAGTATTTTTAGATCAGCAGTTCCTCATTTTGTCCTTCTGCTAAACAGTCCAAACCCAACTAACTTTTTTATTACTACCTGATTTTTCTCAAGAGTTTTTCCTGTGTCTGTATATAGCATCCAAAATGGAGACTCTATGTTTGTATACAAACTTCCAAACTTGATGCCATGTTTGCGATCAAACATCCAAATTGTTGCTGTAAATTCCAATTTTCATTTTAATCAAATTCACAGGCTGTCCAACATAATATTTGAATATTTAAATAATAAATATATAAATATATACATATTTTACTGATAAGTGAATATATTACAAATTATTGGGATATGCAGATGACTTTGACATATCTGCCAGTTCTGAGCATGCTCTAAAAGAAGCATTCCTCGCTTTAGGAAAAGAAGCAAAATGTCTCGGCTTGGTCATTAATGAAGCCAAGACAAATACTTAAGGGCTGTACAGGTTTGAGAGAGTACAAAGATTCGTTTATCTTGGCTCGGAAATAAACTCTCAAAACGACCTATCCCAGGAGATCAACGAAGAATTACTGCATCCAATCGGACCTATTTTGGGCTAGCAAAATTCTTTAAAAGTAGGATCCTCTCAAACAAGACCAAGATAGGTTTATATAAGACTCTGGTTCGTCCGGTTCTTACATACGGATTAGAGGCCTGGGCCTTCACCAGAAACAGTGAAACCATGCTTTACTTTTTTGAGAGAAAAATATTAAGAAGAATTTTTGGCCCGGTTCGAGAGGGAGATACCTGGAAAATGAGGAAGAACCAGGAACCCTCAAGGTTGTATAACAATCCCGATATAATAAAGTGGATTAAAATTGGAAGACTCCGATGGGTGGGTCACGTGTCGAGGATGAATGAGAGTGAGATTCCCAAGAAGACCTTGTTCGAGGAGCTTCATGGCAAACGAAGACTGGGCAGGCCAAATGTGAGGTGGGCCGACTCCTTCGCAGCGGATGCACATGTCCTCCTGGGCGTTAGGAGCTGGAGAGCTGCAGCAGCAGACAGAGATCAATGGCGGAAACTTTTGGAGGAGGCCTTGACCCGGTGACGGGTTGTTGTGCCAAATATGATGTGATGATATTACAATATAGCTTATAGCATTTTTTGCAATCATTCATTGATCACCTGAACCGCCTTATAGACCAGGCTGACTATTGTTACTATTATTGTTACGACCATCTTCTTTTCCTTTACAGCCTGACCAAGGCGAGAGGAACCTTCCAGTGGACCGAGCCGCCAAGCTGGCCAGCAGCGATCCAGACTACGCCATCAGGGACCTCTACAACAGCATCGCCGAGGGCAAGTTCCCATCCTGGACCTTCTACATCCAAGTCATGACCTTCAAGGAAGCCGAAGAGTTCAGGTGGAATCCCTTCGATGTCACCAAGGTAATGTTAAATCTAACTTTCAGTAGAATGTTATCAGGTATCGTATTTTATAAACAGCTTTCTTATCGATAATCAGCAACCTTCTAAATGTCAACTAGGTCTTATTTATACCTATTCAAGCAATACAAAAATTATAATGATGGGGAAGTTGGTTAGGAGTGCAGTCACCAAGAAAAGCACCAAATTATTTGGTTATTTACAAATAAAAAAATTGATCCATATTATTCACTCAACAATCCTTTTATTAATTTTTTTTCTCTCCAACGTTTCAGCTACTTGTTATTTCAACTTTTTACCTTGTTATTATCTATTAATTAGTATATAATAACAAGCTGACAAGGCTGGTTTCAGCCTAAAGTATATATTTTTTTTTTATAATGTGACAATATATATTTATGTAACACAGGACAGATTTAAGTAGGATCCTAGAAAATGGTAAATTGCTGAAACGTTAGAGAGAAAAAAGAAAGACTGTTGAATGTAAAATATGGATCAAATTTTTTTATTTAGTAAGAACCTAAAGGTAAATTTATTCACTCAAATAAATACATATATAATAAATAATTAACCCCAAATTATAATTATATTATAGTAAGTGAGAATGGTGGACTGTGTGTATATATGGGAAGAAATTGGTTCCGGGTGCAGTCAACAAAACAATTAAGTGAGAATTGATTTATTTGTGCAAATTTCAGCCTAAGTCTTCAGCGCTATAAACAAAATATACACCAGTGTAGAATCAATTATAAAATGATAAGTAAAGACTGATAATAAAAACAAAATAAACAGTAATTATGATAATTAACAAATATTATAGTGATTAGAAAAAAAATGCAAAAGAAAAATCTAATATTTAATGAAAATAAATAATTAGATATGGGTGAAAAAAAAATTCAAAAAGTTTCAGTTGAGAAAACAGTTAATAAATATGATAATATAAGTTTTCAACATTAATTTATATTTACTGAATAATCTATATAAATTAATTAATTAATAGGCCATAATGAAAAAAATATAATGCTGGATAATATATTATATGAAAAAGAAAATATATAATAAAATATAAATAATATATTATATCAAATATATAAAAATTAACCAAAATGTTAATTTAGGTATGGTTGTCATGGGAAGTGAAACCAGACACACACACACCAACACCAACCAACAACACACAACAATATATATATATATATATATATAAAAGTTCCACTTAAATGTTTATTTGACTGCACCCGGAAACCAACTTCTTCCCGATAGAATTATAATTATTTTGGCCGATGTTGGCCTACATTGTGGACTTATCAGGGTTAAAAAAACAAAATAACAATCAATACAATTAAAATAAAATCAATAATGAGTTAGTCATAAAAATTCAATACATAAAATCATATATCACATCCAACATGGTACTAATGGTTTAGGGATATAAGGCCTAAAAGTTAGGCCGAGATGTTTATACAAATAAATTAAGTTTTTACTACTTTTTCTAAGTTTTCTACTAGTTTTTTATGACTTCACCTGGAATTAACTTCTCCACAATAACTAAACACACAATCAATCATTAAATTCATATAGTTAATTTTGTACAAGTTATTAAATAAAATAGATAATGTTGTTTCTAGATCTGGGAAGAATTGGTTCCGGGTGCAGTTCACAGAACAAAATGAAATTTAATTACATGAGCCAAGCGGGCCTAAATTACAGGACATGTTCAGGCATAAAACAAAATGACACCCAGTGTAAATACAATGTTAAAATAAGTAAAATATATACAAAAACAAACAATAGACATAATTAGATAAAACAATCTCAAAGTGATTGGAAAAAAAAGGTAAAAGAAAATCTAAATTTATGAAAATAAATAATTAGATTAGGATAAAAACATAATTAAAACTAGTTTCTATGATGAAAAAAATAAAATAAAAAAATTTCACTTAATGTTTTCTTGTTGACCGGAACAATCTTGGATATATGTTATAATTACTTTTTGTGCGATGGGTAAATTGGTTTAGACATGAATCAGGCGTAAGAAAAAACAAAATAACAACGATATCAATTAAAAAATAATCATATAATTAGATTAAGTACCATCAAGATAGTTCCTAAGACATATAAAATTTCCCAATTATATCATTCAGCCAACATGGTATTTGGCCATCAGTGGTTAGGGCTTAAGTACAAATTTATGACGAGAAATGTTTATCCATATAAATTGTTTTAGTACTTACTTTTTCTAAGTTTTTATATTTGATACTTCACCTATGATTAATACATCGTCAAATTAAGCTAAAACACACATCAAAAAACATAAGTAAATTTTGGTACAATTTATTAAATTAAAATCAGATAATTTTTTTCTTCAGAATGTTGGACCATGAAGATGAGTTAATTGAATCGAAGTGGGGAGGTATCCTGGACAAGAACTCGGAAATAATATCACATGACATTAGACAAGTGGTCCTTCAACCCAAGGAAAATATGTATCATAAAATTAATATGAATCTTTGTCCTGACAAAATGCTTCATAAAACAAATTTATCTTAATTAATAAGGATAAATTATTCACGATGAGATCAGTAAAACAATACTACTAAAAGGTCGAGATAAAACAATCTTAGTTGTGCAGCATTATTTACCCCTAAATCAGTAAAAGATAATCTACGAAAAATTCATATAAAAGAATACCCTAAATTAGTATACTAAATCCATTCTAATGTAAAACTCAGTTTTAATTTAAAAAAAAAATATATAATAAAATTGATGGTCTGTATATTGTTAGTTGACTGATGAAAAGATCATAGATGTATCATTAAATTCCAATTGCTTACTTAATAAATATTGTCACATAAATAATGTGATTTTGCTTTCTTCTTAAAATATTTAGTTTTTAACAAAAATAATATTATATATCACTACAATATTTAGAATGTTTTTAAGGATGATTGTTAATTTTTTTGAACAATGTAATTCATCAGGTAATATTCCCTTTCAATAGGAAATTGTAATTAATAGGTGCTCTAAGTTTTCGGTGGTATGTTCTTGACACATCTACATTTTTCCTTTTTTCATATTAAAATTACTATGCTTATTAAAAAGTTTCAAATTTTCAGTATCTGATGTCCTTAGTTGGTAAATGAGTCTCAGTTTATTTATATTAACATGATAAGTTAAACACTCTTGTAGCTGGGAGCTGTTACAAATAGTTCTATAAAGTGGATTGTATTTAGAGTTAAGAGCTTTATAAATGTCTATAGAGAAGAAATGATTCTTAACCTTTTCAATTATTAAATGGTTATTAATAAGTAAATTTTTTTTTTCTGTGTTCGAAAAAGTCTTCTTAAATATAATTATCTGCTGCTAATTTTTCTGTTTGTGAGATCCAATTAAAACCTGTGCCTCTCTTGTTTGTTTTCTAAGTTAATGAGTTTAACACGACTTTTCAGGCATTAAAAGGAGCTTAATACAAAAATTAAATTTTTTTATTAATGTTAATATGTTAATATATGGATAATATAATGTATATAGTAATGAATAATATAATATAAACATTTATAATATTTTTTTTTCTTCTTTCTTTAAATACATATATGAATATAGACCTTCCTTTTCAGGAATTTAAAGTCTTTAACGGTAACTACACGTACTTAGTTGAAGAGTTTGCTCATCTTCATCTTCCGATTTTCTCTATCCTTGGCTTTACGTGACATAGCACTCCTTCTGTCTTTTTGATCGCATCGACCCACCTTTTCTTTGCCAGCTGGTTCCTTTTCCTATCCAATGGGGTCCACTCATGTCAGTATTTTAGCCAGTTTTTATCATTTTTCCTCATTAGATGGCCAGCCCACTGCCATTTCATTTTTTTCACAAATGTATTGCATCAGTGACACTACTAACCTTTCTTATTTTTGGCTGTTTAGCTTTTGGCTTTTCTTATGCCTAACATGCTCCTCTCCATTGCTCTTTGACATGTTATAATTTTCTCTCATGAAGCTTGTTGAGGGACATGTTTGGCATCCATAGATAGAACAGGCAATATACAGCTTTTGAAGGCTAACGTTTTTAGAGGTTGGCTGATATTTCTGTTCTTCGTGAACCATCCCTAAGCTCCAATATCTTCTCCAAGCCATAGCTGTCCTGTTTGATTCAATAGACTGTCTATCTTTAAAAGATATACTTGTCCTAGATATTTGAATTGCATCTACACACCTATTTCAGGAAGATCTGCTTTTTACTTTTGCAACAACTGGAGCTAGTGTATTATTTTAGTCTTAGCCAAGTTCAACGACAGTCCATGTTGTGGCACTTCTATACCTAAGTTTTACAGCTTTGTCACTATCTAATAGTAATGATAGTATTAACGAAATTTCAAATTTTTGGACACAAAAATTTTGAGGCTAAAGTGTAAGACTTCAGCAAAGATATTCATGTCCAAACACATGAATGCCCACTTAAAATAACTCAAAAGGTATAAAAAATTCCCAGACACCCATGACTGTGTCAATTTTGTATTAGCATTGTATTACTGTATATTGTTGGTTGTAAAATAAATAAAGGAGATGAGGCAATTAAAAAAGTTACTCAATAAAAAACAGTTACTGGATTACATTTGAATCTATTTTTAATTGAACGTATATAAAACTTTTATTGCGTTTTTAGCTATTTATTACAGATTTTAATTTTATCATTTATTTAATATTTAATAATTTATAAAAATAATAATATAAATGCTATCAAGCAATAAAAGTGGAATATGAATATAGAGTGCTATTAAACTTATATTCTTAATACTACTTGATAGAAGTGTTGGATGTTGATAGATATATATAGAAGTTGTTTGGGGGGCAGTCGTAGAGACACTTCACTAAACCCTTCAGTTAAGTAAACTTAATTTATTGTACCAACATTTTGGTCTAAATTTTTGGCTATCTTCAGGGTTATAAAAAAAAAAAAAAAGATAACAAACAGGTTTTATTTTTATGTAGTTATTTTTTAATAATATATATAAAAACTGATTTTTATCTTTTGCTTTTTATTGGCCTGAAGATGGCCTCTGGGAACAAGTCCCTTTAAAACAAAAACAATGAAAAAATTACTTATGGTCTATTTTTAAAACAAATATTTCAACAATCTAATACATCCATATATCTTTGTATAATTATACATACATGTAGTACGCACTTAAAAATATAGTACCTATATTTATAATGGAATGGAATATTGAAAATGTGTTGTATAATTAAATTAAATTCACTCAATTAAAGTGCTTTTATGACTGAACTCCCAAGAAATTTCTTTTTATTTAATATTACTGGCTTAGGATGTATCTAGTTTATTATTTTTTTGATTTTATTCCCCAAAGACATTCCAATAAAACTAATTCTATCTTTATTCATTTAACGCCACTTTATACTGCTGTGGTAATCACTTTGATAACCCTGATATAATGTACGAAAACATGATCACAGCAATTTATGAAAACGCTAACTATCTCCAACTCTCTTGTAGTACATTCCCCAGTAAATATAAACAAACAGAAAAATACAATCCATGGTATGACGACGAATGTAAAAATGCTAAATATGATATCAAGAAAAAACTTGAAAAAAGCGGTTATGATAACACTAAAAAAACTGAATACATAAGAGCAAAAAATACTTACAGAAACTTGTTAAAACGCAAAAAGGCAGATTATAAAGTCTTAAAGTTCGTCTGAGTTATGAAGAGATCTTTAACATCGCATGGGCTCATAGGACATTAACATAGGACGGCATAACTAAGGACTTTTTACTCTCATTAAAAAATTGTAGGACCACCTGTCAGCTTATTAAATATGCATAGGTAAGATTGGCTCCCAGAGTAGCATTCTCTGATTAGCAGATTAAAATGATGATAAATGTTAAAATGGGAGATTATGTAATGACCATATCTTTACCTTGACCCAACTGCTACAGAAAAGGATAGAGTATGAACTTGAAAACCCATTTAGCATTTATTGACCATGGAAAAGGATGTGATAGTGTTCCTTTAAAGAAACTATGGGAGGCGTTGGATATGGCTCAGATAAATAGAGGTGTAAAGATTTAAAGCTACAAAGATTCTATGTATAGGAGCTGAATATAGAATAAAAATAGGAAGAAAATTTACTTAACTATTCCTAGTCACTAAAGCTCTGAAGCAAGGATGTTGCCTCTGTTCAACGCTTTTTAATATTTATCTTGAACAAGTCCTACGATTGTGGAAACAAAAGTGTCGAGGGATGGGTGTGGAGGTTGGTGATGTACTTTCCAGCCTTCACTTTGCCGACGATCATGTTGTCCTAGCATCAGAAGAATGTGATCTTGAATATATGCTGAGGCAATTGAATGAAGCATACTTAGGGATTGCAATCCGGAAAACCGGATCCGGCATCATTATACTTTAACCGGATCCGATTATAGCAATTTTCGGCCAAAAATAGTGCAGTTTAATAAAAAAAAGTACTTTAAATGCGTTAAATTTGGTGTACATGTATGCCAAATTACATCGTCATCAGTTCAGTCCAGCATCATTCGTTCGCCTTTCAAGAGACAGTACATGTGCTTTCGTTTTGTCGGTGCTTCACCTAAATGTAAATTAAGAGATATTATTATCTTGGATATACGCGAGCTATAGCATCCTAAAAGTTGTCTGTAGAGGAATTTCTGAAACAACTCTAACATTGTTTTAGAGAAATTGCTCACTCAAGTACTGACTCACTCAAGTGTACTGAATTATATCATAAACTGCTTACAAATCTATTGAAATCTAGGAAAACTGAGCTACGTTACTGCTCACCTTTTCATATACTTCACTTTCTCAGATAGCTCAATTAATTTATTTAGTTACTTTATAAAATCCTATATAATTATCCTTGCATAATTTACTCAGATGGGAATTGTGATAACAATAATTTTAAATTATTTGAGAATGCTAACAATCACAAACAACACTTATATTAATGATAGGCACACTCATATTTTGATGAATATGTCTGATGAATGGTATAATTATCACAATAATGAGTTTGTATTATAAGTATAAATCTTTAAATTATTCTACTGACAATATTTGTTTTTTAAATAGTTCGTAAGTACTAATAACTTTAGTATATATTATCAAAAATCAATTTTGATTTTGAAAAAAGGGTGGTAGAAAACAAATAGTCTTAATTTCCAGCAAATAGTAATCAATAGCCGATTGTTTTAATAGCCACTAAAATTTTACTAGTAACCTAAACTACTAAACTTTAATTTTTTTGCTCCATATCTAATCCTAACATAAATTTTAGTTTATAAACTTCCTTTTATGAGTAGAATTATACTCGAATAACATACTAACAGTTCATCTTGGACCGAAAAGTGAAAATCAAACTAGATTTAGCCATACCATCCGGATCCGTCCGGATTGATGATATTTGGGACCGGATCCGGCCGGATTTGAAATGACACCGGATTGCAATCCCTAAGCTTACTCTGAGTGGGTTCTAGAGATCAGCAGAGAAAAAACAGACTTGTATGCCATGCAACGCAACCATACATCCCACAGAGCAACATTTTCAAATATCTTGGCGTAACCATAGATCATTTGGGAACGATGTCAAAAGATATAGAAAATAAAATTGGAAGTGATAGAAGGATCATAGGAATCTTGAATGGAGTTCTCTGGAGCAAATGGGTGTCGCTTCTTACGAAAAAAAAAAAGAAAAAAAAGAATAACTACTTCTTCCTCTTAGGGACCACTTTATATGGGGCAGAAACATGGACAGTGCCAAAATCGTCTGAAAGGAACACCATGTTAAATGTTAACATCATCAGAAATAGCGCGCCCTCTAATTGAAAATGTTTTTAAAAAATGGGATGAAACATGGAAAAACAGCTATCCAAGCAACCTGAAAGCGATTAAGAGAGAGCCAAAGTCTTGGAAAACCTCAAACCGCATCAACCGCAGAGAGGAGGTGGTCCTGGCCCGCCTGAGAATCGGACATACAAGGTTAACCCATGGCACTTAATATTTAAGGATTTGCCCCCAAGATGTCAGCATTGTGGAGGAGCCCTGACAGTTACTCACATTTTTGAGGAATGTCCCTTCTACTTCTTCCTTGCTTTGGGGAACGATATAAATAGAATTGACGAATTGATGTGCTTTCTTACGGAAATGGACTTTTACAAGCAGATTTGAAAATTGTATTTTACTATTATTATTATTATTATTATTTTTAAAATTATTATAATTTTATTTTCTACCTGATATATGTTTATCTTTTGCTAATGCTGTTCCATTTCTTCTTACTAGTGATTATTCTTATAGTTAATTGTTTTCAACTATTTGTTGTTATTTGTTTTTTAGTAAAACAATTGTTTATTATTTAACCTTAAATTAGTTTCTAAAAATGAGTGTCTGGCACTGATGACCGAGATGTTTTGTGCCAATAAAATATAACAACCAACCAATCGTCTGAAAGGAGATCGTTGGCTCTGGAGAAGAGCCTGCAGTATATCCAGACTGCAATGAATCTCAAATGTGGAAATAAGAAAACAAGTAGGGTCTGTGCTTAACATCTTAAATGAAATATCAAAGAAGAGGCTCATGTGGTACGGTCATATCATGAGGATGGACGGCACGCGGTGGCCACATAAAATGCTGAAGTACTGCCCGGAGAAGGGCCAAAGACGAAGAAGACCCCGCTGAATTTGGATGGAGAGTGTGAGGGAGGAGGGGGCGGCCAGAGGAGGACTGCAAGGATAGGGGGCGCTAGCTAGCGTGGAGATATTAAGTTTCGGAATGTGGCGAAAGTTGCAGAACCCGAAATAAAAAAATAAATGAACAAACAAAACTAAATCTATAATTAAGTGTTGATAATTTAAGGTGAAGGCCAATGATTCAATTTGAAATTGTAGGCTGTGATACTATTTCACTACTTTTATTAAACGTTGCACAACATTTTGCATAAAAAATCCATCTTTAGGTTTAAAAAACAATTTTTATCAAAAAAGATTCATTACTTACTATTTCATTATGATCTCAGAATATAAATTTAAAAATCTATAATAAAATATTCTTATATTCTTATATATTCTCTTATATATTCTTATATTCTCATCAATTCTAACTAGTCGAATCACGGAATACGCTGAGGAAATTATCGGAGATTACCAATGTGGTTTTAGGCGGAATCGCTCGACTATTGACCAAATATTTTCCTTACGCCAAATATTAGAGAAACAATTGGAATACAACCGTGTAGTTCATCAACTTTATATCGATTTTAAAAAGGCTTATGATTCAATAGACCGTCAGAAGCTATATAACATCATGATTGAACAGGGAATACCTAGAAAGTTAGTAAACCTAGTAGAGATGTGTTTGTCGGAAACATTCCATAAAGTTAGAATCGGTCATAATTACTACGAGAGATTTGAGGTGCGATCGGGTTTGAAACAGGGTCACTCCCTTTCACCTTTATTATTTAATATAGCTTTAGAATATGTCATAGAAAAGGTGATGTGTACCGTGAAAGGCTTAAATATGGGTGGCAAGATTCCGGTTTTGGGGTATGCCGATGATCTGGTACTGCTAGGTGAAGACACGGAAACCATACAACTAAATACAAGTGTGTTAATAAAAACCGGTAAAGAAATAGGACTCGAATTAAATACCTATAAGATGAAATATATGATTAGTAGCAGAAACGGTGTCGATCTTAGTGATATTGATGTATCAGGTCATACTTTTGAACACCTAGAGAAATTCAAGTATGTAGGTTCAATTATAACTAGAAAAAATGAAATCCAGGAAGAAATAAAGTCCCGGTTAAAGGTGGGAAATGCGTGTTATTATTCAGTTGCTAAGTTACTTAGTTCGCGGCTTCTATCTAAAAACTTAAAGATTAGAATTTATAAAACTATTATTCTTCCAACGGTTCTTTACGGATGTGAAACGTGGCAGCTTACTTTGAAGGATGAACAACGGCTTAAGGTTTTCGAAAATAAGGTATTGCGTAAAATATTTGGTCCGAAGAGAGATGAGGCCACTGGGGAGTTTAGAAGGTTGCACAACGCGGAACGTGTATCCTGTGAATATAATTGAGCTGATTGCATCGCGGAGACTCAAATGGGCGAGTAAAGTTGTTGGGCTGGTATTTGCTGATCCGACTGGTAGGCGTTCGAAAGGTAGGCCGAAGCGTAGATGGGAGGATTGCAAGTCTGATCTCGGGAGCTTGGGTTTGAATGGTGAACATTGGACGAGTCTGTGTAGGTGGAATTCGGTGGTATCGGCATCGAACCTTCGGGTTCGCTAAGCCTATTATTATTATTATATTTAAAAAAAAAAAAAAAAGAAAAAAAAAGGGTTTTTCTGAGTCCAAATGACCAAGTCTCACAAAAAGGTATGTGGTACAGTTTTATACAGCTCGGAATCCATCTAATAAGTCTGTGTGTGTGGGTGTGCTTAGTTTAGCATTATAACGAAACGCCTAACGAAACTGAAATTTCATATTTAAAACAACTATACGTCTAAGATGTTGCAGGGACTTTATCACTAAAATCGGCAGACCGGATGCTATATACCATATATTTTGCATCTTCTTACGATTTTCTCAAACGGCTCAAAAGATTTTAATTGAACTGGTTATATCGATGTAACATTTAATGGGCTTTAAGGTCATGTAGGTTTCATTCTAAATGAGATAGTCTGACAGGGCTTAAATGCCGATATTTTAAATTATCTTCCCCTAAAATTATTTTTAATTTTGTATATTCTAAGTGTATAATTATATAAATCCCGACGCTGAATTTCCATCCTGAAACTCCTTAATTACCACCGTCACCTTCTCCCATTTGAAAGCCGTAGGCTCTTGGTTTGCTCATTAATATTCCTCCACTTTGACTACTGTTGTGCGGTGTATGCGGGTGTCTCTGGAGATCTTGAAGCTAAACTAAAAAGATTATTCAACTGCCTGATACGTTTCATCTTTGGGATATCCAGGGACACCTCTGTAACCCGATTCTACGATGAGTTAAAGTGGCTTTATCCTTCCTACCGTTCTAAGTACTTCCTAGCATCCTTCCTTTACCAAGTTCTCTGATCTGAACGTCCATCTTACATCTCTAATATATTTTCATTTAAATCCTCCCTCCACACCTGCAACACTCGTTCGCGACCTTCGGACCTGTATGTAATGTCTCATCGAACCGCAGCTTTCGACAGATCTTTCCTTATCCGATCCTCGTCCTTATGGAATTCTATTCCTTCTCATATCCGTCACTCCAATACTCTTCCGGCCTTCAAATCCCGTTTGTTCAAACACTCTTTGTCGATCCAATTCTCAAATAACCCCAATTAATCAGCAAATTTCAATAAAAATCAGTAAATAGAGCAGAGAAAAACAGTTATTTACTATATATTATTATGCATTGTATTCAAACATTTATGTATTTTATGTTAAAATTTTCACAAGCATTGTAAATTTATTTTAATTAGCCCTGTATATATGAATATGTAAATATTTTATTTTTTGTCTAGTTTGTTTTATTTGTTTTCTAAATTATTATTATTAGAAGCTACCAGTTAATTTATTACTATTAATCATTTTCTTTGTTATTTCTGTTGTTTTTTGTTTATTTTATTTTATTTTTTTTTATTACTCTAAGATACTGAACTTCCAATTTGATTTGTCTGTAACATTATTCTGAAGGGACTTGTCCCAGAATCAATAAAGAATTTATTATTATTATTATTATTATAATAACCATATCATCTTGTAATAATCGATGAAGAAAAGGTAAATATATAAGATAAACGAGTTCGATAACCAACTAATGGAGAAAACTGCAAACATATTTTTTAATGCATTTTTTTTTTGTATTTGAAGATACGAATAGTAATATAAATGTATAATATAATGTTGGAAAGCTAAAGATTTTAGAAAAAATATTATCTTCTACACAAAGGTTTAAAATCCAATAGAGAGTGATGAAAAGCCGATAAAACTAACGGATTGCTTTAGATTTTGATACAATAGATTTTTTTAATAAACCACATATTTCTATCGAAATTCAATTTAGTTAATTCTCTATTAGTTTTACTTATTTTCATCTCTAACCATAGTAAATTATTTAATAGATTTTAACAACGGAGGTAAATGAAAGTTGTGTGTTTCCTGCACCAGATTTTTTTCTCAATGCTTTACTTTTATATAAAGATACCTGTATGGCAATTAGTGATAATATTCTAGCCTAGCTAGCTTTGACAGTTATGTTCTCAGTATCAGACATTAAGACATCCCCTCGACTAATTCTCATTTCCTCTTAGGGCCGCCTCTTCTCCTATTACGACACCCACCTCCACCGACTGGGACCGAACCACCTCCAGCTGCCGGTCAACTCCCCCTTCAGGAGCCACGTCTTCAACACCCAGAGGGACGGGGAGATGTGCTACCGGGACAACCAGAACGGCTCGCCCAACTACTATCCCAGCAGCTTCGTCAAGATGCTCAACAGCGAGAGGGCTAGGCCACCGCCCATCTCTACTGTCGGCGACATTGACAGGTTTGTGTCTTCTGATAGTTTATTTGTGGATTTTTTTTTACTTTTACTTACCTATATATATAAAATACATAGTAAGGGAAAGTATTGCGATCGTGAAAATTTTCGAATTCCAGTTTTCAACAGAAATATACGTTTTAGGGTCTCCTGAGTCCAAATGACCAGGTGTACGAAAATGATATTTCATATTTAAGACACCTATACGCCCTAGACGTTACAGCAACTTTTTCATCAAAATCAACTAACTAGAAGTGCCACTTTATATAATGCATTTTGTACCTTTTTACGATTTTCTCAAAAACGGCTCTAACGATTTTGATTAAACTCGCTATATCGATAGTTAACGAATAACACTTTATTATAAACTTTGTATATTTATACCCAATGAAAATAGACACATAAACTGCTTACTAATATAATGTATTACAACTTTACATTAAGAACATCTTGACCGGAGTGCTCTGGCCCTAGGATTTGGGGTGTACGTATATGAAGGAATAGTGGAGGGGATGGAGGAAAGGCGGCAGAGATCAAATGAAGGGACATATGGATCACTTAGTACCCATAATGTCCAAGTACTTCCTGTAGGAGTTCAGGTATGAGCAAAGGTGTCTTGGGCAAAAGTCCCTTCGGAGGTACAGGGCGGCATCCTTTGTAATAGGAGATAATATAAATATTACTAATAACAATAACAATAATCTATTGATGAGTAAATCTCATTCCATAACTGATGTAAAATTGGTCGGGGTTCAATGTCATGTAGGTTTCATTGTGATTGAAATAGTTTGACAGTGCTTAAATGCCGATATTTTAAATTTTCTTTTCTAAAGTACCTTAAATTTTGTAGATTTTATAAAATTGGCCATATTATCTGATTAGCGTTGCTAAAAACAAGTCTTTATATAAGTTGAACGAATTCAATATCCAACTGAAGGAGAAAACAGCAAAAATATTTTTTTAAAGCAATTTTTTTTTTATACTTAAAAACAGTACTATAGATGTATAATATATCGTTAGAATGCTAAAGATTTTAGAGAAAATATTATCTTATACATACTATTGTAAAAGTTAACAGAGAATGATGAAAAGCCGATAAAACAAACTGATTGTCGTAGATAATAATATAATAGATTATTTAATAAAACACATATCTATTAATCCAAGGAAAGTATTAAGGATCAAACATTTTTTTTTTTACTTTAGAATAGTAATATAGATGTATAATATACTGCTGGAAAGCCAAGGATTTGAGAAAAAATGTTATATTGTATTATAAAAAGTTGTGTAAGGTAATGGAGAGCGATAAAAATAGATAAAACTAAGTGATTGTTAGATTACTTAATCTGAAAGTTTCTTTTGAATCTTCTTTTTTTTCAGTTTTACCTTCATTAAAAAAAATCACAACAGCCCATTAAAGGCTATCAGTGGCGTGCAGAGAGATGACTAGGCCTTGATCACGTTCAGTCACTAGGTTTTTTCCCTATTTTTAGTACTCACTTTATAGAGGCTGGGTCTCTGCCCCAGGAGGGTCCCAGCTAGGGGTGGGCATAATCGAATGATCGTCATAATCGGAAGATCGAATGATTAGTATGCATTGTGAGAGACGATATGTCACAATTGCCGTCTCTATAGTGGCTGAGCTGGCTGAGCCCAGGTTCAAATATGCATATGATTTATGTGATGATGAGGAAAAAAAAAAAAAAAAAAAAAAAAAAGAAAAAAAAGGTCGTTCGATTATCCAAGCTCCTTATAATCCCTCGATTATCGTTAAGCAGTTCACTTCGAATGATCATTCGATTATCCAAACCGATTAATCCGATAATCGATTAATTCGAATGATTGAAATAATCGAATGATCCCATAATCGTCATTCGATTATGCCCACCCCTAGTCCCAGCCTCTACCCCAACTGAATTAACAGAATAAATAATATTCCGCCACAGCCGGGATTCGGACCAGGACCCTGAGAACAGTAGACTAGTGCTCTATCCACTAGATTACGCCGTTCCCTTAATATACCTTTATTTAAAAGTTCTTAAATTGATTTTAACAGTTTATGTATGTGATGGCTGTGTGTTAAACACACCAGATATTTTTTTATATCTATCTATTACTAATTAATCATGGTATTATTTTCTTCATCGAAATTGTAGAAAATTAACATCTCTGTGATAAAATAAATGGATTCTAGCATATACCTTTCTTGACTTCAGGTACGACTCCTCAGACGATGACAACTACAGCCAGCCCGGATTGATGTGGAGGACCATGCTCACCGAAGAGGAGAGGCAGAGGATGGTCAACAACATTGCAGACCACCTTCGTAGGGCAGCACCCTTCATACAGGCGAGTACACAAAGAGTATATTTAGCAGTATCAGACTACAGGAATGTCTGATATAGGCAGGCTTGCATAAATTTAAGTTGGTAAACTGTTCCCAAAAAATCCAAAATCTTCAGTAATGCTCCTTCCTTTATCATGAACAAAGCTATTCATAACCACCTTTTTTTGCTATCAGGGAAAGCATATTGAGATTTCTTTTGAATTACTCTACTAATTTAAACGGAGACATGTAACTTTTTTTATTTTTTTTTATTAAAATTTACAACTTTATTTTGTAATACAACAAGTAAATATGCTGGTAATGATAAAATACATGAAGAGAAAATGCCCATTGGCATCACTCCACTAGGTAACTAAACTAGAAGGTCTCGAGGCCATCTTCTTTTCAGACACCTCGGAGGATCGTCAGGGATTGGAGAGGAAACAAGGATTGAAACTAGTGGATTAGAGTGGGAGTGGGGTCTGTCATGGAAGGATTGATGTCTGGTTCGGCCCAAATCAGCAACATATGGGATGTTAAGGTCTTTATGGATGAGTTTATTTGTGAAAAAGTAAGGAGCATTGAGGATTTTTCGAAGGATTTTGGATTGTAAGGATTGAATACGGGAAGAATTCGATGGTTTCGTAGAGCCTCAAAGCTCAACTCCGTAAGTCCAGATAGGCCTTATGATGGTGATGTAGATGAGCCTTTTGTAGATAAGTGGAAGGTTGGAGCGTCTGTCCAGTAAGTGTTGTAGTAAGCGAAAGCGACGGGTAGTTTCTTGTCGTTTCAGTCTTGTGTGCGGATTCCATGTTAGACGTTGGTCAAGTAAAAGTCCTAGATAGCAGATCTGTTTAACTGGAACAAGCGGAATATTATTTAAGGACACTGTAGGGCAGGATGTCATAGGTTTACGACGATGGGTGAAGGTAATTTGGTGGGTCATGTAACTACACAGAGCTCCGATAGCAGCTTGACTATCGGTATGGATAGTTCATAAATACCTTAATGTTCCATATCTTGTCGATTTGGCCCAAACCATTCCTTCCATGACAAACTCCATTCCCAATCTAACCCACTAGTTCAATGCTTACTTCCTGATCGGTTCCTGATAATCCTTTGGGTCTTCAGAAAAGAATATGGCTCTGAGACTTTCTGATTTAAAATACTTTCTTTTTAGTAATGCCTGTATTCTCTACATTTGTATTACATATTTTTGGTTTATTATTTTCAACAGTGAACCTTTAAAATTATCCCCCTCCCCACTTCAAAATTTAGGGCTTTCGTTTTTCCGTCGTTCGCTGTCCGCGGCATTTCTCTGTAACTACTCGACCAATTATTTTGAAATTCGTCAAAAAGGTACTAGGGCATGTAACGATGATCCTAACTCCTAGACGTTGATTTCAACGGGTTATTTTTGAAATGGCGACCGATTAAAAGTGATTTAATTCAATAACTCAGTTTTTTTTTAATATGGAGAAAAATATGCATAGAGTTTTAGTACCAGTAAAGTGCGATAATAATAATAATAAAAGAAATAAATAAAAAAAGTTGATCTATATATTCAAGTAACAAATTATAATAGATGTAATTCCACCAAAAATTGGTTATTATTGAAGATGAAGAATAATCGAAAAGACTTTTGAGAGCATGACAACGCGATAATAAAAGAGAAGAAAAAAAAATCTCTTATGGTCAAGCTACAACTTATAAGAAATGTGACAGCCTGATAACTCGGTTAATATTGATGATAGAGAGAACATGTAAGGTGTTCTGGAATCAGGAAATGTTTAAATTATTTGAATTAAAATCGAAATTAAAGAGTAACAAGGTTTTGTATAAATGCTTTTGGTTTATTACTTTCAATAATTAACCTTTGTAATCGCCCCCAAAATTTGTGAGCTTACGTTCCAAGATGCGTGAAACCTCAGAGAAAATGTGTTTCTCCCTAAATAAATACAAACAATTTTTAGTGCTGTTTCATAATAATAATAATAATAATAGGCTTACCGAACCCGAAGGTTCGAAGCCGATACTATCAAACTTCGCCTGTACAGACTCGTTCAATGTTCACCGGTGAAGCCCAAGCCCCCGAGATCAGCCTTAATGCAGTCCTCCCATCGACGCTTCGGCCTACCTTTCTTTCGGACGCCTGCCAGTCGGTTCAGCGAATACCAACTTTCTCGGAATCCGTTCCTCACCGAGCCCAACAACTTTACGCGACCATTTGAGTCTCCGCAATGCTATAAACTCAACCTCAGAGGAATCCATGACTGTTTGTGGTATTTTGTGAACTAAAATATGTGAGTAGGGCGTTGGAACCTACGTCACACCCTCCAGTAAGCCTAGAGAGCTGCTCTTATTGTTGGTCAGCGAGTTAATCGGACTTAGCCGGGAGGAGCTTCCGAGGAAATTCCACCGACCATCCCCACATCCGCCACCCGTGGGACGCTCCCCATACGCGGTAATGAGATCCGCGCGAGGAGTTGGCTGTTTCATACAGAATTAAATTTCCTACAAAAAAAAAAGTCATTGAAATTGGTTTAGAACTAGTGGAGATATGGCGTTTTCAAATCAGCAGTGGTGATATGCCATTTTCCTTTGAATTATTGAACTGCCCATTGGCAGCGCTCTTTAGTAGTGAGTCGAAACAAGAAGGTCTCGAAGCCATCTTCTCTTCAGAAGGATTATCAGGAATTGAAGAGGAAGCAAGGATTGGATATGGGAAGAGTTTGATGGTTTAGTATAGCTCAACTCCGTTGGTCCAGATAGGCCTTATGATTGTCATATAAATGAGTCTTTTGTAGTTTAGTGAAAGGTTAGAGCGTCGGTCTAGTAAGTGTTAAAGTTACCGAAATCGGCGGGCAGTTTCTTGTCTTTTCAGTTTTATATGCGGATTCCATGTAAGACGTCTGTCAAGCAGGAGTCACAAATAGCGAAGGTTTAGGTAGGCATAGGTAGAAAGGAATGTGTTTAGACGGGTAGAGATATCAGCCTTGAGAAACAACAGCAGACTGGATAAAAAGCGATGAATAGGAACGATTGTGGTTTATTTTGAAGGATCTGTCGGAGAGGCAGGACTGGATGATTAGGAATTATGTATGAGGAAGGAATGTACGGGATCTGCACAGCAGTCCTGGGTGCCAGACTGCAGCGTTTTTAAATATTATGCTTACATTTACTTGACGTATGTAATATTTTTTTTTTTTTTTTTTTTTTTTTTTAGACAATAAATAATATTTATTTATTGAGATATATTACAATTTGTTTCTATATGAACATTAGTAATAGTGATATGAGATCCCATTCACACAATATACACAGTATTCAATGATAAAGTCAAATTATATAAAATAATATGTAATAATAAAGTTGTAACTTTCAATGAATATATTTTTTTTTTAAACAAAATATATTTTACTCAATTATAAATAGAACAAAACCTTAATTATTCTGCTCATATTTTTCAGGAACGTCAAGTTGGTCACTTCGCTAAAGTAGACGAAAGGTTTGGGGCTATGGTCGACGCTAAGTTACAGGCTTACGCAGCGATATGAAAAATCAAAAACCTTTTTTTTAATAAATAAATAAAAGTTAGTTTATGTTTTAAGTAATTTTGTTGAATTAAAATTTGTCAATAATCTCTTATGTATTTTGTTTTAAGAAATACTGATTTGTGATTATGGTGTAACTGATAGTAATTTATATGTACAAGGATCATCATTATAGACTGTTTAAATGCTTTATAAATCATAATTGTAAGTAAATAAAGTTTAAAATATAATTGTAGTTTCCTTTATTTTTTTCTGTTAACCCTTTATGTCACATTAATATGAAATTTGATGAACTTGTGGCGTCAACACACGTGTTTGCCAAGGAGACATAACCTTCATGTGTTTTGTGTTACAAAAATACCTTTTGTGTTTAAACTAAATACCTATTAGTATCAATAATTGTACTATAATAAGTCTTTATGACATAGAATTGGTAAGTTAATCCGTTGTTGCCGAAACCTTCGGGTTCGCTAAGCCTATTATTATTATTATTATGTGGTGATACCACTGTGGCGTCAACACCTGTGGTTGCCAAGGAGACATAACCTTCATGTGTTTTGTGTTACAAAAATACCTTTTGTGTTTAAAAACATTGTTAAATGTGTGTTTTAATAAAAATATAAACCATTATTAATGTTATTTATGTTTTCATTTTCATCTTGCGCCATGAACGAACGCCATGATTGTGTTATGAATTTCATAACACGCCATGCGTTTTATTATTCAGTTGCTAAGTTACTTAGTTCGCGGCTTCTATCTAAAAACTTAAAGGTTAGAATTTATAAAACTATTATCCTTCCGACGGTTCTTTACGGATGTGAAACGTGGCCGCTTACTTTGAAGGATGAACAACGGCTTAAGGTTTTCGAAAATAAGGTACTGCGTAAAATATTTGGTCCGAAGAGAGATGAGGCCACTGGGGAGTTTAGAAGGTTGCACAACGCGGAATAGCGGGACTTGTATCCTGTGAATATAATTGATTTGGTAGCATCTCGGAGACTGAAATGGGCGAGTAAGGTTGTTGGGCTCGATGAAGAGCGGATTCCGAGAAAGTTGGCATTCGCTGAACCGACTGGTAGGCGTCCGAAAGGCACAGAGCAGCTCTGGCTTACTGGAGGGTATGACGTAGGTTCGAACGTCCTACTCACATATTTTAGTTCACAAAATACCACAAACAGTCATGGATTCCTCTGAGGTTGAGTTGATAACATTGGGGAGACTCAAATGGGCGCGTAAAGTTGTTGGGCTCGGTGAGGAACGGATTCCGAGAAAGTTGGTATTTGCTGAACCGACTGGCAGGAGTCCGAAAGAAAGGTAGGCCGAAGCGTCGATGGGAGGATTGCGTTAAGGGTGATCTCGGGGGCTTGGGCTTGAACGGTGAACATTGGACGAGTCTGTGTTGGCGGAGTTTGGTGGTATCGGCATCGAACCTTCGGGTTCGCTAAGCCTATTATTATTATTATGTGGTGATACCACTGTGGCGTCAACACCTGTGGTTGCCAAAGAGACATAACCTTCATGTGTTTTGTGTTACAAAAAATACCTTTGTGTTTAAAACAATTTTACATGTGGTGTGTGTTTTAATAAAGATATAACCCATTATTAATGTTATTTGTGTGGTGATACCACTGTGGCGTCAACACATGTGGTTGCCAAGGAGACATAACCTTCATGTGTTTTGTGTTACAAAAAATACCTTTGTGTTTAAAACAATGTTACATGTGGTGTGTGTTTTAATAAAGATATAACCCATTATTTATGTTATTTGTGTGGTGATACCACTGTGGCGTCAACACATGTGGTTGCCAAGGAGACATAACCTTCATGTGTTTTGTGTTACAAAAAATACCTTTGTGTTTAAAACAATGTTACATGTGGTGTGTGTTTTAATAAAGATATAACCCATTATTGATGTTATTTGTGTGGTGATACCACTGTGGCGTCAACACCTGTGGTTGCCAAAGAGACATAACCTTCATGTGTTTTGTGTTACAAAAAATACCTTTGTGTTTAAAACAATGTTACATGTGGTGTGTGTTTTTAATAAAGATATAACCCATTATTGATGTTATTTGTGTGGTGATATCACTGTGGCGTCAACACATGTGGTTGCCAAGGAGACATAACCTTCATGTGTTTTGTGTTACAAAAATACCTTTTGTGTTTAAACTAAATTCTTATAACTAAAAGTCTTTATGACATAGAATTGGTAAGTTAATCCGTTGTTGCCGATAACTCAATGACAAAATACTGACCAACGCTTAACTAATGACTGTTTTCTGTACTCCCAAAATTTTACTAGTTTATTATTTTTTTTTTTTTTAACAGATGTATTATTATTTTAAAAACATTGTATTTTATTTATGTATTATTTATTTTTTTTTCTGTTTATTTTATCTCCACTATATTGAAGGAGAAACAGAAAAACTGTTAATTTATCTTTATCGTATTTATTTATTTTATCTTTTTAAACAGATGTAATATTATTTTAAAATTATATGTATTTAATTTTTGATTACCTTGCACTATCCTCACTACATATGCCGATGACACATGTGTGTTATCTGTAAACAATGATCCAACAATTGCTTCCCTTCAGTCTCACATTGCTTCCATTGAAGAATGGTGTCAAAAGTGGAGGATCAAGATAAATCCAACTAAATCCCTCCAAATTACCTTTACCCTGCGCCGCAAACCTATGTCTGCCTGTCCCACTGTATCCTTTGGCAATATTCCACTCACCTCAGTTGAACAGATCCGATACCTTGGACTGCATCTTGACAGACGAATTACTTGGAATCCTCACACTAGACTGAAACGACAAGAAACAGCTCGCAGATAAACGATATCTGCTGCTATGTTTGTCAAGTAAATGTTGTAATAAACGTATTACAACATTTACTTGACAAACGTTCAAAACTTCCCACTTACTAAAAAAAAACTAATTTATATTACCATACTTAGGCCTATTTGGACATATGGAATTGAACTATAGGGATCCATCAATCCATCAAATTTCAATCAAAGATCCTAAATGCCCCTTACTTTGTCGCCAATAAAATAATCCATAAAGACCTGAATATCCCATCAGTTGCAGACAGCCCCAATTAGATATACTTCCTTTCACTCCAAATTACCATTCCATCCAAACCCACTTGTCCGCAATTCCTGATCATCCTCCGAGGCGGCTGAAAAGACGATGGTGTCGATGGTCTCGAGACCTCCTTGACTGAAAAATCTTTGAAGTGCTACCACTGGGTAGATTCTTCTCACGTCCTTATCTCAGTGTTCACATTTACTTGATGTATTTTTGTGTTATTACAGTTGTAAATATCTCTATAATAAATTTAAAAAAAAATTTTTTTATTATACAGTGGAGAATTGAAGAAAAAAAACTTTATTATTTTATTTTACTATTATTTATTTTTTTTAAACGGATGTATTATTATTTCAAAAACATATGTATATAACTTAAAAAATGTATTGTGGATAGCCAAGCAATGCCCTATTTGTATAGGGAATACCCCGGAGACAAATAAAATCTATTCTATTCTACTCCGAAAATTGAATTTGCCTCGAAAGAAGTTGGGAATTAATTCTAGCATTATCAGCAGTAAATAAATACAGCACTAAGTAAATCAAACCTTTTCCTCCCCTCCACAACAAAAATTAAACACCCCAACCAGTCTTCTCTCCCCTCCCAAAAATACTATCTCTGGATCCAGCAATGCTAGAACTTCACTATAAGGTAAAAGTAGTCTTAGAAGTTTAGAGAATACATGTAAACAATATACTACTCGAAATAGATCAAGATTTGTTTTACAAACAATAAAAAAAAATATTACACAATGGTTTATTATTTCCAATTAACAATATAACGGTGTAACTGTTTATAAATCTGTAGATAGGAAATTAAGTAATATGAAAAGTAATAAATAATTCAAAGGAAAATGGCATATACAACATTGCTAATTTCAAAACGCTATATCTCTGCTAGTTCTGAAGAAATTTCAATGATTTTTTTTCATTTTGTAAGAAATTTTCACATTGGAATGTGAAACTACACATTGGTATTTATTTATTAATTAGGAGAAACGCATTTTATCTGTGGTTCTTTGAGAGGAGAAAATATTTATTTTTTTTGGCCGATTAGAGAGACTTCCAAATAAGTCTTTTGTCAAGATGGAGTCCAAGATATCGAATCTGCTCAACCAGGACAAGAGGAGTATTATTGAAGGATACTGTTGGGCAGGATGTCATAGATTTATGATGAATGGTAAAGGTTATTTGGTGGGATTTATTTTTATTCTCCAATTCTAACACTATACTTCAAGGTCTCTGATGTGGGATTGAAGAGTTTGGGAGGCAATAGTTAGATCGTTATTGACTGATAAAACACGAGTGTCATCAGCACAGGTAGAAAGGAAAGTGTTAGGATGGGATAGGATGTCAGCTGTGTAAAGAATGGGTCCTACGATACTACTTATTGGAAGTATTTAAGCAATCCCGGGTGCCAGACTCGGTCAAAAGACTGTTCTACATCGAGGAAGGCTCCGTGCAGTATAATAAGCTTTCTAATGAAGTCGAGACAATGTCCACCACACGATGGCATAGCTGGATTATGGAGTGAGATGTTCGGAAACCAAACTGATGATCAGGTATTATGGTATTGCAATCTAGGATGGGATACAGGCGTTTTAGTGCACGTTTTTTCATGGATTTTGCCTATTATTGGTAAAAGTGAGATGGGATGGTAAGATGATGGATTTTGTTACAGTTTTTTTAGGTTTGGATATCATTTCAACAATGAATAATGTTGAGGAAGCAGGAAAGTATGGGAAACGAAGTAGTTTTAATAAATGGGAAGTTATAAGATCATGTCCAGGATCTCTGGATGATGTTAAATATTTCTGACGGATGTTGGACAGGAAGGGCCATTTGGAGTGAAATATCTTATTCTGCTTCTGTTAAGGGAACACGGCCCTTAACCCATTTTAAGATATGGCATCTTTTATGCAGCAACACAATCAAGCGCACACAGGGCCATCTGGCAGCATATGTAGGGACTCGCACTGAGACCAGAATGCACTGCGAGCAAGACAAACAGCAAGAAACCCAAAAAAAGAAAAAAGCACATACGTCTACCGAAGCAAACTTCTTCTAGTTTTCGCACAAGCAGCATTCTCATCGTAATGGAGGAGTAGAAGAATAGTCGGCCGGCCCAGGAACGGAGAAATGACTCAAGAGAAGAGACCGCCCCACCTCCGCATCAAACAGATACGTTTAATAATAGACAATTCTAACCTAGTTCCAAATGTTTTATAACATTATTAGCCATCATATTTAATTGTAACTCAATACAGATGTAATCATATTCCCCTATATTATTCTATCTTATATTTCATTTAAATTACAGTCCACTACATTATTTTATCATCCATCCTCATAAAATATATTTAATATTAAGAGCACCCTGGAACGCCTCAGGTCTCGAAATATAAACAGCTTCTATGAGTCAATGTGACCAGGATTACGGAGTAAACAAAAATTAAACTGAACAACTTAAAAATAATTTATTTATTAATTATATTTTACAAAAACCAACTTCTGTTTATTTCTTTTTAGTAACCATATTTCTTGAACATTTATCAGGTTTTATAAATACGGTTTCAGTCTTTAATACGGAATAAATAATATCTACACGATTTACAATTCCTGGTGCGCCGGCACCGCTGATTCTACATTCTCATTCAAGTTCAAAGATTTCCAAAACGCCTCCTCTCCTAACTCATCCACTGTTGTCACTACTCTTTGGTTTGGGCCCTGGAAGTCTGTGAAGGTGATCTTCGGCAGGTTCTGGTTCACCTTCTCAATGTCTAATGTCCTGTAACACATTTTTTTGAATAAATATTTTTAATAAATAAATAAATTAGCTCCATGTCTACACCCATGCAAAGTATAATGGAGGAGAAGGCGTGTACTGGCATCTATTTAAAATCCCGAAGCCGGTAGGAATATGGTCTACTAATTTCGACTGCGGAGTTCGTACTATGCTACCGTAAAATTGGGTGAATAGGAACAGTGGCGTGAAAGGGAACTAAACTTCAATATTATTTCACAGTTGCGTGAAAGCCAACTTTCACATACTTTCATATAATTTACCGTATATGAATTAATTTGGGTGTTATTTGTTGGCTATCCTGTAAATAATATGATTATATGGTTTTATTCTGACTTATAAGTTCAAACTTTGAAAAATTGTACCAGCTTCTATGAAACTGTTATCTATATGGGTAATTTAGTATCTATTTACTGTTCTTCAAGTAGTCTTCTTGCATAAAATTCCTTGCTCAATATATTATTTACAACAGTTTCTTAGCAACAGATTTTTTATATTATGGAATCCTCATTTTCTGGAGTGCAGGCTAAATGGGAACAACGCTATAGCGGAATCAAACAAACTAATAGGTTTATTCGTTAAAGATCCCTATCCTAATTAAACCTGGATTGGCAAAATTTAGGACTCCCACTGTAGCATTGTCTGATTAGCCACAGTAGCACAAAGTGGCGTTAAATTAACAAACAAACAACAGTAATACTGACAGACTAAGCAAACCAGAACGTTCGTTGTCCATATCATTAATAATTTCACCTACCTACCACAGTCCAATCCCATGATCCCAAAGATCAGACTCAATTCTCAATCCTCCCACTGACGCCTCGGACGGTTATCTGTGTGTTTAGAGCATATTAACACTTAGCTCTACAATTACACATGCACATTTGAACCTCCACAAATGCCAGATTACTTGATAACTGAGTAAAATGTTTTTGAAGACAGGATTTAAATTGATAGATACAGCTGTATCTTCGGTAGTACATGTCAGGGATCTACAACGAGTACCGGACATCGCACAGACTCAGGACCACCATTTTACGTCCCATCCAAAGGACGTCATAACCAAGGATTTTTGCTCCCATCCTAGGGCTATATGCCGGGTTCGAATCCGCGACCTAGAATATATAGGACTATTATAAGCCCTGTCAGATCAACCCTGAATTAGCTGGTGTTATAAAATATACTTTAGGACCTAATCCTATGACTGCTTAACATACATAAAAAAATAAAATCCGAGTTGTTTCGGACTATGACCACAAACACCGTAATACGAGATTTTTATATATTAGATAAATTATCTCACCCGTCAGCAGCAAATGAGACCCACAAGTCGATGAGTTCCCCCGAGACCTGGCGGTCAGCTTCAGTCTCTTGTGTATTGTATCCATCAACCTGTAGTATGAAAGCCAGATCTTCTCCGTGGGCAACTCCTAAAATCAAAATAAATTTAGATATTTAACTAGTGAAACATATTATTTTTATAAAATATATTATAAAATTGTATTTTTACTTTCAATTACTATATAAAGTAAGGGAAAGTATTGCGATCGTGAAAATTTTCTAATTCCAGTTTTCAACGGAAATACACTTTTTAGGGTCCCCTTAGTCCAAATAACCAAGTCTTGCAAAAAGGTGTCTGCGCATGTGTGTGTGTGTGTATCCGTGTGTGGTAACTCCCGGGCAGAAACTAAAAGTCCTATGAAACTGAAATTTCATATTTAACTATACTCCCGAAATGCTACAAAAAAACTTTTTCTTCAACATCGGCTAACCAGAAGGTCCACTTTATACCATGAATATTGCACCTATTTATGAATTCTCAAAACCAGTTCCCACGATTAAAATAAAATATACAAAGAAAAGAAATTAACAATTCTTCAATATATGTTAAGAAAGAACAAAAAAAGATAAAATAAGATTTAAAAAGAACAAAAAAATTATATATATACAGTTTTAAAATGAAATATATAAAGAAAAGAAATCAACAATTCTTCTATGTATGTAAACATAAGCACAGAAAAAATATGTTTACAGTTTTAAATTTTAATAAAAAAAGAAAAGAAATTACAACTGTTCTGAGTGTTTGTAAATTAATAAATAATTTAATCTTACGTCTTTGAAAAGATTAAAAGAAAAACTTTAAATAATATTTGCTGTTAGTCCGGTATTTGGGTTTCTTACTCGACAAAAGACTGACCTGGAATCCACATACTCGACTTAAAAGACAAGAGCTCAACAGAAGATACGGACAGCTACATAGACTACTGAACAGTACATCACAACTTTCCATTGAAAACAAACTATTAATTTACAAGACAATTCTCAGACCTATGTGGACCTACGGAATTGAACTATGGGGTACTACTAAATTTTCGAATCCTTTCAGTCAAAAGTCCTTAGAACAATAGTCAATGCTCCCTATTATGTAACAAACAAGACCTTACATCATGACCTCAATCTCATCCTTGATCTCATCCCATCCAAATTCTCAACCTTCCACCAGAAACTTACTCTCCTTCCTAGTCCCTTGGCACAATCCCTATCTAGTACCAACCATCCTTACAACCCTCCTCGTAGGTAGAGGCGGCAGTGGCTGAGAATTCTCTTATAAATAATCAACTGGAGTGCTGGCAACGGCCAACTTCTCCACTCATGCCTGAGAGTGTGTGGCTCTAGCGCCCTCACTCAGCCTCCACTGGCTGGACTAGTGACGCGGCTGACTGAGAGGCGCTGGGATCTCCTGACACTGTGCCTCGGCATCCATTTATCCATTTTTGGATGCAGAGGTTCGATTCAGAGTTCCCAGGGACAGTATGTAAATATTGTATATAGGTATGGATGTGGCCAAGATTGTAATTATTTTATTTTTTTTCATATACTTTATTTTATTTTATTTTTATAATTTGTTTATTTTTTTATTTGTTATTAAGGTTAACTTATTTCATTTTATTATTTATTTCTTTTACTTTGTATATATGGAATGAATGACTTCTTTTATCTCTAATACTTATTGCCCGAGATAGTGGTAGATTGTATTATTTCTCAATAAAGCACTATTAAAAAAAATATATACATATACATATATATATATATATATATATATATATATATATATATATATATATATATATATAATAAAATTGATATAATGTATAGATAAAACGAAAATTGAATAAATATTTCCGCTGAAAACTCAAATTCGAAAATTTTCACTATCTCAATACTTTCCCTTACTATGTATTTCATGTAAGTGAAAGTAATAAGCCAAAACACTGGAGCTCTACAAGCCATGAAGAGTCTTGGGCTCAGTACCCCTAAGGATTCGTAGTGTTTCTTGGCCAACGGCGGTACCAGGAGGTCATCAAGCCGAGATCACGTACAACAGCCAGGTTTGTACCCACATTATAGAGGCTGAATGAGCCCTATTAGACTCCATGGCCCAAATTACAGAATTATTTTGCAACGGCTGGGATTCGAACCAGGAATCCAGATAACAGTATCAATGAATTCTACTCACAAGACAAAACATTTTTTATTTTTGAAATAATTCTTTCAATACTTACCCCAATTTTCTTCCTGCTTTATCATGGATGAGTAGGAATATTTTCCAGTGTACGAGAACATGAACAAATATACTGGTGAGGTATTAATGATGGAATGGAGTCTGGCAGCTTTTGATACATCAGTGATCATTATTCGGTCAGTCAGAACCTGAAACAACAATATTTTATTATGTGTGTAAAACTATTAGTTATCAATTTTAAATATTTTATGAGAGCATCAGGTTTGAGAGAGTACTGAAGTAATTTCTGTTTTTGAACAGTAGGACACTAATAGATATGTATGCCATGTGGGTTTATGACTAAATATGTTCTGAAACTGAGGGAACAAGGATAAATAAATATTAAGATTTTAAAAATATAATTGAATTTTACTTTCACTTACCTATATATAGTAAGGGAAAGTATTGCGATCGTGAAAATTTTCGAATTCCAGTTTTCGACGGAAACACACGTTTTAGGGTCTCCTGAGTCCAAATGACCAAGCCCCGCAAAAATGTGTGTGTATAACTCCCGGGCAAAAACGAAAAGTCCTATGAAACTGAAATTTCTTATTTAAGACAACTATACGTCCAAGATGTTACAGAATCTTTTTCATCAAAATCGGCTGACCGAAAGATCTACCTTATACCATGCATTTTGCACCTTTTTACGATTTTGATTAAACTCGCTATATCGATGTAAAATTGGGCTTCAATATCATGTAAGTTTCATTCTGATTGAAATAGTATGACAGGGCTTAAATGCCGATATTTTAAATTTTCTTCCTCTAAACTACCTTAAATTTTGTTGATTCTATAAAAATAACTATATTATCTTGTTACCACTGATGAAAAACAGGTAAATATATAAATTGAATGAATTCGATAACCAACTAAAGGAAAACTTTCTTCCTCTAAAGTACCTTTAATTCCGTAAATTTGTTTGTTTATTTATTTGACGTCACTTTATGTTACTATGGCTAATCGGACGATGCTACAGTGGCAGTCCTAAATTTTGCCTATCCAGGTTTTATTAGGATAGGGATCTTTAACGAGTAACTGACATCGCACAGGCTCGGGACCACCTTTTAACGTCCCCTCCGAAGGACGGCGTAACTAAGGATTTTTCACACCCTTTAAAAAATCCTAAGACCACCTGCGGGTTTGAACCCATGACCTTTAGCATGGGAGACTGCTACGCTAGCCACCCAGCTACAAGTGATCCCAATTCCGTAGATTTAAAAACAATTGGAACATCATCTTATTAGGATTGATAAATAACGGGCAACTTTTTAAGTTGGGCGAATTGGATAAACAATTAAAGGAGAAAAGTGCAAACATATTTTTTATGCGATTTTTTTTTTTTTTTTAAACATTAAAACAGAAATATATATGTATAATATACCGTTGGAAAGCTAAAAATTTTAGAAAAAATACTACCATATACACAAAATTCTAAAAATTAACGGAGAGTGATGAAAAGCTATTAAAACAAACTGATGGTCTTAGATAATAATATAATTGATTATTTAATAAAACACATGTTTCTATTCAAACTTAATTTAATTATTTCTTTAACAATTTATTTAAATTTATAAATGTGTTTAAAACTTCTAAATTTGATTTTTACAATGGAGGTAAGTGAAAGTCGTGTGTTGTGTGCACCAGATTTTTCATTTCATCAATAATATAAAATGATGCAGAATGTCATTTGTTAATGGTAGGTCAAAAAAGTTTCCATACACTTTCGATATTAATCCTGTTTATTGTAATATGGCTGTCTTTCCAGTGTTATCTGTATAAATATCATCTCGATAATCAAATCTTAGTTCATTATTAACTTTACTGGGGTCTGGGAAACTTATTCCTTTTCAATATGCGCGTTTCTCTTGATTGGAGAGTGCTCATGGTCCGCAGGGCTTATCTATAAGAAAAATTGAATATCTTTTGAATAAGTCACATGCTATTGTACAGTATGGAGTACAAAGGCATAGGGAGTTAAAATCTTTGGAGGATAGACCATGTGATGGAAGACAGGAGACTGGAGAATCGCCAGAAGCGAGCCATCCTTGCTGAAGTCCATGCAAATCCTCACACTACCGACACCTCAATGGTCATCATAACAAATAGGTACTATGTGATTCAAGTCCATCCAGAAACAGTCAAAACATTCAAAGAAGGGAAGGATACAGTGGTTGAGTAGCAAGAAGAAAGCCCTTCTTCAGTAAGTCAAACCAGAATAAGCAGCTGTAATTTGCTAGATAGTTTATAAATAAAACCAAAAATTTAATATTGGGTTGTTTCACATGAAATATCCGTTTTTATAGTTTCCGAAATACATAAAGGATTTTGCAGGTCTCTGTTGTTTTCTTTCGAATGTTTACATATTTAAAGTAAACAGTTACTAATCCTCTACCTTTGTATGATAAACATTAGCTTCTCAATCAATTACCCACTTTTTAGTATACCTCCAAATATGAATATGGAAACAGGCGATTTTCGAGTAATATTTTTGTACGAGTTTAAACTCAGCCATTCACCAGCTGAGGCCGCTAGAAATATATGCCAGGCGTTCGGGGAAGGGAGTGTTAATGAACCGACCATTCGCCGTTGGTTTGCTAAGTTTTCAGCTGAGGATACCGACTTGGAAAACTTGCCCCGAGGAAGACCTCCATCCGTAATAGGCAACGATGTCCTCAAACATACAGTAGAGGGAAACCCCTACCAAACAGTTAAAGGACTCTCAGCACAACTAAATGCAAGTGCATCTACCTTTGCCAGACATTTAAAGTGTATTGGGAAAGTAAAAAAGCTCGATACATGGGTATCTCATGATCTCACTGAGCGGCAGCAAGACCCCATGCTTCAAAAAATACAGATTACCTTTTTGAAAATGATGATCAAGTGAAAAGTGCATTTTCAGATTTTGTTTCACTTCAAAGCCCAGAGATTTTCAGTTCGGGGATAAAAAAGTTGGTGTCACATTGGGAAAAATCGGTAGAAAAAGAAGGTAAATACTTCGAATAAAATTACCTTGTTTTCATATCGTATTTTCAATAAAAATCCTTTACCTTGAAAATGGACATTTCATGTGACACAACCCAATATTTTTGGGTCAGATGGAAGGTCAAAAGTGTGGAGGAAATCAACCTAAGGTTTCAAAACTAAGATAATTTATTCATGGGTGTATGGAAACTTTTTTGAGTAAGTGTACATAGCTATAAAGTTTTCTTCTCATTGAAAAATTAAATATTCTATTATCTGTGCTACACTTAAAAATTTTATTTATGTTTTTCATGGCTGTAGATGATTAAATATAATAATGAACAGACGTTTTTGGTTTTGTGCCTGTCGGTCTTGAATTCTGAATGTTCCAATCACTCGGAAACTTAACACATTAGCAATTATCAAAGATAAGAAGACTGCATTACCTTCACTAGAGCTTTCTGTCCTTCCTTCGTGTCCAAATCGATCTTGTAATGTTCAATGATTGCTCGACCCACTTCTTCCTTCCTCTCGCTAGGGACTGTGTAATTGAAGTCGAAGAGATGGGGCATCAATCTCTTCCAGTCTGCTTTGAACTCGTTGGTGGTTTCAGGATACCTTATTATGTCTGAAAAATATATAATAATTAATTACCAGGGTATTAATATTACATGGACAGTTAATAAGTATAATAAATGATGCGATGGTTTAGACGGAGCACAGTGGGCAATATCACCAATTTAGGTGGACAAAAGTTTGGAATTTTCTAATGCTTCACATTTTTATTATTAGTTGGTAAGACGCTTAATACTAATATTTCCCGCCACACTGTGTTTACAAATAAATAGTAAATGAGTGAATCATTCCTGTTCACACAAGTGTCTAATAACCGGCAGTGGGATTATCTTATTCGATGGTCATTTATTCTGTTCAAGGTGTATTTAGAGCAAAGTCTTTTTGCTTGTTTTTAACAATGGACATTGCTGAGACAGGTAAGACATTATATTTCCAAACATGTTATTAAATATACATTGCAATCTCACCTATAGAGTTAATTTAGCAATTTTTAAATGTATGCCCCAATTCAATTACATAACAATTTGGCTTTTCTTTAAAGGGAAAAATAAATTTTCTGTGACCAAGTCATAAAAAAATTATTCCTGAAATATCAGTAGTAACATAGACCTATAATATGTCGTTTGAAATCGCAAGATTTTAGAAAAGTTAAGGTGCAATAAAATAAATCGTACAAGTTAATATTTTATAAATCGTACCATGAACATATTTTATTGTTAAAGAGAGAGGTTAGCTATGATTATACTCATTTAAAACCTGGGTTAAACTAAGGGAAAATAATTGGAAACCTTTCCAAAGAGGTATGTGTTATCCAATTTAATGAGAAACATTAACGAATAAATAAATGGTTTATTTAGATACAGATTATACATAATAAGATCAAGGGACTGTATAAATTACTTGACTAAAAAAGATTAAATGCTGTCGGCGGCTTCCGGATATGTGTCCTCTTCAAGATCTTCTCTCTGACTCCCCGGTGGCTCTCCCTGCACCAGGAGTGGCGGGTTGTATATTTTTTGCACCGCCCTTCTAAGAACCTTCCTGGCTAGGGCCTGACAACACTTCTACTGTCTTTTATACTTTTCAATATTTAAGGTTTGATACGTAGCAGGTTTTCACGTCGTACAATATGGTGCAGGTTATATTCTTCTATTAAGTACGAAAGGTTCTAGAAACAATATCACTAACCGAATTGTTACTAAGTTATCATAAATGGTAAGTTTTTCTAATTCTATAAACCAACATTGTTATTAAGTACTTTAAATTTATTACTATTTGATGAAAGCTGATGTTTCACTGTAAACTAAATGAGTTTCCTATGTAAACTTAATTTACCTTTTCTTTTCTTTTTTTTTTTTTTTATTGAGATATATTACAAAATGAACAATAATAATATTGATAAGAGATCACATTCATACTATATATACAGAAAATAATAATAATAGTCAAATTACATAAAATAGAACATAAATAAATTCATATATATACAATAAAATAATAATAATAAATAAAAAAACAAAACAAATCGAAACAAAAACCTATTATTGAGATAAATAAAAAGTTGGCAAATAAATAAACATCTTACACACAATCATAACTATATACAATATATACAATTGCTAAAGGGACCCCAGCAAGCGCTTTTTCCTCCACTTGTGGACCGCATCACTGGTCTGAGCCAGTGGAGGCTGAGTTAGGGCGCTGTAGCCACAAACATACTGTACTATTTAACTTTAAAAACGTAATTTAAATAGTTTAAAAAAAAACTCCAGTGCAGGCAACACACGACTTTCACTTACCTCAATTTTCAAAATCAACGAAAGAATTTTCAAATACAGTTGGAGATAAAAATTCTTGAAACTATTAAAGAATTTTTCTTTATTTCCAGATCGGCTACGTGAGCCATACATGGGTTTATATAAAAAACAAAGAATTAAAGAATTAATTAAATTGAATTTTTATAGAAACATGTGTTTTATTCAAAAATCTATTATATTATTATCTAAAATAATCACTTAGTTTTATCTGATTTTCATCACTCTCTATTAATTTTAAAAGCTTGTATATAAGATAATATTTTTTTCTAAAATATTTAGCTTTCAAACGGTATATCATACATGTATATTACTGTTGTAATGTTCAAAATCAAAAAATTGCATTTAAAAAATATTTTTTCTGTTTTGTCCTTTAGTTGGGTATCGAATTTATTCAATTTATATATTTACCTGTTTTTCATTAGCGTTAACAAGATAATCTAGTTATTATTATTGAATCTACAAAATTAAAGGTACTTTACAAGAAAAAATAATGTAAAATATCGGCATTTAAGCACTGTCAGACCATTTTAATCAGAATGAAAACTACATGATATTAAAGCCCATGAAATGTTACATAAATATATCGAGTTTAAACACAATTGTCAGAACCGTTTTTGAGAAAATCGAAAAAAGGTGCAAAATGCATGGTATAAAGAGGCTCTTCTGGTAGGCCGATTTTGATGAAGATGTTTTCGTAACATCTCGATAGTATAGTTGTCTTAAATATGAAGTTTCAGTTTCATAGAACTTTTCGTTTCCGGCCGGGAGTTACAACACACACACACACAGACCTTTTTGCGGGACTTGGTTGTTGTTGTTGTTGTTGTTTTAATTTTAAGGGCAAAAAACTGCTGATGGTTATTATCGCCCTCACATCTTTACAAAAAAGAAAAAACGATTTACCAAAATGATGATATCAGGAAAAAAAAAAAAAAATTATGAAAGGAAAACAACGAACAAAATACTAAAACAATACAGTAACATTAAAAAATAATAAAAATAAAGGTAAACAAAAATAAACTAAACGAAATTAACAATTATGATTAAAAAAAAAATATATAAATAAATAACTAATAATAACAAATAAAACACAAATATGATAAAAATAATCAATTATCACAAAAAAAAAAAAAAAAAAAAAAATTAAATTGAAAAAAAAAGAAAAAAATTTAATTGAAAAAAAAAAGAAAAGAAAAAAAAATGAGTATATATATATTATATATATATATATATATATATATATATATATATATAATATATATATATGTAAAATAAAGAATAATAATAATTTAAGTATAAAGAGATAAAATAAAATTTTAGTTTAAACTGTATGATGAAGAAGAAAAACTAAAATTATATATATATATATATATATATATATATATATATATATAAAGAATAAAAAAGAATAAAAAAAAAAATAAAAAAAAATAAAAAATAAAATAAAAATAATAATTATAAATTATGTTATATTTGCTGAAATAGACGAACATTCTTTATAAACTTGATGGCACTGCTGATAGTTGCTTCATTATCGCTCAAAGCCTCAGAGACATTGCGTGGCACCCCAAATTTTTCAATTTCTCTCCTGTACCGTGGACAGTGCTCAAAAATATGACTCACCGTGAGAGTCACTTTACAGTGATTACATTGAGGTGGATCCTTCCTTGTAATAAGATACTCATGTGTGAGGCGGCAGTGCCCTATCCTCAGGCGGGTGATGACTACCTCCTCCCGCCGGCATGTTCTGGAAGATGTAGCCCAGGAGCTGACAGTGGGTTTGATGTCTTTAAGCTTGTTATTTGCTAATATTTCCCAGGCCTGCTGCCATTCATATAATATTTTTGCTTTTAATGGTTTAAATAGCTCCGATGGTGGGACATAGGAGGGCGTTATTTCTTCTAACGAATGAGTCTCTGCTGCTGCTTTGTCAACTTGCTCGTTTCCGAATATTCCA
Organism: Piezodorus guildinii; assembly: GCA_023052935.1. Lineage (NCBI taxonomy): Eukaryota > Metazoa > Arthropoda > Insecta > Hemiptera > Pentatomidae > Piezodorus > Piezodorus guildinii. Next base: position 6,606,186 of record CM041293.1, on the reverse strand, counting down.
GAATGACTGGGAACCCAAAAAAAAATTATTCTTCTAGAAGAGTCTTCTAGCTGCTTGATTCTATAGTGGACCTCTTGAACAATGGGATTTTTAGAAAACAGATTTGAAATAGCTCTGAGAGCACTAAGTGAGTCTGAGCAAACAATTATTGATTCCGATGGAGATGATAAGGCTAGAAGGATAGATTTTTGGATAGCCGTCAACTCAGCGGTGAAAACGCTACAATTCCTATTCAGTTTGTACTTGTAGAATTTGTCACCGTCTAATACTGCACACGCAGTAGACTCGTTAGTTTTTGAACCATCAGTATAGATGACTCTGTTGTAATGATGTTTGCGAAGTTCAGTTAGGAAAGTTTGGGAGATTTCTTGTGGAGAACATGTTTTTACCGCGGGACTTGGTTATTTGGGCTCAGGGGACCCTAAAACGTGTATTTCCGTTGAAAAATTTTCACGATCGCAATACTTAGTCTTACTGTATATAGTAAGTGAAAGTAAAAATAAAATATTTATAACCCTAATAGTATAGGAACCTTTGTTATTTCTATAGTTTTTGGATACAGTCAAGTTTTCTTTAAATTGGAAAATTAAATTTTCCGTTATCTGTGCTTCACTTTAACAAACAATTAAACTTAATTAATTTTGATTTATGTTTTTTTATTCAATCCGATGATTATATATGATAATGAATAGAAGTTATAAAATAAACATAATTTCTTGCTAATTGCACTTTTCGAAAAGTTCAGTGGTTTTGAAGGATTTAGCGGAAACAAAAATTCCGTAATAATTTTATCTATCTATCTATCTATCTATCTATATATATATATATATATATATAGACTTGCTTGTTGATGTTTGATCGGATGTTACACTGTAAACTAAACGGGAAACTTAATTTAAAATTTACTTTAAATAGTTCATTAGAAACATAAAATAGTTATGAACCTAATAGGATAGAATAATAATAATAATAATAATAACAGGCTTACCGAACCTGAAGGTTCGATGCCGATACCACCAAACTTAGCCTGCACAGACTCATCCAATGTTCGCCGGTCAAGCCCAAGTCCTCCCATCGACGTTTCGGCCTACCTTTCGGACGCCAACCATTCGGTTCAGCGAATACCAACTTTCTCGGAATCCGTTCCTCACCGAGCCCAAAATCTTTACGCGCCCATTTAAGTCTCCGCGATGCCATCAACTCAATTATATTCACAGGATACAAGTTCCGCAATTCCGCGTTGTGCAACCTTCTAAGCTCCCTAGTGGCCTCATCTTTCTTCGGACCAAATATTTTACACAGTACCTTATTTTCGAAAACCTTAAGCCGTTGTTCATCCTTCAAAGTAAGCGGCCACGTTTCATATCCGTAAAGAACCGCTGGAAGAATATTAGTTTTATAAATTCTAACCTTTTCTAAAGATTGGTAGCAGAATAAATAGTTTTCAATTATTTTGTTTTACAACTTGTTGACCGTCACCCGAATCATATCATCAGTCATAATAACACGGTCAATTAGCTGATGCCCATTAATTAATGATAAGTTTCGTTCTTACCGAGCGCTACAAACAGCCCATCTTCCTTCGTGAAAGAAATCAGCAACGGGACATCCGAGCCCTTTCCTTGTTTTAGGAGGTTGATCGGCGTGTCTGGGAGGAAGGCGTTCGGGCCTGGAGGCTCCACGGTCAAGGCGAAAGGGCAGAAGGGGTTGTAGTTCCAGGCCTGTGAAAAGAAGTTTTAATCATCTTTTAAAAAAATTATTCAAAGGTCTTAAGCAAGTCTGCTCGCTCTTCCCTCTGCTGTTTGTTATATGCGACAGAGAGCCAGAAACTCAAGCAAACGTGCTGGGAAAATGTTCCAACAACACCCTTATCGTAACAAGCCGTCACCAACGAGTCTAATATGAATTAATGAGGCTCCTCAAAGAGAGAAACTCTGCCTGCTTCGAAGAGGTCTCTTGCATAGATTCGGATGGATCCACGCAGTGTATCCACAATATAATAATAAAATAACTTTATTCTGGAACCATGTCCCTTAAGAATAACAATGTCGTACGTTAAATATACACTTCAATAAATACAAGTCTGGCCGAGAGACCAATAAAATAAACTTTTATTTACAAATGTGTAAAAAATAAAAATAAGACCTATTTATATAGATGTATAAAAAATATATGGAATATAAACAAAAGAAAAAAAATCTGCTATAAAATAATAGAGCTGAAAAATTTCCAAATAAATAAAATAAATGAATTAATCCATTAACTAAAATAAAATAATCTTATGTTGAAAGTAAGATAGTGAATTAACAATTTTACATTTAGTGTACGTTTCTTCGAGATCTTAGAAGATGGGATTTGAATGAGAGAAGGGAAGAAGCATGGCGAATATGATTAGGTAGGGAATTCCAGAGAGATGCAGAGCTGATATAAAAGGAATTATCAAAAGATTTGGTCCTATGGGTAGGAATGCAAATGTCACAATGGCGTGATCTAGTTTCAAGTAAGTGAATTGAAGGATACTGTGAATGTATGGAGGATGTTGAGATTTAATGACTTGGTAGAGGTATGTCCCTAGGAAATATTTTCTACGTATGGAAGGTAGGAGCCAGTTCAATTCGCTGTATAAGTGGGTTACTGGTGATCTCCTGAAGGTACCGAAGATAACTTTTAAACATAACTCTTAATGAAGATAAACATATTCATAATCCGCTTGAGTCTGTCATCAAGTACAGTCAAGAGGCCTCCATATACCACGCAGCAATAATCTAAGTGGGGAAAATTAAGCGAGGAAACCAACATCTTACGGGTAGGAAGTGGGAGGAGATGACGGGAGCAATGGAAGTACTTAAGAGTACTTATAGTTCGTTTGGAAATTTGAGCAATGTGGGGTTTTGGGGGGAAAGGGTTTGATCTATGGTAATACCTCGGTTTTTACAGTGGAACTGAAGGTAATTGGATGATCATTTAGGATTAGACTAGGAAATGTAGTATTGGCTCTGAATTATACTGACATTGTGGCGTTTCATGAGACCGAGAAGTCAGCGATCGTGATGATATGGAACAAGTGGGGCTGACAGACCGGGATGGTTTGGGCAGAGATAAGTAAAGAGAGGCTGTTCAAGGGAGTGAAGGTTCTTGTGGTAAATGCTCCAGAAAGGAAACTGCGTGGTCTGAGGAGGGGAAGGGTAGGCGGGTGGAGCTCATGTGGGGCATATGAAAGGTGAGAAAGCAGATGGGGAGAAGCATTGAAGCATTGGATTTGTGATATGGGCGTGGTCTTTAAGGGCATATCGTGAAAAAAAAAAATATATGTCTTTAACCTTTGATATCTGTTAAATAAATGAGTTTGAGATATATGGTTATATGAACATTTTGTTTATTTTGGTCAGTGAACACTGTGTATATATATATATATATATATATACATACATTACCCCTTCACATGTGTTGGGAAAATGTCCACATAACATGCTTCTCGTTACCCGCCGGCACAACCGCATAAAGAAAGACATAGCAGAACTTTAGGAAGTGAAAAAGTATAAATGTTTTCAGGAAGTTTTTTGCTTTAATACAGATGGATCGAAGAGATTTGTGGATATCTTGGCATTTAGTGCCACAAAAAATGAAGCACTGATAGTGGATCCCACTATCAGATATGAAACAAATGACCAGGAACAAGGCAAGAGGATTCAAGAGGAAAAGAGAACATTTATACAAAATGTATTCCATACCTGAGGGAAAAATTTCGTGAGGAGTTCGGCGAAAGGGAATTCACAGTCGTGGGACTTTGGTTCGGAAGCAGGGGGACCATCCCAGTAGCCACTGGATTATTTTTAGAGAACTATGGACTCGGAAAAAATGATATGCAAAACATGGCGGAGACCATAATCTTGGACTCACTGGGAATCCTGCATCACCATAGATATTGAGGCTGGTCTGGATTTTCAGATGTCCATGATCGAATTCAAAATTAGTAAAATATATGTATTTCCTATTTGGCAGAACCTCTTTCTATATTTTTTCTTTAAGATTGTCTTCGGGATTGATGCGGTATGCTGTGTACTACAGCAACACAGCGAAGTTGAGCAGCAGATCCAAATTGGAATTTCCTCCTCCTTGTAACCAAGTCTGGCCAAATTGCGAAAACGTAAACAATCAGGAGTGGAGGAAGACCTGCTTCAGTAGAGTGAGTGTGTGCGTTGTGTCTTGACTAGTTGCTCATAAACTTTCTTACCTTTATCTTATTTCTTACCTCTATTGTACATATTATCTTCATCTCTTTTCTTTTATTATATTTTTCTTGTATTATGTTATATTCCTATGTTCTTGTAATCGATCTGTATATATACTCGTATATGTAAATAGATGTTCCGGATGACAATTATTTCTGTTTATTGTAAAAATGAAACCCAGACCTCTCACGTGAGCTAGAAGGGACAGGTTATGATGGATATGTATGACTAAAAAGAACTTAAGGGGTATGTACATTTCTTTTATTTTCTATCTCTATGGAGTTGACAGAGAACTCTTTAAGAAATATGGCTTTGGCCAGGCGCTCAACAAAAAATAAAATTATTTGAATTTAACATTTAAGTGTATTGTAATGTATTAATATCTAAACTCCTAACTTTTGGTTATTATATATATATATATTATATATATATATATATATATATATATATATATATATATAATAATAATAATTCTTTATTTATTCTGGGACGAGTCCCTTAAGAATAATAATACAGGTAATAAACAAGGGTCTTAAGACTAGAGTCTTAGAGTAAAAAAAATAGGAATATAAAGATAAGTAAAAATAACAACAGAATTGAATTAATAAGATGAAAAAAAAAAAAATAACTCAAAACACAACTTCTAATAAAATGTGAATACAAGAAAAATATAAATAAAGATATATCTAAAATGAGTACAGAAAATAACATATAATTAAAAGTATAATAATATTATTTAAAAAAAATTAAAAATATATAGTTAAAAAAAAAAAAATTACAATGCTATATGTTTGTAAAATTATATGTGATTTAATCTTTCATCTTTGAAAAGATAATTTTTTAAAATAATATTTGCTACGAATGTATCCATTAAAGTTAAATAACGTATCTGTCTGCTTTATTTGTTGATTTTCCCTGAAACTAGGATCTAATTGGGATTATTGGGGAATTGGATTGACAGGAAATGGCTGAATAGACGGGATTTGAATGTTGAAAGAGTTTGGGAGTGACGGATGTCGGAAGGGATGGAATTCCATAGAGATGCGGAGCGGATTAAGAATGATCTATCGAAAGCTGTGGATCGATGGGGCGTTATATACAGATCAGAAGGCCGCGAGCGGGTGTTACGAGAACGAACGGAGGATTTGAATATAAGGAGATCAGAGATGTAGAACGGACATCGGGATTGGATTACTTGGTAGAGGAAGGATGCTAGGAAGTACTTACGGCGGAAGGAGGGGTAAAGCCACTTTAACTCTTTGTAAAATCGGGTGACAGAAGTGTCTCTGGATATCCCAAAGATGAAACGTATAAAGCAATTAAAACATTCGTTTTAGTTTTGCCTCGAGATCCCCAGAGACACTCCCATACACCACACAGCAATAGTCAAAGTGGGGAAATATTAAGGAGCTAACCAAAAGCTTAAGGGTTTCCATTGGAAGGAGAGGACGTAGATGATTCAGAAATTTTAATGTGGAAAATGTACGACGGGAGATTTCGGTAACATGTTTTTTCCAGGAAAGGGTTTGATCAAAGGTGGTGCCGAGGTTTTTAACGGATTGATGGAATTTTATTGGATTGTTATTCAGAAACAGAATAGGAATCGATGGAAGGGTCTTAAGGAGGGGATTAGAACCTATTACAATTGCCTTGGTCTTCTCAGCGTTCAAATTGAGCTTGTTCTCAGCTGCCCAAATGCTGATTCGATTCAAATCTTCTTGAAGCATTTCTGTGGCTAGTAATAGGTCGGAAGGAGGAAAGGATAGATACATTTGAACATCATCAGCATAGATATGGTATTGGGAATGATGGATGCTTAGAGGAAGGTCATTAATGTATACTGCGAATAGGGTGGGGGATAGTGATGATCCCTGAGGAACACCACAGGACATAGGTAAAGTCTTGGAAGGAGGTTGACCTGGGACAACTACATATTGTGAGCGGTCGGAGAGGAAGGATTTGAACCAGCGTAAAGCACTGTTGGATAAAGGAAGATCTTGTAGTTTGGTAAGGAGGATATTATGGCCAACTGTATCAAAAGCTTTAGAGAAATCTAGAAGGATTAGGATGGTTAATTTTTGGTGTTCTATGGCGGATTGGAGGTCGTGCGTTATTTTTAGGAGAGCGGACTGTGTTGAATAACCAGGTCGGAAGCCGGATTGGAGAGGATCAATAAGGGAACGTTCTTCTAAAAAAATTGATAATTGGTTTTGTGCAAGACGTTCCAGGGGTTTCGAAAGATTAGAAAGGAGCGAAACGGAACGGAAATCAGACGGTGAGGATGGATTTGAAATTTTATTTAATGGACGAATTAAAGCAGTTTTCCAAGGTGTAGGAAAAATGGAATTTTGAAAGGAAAAATTGTAGATATGATAGAATATTGGCATAAGGACGGGGAGACAGGATTTTATTAGTTTCACTGGGATATTGTCGGGTCCATAATCATTGGTCTGAGATTTAAGGATAGCTGTATGTATTTCATCATAGGAAAGGTGAGAGAAGAAGAAGCTCTCTGGGTTGAAATTATGATGGTTGATATCAGCTGCAGGAGAAGGATTAGAAGCAAAGGATATAAAATGATTGTTGAGCTGGTCCGGAGAAACAGAAAGGGGAGTGAAGTTATTGGATTCTGGGAGAGATAATTTTCGGATTATTTTCCATTTGGATTTGGAATCAGGAGCATTGGAGAGGGAAGTATGAATGTGGTAGGATTTAGCACGTCGAACAGCGGCCTGGGTTTCATTGCGAAGTTTTTTGAAGCATTCGTAATCAGCTGGTGTATGAGTGCGGCGAAATTTTCGCCTCGCTGCTTCTCTTCTTTTCATCATTTCCCTTATTTCAGGGGTTAGCCAAGGCGCAGTTGGACGACGTATCATTCTGGTTCTTAAAGGTGCATGGAGGTCTAGTATAGATTTAAGGTTTGAGGTGAGAGTGGATATCATAGGATCGATGGAATTATAGGAGTATATGGTATCCCAAGGAAATGATTCCAGATCTGGTTGAAGGGATTCGAAGGAGAGGTGGTTCAAACTACGATAGGAGATCACTTTAGGAATGAAGGATTTCACTGGTAAGTTATATGAGATCTGGATAAGGTCGTGTGAAGAAAGAAATGGAACCGGGTGCTGGGAGGATGAAAGGACCTTTAGAGGAGAGTCAGTAATGTGAAGGTCAAGCCAGGTGTCGGAGAATTGGGTATGATGGGTGGAGGAGTAAGGAACAAGGTAAAGATTCAGAGAATAAAGTAAGTTATCTAGGAAAGATTTATTATAGGATTCCGAAAGCATATTTGTATTGAAATCTCCTGAGATAATAACATTGGAATAACTGGAGACAAGTCTTGTAAGGGAGGATTCAAAAAGGTTATCGAATGGAACGTGAGGAGGTCGGTATACTATGGCATACAGGAGCGGTGATTTATTGGATGAGATTTCCACGAAAAGGTATTCAAGGTGGGGATAGTCAAAAGAAGGGGATTGGAGAAGGACTTTGACCTTGAGACTATGGTGTACATACAGCCCCACACCACCACCCCTGCGATCAGATCTATCGTGGCGGAGAAAGGAATAATTAATGAGGGATACTTGTGAGGAAGGAATGTAGGGTTTTAGCCAGGTTTCGGATACTGCAATGATATGATAAAAATTATCAAGAAAGTACAGTTGGAATTCATCATAGTGGGCAATAAGGGATTGTGCATTGACGTGACAGGATGTAAGGATATTAGTCATAACTAATGTGGAAGATGGGATACACGAGAAAAGGTTGGTGGAGGATAAGAAATAGGCTATAACTAATTTTTAAAATATGCATAATTTCAGAATTAATTAATGTAAAGTTATAAAATAGCATAAGGAGTAAAAAAATGAATGATCTATTAATAATTTTGATAAAATAATTGATAATTTAGAAAATAAAATAAAATGTTATAACTATAGCAAATAAAACATACAGATAACCGCTATAAAAATGAGGAGAGATAAGGTGAACACGATGATTTAAAGATAGTTGATAGAAAATATTGATAGCCTTCCAATGAAACAAACTAATATTTTTGTCCGTTAAGTATGAAATAAAAACAATAATTAGTAAAACAAAATTATCCTCGTTACAAATAATATAAAGTTCTACAAAAATAATTATAATGAGGAGACTTGACTTCTGAATTCAACTAAAAACATCTAAGTCAGATGATTTGCTGATTATGACCGCTGGATAACCGTCAGTCTTCCGACACCTGACCCTGCCCCCGCTGAACCATACATATTTTATATTGGCAGTTACCTTTTTTCTGGCGGGCTAGCCAGTAGAGGTGTCGGTTAGTGGACGTCATCGCCTCGCTGACGTAGACTCGGTGACTGTCATTATCATGCCAGCCCAGGTGTCGGGTAGAAAAGTCCCTTTTTACTTTTCGTTGCCGCACTAAGTCATCTCTCACAGTCCGTCGAACAAACCGAGCGATTATAGTCCCCGGTGTCCCCGCTTCTTTGGGCCTGAGACGAACCGCGTGATCGAGATCTCCCGGGCTGAGCTGGACGCCCAGGCCCGCGCCGACGCTGAGTATAGTGCCCATAACGGTCTCGCCTAGCCTCTCTGGGATACCTCGTATTTCCACGGTATTACTGAGGTTAATTTGTTCTGCGTTATTTAGACGGCCTTCTAAATCAACAATTTTGAGTTTTAAGGTATTATTTTCTAGGGTCAGTTTTTCGAGCTGACATTTTTGTTCTTCTAGTAAATTTTCTATTTTTCCTAATCTCTCCATATTCTGAAAGGACAGTTCGGTTTGTTTATCGAGAGTATTCTTTATGTCTTTGATTTCGTCAATTCCGTGAAGCTTAGCCTTCACTTCCCGGATCTTCTCCGCCAGCGCCCTCAGCAGGTCCATCATTGCACTAGCCTCCGATTGTGGTAATGGCCGTGATGATATCTCACAATCAGGGCACGTCCATTTTTTAAGTGATTCTGTGTCTGTAGCCTCTATTTTTATACACTTCATGTGATAAAAGTTTGTGCAAGTAGTACAGGCGAGCTTTAATTTGTCATCTCGTCCTGTTGATTTATTACAAATTTTGCAATTAACCATTATTAATAATTAAATTGAAAAATATACGTGACGAAATATAAATGCCAAAACAATAATAATAATACAATTTGTTTACGCGGAGTCTATGAGGATTAGGGCTTGTAAACAGGTTGTCCCCCACTACTGCTACACTACGGCTCACACTCAATATACTTAGTTCTTTGTTTGGTTTTTTCACTGTTTTTATATATTGTGGCAAAAATAAATCAAATTTTAGCGTTACCTGTTGGAGTTATTCAATATTGTTAAAGAATTTAACGGGAAACACTAAAATTTTCTATTGTAAATAGACGAAAGCACTGGAGAACAGAACAACACAACCTTACTGCACGAGATATACTCTAAGACTATATATATCCTAGTGGTTATTATATTATATATATATATATATATATATATATATATATACACACACAAATAAAATATGCGTCTGATACTTACTAAAAAGAGTTTAGTAGTTTCGACAATGTGTTCCGCCGGGCGGCGCCTGAGGCACTTGATCATCGAAAGAGAGTCCTCGACAGGACATCCTAGCTCTCTTGCCAACAAAAAGGATTTCTCTCTCACGTTTTCGGCTGATGCCCACATGTTCAGAGATGAACCACTGACCATAATGGCTGACTTGAACAGACCTGAAAACAAATTGAAATTATTGAAGATATATTCGTTAGCTATTATTGCAATTAGAGTTAATTTGGCGTAAGGAGTTGTCTAGGATTGGCTATGTTATAGTAAGAGGGTTACAGAATGGATATGCTTATTCAAACTAGAAGAGAGCAAGAAGGAGGTCGGTGCAAGCCGAGGTAGAAGCACTGACGGTACACCAGGATCTTGTCTTACAAGTCGTGTCTTACTGCACTCAATATGGGACGAACCCGCACCCTGCCACTAGCAGAGAGGATTGGTGCTAGGATGGAATTTCCCGAGAGGTAGAAGCTCTAAGAATAGAAGTTAAGAAGGAATAAGGATGGAAGTTGGACGAAAAGCAAGACATAAAGATAGAATATATCTTTATATTCAATATATAATATACAAATAGTTTCATATTTGTTGAATTCGGCCGGTTATCTTACCCTTGCTTAGAGGTGACAGTACATGATAGTGAACACTGGCTCCTCCCGCCGAGAAGCCTGCTATGGTGACGCTGTTGGGGTCCCCGCCGAAGGCTGCTATGTTCTGCTGGATCCACCGCAAGGCCAGAACCTGGTCCTTCATCCCGTTATTATCTGGGACTGCCGCGTCACCGGTGCTCAAGAAACCTGTAGACAAGAAAACGGGTAATTATGCGTATTTTATAAGCGGAACATTTTGTTCTGTAGGTTTATTCTTTCTTGAAGGTTTATAACTAAATTACATAGCGATTTAGCTTTTTTATAAACAGGAAAAAAATGTCTGTAACCAAAAAATAAAAACTTCTGAAATATAAGTAATAATATAGACATATTATATACCCTTGGAAAGAGAAATATTTTAGAAAAGTTAATATGCAATAGAAGAAATCGTACAAATCTATATAAACTTGTTCTAAGCTCAAAAAATTATGAACATATGTTATTGGCAAAGAGGGAGGTTATAATAGTTAAATTTACAGAATCGTGTAAGTCATTCCACTTAGTACGTAAGATTTCAGAAACGATATTACTTACCGTATCGTAACTAAGTTGTTACCATAAATGGTAAGTTCTTATAAACTAACATTGTTGTTAATTATTTCAAATTTAATACTATTTCATAAAAACGAAATGGGCTTCCAATGGATTTTTTCCAATGTAATTTTAATAGTTGAATTAAAATAATAAAAAACCGAATAAAATAGTCTGCCAGTGATTAAATTCCGATATTTTATTGATAAAAAACGGTTTTATATATATTGTAATATACCCATTTTTTATAATTATGGTATTTATTTATTTATTATTTGATTATTGTGTAATGCAGGCTAACTATAGGATAAAAGTAAAATTTTAATTTAAAAAATAGCTCCTATTTGTATGTTTACAAACATAACGTCCATTTTGGATGCTAAGAAAAAAGGTCCCTGGCAGGTAGGATAGGGTAAAAAAGATACTTACCAGGTAAAGGTCAGGTAGTCTCAGTTCAAGTTATGATCTGAGAGAGGAAGGAGCTGCTGCTGAATATAAAGAGGGATCTTGGTTAGCCTTCATATTGTTTGTGTTATTATTTTGTAAGTTATTATTATGATTATTTTTAAATATATTTTTTAATTGAAATTTATAACTGTACAAAAAATACATCAAGTAAATATGCTGTAATGTTATAACACATGGAATGAACATGAAGAGAAACTGCCCATTGGCAGCACTTTTTGGTAGTGAGTCTAAACAAGAAGGTCTCGAGGCCATCTTCTTTTCAGACGCCTCGGAGGATTATCAGGAATGGAAGAGGATGCAAGGATTGAAACTAATGGATTAAAGTGGGAGTGGAGTTTTTCATGGAAGGTGTGATACCTGGTACGGGCCAAATCAGCAACATATGGAAAGGAGCGTTAAGGATTTTGCGAAGGATTTTGGATTATAAGGATTGGATACGGGAAGAGTTTGATGGTTTAGTAGAGCCCCAAAGCTCTACTCCGTAAGTCCAGATAGGCCTTGTGATGGTCATGTAAATGAGTCTTTTGTAGTTAAGTGAAATTTTAGAGCGTCTGTCTAGTAAGTTTTGGAGTAGCCGAAATCTTCGTGCAGTTTCTTGTCTCTTCAGTGTTGTATGCGGATTCCATGTAAGTCGTTTGTCAAGCAGGAGTCCTAAATATCGGATCTGTTCAACCGGGACAAGCGGAATATCATTAAAGGACACTGTAGGGTAGGATGTCATAGGTTTCCGACGAAGGGTATAGGTAATTTGTTGGGATTTATTGGAATTGATTTTAATTCTCCAATTCTGACACCATACCTCAAGGTCTCTGATGTGGGATTGGAGAGTTTGAGAGGCTATTGTAGGATCGTTATTAACCGATATCACGCAGGATTATTATGATTAAAAAAGTTATATAAATGATCACGTGCCTGATTGTCAAGAAGCCATAATATATATACCCTCAGAGTAAAATGAGTAATAATGAAGTATATATTGTGATAATTTATTTTTTTCTTAAAAGAATAATTTTTTTAAAATAAGCATATTATAATATATATATTATATTATATATATATATATATATATATATATATATATATATATATATATATATATATATATATATATATTAGCTGTTGCTCGCGACTTCGTCTGCGTCAATTTCCGTTATTATGATCGCTATTAAAAGAATATATTGGGTTGTCCGGAAAGTTGGTAAAGATATTTGGACAAAATTAAAATTGATGAACAGCTTAAAATTTATTCATTTAATCTACAAAATAGTTACCACCGTTAGCGATTGCCCTTTCCCAATGGCTTGCAAGGCCCATTATCCCTTTTTTTCTAAAAATCACTGCCCTTACTCCTGAAGAACTATAAAAAGACCGTTTTGACGTCATCTTCTAAAATGTAGGATTTCCCTAGTAAACAATATTCGAGGGAACGGAAAATATGGAAATCCGAAGGAGCAATGTCAGGAGAGTACGGCGGGTGAGGTAAAACCTCCCATCTGAAGCTTAATAACTTTTGCCAAGTCCTTAAAGACACATGGGGTCTAGCGTTGTCTTGGTGGAATAGCACTCTTTTCCGATTTGCCAACTCTGGCCGTTTCTCTTCGATTGCTGCCTTCAAACGATCTAATTGAGCGCAGTAAAAGTCCGTATTTATAGTTTGGTTTTGTGGAAGGAGCTCAAAATGTACGGGTCCCTTCTAATCCCACCAAATACTAAGTATTATCTATCTTGGATGCAAGCCGGCCTTTGGTGTAGCGAGCGGCGTCGTTCCAAGCAACCCCCAAGATTTTTTTCAGCTGGTGTTGATGTAGAGAATCCATTTTTCGTCACCAGTAACAACTCGTTTCAAAAATGGATCCTCCGCATTTTTTTTAATTTTTCAGCATCAAATCACAACATGAAATCCTTTTAATTAGATTCCTTTCACTGAGCTCGTGGGGAACCCAAACGTCGTAACGGCAGACCCGGCCTTCTTTAGATGATCAAAAACGGTCGAATTGCAGGCTCTTAACTCCGCAGCTATCTCACGGACATTAATTCGTGGATTGTTTGTGATGACTGTCATATTATCCTCGATGTCAAGAGTTGAACTCTGGCCAGCCCGGGGTTGGTTATTCCAAATTGAAATCTCCTGATCTAAACCGCGAAAACCACTTCTGAACCGATTGAATCGCTGTCATACACGAATCTTTCTTGCAGTTTGGGATGCTTTTTTACCTTTTTTAATAATGAACAGCATAATATGCCGAAAATGAACCGAACCGTCGCTCATGTTGGTTTGCAATAAATACTACTGAGCCTTGATAAAGACGAATTTAGTGTGTAAACATAGCTAATTCCATGAGGATTAAAGGCATATAAATAAGCATTAGCTTCGTGATTTATTTTCAGTGGACAAAATAAAAAGTAAATTTTATTTTAAAAATTTCTACGAACTTTTCGGACAACCCAATATTTTAAAGTACTTCTGCGTAAATGATATTTTTGGTTTTATTTTCTTGTGGCAGAATATGTAAATGGTTTTCTCCGCAACCCGATCTTGACGTAAATCGATGCCTACGTGTTGAAATATTTGCCCATGTGATTTATTAATTGTTTCGGCAAAAGATAACTTAACGGGAAATTGAATTATTTTAAAATTTAAAGGTAAATCATTTGGAATCATTGGGATGCGAGGTTAATTTCTCTCGTTTTTTCCTAGATTTTAGACTGATTCTTATACCCACAAAAAGAATTTTTTAATTTGGACCAGTAGTTTCTGAGATTAGCGCGTTCAAACAAACAAACAAACAAACTCTTCAGCTTTATAATATTAGTATAGATATATATGTACAAAATATATATATTTTTATGCTTTTTACTTTCACTTACCTATATATGAAATATATAGTAAGGGAAAGTATTGCGATCGTGAAAATTTTCGGATTCCAGTTTTCAACAGAAATACACGTATTAGGGTCCCGTGAGTCTTTATAACCAAGTCCCGCAAAAAGGTCTGTGTGTCGTAACTATAGCGCAAAAACGAGAAGTCGTGCGAAACTGAAATTTCATATTTACGGCTACTATCAGCCCGAGATGTTACTGCAACTTTTTTCACTAACATCGGCTGACCGGAAGTTCTACTTTATCAGTTATACTACCTGACATCGCAGAGGCTCAGGACCAACTTTTTACGTCCCCTCCGAAGGGCGGCATAACTAAGGATTTTTTATCGCTCCCATTAATTGATTGAACTCGTGACCTTTGGCATATAAGGCTGTTATGCTAGCCAATATGCTACAGGTGATCCCTCTTAAACAATTTATTTTCATCTTTAACTGTATTTAGACATTTTTAAATTGATTTTATCAATGGAGGTAAGTGGAAGTCGTGTGTTGCGCACCTAAGATTTTTGTAACTTATTACATAATGGTTATAACATTTTATTATATATATTTTATAACAGAAGCAAGTAAGCAGTTAGACTTCGAAACGATTGTTTGTTTATTTATTTAACGCCACTTTATGCAACTATGGCTGATCGGACGATGCTACAGTGGGTGTCCTAAATTCTACGTATTCAGTTTTAATTAGGATAAGGATCTTTCAGGAGTACATGACATCGCACAGGCTCGGGACCACCTATTAACGTCCCCTCCGAAGAACGGCATAACTAAGGATTTTTTGCTCCCATTAAAAAGGACCCCCTGCGGGTTTGAACTCGTGACCTTTGGCATAGGAGGCTGTTATGCTAAACACCCAGCTACAAGTGATCCCGAAACGTTATGATAATATTGTAATATCGTGATGATAAATAAATGGTTTTAGAAGAAAAGTGTTCTAATTTTAATTTTGTAAATAAATATTTACTCTTCTTGTTTCATAATTTTGAAAAAAAAAAAAAAAAAAATGTTTACGTTGAGGCATCTAAACGATGAATGTCACACTTGAACCCTTTGGGACATGTTATGCAAGCATAGTCACAATAGCTAACATCTTCTTCATTAAAATGTTTCCAAGATAAGTATTAGTACAGTTATATTCTGTAGATAAGGTTGTACTTAAATGATAATTTACGTCTAATTGTAAGGTTGCAACATAATAAGCAACCGAATATATATGAGAATATAAAATTCATGAGAGAGAGAGCCTTGGCTTAGAGCTATAGCTCCCAACAAATATTTTTCGCGGACCCCTTCATTCATACAATCATTTCAATGGCAAGGACACCCTAGATCCTAAATATTATCTCTCTCTCTCTCTCTCTCTCTATATATATATATATATATATATATATATATATATAGATATATATATTTAGATTTTCAGCGGGCTATACGTATTAAGTAAACCTAGTTGAGATGTGTTTGTCGGAAACATTCCATAAAGTTAGAATCGGTCATAATTACTCCGAGAGATTTGAGGTGCGATCGGGTTTGAAACAGGGTGACTCCCTTTCACCTGTGTTATTTAATATAGCTTTAGAATATGTCATAGAAAAGGTGATGTGTACCGAGAAAGGCCTAAATATGGGTGACAAGATTCCGGTTTTGGGGTATGCCGATGATTTAGTACTGCTAGGTGAAGACACGGAAACCATACAACTAAACACAAGTGTGTTAATAAAAACCGGTAAAGAAATAGGACTCGAATTAAATACCGATAAGACGAAATATATGATTAGTAGCAGAAACGGTGTCGATCTTGGTGATATTGATGTATCAGGGCATACTTTTGAACACGTAGAGAAATTCAAGTATTTAGGTTCAATTATAACTAGAAAAAATGAAATCCAGGATGAAATAAAGTCCCGGTTAAAGGTGGGAAATGCGTGTTATTATTCAGTTGCTAAGTTACTTAGTTCGCGGCTTCTATCTAACAACTTAAAGGTTAGAATTTATAAAACTATTATTTTTCCAACGGTTCTTTACGGATGTCAAACGTGGCCGCTTACTTTAAAGGTTGAACAACGGCTTAAGGTTTTCGAAAATAAGGTGCTGCGTAAAATATTTGGTCCGAAGAGAGATGAGGCCACTGAGGAGTTTAGAAGGTTGCAAAACGCGGAATTGCGGAACTTGTATCCTGTGAATATAATTGAGCTGATTGCATCGCGGAGACTCAAATGGGCGAGTAAAGTTGTTGGGCTCGATGACGAGCGGATTCCGAGAAAGTTGGTATTTGCTGATCCGACTGGTAGGCGTCCGAAAGGTAGGCCGAAGCGTAGATGGGAGGATTGCGTTAAGTCTGATCTCGGGAGCTTGGGCTTGAATGGTGAACATTGGACGAGTCTGTGTAGGCGGAATTCGGTGGTATCGGCATCGAATCTTCGGGTTCGCTAAGCCTATTATTATTATTATACGTATTCAGTCCATCGCGGGCGAAATACCTCTGAAACTCCATATTCTAAAAATGGCCAAGGTAGGGAAATGAATATGAAAACGCTGAAAATGATTACACAATGGTTTATTATTTCCAAATAACAATATTGGAGTATAACTGTTTATATGGCTGTTGATAGGCAATTAAGTAATATGAAAAGCACTAATTTTCATTTTTCAAAACACAATATCTAGGCTGGTTGTTAACCAAATTCAATGATTCTTTTTTCATTTGTTTCAAAATATTTTGGGAGAATAGCACTGGGATATCCTGGAATCCAGTGTATCGTCAAAAATAACTGAATTATGAGCGTATTTATGTGAAAAACATCGATTTTTTTGCTCTTTTATATAATTACTCACGGTTTTATGGTTAAAAACACTCATAAATTTTTGTTCTATCTTAAAAAATAACTGAGTTATTCAATAAATTATTTTAATTGGCCGCCATTTTAAAACTAACCAGCTGATATCAACGTCTAGTTGTTAGGATCATCGTTGAATGGACTAGTATTTTTGTGGCGAATTTAAAAAAAATTGGTCCAGTAGTTTCGGAGAAAAAGTAGTTTTCGGACGGCGCACAGTGGGCAATATGACCGATTTAATAATAATAATAATAATAATAGGCTTACCGAACCCGAAGGTTCGATGCCGATTCCACCAAATTCTGCCTACACAGACTTGTCCAATGTTCACCAATCAAGCCCAAGCTCCCGAGATCAGCCTTAACGCAATCCTCCCATCTACGCTTCGGCCTACCTTTCGGACGCCTACCAGTCGGATCAGCAAATACCAACCTTCTCGGAATCCGCTCGTCATCGAGCCCAACAACTTAACTCGCCCATTTGAGTCTCCGCGATGCAATCAGCTCAATTATATTCACAGGATACAAGTTCCGCAATTCCGCGTTGTGCAACCTTCTAAACTCCCCAGTGGCCTCATCCCTCTTCGGACCAAATATTTTACGCAATACCTTATTTTCGAAGACCTTAAGCCGTTGTTCATCCTTCAAAGTAAGCGGCCACGTTTCACATCCGTAAAGAACCGTTGGAAGAATAATAGTTTTATAAATTCTAACCTTTAAGTTTCTAGATAGAAGCCGCGAACTAAGTAACTTAGCAACTGAATAATAACACGCATTTCCCACCTTTATAAATATACGAAAAAATGATGAACACTAATTAATTTTTTAACACGATTGGCGAGCGTACAGTGGTCAAACATCAAATTTATTTGCTAAAATCTAAAACTTCTCTATATTTTACGTTTGAAGTCCCAGAATACGAGAAAAATAATATAAAAAATCTAATTATGGCTCGAAGTTGCTTAAAACTGCTAATAGATGTATTTTATACCATTTAGAAAATTCTTGAAATTGTAGATTGTAAAACTTTTGATTCGGAGTGTTATGTCGGAAAAAAAATATGTATCACCCAAAACGCAAAAAATCGCAAAATTTCTTGGTAATATTTAAAGAATACAAGGATTGATGAAACAAATCCTTGGGGTAACTTGGGGGTTATATAGTTTTTCGTTATTGAATAAGGGCATAACATTTACAAATTGCTAAATTAACTCAATTTTTAAAATAACAATTTATACTCAATAACGAGTTTAGAAATATAATGCCTAACCTGTCTTAGGAATGCCCATTGTTAAATAAAAGCAAAAAGACTTTGCTCTAAATACACCTTGAACAGAATAAATGACCATCGAATAAAAATAATCCCACTGTCGGTTATTTGGCACTTGTGCGAACAGGAATGATTCACTCATTTACTATTTATTTGTAAACACGGTATGGTGGGAAATATTAGCATTATGGTAGACTTGTCTTTTGTCCACCTAAATTGGTGATTTGGCATACTGTGCGGCGGATAAACGGATTTATTTTTATTCGTTATTAAGATTCTACGCATCTTGAAACGTACGCTCTCAAATTTTGAGCAGGAGTAATTTTTTTTTTTGGTCGATTACAAAGGTTTATTATTGAAAATAATAAACCAAAAAAGAACCATGCTCCAGTTTAGTTCAATTTGGAAAGAATGAAAAACTAAAATTTAATGTTAAACCTGGCAGTCGGTTCTAGAATTATTTAAAAGGAGTAAAAAAATCCTTCGTGCTGTCCTTCAGAGGGAACGTAAAATGGTTACCCAGAGTCTGTGCTAAGTCACGTATCCGTTGTAGATACCCACGTCAATTAAGCCTCGATAGACCAAATTTAGGGCTTAGTGAATCTGATCAGTTCACACAGCTTAGAATTTGAAAAAATTTGTCGTATTTTAGCAATCTTTGATAATGATACGAATTTTCATCTTCCTTCAAGCAGAAACTGCAAGTTGGTGAGGCTACAAACCCCATATTATGAAGATGCTTATGATAATAACAGTGTCCCGTGTATAGCCCTGTCGCCATCCTCAAAGTTATCCTGTCCACCGAGAGAAGAGTGTGACTTCTCTCTTGGCAGGGTCCCTCCAAAAATATCACAAATGATAGAATGAATCCATTATAGCCTGTTTTTTTTGCCAGCCTTGATCAGACTTGATTTTACAAATATGCTCAGGTGTGGAAGTTATCTTAGCTATTGCTATGTTGAAAATGTTTAAATTAATGTATTGAATAATTGAAAATAAAGACAATACACTTATATTTTAACAGAAAATAATTCACAACAAACGTAACACTCTAATTCCAACTTGTAACTTTTTTTTTTTTCTCTTTATATGTATATTCACGCATGTCAGAATGTATCTGACAATCAGCAAATGTGCTGTACATATTGAGATCAGGCATTGTAGGCATGAAGAAGGAAAATGCCCAGCAGCACCCCTTCCATGGCTTTATTTTAGGAGAGGAGGTCCCTCATCCAGCTTCTTTTTAGCCTTCTTCTGACTGGCATTTCAACTATTGACATGTCGTTAATCAGTTTATTGTCGTGTCCGTTAAGTTTACTGTGACAACGAGTATAGAGTGTTCGTATATGTTGGCCAACTGTTGGTTGTTGTAAGTCCGTATGTAGGGTTCTGTTGTTTACGTACCAAGGAGCTGTCGTTATCAGTCTTAAAATTTTGGATTGAAATGATTGCAGTTTCTGTTCTGTGAGTCTTTTTTACTGAACCAAAATTCTGTGAAGCGTAAGTCCATATTGGCTTAAGAAGGTATACGCATACCTCCTGTATTCAGTTTCTGTCTAATTTTTAATTTTGGTGGTTTAGATAAAAGTGAGTATAGTATTTTAAGTCGGTGGTTAAGAGTCTGTCTTTTCATCTTGACATGTGGGCCCCAAGTCATCCTTCGATCGAGTGTCAGTCCTAGGTAATATACAGAGTTGGTCTGAGGAATTTGGTTGTTGTCGATAAAAATTGGTGGGCGTTTTGTCGTAGTGTTAACTTGTAACTTAACATATGTTTTCTTCTATATTTATTTCTTATTAATAATCAAAATAAAAATAACAACTCTCCGCGACTTAATATAAAACATAATGGGAGAAGTGTGTTGGTCTCCTATGATGTCTTTGTGATCTGCGAAGAGGCGGGTTTTCTTATTGACCGTCTACATCCGCTGCAGTTGTAGGACCGGCAGCTACAGGTTCAGGTTCAGGCTCAGTTGTTGAACTATTAGATGTTTGCCGGAGTTGTTTGTCCCAGAAGATAACGTTATTACCGTTTTTCATACTTGGTGCTCCCTCTTTAGAAGGATGTACTCCTGGCAGTTCTGGTATGTATACCAGGCGCAATTGATCTATGTGTCGCTTTAGAGTATACCCATCTCCGTCTAATATGATTAGATAATGTAATTTGCCATATGTTTTCTTGTGTCAGATATTTTCTTGTTATCACAGTTCATTAGAGGCCTAAGCGATCAGTCTATGAGCCAACATTTGTTATTACATAACAGCTATATAGGCTCTCTAATGCTTGAGTGACCAGACACCCGATAAACCCGAAAATACTCAGCAGAAAGAGTGTTAGGATTTCTTTTACACTCTTCCACTAATTTGGACCAAGTCATGTAGCTAACTAAAGCTGTGTCTCTCCCCTTCTAAAATTATGTTTTGAGCACAGATGTTTATTGTCATTCCTTGAGCCTTTATAGAGTGGAACCTAAAAACCTGGAGAAAAGTCAGGCTGCTGAGCCTGATTTGACTAGTACGAATTACAAAATAAAACTAATTATGAGTTGTCGAGGAGGTAAATGAATGAAACTAAAAATCTAATATACTAGATAACTGACCTAATGGGCCGAGGCGGTAGTTGAAGGTGACGAAGACAACATCCCTGCCAAGGAGGTAGTCTTCTCTCATGTCCAAAGAGCTACCAACCGAGAACGCTCCTCCGTGAATGAAAGCAATCACGTCCAAAGGTTTCTCGCCTGCTGCTTTGTTCGGGTTCAACTGTAATCAAACATAAAGTGTTAACATGATGGTACTAAGACTAATCCAGATTTTACTCTATAATTCTTTGGTTAAGAGTATCTGATACATTCTAAACTTGACAATAATAATATTGGGTTGAAATTAATGTTTTTAAAAGATTCTGATTTGGCATGTCCATAGGAAGATGGTCGGCATCTAACATTTGACCTGATCGGCGTCGATTCTTACACCTGATCGACTTATCGTCCTAAGTTATTACGCGCCCGAGAAATGATCCAAAGCAAAGAAACACACGTTTTTAACGTTTCAACTGCCTACGTTAGTTGAGCTTTTTCCCTATTATAGAAATTGTCATCTGTCTCTTGTCTTGATTATCTTTTTCATTGTCTTATTTTTTTTTTGGGGTTCCCCCTTCCTGCCATTGCTGGCATACGGGGTTAGCAGTGGTGGGTTAGCACGGTAGGGAAATCATCGAAGAATACACAAATGCGTGCGCCCACCACTGCCAACAAAATACCTTTATTTTTTTTTTAAACATTTCTATGGTGCTACCCAGTGGACGGCTGTCCACCTTTTTGGTGAGGTAGCACCTTATGCTGCATCCATCCGGCAGTGGTGTCCAGCCCTCCTGGCCACAGCATCCGTCCGGTGGCGGCGTCCAGCCCTCCTGGTCAGCCGCATCCGTCCGGTCTCCTCTCTCTCTGATCTCCTGGCTGCTTCACTGGTGGCTCGTTGAGGTCGGGTGGTCGGCCAAGGGAGAAGTGCGTCGGTCCGACCACCTCCTTCCACCCGTAAATGAAATCCTTGAAGAAGGAGAAGTTCTCCTTCTCCATCAGGCGGGGGAAGTCCGTCTCGACGAGGGCGAAAATCCCGGTATGCCTCGACAACCTGGCACGGTGTCCTTCCATCACAGTGCAGGAAATGATGATGTGTTCCGCTGTATCAGGGACTCCGCAGGTGGGGCACCGGGGGTCGATCTCTCTCCCATGCTTTTGCAGCTTTCAGCGGAACCCACCATGTCCTGTGAGGATCTGCGAGAGCCAGTAGTCCGGGAGGACCCATGTGGCGTTTAATCTTGACTGGATCGTGCCTAGATCTGACGTAAGTTCTGCAAGTGTTTTATGAGGGTCTTCTTTCACAGCTTTCTTAAAATCTTCCTCCTCCTTTGATGTTTGATCTCTTCCAGAAGAAATTTTTGTAAACCAATGACGAATGGCTCTTTCGTTGGAACTTTCTTCACCAAACGCATGATCAGGATAGCAGAATAACCAAGTATGGGATGTTATAATCTTAAATGGGCTGCGCTTATCTAACACCTAAAGGATGAATAGATTGAGGTGGTATGGGTACGTGAACACGCACGTAAAAAGGTAGCCACAGGTAAGGTAACGTAGCTACACGCAAAAAGGGATGGAAGTCTCCGAGAGAGCGATGGAAGGACAAAGTCCTGGAGGATTTGCGGTGGAGGATAGAGAAATGTGGAAGGCTAAGCAGAGACCAACCAAGAACCAATTCGGTATGTAGTGCCAGAAAGAAAAGAAGAGATGTATGCCCACTTTGGAAAATAACATAACATCCCAAATGGAGGATTAAAAAATGCTTATTAAGATGGAAAGATTATGATTTAAAAAATCGGACATTTCATGTGTTACAACCCAACACGTTCATAACAAGATGATAACCAGAATGATGGTTTAGTAAAGTTTTTTATTATCCCATATTCTTAATTTTTCGTATTTATTACTGATTTATTCCTTTTTTTGTAACCTCTATACATTTTAAGGAAATGAGGTGTTCTTAAATTTTTAAAAAATAATTTTTAAACAGAAAAATATCGTGACGAGGCTCGCTTCTAGCTGAAAGATTTCCTTTTTTTTTTTTTTTTTCTGTAGGCTTAAATCACTTGGGTCATTTTCGCCTTAAATCAAGGATTAAATATTATAGTTTATTGTACAAGTCTGTCTGTCGTAGGAAGTCAAAAAGTTTTGCAGTTGTTTGTATGTTGTCTTGTAAAACGGTTGGTAAGTCAGTGTCAATTGCAATATGAGCTCTTTGAGTATCTAAGCCCTACACTCTGTCAAAACTTGTTTAACAGTAACCGGGCAACCGCATGTTGGGCAATCAGTAGGAGGTTCCCGTGCCATGAGATGACCGTGAGTTAGTCGGGTGTGCCCAATACGCAGGCGCGCCAGGATAACCTCTTCCCTTCGCTTTTGTCGTAGGGCCGAATGCCAATGGGAGATGTCCCTTCTTATTTCCCTTAACTTGTTTTCCGTAGTGTAGTGCCAAATTTGTCCCCACTTCGACCGAATCCGATGCTTGATTACAGAAACATAGTCGCCAACAGGCACCCCAATAAACGGAGTACCATCTGTTATTGCTTCTTTGGCTGCTCGATCTGCGAGTTCATTGCCAACTATACCGCAGTGGCTCGGTACCCAGACGAAAAAAACTGAATTATTAGAATCTATTGTGGACTGCAATGATAAAAGTATATTTTGAATAAGAGAGTTGGTGGAGAAAGGCTGTTTCAAGCTGAGCAGGGCCGATAAGGAGTCTGTGCAAATAATCCTGGTTGTTTTAGTTGGATGAATATCACTTAAAATTTTATAAATTCCAAGTAGTTCCGCGGTGTAGTTGCTACAGAGTGGAGAAAGGGAAAATAGATGTTGTCTGCCCTCACACACGACCGATGCTCCCACACCTAAGGGACTCTTAGAGCCATCAGTATATACGTAATCAGCAACACCGAGTCTATCTTGAAGTTTTTGAAATTCCTGCTTATATGGACAGGAAGATGTCCTTTAAATTAAGTCTTAAGATAGGCTTAAATCTTATTCTGTTATTGCAACAGCATTTTGTCACAGTTTTGTGGCTGGTGGAGGTATTGAGCTAGAAACTAGCGGATTGGCAATTTGTTTTGTAGTTTAAAAAAATTTGACCTGACGTCGCTTAATGAATTTTTGTGTTTTGGAACAACACAACTGAACTACTGTTGGATAGTTTAAAATTGTATAGACATGGAGAGCCTTTTCCTTCCAGAGTCAACTGTTCCAGTATATTCTTTTGACGGCGTGAACGTGTTATAAAATCCGACATTTCATGTATTACAAACTACAACAATGTACAAGAATGGTTGAGCAGAGCTTTTGGGGATTAATTAAAACCATTCTTCTCGTATCCAATCCTTACAAACCAAATCTCAATGCTCCTAATAAACTCATCTATAGTAGCCTTAATGTTATATATGTTTTACGTTGGCCCAAACGAAGTACCATTCCTTCTGAGAGAAACACCATTCCCATTCTAACTCAATAGTAGTTTTCATAGAAAAGTTTTCTCTTCAATTCTTGATGATCCTCAGAGATGGCCAAAATAAAATTGGCGAAAGATCTTCTGACTTGAAATATTATTGGAGTGCTGCCGATGGTTAGTTTCTCTACATGTACATCATGAGATCATCTCCTATGTTCAATATATTTACTTTATGTGTTCATATTACTACCGTTTTAAATCCTAATAAATATAATTAAAAATAAAAACAAATTGAGGTTTTGTTAATGAACCATTAAAATACTCACCCTAGGCGTGAATACGTTGATGTAGAGGCAGTCTTCTGATCCTTCCATCTTAAATGGCTCTCGAATATAGAAATAGTACAACTGGAGGCATTTCGGTCCAGCTTTAGTTGCGTTGTAAATTCCTAGCCAGGAATCTGCTGCTTCTGGTGCCTGTAAAATAATAATATAATATATATATATCTACAAAATTGCGTTAAATAAAAAAAAGCTTGTATGATTATTTTATATTATTATGATATTTAACCTAAAACATGTTTTTCCAATGAAACTATTTTATTTTAATATTAATAATAGGCTTATCGAACCCGAAGGTTTCGTGTAATTTAAAAACGTGTATTTCCGTTGAAAACTGGAATTCGAAAATTTTCACGATCGTAATACTTCCTCTTACTGTATATAGTAAGTGAAATTAAAAATAAAATATTTATAACCCTAATAGTATAAGAACCTTTGTTATTCTATAGTTTTTGGATACAGTCAAGTTTTCTTTAAATTGGAAAATTAAATTTTCCGTTATCTGTGCTTCACTTTAAAAAACAAATAAACTTAACTAATTTTGATTTCTGTTTTTTTATTCAATCCGATGATTATATATGATAATGAATAGAAGTTATAAAATAAACATAATTTCTTGCTAATTGCACTTATATATATAAATATAATATGACTTGCTTGTTGATGTTTGATCGGATGTTACACTGTAAACTAAATGGGATTCATAAGAAACTTAATTTAAAATTTACTTTCATTAGAAACATAAAATAGTTATGAACCTAATAGGTTAGAATAATAATAATAATAATAGGCTTACCGAACCTGAAGGTTCGATGCCGATACCACCTAATTCCGTCTACACAAACTGGTCCAATGTTCTCCGCTCAAGCCCAAGCCCCCAAAATCAGCCTTTCGGACGCCTACCAGTCGGATCAGCAAATTACCAACTTTCTCGGAATCTGTTCCTCATCGAGTCCAACAATTTGTGTCTCCGCGACGCTATCAACTCAATTAATTCACAGGATACAAGTTCCGCAATGTGCAACCTTCTAAACACCCCAGTGCCCTCATCTCTCTTCGGACCAAATATTTTACGCAGTACCTTATTTTCGAAAACCTTAAGCCGTTGTTCATCCTTCAAAGTAAGCGGCCACGTTTTACATCCGTACAGAACCGTTGGAAGAATAATAGTTTTATAAATTCTAACCTTTAAGTTATTTTATTTATTTATTTATTTAACGTCACTTTATGCTACTATGGCTAATCGGACGATGCTACAGTGGGAGTCCTAAATTTTGCCTATCCAGGTTTTATTAGGATAGGGATCTTTAACGATACCTGACATCGCACAGGCTCGGGACCACCTTTTAACGTCCCCTCCGAAGGACGGCGTAACTAAGGATTTTTTACTCCCATTAAAAAATCCTAGGACCACCTGCGATTTGAACCCTTTGAAATAGTAAATTTCAAGGATTTAATAAAATTTTAAGGATATAACCTTTAAGTTTTTAGATAGAAGCCGTGAGCTAAGCAACTTAGCAACTGAATAATAACACGCATTTCCCACCTTTAACCGGGACTTTATTTCTTCCTGGATTTCATTTTTTCTTGTTATCATTGAACCTAAATACTTGAATTTCTCTACGTGTTCAAAAGTATGCAATGATATATCAATATCACCAAGATCGCCACCGTTTCTGCTACTAATCATATATTTCGTCTTATCGGTATTATTTTATTTTAAACTCGTTTTTTTATCATTGAAGAAACCTTGGCTTAATCGATTTTGATTAAACTCGCGGCATCAATGTAATAATTCCATGCGCTTCAATTTGCTCTAGGTTTGCATTCTGATTGAAATAGTCTGACAGGGCTTAAATACTGATATTTTAAAAATTTTCTTCCTCTAAAGTACCTGTAATTTTGTTAGATTCTATAAAAAAAAAAAAAGGATCTTTAACGAGTACCTGACATCGCACAGCTCGACCATTAGTCCTCCGAAGCGGCGTAACTAAGGATTTTTACTCCATTAAAAATCTAGACACCTGGATTAACGTGACTTTGGCTTGGAGCTGTTACTACCACCCAGCAAAGTGATCCTTTTTTTATGTAGATCTTGGTTTTATTAAATATAAGAACAATATAATATACTGTTGGAAAGCAAAAGGATTTTAGGAAAAAAAAAAAAAAAAAAAAAAAAAAAAAAAAAAAAAGATCTTATGTAAAAAATTATAAAATTTAATGGAGAGTGATAAAAGTGATTAAATTAACCGAACTTGTCGATAATTAATGTTATACATTATTTAATTAAAGACATGTTTCTATTAAAACTCAATGTTTTTAATTATTTAACAGTTTATTTTCATCTCTAAAAACTGTATTAAAAATTGTGCTCGCAACATACGATTTTCACTGACCTCCGTAGTCAAAATAAATTAATGAATTTTTAAATACATTTTGAACTAAAAATAAATTGTTAAAGAATTAATTAAATTGGTATTCAATAGAAACATGTGTTTTATTAAATGATCCATTATATTATTAATTGTCGACAATCAGTTTGTTTTATCGGCTTTTCATCACTCTCCGTTAACGTTTACTACTGTATGTATAAGATAATATTGTTATCTTATATATACAATAGGGGCTCTACTGATCCATCAAATTCTTCTCGTATCCAATCCTTACAATCCAAAATCCTTCGTAAAATCCTTAACACTCCTTACTTATAATTCCTTACGAATAAGCTCATCCATAAAGACTTTAAATGTTCTATATGTTACTGAATTAGCCGGAACCAGGTATCAATCATTCTATGAAAAACTGCATTTCCACTCTAATCCACTAGTTTCTATCCTATCATCCTCTTCGATTCCTGAAAATCCTCCGAGGCGTCTGAAAAGAAGATGGTCCCGAGACCTTCTAGTTTGAAATATTTTTAGAGTGCTGCACTAGAGTGCATAAGTCAGATATCAATTCCAATACTCATAAAGAAATCAAATATTGTTAACACGCGTTACCTAGCAACAGAGAGGCAAAAACTTGGAAAAAAATGATCACAAGTTCGAGTCTCGGTCTGTCAGGGGCTTTTATCTCAGCATTTATCCCCCGCCTTCATCCCCCGGGCTCGAGAAACCCCCGTATAGGCTTCAAAGTCGAGGTAAGGGTGAACAAAAAAAAAAAGAAAAAAAAAGTTAAGTGAAAATAAATTGAGAATCAATTACTTAAATATGAAACTAATACAAGACAGATATTTATTCCAATACTTATAAAGAAATCAGATATTGTCCATTGTGTAATGCGAAGTTACTTCTGTCCTTACAGCCAAGACAAATGTTAGATTGATGACCAATTTTAAGGTTGCAGTTCTGCTGTAGCAGTCACATGTCAGTGATCAAATGCAATGATATCACTTAAAAATGTTGAATTTGTATGTGTACAGCATGTCATTAAAATAAATGCTTTACATGTATTTTTCATAAAAACAATTTAAAAATAATTTCCCAGCTTGCTGACCCTGTGGACCACGAGTTGTAAACTACTGTTATAGAGGATATTCAAATATTTACAACCAACAATGTTATCTTTAAAATGTTTAAGACTCATATTAGAATTGATACATATAAAATTTAAAGATGGGCAGTCATATAGAGGAAAAGGTTATGTATTAACGACCTAATCAGTTTATTTGTTTATTTATTTAACGTCACTAATCGGACAATGCAACAGTGGAAGTCCTAAATTTTGCCTATCCAGGGTTAATTAGGATAGGGATCCTTAACGAGTACCTGACATCGCACAAGCATGGGACCACCTTTTAACGTCCCCTCCGAAGTACGGCATAACTAAGGATATTTTACTCCCATTAAAAAATCGTAGGACCACCTGAGGGTTTGAACCCATGACCACAGCGACAATTTGGATGTTTGTTTGCTAACATGGCATCAATTTTGGAAGTTTGTATACAAACATAGATTCTTGATTTTGGATGCTATGTATATAGACACAGGACAAACTCTTGTAAAAAAGCAGGTAGCAATAAAAAAGGAAAGGAGAAAATTAAGAACTGCTGATCTAAAAATAATGTTAGTCGGCACGTTATTATATTATTATTTTTTATAAGTTTAATTATAATTAGATATTAAATGAAATAGTATACCTGATTGTCAGAGACTATATCTTGAGAAAATAAATGCTAAGTTAGTAAAAATTCTAACTTTTGCCTATCCAGGACCACCTTTTAACGTCCCCTCCTAAGGACGGCATAACTAAGAATATTTTACTCCCATTAAAAAATCCTAGGTTTGAACCCGTGATCTTTGGCATAGGAGGCTGTTATGCTAGCCACCCAGCTACAAGTGATTGTTACATCAGTGATTGATTTTGGTGAAAAAGGTGCTTTGACATCTCGAGCGTATAGTTTTTCTAGTGGACTTACCACACACACGGTTCTTTTTTCGGGACGTTTTTTTTTTGGAGTCAGACGACCCTAAAACGTGTATTTTCTTTGAAAATTGAAATTCGAAAATTTTGGTTACTTTATATTCCATAAGAAGTAAAAGTAAAAAAACTAAGCGACTAACCTTGAACCTGTGCTTGCCGACCGGAGGCCTGGCGTAGGGTATCCCTAAGAAGGCCGCGTAGGGCCGGCCACCGTAGCTGTTCATCCAGAGGCCCTTCAGCCTACCCTGCTGCAGCACCACCTCGGGCTGGCTGGTCAGGACCGTGGTCCCGCACAGGACCCAGGTCGTCAGTAGTACCAAGGTATACAGCATACTTACTGTGTACTCTACTGTTCAGGAATGCGTGAGGGAATCGCTTTTGTAAACTGCTTTATCTAAATATAAACACTCGAGTGGGCATTGAGTGAAAGTGGAGGCACTTCTAATCGTTCTTATCTAGTTGGAGCTTTTAGATCATTTTAATAAAATATATTTAAAACAATATTATACTTAAAAACGGTGCGTACACACACTTGCCGAGCGTTGGTCAGTTACAGAATCCGATGTGAGGTCTACACTGGCCTCGAGTGGAGAGGTGGAGGGGGCAATCCACTACAGCTCATCGGCATTCCAATGTTGAACAAATCGTCACAAGGATGTAAAGAAACGCTATTAATGTATATACTCATCGTTGTATTACATATATATATATATATATATATATATATATATATATATATATATATAATAATAAAATAACTTTATTCTGGGATTATGAGTATTATTAAGTATAAATAAATAACGAAGCCAAATGCAAACACGTAACCTTCACTCTTCGACGAAACTCCTGTCCGCCAGTTTACTTCAATTCCATTCCAATTCCTCCTTCAGATACATTCCGGTATCTTGGCTTACTGTTAGACAAAAGATTGACTTGGAACCCACATACAAGACTTAAAAGACAAGAACTCAACCGACGATTCGGACAGTTATACCGACTACTCAACAGAAAATCTGAACTTACAGTTGACAACAAATTATTAATCTACAGGACAATACTGAAGCCCATCTGGACCTACGGACTTGAACTGTGGGGGACAGTTAAACGTACTAACATCAAACGCATTCAATCCTTTCAATCCAAAGTCCTCCGTACAATAGTAAATGCTCCTTATTATGTCTCCAACTATACCTTGCACCACGACCTTAATGTTCCATTTATTTCAGACCTAATTCCATCCAAATTTTCCAAATTCCACCAGAACCTATTTCATCATCCTAATCCTCTAGCTCAATCCCTATCCAGCTCCACTCATCCATACAACCCACCTAGAAGGTTGAAACGGCAGTGGCCCCGCGACCTGTTGTAAATATATTGGAGTTCTAGCACTGGCTAGATTCTCCACTCAATGTGATGTATGTATGAGTGTGTGTATGTGTATATAGGTATAAGAGAATTATTGACTTTATTGTATTGATTCATTATTGTGTATATATTTTATTGTAATTTTATGCTGTGTAAATATTGTATAAATGTAGTATGTATGATATCTTTCAGCACTACTGTTGATGTCCAAATTGGGACAGATTGTAATTTTACTCAATAAAAAAAATTGTTGTTGTTGAAAAAAAAAAAAAAGTATAAATATGTAATAAAAATATAACGTATATAGTCAGCAGAGCTATTTTATTTCTCTTGGCCTCGTATCTGCTCCCACAATTTTACTAGACATTGATAAGGTAGACGTATTAAGCACAAATATTATTTTTGGTCCTTAATTATTATTCGGAGTAATTATTCGCGGCTCCCTAAAACTTATACTAAAAAAAAATATCATAACAATAGTGACAATACATTTTTTTTTTTATTCGTATATATTACAATTTGTCATAATAGACAATAATAATAGTGCTACAGGATCTCATTCATACAATATTTACAATATAAACAAAAGGAAAGTCAAATTACATAAAATAAATAAACGTATACAATAACAAAATTTGTAGACAAAATAAATACAAATAAATGAAGTTAAAAATAAATAAACAAAACATGTCACTTTCATTACTATGTACAATATTTACAATCAGCTCGGGAACCCCGGACGGGGCTTGTCCCCCCACTTGTGGAAGGACAAGCAGAGTCCAAAGGATCCCAGCGCCTCCCTCTCAGCCGCATCACTGGTGAGAGCCAGCGGAAGCTAAGTGAGGGCGCCACAGCCACAATCACACCGCACATGAGAACTCCAGCAGACGTATTGACAAAACATCTCGGGGCCACTGCCGTTTCAACCTTCTAGGAGGGTTGTATGGATGAGTGGAGCTGGATAGGGATTGAGCTAGAGGATTAGGATGATGAATGAGGTTCTGGTGGAATTTGACAATAAAATAAATTTATATCTCTAATGTAAAACTGTTATAATGAAAATTATTTCAAATAATTAAAAGATGTTTTAATCAATGTTTAAAATAGCATAATGATAATTACTTTAGCTCCATTGTTAAAATCAATATTAAAACTATAATTAAAGTTAGAAATGTCTATAATAAATTAATACAATGTGTATATTAAATAAAATTAACAGTTTCTTTCTTTGGTTATTTATTTAACGCCATTTAATGATACTGTGGCTAATCGGACGATGCTACAGCCGGAGTCATAAATTTTTCGTTTCCAGGTTTAATGAGGATATGGATGTTTAACGAATCGCACAGGCTCGGGACATCATCATTTTCAAAAAGTTTTCCTTTGACGAAGTTTTCTAAATTCCTAGACAGGTGGTAATCTGTTGTCTGTAAGTCGGGAGAATATGGTGGGTGCGGAAGAACTTCGTAGCCCAGTTCTTTCAATTTTTGCACGGTATGTTTTGAAACATGGAGTCTTGCTGCCGCTCAGTGAGATCATAAGGTACCCATGTATCGTGCTTTTTTACTTTCCCAATACACTTTAAATGTCTGGCAACGGTAGATGCACTTGCATTTATTTGTGCTGAGAGTCCTTGAACTGTTTGGTAGGGGTTTCCCACTACTGTATGTTTGAGGACATCGTTGTCTATTAAGACCTGCAAAATCCTTTATGTATTTCAGAAACTATAAAAACGGTCATTTCATGTGAAACAACCCAATAGTTATATTATTTAATCTATAACTCCCATTCGCAAAAAAGGAAGAAAAAAAATGTTTGCTCCCATTCGTCGAAAGCACCACACTACATCCCTGAGAAACATGGACTTTTCCTGCTGCCTCAACAAGAAACCTGGTCTCAATGGAAATGGATTTCTGTAGGTTATCTAGATTACAACATCTAGATTACAGTTACTTAATCAGATAAAAGCTCGATGAACCCTTTAACTTCCTTCATTCCATTGAGACAAGAAAGCAGAGGTGGTACGGACATGTAATGAAGATGCCGGATGACCGATGGTCGAAAAAAGGACTCCGTCATCTACCGTATAGATATCCAACTAAAATATGAGAGAGGGAAACAATTCTTCATTAAGTAATATTACAATCACTCCAATTTAGGACATTTTTAATAGTGATAAAGAACAACATTCATACTACATTCACATGATAAATACAAAACAATAAATTTATATAATAATACAATATACATGTATAGAAAATAAAATCAATAAAAATATTATAATAATAATAATAGGCTTAGCGAACCCGAAGGTTCGATGCCGATACCACCAAATTCCGCCTACAGAGACTCGTCCAATGTTCACCAATTAAGCCCAAGCCCCCGAGATCAGCCTTAACGCAATCCTCCCATCTCCGCTTCGGCCTACCTTTCGGTCGCCTACCAGTCGAATCAGCAAATACCAACTTTCTCGGAATCCGCTCGTCATCGAGCCCAACAACTTTACTCGCCCATTTGAGTCTCCGCGATGCAATCAGCTCAATTATATTCACAGGATACAAGTTCCGCAGTTCCGCGTTGTGCAACCTTCTAAACTCCCCAGTGGCCTCATCTCTCTTCGGACCAAATATTTTACGCAATACCTTATTTTCGAAAACCTTAAGCCGTTGTTCATCCTTCAAAGTAAGCGGCCACGTTTCACATCCGTAAAGAACCGTTGGAAGAATAATAGTTTTATAAATTCTATTCTTTAAGTTTTTAGATAGAAGCCGCGAACTAAGTAACGTGGCAACTGAATAACACGCATTTCCCACCTTTAACCGGGACTTTATTTCTTCCTGGATTTCATTTTTCCTTGTTATCATTGAACCTAAATACTTGAATTTCTATACGTGTTCAAAAGTATGACCTGATACATCAATATCACCAAGATCGACACCGTTTATGCTACTAATCATATATTTCGTCTTATCGGTATTTAATTCGAGTCCTATTTCTTTACCGGTTTTTATTAACACACTTGTATTTAGTTGTATGGTTTCCGTGTCTTCACCTAGCAGTACCAGATCATCGGAATACCCCAAAACCGGAATAAAAATATTATACAAAACAATATCAATAAAAATATTATACAAAACAAAATCAATTAAAATATATACAAAAGTCATTGATACCTAAACAATCCTCAAGCATACGACACGTGAGTGGAGAATCTTACCAATGCTAGAACTCCAATATACATGTTACAAGAGATCTCGAGGCCACTGCCGTTTAACCTTCTTGGAGGATGGTAAGGATGTGTGGAGCTGGATAACCAACTAAAATAAGAGGGCAAAAATATTTTTTTAATGAAATTTTCGTTTTTTTTTTACATATTTTAGATATACACTTATACTTTGTCTTTCTGCAGCTCATCGAGAAGTCACATGAGATGAATCAGAAACTCCACATAGCTTTCGTTGATCTGGAGGAGGCCTATAACAGCGTCCCGAGAAATAGAATGTGGGCAGCACTGAGAGAAGCAGGTATCAATGATGCCTTAGTAGAGGCAGTAACACACCTTTACCAAGACGTTTATAAGACCAAGAAATTTACCAGGTGAGGCTTGGAAACCGAGTATCAGAACCATTCACAGGTACTAAGGGTCTGAAACAGGGCTGTAGCATGGCCTCAACCCTTATCAAGATTTACCTCCATATGTCGGTCAAGGAATGGTTTCGTCAGTGTGGTGATGTGGGTCCTTTCATAGACGATGTACAGCTAGTGTCGCTTTTTTTTGATGACGATCAAGTTGTATTCGCACGGAGAAAGGTCTACCTTGAGATGATAATGTGCTCATTAGGGAACTGCTATGAGTCTATGGGTCTCTATTATCTTGGGGTTTGAGTGGGCAGGAAGTTTGGAATGGAAGGATGTATATCTGGATCGGGCCAAGTCTTTAACTAATGGGATATTTAGGTCTTTATGGATAATTTTATTTGTAACAAAGTATGGAGCATTAAGGATTTTTCGAAGGATCTTGGATTGCAGGGATTGGATGAGAGAGGAATTTGATGGTTTAGTGGACCCCCATACCTCAATGCCGTAGGTCCAAATAGGCCTTATAATGGTTATATAAATGAGTTGAGTAAATAGAAAGTTTTGAGCGTTTGTCGAGTAAGTGTTGTAGTAATCGGTATCTACGAGCAGTTTCCTGACGTTTCAGTCTAGTGTGAGGGTTCCATGTGAGGCGTTTGTCTAGGTTTAGTCCTAAGTACCGGATCTGTTCAACAGGAGTAAGTAAGATGTTGTTAAAGGATACGGTGGGGCAGGAAGTCATAGGTTTACGTAGTAGAGTGAAGGTTATTTGTTGTGATTTATTAGGATTTATTTTGATTCTCCAGTTCTGACACCATTCTTCGATGGCTGATAGATGGTTCTGTAGGATTTGGGATGCAACAACAGGATCATCATTCACAGATAACACACATGTGTCATCGACGAAGGTGGCAAGGGTAGTGTTTGGTTGGATGGGAATATCAGCTGTATACACTGTATAAAGGATCGGACCCAGGAAGTATACCTTGAGGTACACCGGCTGATTGGGAGAGATTATGTTGAACTTGGAAAGTTCTATCTGTAAGGTAGGAAAGGATTAAAAGGAAATACATTGGGGAGAGGAATTGGCGAAGTTTGTAAAGCAGTCCTGGATGCCAAACTCTGTCAAAAGCCTGTCTATGGGTCTTAAAATTAATTTCAGTAAGACGAAATACATGGCCATCAGCGCTGAGGATATTCAAATATCTGGGATCGTACCTTGACTCCACTGGATCCTTCGAAATCGACGTAAAGGAGAAAGGTAGAACAAGCCCGTAAAGCCACGCGGATGCTCCATTCTGTTCTATGGAATGACCTTCTTTTAAAAGAAAACAAGAGGAAGATCTACTATACCATCGTAGAACCCATCCTTACTTACGCTTCAGAAACGTGGACGATGTCTAGAAAGCTCTACTCGAAAGTCCAAGCTGTGGAGATGAACTTTTGGAGAAGATGTCTACGTTTCACAAGGATGGACCGAATTAGAAATGAGGTTGTTCGGGACAGGATGGAGGCTCCTGACTATATTATATTATTATTATTATTATATTATATTTTTATATTATCTCATATAAAAAATTGAACAAGTTAATGGAGAGTGATGAAAAGCCGATAACAAGAACTGACTGCCTTAAATAATAATATAATAGATTATTTAATAAAGCACATGTTTCTATTGAAAATCAATGTAATTAATTCTATAGTAATTTATTTTCATCTCTAACTGTATTTTAGAATTATTAAATTGATTTTAACAAAGGAGGTAAGTGAAAGTCGTATGTTGCGCGCATAATATTTTTATAACTTATTACATAATATTTATAACATTTCACTATCACATATTTCCGCAATTCCGCGTTGTACAACTTTATAAACTCCCCAGTGGCCTCATCTCTCTTCGCACCAAATATTTTACGCAGTACCTTATTTTCGAAAACCTTAAGCCGCTGTTCATCCTTCAAAGTAAGCAGCCACGTTTCACATCCGTAAAGAACCGTCGGAAGAATAATAGTTTTATAAATTCTAACCTTTAACTTTTTTAGACAGAAGCCGCGAGCTAAGTAATCAATACTTAAATTTCTCTACGTGTTCAAAAGTATGACCTGATACATCAATATCACCTAGATCGACACCGTTTCTGCTACTAATCATATATTTCGTCTTATCGGTATTTAATTGGAGACCTATTTGTTTACCGGTTTTTATTAACACACTTGTATTTAGTTGTATGGTTTCCGTGTCTTCGCCTAGCAGTACCAGATCATCGGCATACCCCAAAACCGGAATCTTGTCACCCATATTTTAGCGTTTCTCGGTACACATCACCTTTTCTATGACATTTTCTAAAGCTATATTAAACAAAACAGTTATATAGTATTAATATATATAATTATATAATATATATAATTAATACATATAATATTAATGACATTTCATTATCACTTATTTCATAATAGTTGCAACTATGCAGTTAGTCTTCGAAACGTTATGATAATATTGTTATATCGTGATGATAAATTAATGGTTTTAGAATAGAAGTGTTCTAATTTTAATTTCACAAATAAATATAAACTCATCTTGTTTTATAATTTTAATTAAAAAAAATGTTTACTTTGTGGCATCGAAACGAGATCACACTTGAAACTCCTTTGGACATGTTATGCAAGCATAGTCAATAGCAAACAACTTCTTCATTAAAATGTGTCCAAGGAGTGTACTTTAGTTCTATTCTGTAGATAAGGTTGTCCTTGAATTATTAAATCATCAAATAATTATCTACGCCTAATTGTAAGCTTGCAACATAATAAGCAACCGGAAATATATGAGAATATAAAATGCTTAAGAGGCTGGTTTGTTCTGGAGCTGTGGCTCACAACAAAACTTTTATGCAGACCCCTTAATACAATCATTATAATCGTAAGGACCCTCTAAATCCTAAATATTCGGTACATATTGAGATTTTTAATGGACTACACCGTATTACCCATTTTGCGTGCGAAATACCTCTACCGTAATTCCATATTCGGGAAATGGCCTTGGTTGGGAAATGCCCGATTTTCATATTTTAAGGACTGTTTTAATTTTTGTTTTTTTCATTCTAAGTTAAAATCGCCATTCTCGTTGAAAGGATTCTTAACAATTGACATTTATTGTAACCAGGATACGATTCAAAATGGAAGAGAACCACCATTTTTGACTCGATTCTCCTTTTAAAAAGGATACGGATCGAAATTAATCAATGGTAACTAGGATTACCATACTAAAAAGGACTCTTTTAAATATAGAAACTCTCTTCCCGATGCAAGAAGCTGTCCGAAATAACTTAAGTCTAACTGTCTATATTAGGGTGGGTGAGGTGGGTTACGCCCGAAAAGGACTAATTTACTATTTCAAAGGATATGCCCGATTTTCATATTTTAAGGACTGTTTTAATTTTTGTTTTTTTCATTCTAAGTTAAAATCGCCATTCTCGTTGAAAGGATTCTTAACAATTGACATTTATTGTAACCAGGATACGATTCAAAATGGAAGAGAACCACCATTTTTGACTCGATTCTCCTTTTAAAAAGGATACGGATCGAAATTAATCAATGGTAACTAGGATTACCATACTAAAAAGGACTCTTTTAAATATAGAAACTCTCTTCCCGATGCAAGAAGCTGTCCGAAATAACTTAAGTCTAACTGTCTATATTAGGGTGGGTGAGGTGGGTTACGCCCGAAAAGGACTAATTTACTATTTCAAAGGATATGCCCGATTTTCATATTTTAAGGACTGTTTTAATTTTTGTTTTTTTCATTCTAAGTTAAAATCGCCATTCTCGTTGAAAGGATTCTTAACAATTGACATTTATTGTAACCAGGATACGATATATATACTTGATAATATATATATACTTGATCGGCAAAAACAAAAATAAAAGGGATAATCAATTAAAATAGAGAAAATTTTTTTTAGAGTAACGAAATCGAACACTGTAACGTCTCTACGTTATATAATTATTTATTTAAATAAGTGCTAGCCCAGCGGAGGGGGAATGAGTAGTAACCATTTTAATTTCACTTACTATATATAGTAAGGGAAAGTACTAGATACTCAACTGATAAGACTAACTATACCATTCTGACTAACAAACGTAAAACAGAAATAAGGAAATTCAGAATTCAAAACTTTACTGAAAACGACAGAAAATCTCACTAAAACTGATAAATAACTTTGGACTACTTCTAAGAAACTGCTTCAGTTCAAAAATTATAACCATCCTCTCCTCAATGGATCTCAATCCTGGACTAGATCAGATGAAGAAAAATCCCAAGCATTTGCTGAACACCTCTTTTAAACCTACAATCCGCATCCTGATAACCTTCATTAGCATCACCTTGAATGAGCTGAAGCATATTCCATATTGGATATTCCACTCCAGCTGGCCCTTCCTCCTAAATCATTTTATCCATCTGAGATCTCAAACGAAATCCACAGAGTACCTTCCCGCAAAGCTCCTGGAGACGATTTGATCACTCCCAACATCCTAAAACAACTTCCGAAAAAATTCCATCCTATTCCTTACCTATATTTACAATGCCATACTCCTTATCACATATTATCCCGAACCCTGGAAGTTATCTATTGTTAAAATGATTCCTAAACCTAAAAAGCCGTTGGAGTTACCTTCCTCTTACCATCCTATATCTCTTTAACCCATTATGGGTAAAATCCTGGAAAGACTAATCCTTAAACGCCTTTATCCTATCCTAGAGACTTTTCACATAATTCCAGACCAGCAGTTTGGATTACGCTCATCCCACTCCACCATCCAACAATGTCATCATATGTTGGATGTTGTCTCATCAGCACTGGTGCGCGGATTGTACTGCACGGGAGCCTTTCTCGACGTAGAACAGGCCTTTGACCGAGTTTGCCACCCAGGTCTGCTTTACAAGCTCCGTAAATTCCTCCCTCCTACATACTACTTAATTATCCAGTCCTACCTCTCTAGAAGATCCTTCAAAATAAACACCTATTCATACCTATTTACTCAGTCTGCTGGTGTTCCTAAAGGCAGTATTTTTTTTTTTTTTTTTTTTTTTTTTTTTTTTTTTCAGATCCCTCAAACAAAAGAAAAAAATAACATTAGTAAGGAAATATCATATAATAAATACTGATAAATTATTTGTAACCATACCTTTTTCTACCTGTCTGGTACTTGAAGGGTGATTGATTCTTATATATAAATGATTGAGATCTATACTACCTGTATATTGATGACTCTTATTTGGAGGTGAGGGGCCTCCGCTTATTGTGCGTTATTAAACGAATAAAACTAACTTAAACAAATTAATGATAAATTATAAACATAACCATAAAGAAATATAACAAAACTGAAATATGAACATAAAACATAAACATGAAATAAACATAACCATAAGATAGTGAAATAGGATAGGGTGTAGCTGTGGGTGGGGTGGGGGGTGGGAGAAGAGTGGGAAGAGGGAGTAGGATAATGGAGTAGGATGGGTGTTTAGGAAGGTTGCTAGGCAACGGAATGATCTATAATATATTTAGGATTTACTGGTCCCTTACGCCCCTGCCACCTCTGAGGGAGCTTGGAGGGGGTAATGGATCGGAACAGTGGATTGAATGAGGCAGGGAGATTGTCGTAGAACTTTATGTGTCTCCTTGAAATGTGTTGTTGAACAGTTTCAATGTTTAATGTCTCATGAATGAGGTCCATGTTTTTTCTCTCTAGTGTAGTTCGTTTTGTGATTTTTTGGAGTATGTTGTTTTGACATGATTGAAGGGACTTCAGGTTGTTGGATAGAGGTAGTGTAGTAGGGGCGCTCCGTGAAGAAGCGATGGTCTAAGGATGGATTTGTAGATTAGGATTTTGAGTCGTAGTGACAACCCTGGTGAGTATATTAGGTGGTTTAGTTGTGTAGCTGTGGCGCGTACAATGTTTATTCTGTTTTTGATGTGTGCTGTGAATGATAAGTGTGATTCCAGTTTTAGTCCTAGGTATGTGAGGTGTTTTTTAGTTTGTATTACTTTACCGTTGAGTTTGGGTTGTTTCTTGAGTGTTTTCATGTAAGAAAAAGTTATGGCGTCAGTTTTATCGGTGTTTATGTGAATGTTGATGTCCTTAAGTTGGTTTGTGATTTGTTGGGCTGCTTTTTGGACCTTGCGCATTGCTTCATCCGCATTCATACTCGCTGCGTATATGGCGATGTCGTCTGCATATGCGGCAACTTGTACGTTTTCGTATTTTTGCCCTACTATTTGGGCTGTATAAATGTTAAAAAGGACAGGCGCAAGGACCGAACCCTGGGGGACGCCGCATGTAACGTTGCGTTTTTCTGATAATTCAGTTTTGACCCGGACAGAAAATGTCCGCCCACTGATATAGGACCCAATAATGTCGACCAGTTGGTCCGGGAATTGATGAAGCCGGAGTTTATTGATGAGGATGGAGTGCGACACAGAGTCAAATGCCTGTGTGCAGTCAAGAGAGATCATGGCTGTAGCATGATTTTTGTTGAGGTTATAGGCTGTATCGTGCTGTAGCTTTACTACATGGTGATAACAGCTAACTCCGCGTGTGAAACCAGTCTGTTCTGGCGGTATGACGTCGTGTGAGTCGCAGTGTTTGCGGACGTGTATGAGGAGGAGTTTCTCATAAATTTTTGAGATGTGATTGAGAAGGCTAATAGGTCGGTATTCTTCCGGGACCGCTCCTCGTTTTTTGGGTTTTAGGAATGGAACGATTATAGCATGTTTCCACTCTTTAGGGAAGTATCTAAGGCGTGAGCATGAGTTGTATATGTTTAGTAAAAACATGTGAGTCTTTCTGGGTAGTTGTTTGAGTAGTACGTATGGTATATTGTCTAGTCCAGATGACTTGTTTCCTTTTGTGTTTCTCAGTGTTGCAGTCAATTGCTTATATGTTGAGTGAATGAAGTTTTGTGTGGTCCTCGTGACGTGGGTGTGTTTGTAGGTTTGGTCAGTGCGTGCTTTGTCTCGGTCGACATAGTATTGTGCTAGTATAGACGCCTGATCTGCAGGAGTGAGAATCTCACCGTCTTGGGTTATTTTCACCGATTTTGATTTGGTGTTATGGCTTCTGACCAACTTCCAGAAGTTTTTGGGGTCATGATGTGTACGGCGTGCCATAGTGATGTTTTCCACTGCGACATGAGTGATGTGATTTGTTTTGTGATACTGTTTATTATTGGTCGGTATGTAGGGTCTTTGGTCCTGTACCAACAGTTCTTGATGTTGTTCCGTTGTTTTATGAGCTGTGTGATGTGTTTCGGTGGACTTTTGAGGTGTAAGGGTGTTGGGCTGAAAGTAGGTATAGCTGTGTTTGCTGCGTCTTTGATGATGTTCTGTAGTTGTATGATGGCCTCGTCTATGTCTTTTGTGTTGTTTAGTGTTTTTATAGTAGGTGTGTTGTTGTAAACAGTATGTTTGTACAGTTTCCAGTCTGCCTTATGGAAATTATATTTGTAGTCTGTTTGTTGTCTTTTTGTTCTGTCTTGTCCCATTTTGTAGAGTACTGGTATATGGTCGTTGTCACTAAAATCGATGGTAGTGCAGTCCGTGAATCTGTGTGCCTGTTGTGTGAGGAGTAAGTCTAG
The DNA here is from genome assembly GCA_023052935.1 of Piezodorus guildinii. Lineage (NCBI taxonomy): Eukaryota > Metazoa > Arthropoda > Insecta > Hemiptera > Pentatomidae > Piezodorus > Piezodorus guildinii. The sequence goes on along the minus strand of CM041293.1, from coordinate 6,564,437 downwards.
TGTAGATGTGTATGCTGGGTTTGAGTGTTGCCTGTATGTGTATGCATTAGGATGTATGATTGTGTATTTTGTTGTTGTGAGGTGTGTTCCTAATGCATTGGGTCTGGAGCAGTTCCAAGTGTGATGTCTCGCGTTTAAGTCACCTATTATGATGTGTTGTCTGTCCGTTTCAATGTCTTTTAGGAAAGTTTTGAGTGGTTCGGGTGAGGCTGTAGGGCTCCTGTATACACATGTGATTTTGTAAGTGTATTTCAGTTTAACTTGTATGGTGATTGCAGTGTGTTTGTCATCACTGAGTGTGTTGTTGTCTATAATCCTAGAGGGGATGTCATTACGTACCAGTAGGGCAACGCCCCTTGTTGGGTTGTTGTAGAGTCATGTCTGTATATGTGATATCCTCGGAAATGTACTTGTTTCCGTCTGTTCAGTTTTGTGTCTGTGAGTGCCATTACGGATGGCCTATGAGAGGCCAGGAGTGTTTCCAGTTCTAGCTTACGAGACATAAGCCCTGTTATGTTATAGTTAATGATGGAATGTTTATCCATGGGTTTGGTTTATCATGACAGTTATGTTTGTCATAAACATCTGGCACATGTTGGTCAGTGTGTTTTGTACCCAGTTTATTATATTGTTGACCCAGGGAGGCTGAGTTTCTTGTGTGTTGGTTAGTGGTGTTGTGAGTTGAGGCATAAATGTCCCTCCCATTAGGGGCGGAGGCATGAAATTTTGTCCAGTTACGGTGGATGGGATGAAAGTTTGTCCAGTTTGTCCATTTGGGGGAGGTGGATTGGGATTTGACATGTTTGTGGGTAGGGGCATGTGTGTGACTCCCGCGTAAGAATTGGGGTCTGAGGTGGTGTGAGGAGCCTGATTTTTTGGTTCCTGGTTGTTAGGCCCTTTTATGACCCTGGTTTGATTTTTGGACTTGATTAATTCAAGCCTTTTTGGGCAATTACGGTATGAGGCCACATGAGGGCCACCGCAATTCGCACAGGTGGGTGGGGATGTGCGTGGGCACTCTTTGATTAAGTGGTTTTCTCCGCACCTGACGCATGTCAGTATGCTTCCACAGTAATTTTTTGTATGCCCAAACTTTTGGCAATTATAACATTGTTTGGGTCCATTTGGGGCTCTCATGGTTTCTACCTTATAAACCATGTAGTCTATCGGGCCTATTTTTTTGAAATCCTCGATAGTTGTGGTGTTTTCAGTCGTGACAATGAGGTGAGATGTGCACCTCTTCTTTCCGTCAGGGTCTGTTTTTGTCATTCTCCAGATTGTTTTAAAGCCAGGTAGTCTGGCCTGGAGTGTGTCTTTGATGTTATACAGCAGATATCCCAACTCATCCTAAGACCTTTCTTTCTATCTATGCTGATGACATTTGTGTGTTATCAGTCCATAATGATCCTACTATTGCCTCTCAAACTCTTCAATCCCACATCAGAGACCTTGAGGTATGGTGTCAGAATTGGAGAATCAAAATCAATTCCAACGAATCTCACCAAATTACCTTTACTTTTCGTCTTAAACCTATGAAATCCTGCCCTACAGTTTCTGTTAATATTATGTTATTGTCATGGTTAAACAGAACTCCTACATGGCACACGTCTGACATGGAGTCCGCACACAAGACTGAAACGACAAGAAATTACTCGTCGCTTTCGCTTACTTCAACACTTACTGGACAGACGCTCTAACCTTCTACTTACCTACAAAAATCTTATCAATATCACCATCATAAGGCCTATCTGGACTTACGGAGTTGAACTTCGGAGCTCTACTAAACCATCAAATTCTTCCCGTACTCAATCATTACAATGCAAAATCCATCGAAGAAACTTCAATGCTACTTTATCACGAATTAACTTATCCATAAAGACCTTAATATCCCATATGTTGCTGATTTAGCCCGAACCAGGTATCAATCCTTCCATGACAAACTCCACTCCCGCTCTACCCAACTAGTTTCATTCCTTGCTTCCTATACCATTCTTGACAATCCTCCGAGGCGTCTGAAAATAAGATCGAGACCTTCTAGATTAGATTACCTAGTGGAGTGCTACCATGGGCATTTTCACTTCATGTATTTTATCTGACACCTAATTTAATTGATGTATTAACTAATACAGTTGTAAATCTCAATAAATAATAAAAAAAAAGTTTGTAACTTAGTGCTTAACGAATGCCGAGTTAAGACACCGAATGGACCCTCGGACTCTTTTGAAGTAAGTAATGGATTAAGGCAAGGAGATCTATTAGCTCCTCTCCTATTTAATATTGTCCTCCACGCTATTGTGAAGCGAGCTGAGCTGGACCCAGGAGGAACCATCTACACCAAGATGACTCAGGTAATGGCATACGCAGATGATGTGGTGGTCATTGGAAGATCTCTAGCTAGTGTGAGAGGTGAGTTCACAAAGTTTGAAATGGAAGCAAGGCATGTGGGCCTTAGAGTTAATGAGGGGAAAACAAGGTAATGGCTACGGAAGGAAGAAGCCAGTGCACCCTCAACGTACATGTGTCATCAGGGATTACACGCTGGAAGTGGTGAACAGTTTTTGCTACCCGGGGCCCGTATCAATGAAGATACAAATGAGGATGAGGAGATAAGAGCAAGATTGGTGGCTAGGAATAAAGTATATTTTTCTCTTTTTAAGCTATTTAAAAGTAGATAGCTGAGCAGGACCACTAAAATTAGGCTGTACGAGGCACTTGTTAGACCAGTGACAACATATGGGTGTGAGACATGGACGTTTAACAAGAATGCTTCTGAAAAATTGGACCGATTTGAAAGAAAAGTTCTTAGACGGATCTTCGGACCAATCCAAGAGTCAGGAAGATGGAGGATAAGGTCAAACAAGGAAGTATATCGGCTGTATCAGGAATTAGCAGTGTCCATGTTCGTAAAGATCCAGCGTCTTAAATGGCTAGGCCTTGTTCTCAGGATGGAAGATTCAAGAGCAACCAAAAGATTATACATGCATGACCCTGATGGAGTGCGACCGAGAGGAAGACCCAAGACCAGATGGCGGGACAATGTAAGTAGTGACCTCCGAAAGCTAGGAGTAAGGATTACAGTGGGAGAAGATAGAGCACAATGGGAAGGGCTGGTTGAGCAGACCAAGGACAGCTATATGCGTCTGTTAGAATATACCATTAGAAGAAGAAGAATGTTTTCTGGCAAAATGTGCTATCTTTATTTGTAACATTTATGTTATTCTTAAGGGACTAAAGGAGCGGCGTGGTCTAGTGAGTAGAGCACTAGTCTACTGTGCTCCGGGTCCTGGGTTCGAATCCCGGCTGTGGCGGAATATTATTTATTCGGTTATTTCAGCCGGGAGGCGATCCTGGGGCATGGAGACCCTACTGGGGCACACCCAGCCTCTATAATGTGGGTAGCTAAAAAAGGGGAAAAAACCTGGCGGCTGAGCGTGATCTTAGCCGAATAACGTCATTGCACGACCGTTGGCCTGGAAACAGTACGAATCTCTACATGTACTGAGCCCAAAACTCTTCATGGGTTGTAGCGGTACAGGTTTTTTTATTTTTTTTTTTTTTTTTTTTTTTTTTTTTTTTTCTTATTAAGGACTAAGCCCCAGAATAAATTTTTTTTCTTATTTTAAAATAATTCAGAACTTTGATATTTCGTTAAATTCTACCCTTTTAAAATTTCTAAACTTGTGTGTTATCCGTCCATAATGATCTATCCGCTGCATTCCAAACCCTTCAGTTCCACATCACAGCCATTGAGGAATGGTGTCTGAACTTGAGGATTAAAATAAATCCTAACAAATCCCACCAAATTACCTTTACCCTTCGTCGCAAACCGATTACTTCCTGCCCCACCGTATCCTTTAATAATACCCCACTCATATCTGTTGAACAAATCTGAAACCTATGACTCCATCTCGACAAACGTCATATATTGAATCCCCATACGAGACTTAAACGACATGAAACTGCCCGTAGATACCGATTACTACAACACTTACTTGACAAACATTCAAAACTTACAATTTATAACAAAAAGCTTATTTCTGTTACCATCATCAGACCCATCTGGACATATGGGATCGAGCTGTGGGGCTCTCAATCCTTACAATCTACATTCCTTCGCAAAATCCTAAATGCTCCTTATTTCGTTACGAATAAAATCATCCATAATGACCTAAATATCCCATTTGTCGCAGAACTAGCCCGAAACAGATATTCCTCTTTTAATTCCAAACTCCCAACCCACACGAATCCTCTTGTACGCAACTTATCATTCCCATCTCTTCCTGACAACCCTCCGAGACCTACTTTAATGAAATTGACATTGAAGTGCTACCACGGGGTAGTTTCTTCAAAAGACACTATCACGCCCATAAGTGTAAATTAGCCCATTTACGTGTTGTATATATTATATGTACAGTTGTAAATATAAATAAAATGTTTAAAAAAATAAATAAAAACAAAGTGGTGAAAGTATAGTAAAAATTTGGCTCTTTTCTTCTGACTCCTAGTCCGATTCCCAACGGTTAGGAAGGAAAATAGAATTTTGATTTTATTGCTGTTATCTATGGTTTTCATAAAAAAAATAAATAAATAAAGCGGTACCAAATAAAAGAAGAGAAAATTCCCAGGAGGTAACGAAGTCGAACACTCAAAATAGAGAAGCAAATCTTGCACAACGTCATGCAAACAATTAAATTTTAATATTTCTATGAATATTGGGACATTTCAAACATTTATTACTCTTCTATAGTCGAGTTTAAGATTTTCAGGATCTTAAAAAAACTTCCTAATTTAATTACCAATAAAATGGTGCAAAACAAACCCACATTTATTGGTCAATTAAGGATGCGAGAAAACGAGGATTAAAAAAAAAAAAAAAAAAGTTTGTCATCTGTAGCATAGTGGCTGGCATAACATTCTTCAATACCAAAGGTGACGTGTTCAAACCCGCAGGCTGCTCTAGATTTTTTTTATAGGAGTAAAAAATCCTTAGCAATGCCGTACTTTGGAGGAGACGTAAAAAGATTTATGCTTCCCGCTGTGGCATCCACAGTAGCATAAAGTGACCTTAAATAAATAAACGAACAAAAAAAAAAAAAAAAGAGACCAAAAATTATATTTGTGCTTAATACGTATCTGATAAATTTTTAGTAAAATTATAGGAGCAGATATTAGGCCAAGAGTATATACACATTAATAGTGATTCGCCGATGAGTATATATATTAATAGCGTTTTCCCATCCATAGGACGATTTATTTAGTTGCATGGATTGGAATGCCGGCGAGCTGTAGTGAATTGCACCCTCCGCTCGCGGCCAGTGTAGACCTCACATTGGGTTCTGGAACTGACCAACGCTCGGCAAGTGTGTGTACGCACCGTTCCAAGTGTAACATTGTATTAAATATAATTTTTTAAAACGATCTAAAAGCTCCAACTAGATAAGATAAGTGCTTCCGTTATCAATCAATGCCCACTCGAGTGTTGATATTCAGATAAAGCAGTTTACAAAAGCGACTCCCTCATACAGTGCTGAACATCAGAGCTGACAGTAAGGATGCTGTATACCTTGGTACTACTGACGACCTGGGTCCTGTGCGGTATCACGGTCCTGACCAGCCAGCCCGAGGTGGTGCTGCAGCAGGGTAGGCTGAAGGGCCTCTGGATGAACAGCTATGGCGGGCGGCCCTACGCGGCCTTCTTAGGGATACCTTACGCCAGGCCTCCGGTCGGCAAGCACAGGTTCAAGGTAATTCTCTTACCTATATTTTTACCTGCATATGAAACTAAATGACCAGGCAAACTGTGTTCTACGATATAATATTTTGGTTGCTAATTAAATAAAAAATTGGTGCGCTTAACACACATACCACACGTCTTTCACTAACCTCCGATGTTACAATCAATTTAAGATTTTTATTTTCACTTACCTATATTTGAAATATATTATTTGAATTATATTATTATTTATTTAACTTTACCTTATGCTGTTGTGGCTAATCGGACGATGCAACAGTGGGAGTACTAAATTTTGCCAATCCATGTTTTATTGGGATAGGGATCTTTAACGAGTACCTGACATCGCACAGGCACGGGACCACCTTTTAACGTCCCCTCCGAAGGACGGCATAACTAAGAGTTTTTTACTCCCCGTGTTCTTTGGCATAGGAGGCTGTTATCCTAGCCACCCAGCTACAAGCCATTGTTACATTAGTGACTGATTTTAGCGAAAAAGGTGCTTTGACATCTCGAGCGTATTGTTTTCAAATATGAAATTTCTTTTTCATTTTCTTGTGGACTTACCACTCACACAGATTTTTTTGCGGGACTTGGCTTTTTGGGCTCAGGGGATCCTAAAACGTGTATTTCCGTTGAAAACTGGAATTCGAAAATTTTCACGATCGCAATACTTCGCCTTACTATGTAAAGTAAGTGAAAGTAAAAATGTTAAAGACTCATATTAGAATTGATACATATTAAATTTGAAGATGGCCAGTCATATGGGCGGAAAGATTATGTATTGAAGACTTAATTTAATTTATTGATTTTACTGTGCCAAACGGACGATGCTACAGTGGGAGTCCTAAATTTTGCCAATCCATGTTTTATTGGGAAAGGTATTTTTAACGAGTACCTGACATCGCATAGGCTCGAGACAACCTTTTAACGTCCCTTCCGAAGGACGGCATAACTAAGGATTTTTTACCCCCATTAAAATATCCACCCGCGGGTTTGAACCCGTGAACTTTGGCATAGGAGGCTGTTATCCTAGCCACCCTGCCACAAGTGATCCCTAAAATAAGTTAAAAGAATTAACTAAATTGATTTTCGATAGAAACATGTGTTTTATTAAATAATCTATTATATTATTACCTGAAACAATCAGTTAATTTTATCCGATTTTTATCACTCATTCGATTCCATTACAGCTTTGAGTATAACATTTCTTCTAAATGTTTCGCTTTCCAACGGTATATTATGTGGTACTTATATATTATGGTTCTTATCTTAATAAAAAAAAAAAATATTAATTTTAAAATATTAATAAAAATTTTTTTATTAAGATAATATACCCTGTATATTATCTTAATAAAAAAAAAATGAAAAATACTTTTGCAACTTTCACTTTCAGTTGATTATCAAATTCGTTCAACTTGTATACTTAATATAATGTTAACATGAAATGGTTAATTTTTTCGAATCTACAAAATTGAAGATACTATAGAGACTATCGGCATGTAAGCCCTGTCAGACTATCTCAATCAGAATGAGACCAACATGATATTAAAGCCCCTTCTACTCCGTTATAGGCGTTTTTGAGAAAATCGTAAAAATGTGCAAAATGCATAGTATAAAGTAGCTCTTCTAGTTAGCTGATTCCGATAAAAATGTTCATAAAATATGAAATTTTATTGTTATACAATTTATTGTTTTTGGGTTAGACTTACAACACGCACACATACACACAGACCTTTTTCTGCTTTCGGGACTTGGTCATTTGGACACGGGTTCCTTGGATTGGTATGTAGTAGTACATACGGTTGGCCGATTTTGGTGAAAAAGTTATTGTAACATTTGTGGCATATACGCTTTTAAAATATGAAATTTCATTTTTACTTTCACTTAAATATATATGGAATATATAGTACGGTAAAGTGTTGCGATCGTGAAAATTTTTGAATTACAGCTTTCGACGGAAATACACGTTTCAGAGTCTCTTGAGTCCAAAAGACCTAGTCCCGCAAAAAGGACTGTGTTTTTGTGTGTGTGTGTGGTAATTCCCGGGCGAAAACGAAAAGTCCTTTAAAACTGAAATTGGATGTTTAAGACAACTATACGCCTGAGATATTACAGCAATATTTTCATCAAAATCAGCTAACCAGAAGAGCCACTTTATACTATGCATTTTGCACCTTTTTACGATTTTCTCATAAGCGGCTATATAGATTTTGATTAAACTCCTTATATCGATGTAATATTTAATGTGCTTAAATATAATGTAGGTTTCATTCTGATTGAAATAGTATGATAAAATTTTAAATTTTCTTCTTCTGAAGTACCTATTATTGGGTTGTGTCACATGAAATATTCGATTTCAAGGTAAAGAATTTTTATTAAAAATATGATATGAAAACAAGATGATTTTATTCGAAGTATTTACCTTCTTTTTCTACACATTTTTCCCAACGTGACACTAACTTTTTTATCCCCGAACTGAAAAACTCTGAGCTTTGAAGTGAAAAAAATCTAAAAACGCACTTTTCACTTGATCATCATTTTCAAAACGTTTTCCTTTGACGAAGTTGCCTAAATTCCTCAACAGGTGGTAATCTGTTGGAGACAAGTCGGGAGAATATGGTGGGTGCGGAAGAACTTAGTAGCCCAGTTCTTTCAAGCAAAGAAACGCAGGTCTCAAGGCGTTTTAATTGCTGCCGCTCAGTGAGATCATGAGGTACCCATGTATGGAGCTTTTTTACTTTCCCAATACACTTTAAATGTCTGGAAATGGTAGATGCACTTGCATTTAGTTGTGCTGAGAGTCCTTTAACTGTTTGGTAGGGGTTTCCTTCTACTGTATGTTTGAAGACATCGTTGTCTATTAAGGACTGAGGTCTTTCTCGGGGCAAGTTTTCCAAGTCGGTATCCACAGCTGAAAACTTAGCAAACCAACGGCGAATGGTCCGTTCATCAACACTCCCTTCCCTAAACGCCTTGCAAATATTTCTAGCGGCCTAAGCTGCTGAACGGCCGAGTTTAAACTGGTACAAAAATATTACTCGAAAATCGCGCGTTTCCATGTTCATATTTGGAGGTATACTAAAAAGTGAGTAATTGATCGGGAAGCTAATGTTTATAATACAAAGGTAGAGGATTAGTAACTGTTTATTTTAAATATGTAAACATTCGGAAGAAAACAAGAAAGACCTGCAAAATCCTTTATGTATTTCAGAAACTATAAAAACGGACATTTCATGTGAAACAACCTAATATTGAATATCTCTGGTTCTAGTGAAGGTATAAACATAAAGTAGCCATTAAAATATATAAGTTTAATGTTTGGTTATACATATATATATATATATTATTTTACAGGAACCAGTAGCAGCAGATTCCTGGCTAGGAGTTTACAACGCAACTAAAGCTGGACCAAAATGCCTCCAGTTGTACTATTTCTACATTCGAGAGCCATTTAAGATGGAAGGATCAGAAGACTGTCTCTACATCAACGTATTCACGCCTAGGGTGAGTATTTTAATGGTTTATTAACAAAACCTCAATTTGTTTTTATTTGAATGATATTTATTAATATTTAAAACTTTAGTAATATAAATACACTAGCTGTTGCCCGCGACTTCCTCAGCGTCGATATCTGTTATTATGATATATTTAAAAGTACTTCTGCGTAAATGATATTTTTAGTTTTATTTTCTTGTAGCAGAAGAACTAACGCAGCCCGATCTTGACAATGCGACATATAGTTGGCAGTATTTAAATCAGTTTTGACGGAAATCGATTAATACGTGTTTAAATGTTTGCACCTGTAATTTATTAATTGTTACGGCAAAAGATAAATTAGTGGGAAAGTAAATTAATTTAAAACTACCTTAAAACCCGCGGCTTTGCACGCCACTATTTATTTTTTTTTTAAATTGCTGCGAATTAAGAAAGTTATTATAGACAAAATAACAATGTTGGGTGAGGTTACTGTTTGTAGATTCGCCTACATGTATTTTGTATTGTTTCTATGTTTTTATAATTGGTATTGCAAGTCGAGCTCCAGACGGGCGATGCATAACAGATCCGGGAACGTATAACTGTTTTATGTAGTAGTAGTTTCTTCTGAGTGCTTAAACTGGATTTTTTATTAAAATATGGGAACATTTTATAAATACATTTTTTTTGTTTTTCGGATTTTCTATTGATATGTTCGGTATAAGTTAACGATTTGTCGAAAGTTATGGCTAAGTATTTAACTGATTTAGACCAGTTAATGTGGAGTGAGTTTAATAAAAGGTGATGGTTTATGTTCGGTCTGCGCTTAGTAAATATTATAGCTTCCGACTTGTTTGCTTTTATTTTTAATTTCCACATATTGCAATATTTATTGATTTTTTTTTAAGTTTAGTTGCAATCAGTTAGGTATGGTATCGATGCGATATGATGATGTGTATAGGGCTGTATCATCAGCGTATAGAGACCTTATAACGTGCGGGTGGTTTGGAAAATCGGATATATATACATTAAATAAAGTTGGCGAAAGGCAGGATCCTTGGGAAAGACCGGTCGTTACAGAGAGTATACTGGATGTCGAATTATTTACACGAACATAAAATCGTCTATTGTCAAGATTTGAATGGATAATATGAATTATGTAAGGAGGGAAGTTGTATTTAATTAATTTGTGAATAAGTCCTGTATGTCGAACGGTGTCAAAGACCTTTTCTAAATCTTTTAAAAGCAAAACGGTATGTTTCTTTTCGTTAAAAGCTTTGGTTACGTAATCAGTAAGCCTTGCTAGTTGGTCTACAGTAGAGTGGTGTTTTCTGAAGCCGAATTGGTCATCTCTTATGATTTTGTTCTGTCTAATATGCCGATTTATTCTGGTTAATATTAGTTTTTCTAAAATTTTAGATACAATATTTAATAGGCTAATCGGTCTGTAATTCGAAATTTCTCTCTGGTGTTTATTAGGTTTGGAAATAGCGATAGTTTTGTGGGTTTTCCAGATGGTAGGAAAATATCTGTGTCTCACAAAGATTTGTAAATCGGATTGGGTCTGACATTTTACACATTCTATACTGTGCTGAGACTTTGCTTACGCGAGAGCGATAAGATGGACATTCGGCACCAGAAACTCTTTTAGGTCTAAAGTCGATCTGTTTACGATCTGATAGAGCTCAATTTTTATATCATTTATGATTGCGTTATTCATATTATTTTCAATTGATATTGGAGAATTATTGCTTTATTCTCCATTTCGTCTCTAATACGTGGCATTTTTAAGTATATAAATATCATTTGTAGTTCGGTTTTCGTTTGGTAAAGGAAGTTCTAATGAAAGAACCATACGTGATTGGCTTACAAACTTTTCTTTAGGAGATAAGACGTTAGCAAATCTTACCCGTTTACAAACAAACGCCAATGGAGCACGAATATTTTAAGACATATGTGGAAGAAGAGGTTCTTAAAACTGTTAGATAACTTGCGTCAGATTTATGCACAAGTCAGATGACAGTTAAAATGACAGGCAAAAACCCTCGAGCTCAATTAACGTAGGCAGTTGAAACGTTAAGAGACGTATGTTTCTTCGATTACTCGAGCGCGTAATAACTTGTGGCGGAAAGTGGATGATGTAAGACAATCGACGCCGATTAGATCAAATGTTAGATGCCTATCAGCATCCCATGAGCATGTGAAAACAGAATCTCCAACTGAAAAAAATATAATGGTTACTGTATGGTGGTTAATGGCCGGCATCGTTAAGTTAACAAATAACACATTTGTATAAACTTTTGTTTATTTATACACAATGAAGATAGACACATAAAATTGTTAATGATATATTATAATACAACTTTGCATTAAGAAAATTTTGACCGGAGTGCCCTGGCCCTAGGATTTGGGGGGTACATATATGAAGGAATAGTAGAGGGGATAGAGGAAAGGCGGCAGAGATCAAATGAAGGGACATATTGATCACTTAGTAGCCATAATGTCCAAGTACTTCCTGTAGGTAAGCTGTTTCAAGTAGGGGTTCAGGTATGTGCACAGGTGTCTTGGGCAAAAGTCGCTTCGGAGGTAGAGGGCGGCATCCTTTGTAATAGGAGATAATATAAATATTAATCATAACAATTTAATAATATATTGAGGAGTAAATCTCATTCCATAACTGTTAGCTTTTCTATTCAAAAATATTCATTTCATGTGTTACAACCCAATATTATTAGTGTCAAGTTTAAGATGTATCAGATAGTCTTGATCTAGAAATTCTGTTGTGAATCGACTCAAGTTAACATTTAATGTTTGATTACAGTTGAACCCGAACAAAGCAGCAGGCGAGAAGCCTTTGGACGTGATTGCTTTTATTCACGGAGGAGCGTTGTCGGTAGGTAGCTCTTTGGACATGAGAGAAGACTACCTCCTTGGCAGGGATGTTGTCTTCGTCACCTTCAACTACCGCCTCGGCCCATTGGGTCAGTTATCTAGTATATTAGATTTTTTTAGTTTCATTCATTTACCTTCTCGAAAACCGATGAATAGTTATGTTTTGTGATTCGTACCGGTCAAATTAGGCTAAGCAGCCTGACTTTTCTTCAAATTTTCAGGTTCCACTCTATAGAGGCTCAAGTAATCACCATAAACATCTTTGCTAAAAACATAATTTTAAAAGGAATGAGAGACAGCTTTAGGTAGCTACATGACTCGGCCCAAACAAATGGAAGAATGTTAACGAATCTCAACACATTTTCTCTTCAGAATTAGGTCCAAGTTCATTGGGTGTCTGGTCACTCAAGCATTCCAGGCAATGACAAGCCGATATAGCTGAGATACCCCCTAAAACAGAAGATATTTGTGGAATAAGGCTCAGCTATTCAAAAGGTCTGATCAAGGCGGTTGCTGGCAGGATAACACTGAGGAGGGTGACAAGACTATATACAGAACACCATTAGCTTAACGAGCGTCTTCACAATATGGGGTTAGTAGCCTCACCGACTTGCAGATTCTGCAAGAAGGAAGATGAAACTGCTGATATGTTGTGAAGAGATAGCAATAATACGATTAACTTTCTTTAAACTCCCGGGCGGAAACGGTACGCCGATGAAACTGAAATTTCATATTTAAAACTTACCAGAAGAGGCAACGGTTCCGACGATTTTGATTAAACTCGCAATATCGATGTAAAATTTAATGGGCTTTTATATCGTTTAAGTTTCATTCGGATAAAAATGGTCTGACACGGCTTAAATGCCAATATTTTAAATTTTCTTTCTCTAAAGTACCTTTAATTTTGTTGAATTTATAAAAATAAGTATATTATCTTGTTACCACTGATAAAAAACAGGTAAATATATAAATTGAATGAATTCGATACCCAACTAAAGGAAAAAACTGAAAAAATATTTTTTAATGAAATTTTTCGTTTTTGAACATAAGAGCAGTAATATACATGTATGATATACCGTTGGAAAGCTAAAGCTTTTAGAAAAAATATTATCTTATACTGAAGCTTTTAAAAGTTAATAGAGAGTGATGAAAATATGATGAAACTTACTAATTATTTTAGATAATAATATAATAGATTTTTTTTTAAAACACTTGTTTCTAAATAAATTCGATTTAATTAATTCTTTAATAGTTCACGTATTTTATCTCTAAGTGTATTTGAAAATTCTTTCATTGATTTTAAAAATGGAGGTCAGTGAAAGTCGTGTGTTGCCCGCACCAGATTTTTTTTTTAAAGTCTTGACAATGGGGAAAGAAACCCGAAACGTTGAAAAACTATGTAAGAAATCGTGAAAGAAAATAAATGTATAATAAAATGAAGTTAAGGAGTGCATATTTTAGTGTGAAATACGATTTAACATTTTGGCAGCGGCCCTAAGTTATGTGAACTGATCAATCCTTACAGTTTGGTCAGATTCACTAAGGCAATATCCTTAAATTTTGTCTATCCAGGTTCAATTCGGATGGGTGTGTTCAACGAGTACTTGACTTAGCACAGGCTCTGGAGAACCCTTTTATGTTCCCTCTGAAAAACAGCACTTAGGATTTTTAACAATTCTAGAACCATCTGCCAGTTTTTTACATTAAATTTCAGTTTTTCATTCTTTTGCGGGTTGGAGTGAACTAGAGTCTGTTTATTTTTTTCTATTTCCATTCCCCCACCTACGCCATTTCTAGAATATGGAGTTTCAGAGGTATTTCTCATGCAATATAAGTAATGATCGCGACATTCTGACCTTTACCTTCCTCCCCACAGAACCAAAACTTTTGATCGTTCCTTTATTGTTCGTTCTACCACACTCTGGAATTCTCGCCATGCTGACTATCCTCATTCAAATCACAACTTTTCCTATACCTTCTGTCATCCCTAATAGACGATCAGCAAATGTGAGATGTCAATTCTATCTAGAAATCTACATTGAATACTGTTTACCACCCAAATTTTAATTTACTATTGTTTAAATACAATTTTATTTTCTCAGAAGATAAAATTTAGAAGATATATATATTTTTTTAATGATGGAGTTTTGTTGACCGTAGAGAAATTAGATGAGGAAGATGGTTGGGGGTGCGGTCATAAATTAAAACACACAACTAAAAATAAGCGTTATTTTAATTATGTGCCAACGTTTCGGCCTACAATGTGGGCCTTCATCAGGGCTAAAAAGAAACAAGATAACAACCAATGTAATTATAGACTTAATAATGCGTTAGGTATATAATAATAATATGACAGTAATAAATTATGGGAACATAAATAATATTAAATGTGAAATGATAATAAGATGACAATTATAAAGTATGGAAATAAGGTGACAGTTATAAAGTATGGAAATAAACAAAATTAAGATGATAGTTATAAAGTATGGAAGTAAACATAATTGAGATGATAATATTGTAATGAGAATATATAAATAGAGACTAAGTAAATGAAAAAAATGATAAAGGAAAAATATGTGAACAATTAAAATTTTAAATATTAACAATTTTGAGTTGATATATGACGGCAATATATTAAAAACATAGTTAAGAGTATAGGTAATATATAAAAAATATAGTCATTACAAAAGAGAAACAGTATGAATAAAAAATAATTTAAATTTTAAAATAATGTAATATTAAACTAATAATTATATGTCAGGATAGGTAACGGAGAAAGATATGAGTATGGAAAGGGGGAAAGAATTCAATTCTCCTGGCCAATAACTTCCCTACCGTGATCATAAACAAACTTATAAATAACTACAGAAATCAGTCTCAACCTCAATTAACCTCTCTTTCTACTCCATCATCATCACCAACTCCATTATATAGATCCGTACCTTACATTCCCTCTCTTTCAGAAAAAATTAAAAAATCATTAAAATCCTTCTATCCAAACCTCAGACTTACTTTCAAATCCCACTACAAACTCTCCAATATTTACAGCCGACTTAAAGACAGTATACCAACAGACCACCGTTCAAAAATTGTTTATAGAGTCCCTTGCGGAACTCCTAATTGCAACTCTGCCTATATTGGTGAAACCAAAAACCTTCTCAAAGATCGCATCACCCGACACAAATATACAATTTCCTCCAAAAATTCTACCGCTTCAAAACTTTCAGAACATTCCTTAACCCTTAACCATTCCTTTGATTTTGATAAAACATCCATTCTTGCCACTGTTCCCAACCATGACAAACGACTCATTACAGAATGCATTTACATACAACTAGAACCCCTTCCTGTTAATCAAAAGACTGACAAACATAACTTGTCACTAGCTTATTCTCAAATATTAAATTTAATAAAGCATCCCTAGCTCATTTTTTAAACAACCATCTGATCATCTCTTCATAATTTTTATTTATTTATTATCAAAATTTTTTTTATTTATATATTTATTTAATTTTCGTACTCCCCTTCTTTATTTATTTATTTGTTTACCTACTAGATTACTGTTTATTTATCATTTCCTTCGACAGCTCCTTATCGTCATTCGTTATTACCTTATCATCATTCATCATTTATCATCGTCATCCGTTATTACTTAAAATCTTTTAATCTTTACCTCGTCACTATTTCTTACAATTTTATCAAATACTCATACGTAATAACTCTAGTACTCTCAAGTAATAACTTTTGGCTATTTTTTAACAATCGAATCAGTAAACATAACTTAGCTTCTTGGAATTTTCCTAACGGACATTTTAGTTCTCATATTTTCCGTTCCACGCAATGAGCGTTTTTTTAAACTGAGACATATCACTTCTGTAGGCAAAGCTTCCACGTTGTCACGTAAGTGTTTCTTTCTTATTGATAAGGGTCTTTTTTCATCGCCCATTTCTTTCTCCCCCTTTCCATACTCATATCTTTCTCCGTTACCTATCCTGACATATAATTATTAGTTTAATATTACATTATTTTAAAATTTAAATTATTTTTTATTCATACTGTTTCTCTTTTGTAATGACTATATTTTTTATATATTACCTATACTCTTAACTATGTTTTTAATATATTGCCGTCATATATCAACTCAAAATTGTTAATATTTAAAATTTTAATTGTTCACATATTTTTCCTTTATCATTTTTTTCATTTACTTAGTCTCTATTTATATATTCTCATTACAATATTATCATCTCAATTATGTTTACTTCCATACTTTATAACTATCATCTTAATTTTGTTTATTTCCATACTTTATAACTGTCACCTTATTTCCATACTTTATAATTGTCATCTTATTATCATTTCACATTTAATATTATTTATGTTCCCATAATTTATTACTGTCATATTATTATTATATACCTAACGCATTATTAAGTCTATAATTACATTGGTTGTTATCTTGTTTCTTTTTAGCCCTGATGAAGGCCCACATTGTAGGCCGAAACGTCGGCACATAATTAAAATAACGCTTATTTTTAGTTGTGTGTTTTAATTTATGACCGCACCCCCAACCATCTTCCTCATCTATATATTTTTTTATTCTCTTCTTTGTTATTTCTCATGTATAGTATTTTCCCTCATTTTAAATAATTGTAATTTTAAATAATCATTGTAAATAATAATTAATCATGTTTTTTTGTCTGTTGCCAGACATATTATATATTCAAATTGTACATAACTGTTATTCTTAGGGGACCTAGTCCCAGAATAAATTTTTTTTTCTATTCTATTCTATTCTAATGCGGTGAAGTCCACTAAAAATCTCAATATATATATAATATTCAGGATTTAGGGGGACCTAGCATTTCAATTGCAAATTGTATGAAACAGGCCTTTCAAGCATTTTATATCCTCATATATTTTCGGTTGCTGATTATGTTGCAAGTTTACAATTAGACGTACATCATTATTTGATGATTTAATAATTAAAGGGCATTAACCATCGGGCGTTGATGACTAAGCTCTTGTACACCATAAAACCGAACAAAACAAACGAATAATTTAAGGACAACCTTATCTATACAAAACAGCTGAAGTACTTACCTTGGACACATTTTAATGAAGAAGTTGTTTGCTATTGTGACTATGCTTGCATAACAGGTTTCATAAGGGTATATATTTATATATAAAATTAAAATTAGAACAATTCTCTTCTAAAACCATTTATTTATTATCACGATAATACAAAATTATCATAACGTTTCGAAGTCTAACTGCTTAGTTGCAACTGTTATGAAATATGTGATAATGAAATGTTATAACCATTATGTAATAAGTTATAAAAAACTGATGCGCGCAACACACAACTTTCACTTACCTCCTTTGGAAAAATCATTTTAAGAATTTTAAAATGCAGTCAAAGATGAAAATAAATTGTTACCACAGGACAAAAAATCTTCGGAAAATAATAAAATGTTCCCTCTACAATTATAGGTGGAATAGTCAGGAATCAGTAATTTTTTGAAAAGTTTTTAATTTTGCCAACGTTTCGGCCCAAGCTTGTGAGCCATCATCAGGGCATTACTGAGCCATGTCCAAGCATAAACGCTGAGTTATGCTTGGACATGGCTCAGTAATGCCCTGATGATGGCTCACAAGCTTGGGCCGAAACGTTGGCAAAATTAAAAACTTTTCAAAAAATGACTGATTCCTGACTATTCCACCTATAATAGTTTCTACAGTCGACTATACATCCTTAATATAATTCTCTCTACAAATGGAAGTGCACAATTAGCCTTTCTTGTCTCTAGGTTTCCTGAGCACCGGTGACGCGGCAGTCCCAGGTAACAACGGGATGAAGGACCAGGTCCTGGCCTTGAAATGGATCCAGCAGAACATAGCAGCTTTCGGCGGGGACCCTAACAGCGTCACCATAGCCGGCTTCTCGGCGGGCTCTGCTAGCGTGCACTTTCACGTACTGTCACCTCTAAGCAAAGGTAAGTCTAGTTTAAGGAAATTTTACAAGAATATATCGATCATTTCAGGTGAATTTAATGTTAATTGGAGATTTCTTTTGGTGTATTATTTTCAATAATGAACCTTTGTAATCGATCAAAAAAAAAAAAAAAATTAGGGTTTATGTTTCATGAGTATAATCCGAGTAACAAATAAAAAAAAACCGGTCTGTCTACGGTCTGCAGCTTTACACCGAAACTACTGGACTGGACGGCACAAAGTTAGATAAAGGGCATCCAACGATGACCCTAACACCTAGACGTTGATAATAGCCGATTAGTTCTAAAACGGCGGCCGATTAAAAGTTTAAGGTTTGTTTCTCCGCTACTCTAAGTTTCTACCTCTCGGGGCACTCCGTCCTACCTCCAGTTCCCTCCACTAGTTGCAGGATACGTTCAAGCGCAGCCATACACGGCTCTTAAGACTCGATGCTGATGTAGCTACTGAGCTTTTACCTCGACATGCCCCGACCTCCTTCTTATTCTATCTTAGTTTGAATATGCATTGTCATTTTGTGACCCTCTTATTCAGTCCTCGACAAACTCCTTACACTAAATTTACTCTGATTGATTTTAATAATAGCTAATAAATAATAATAATAATAATAGGCTTACCGAACCCGAAGGTTCGATGCCGATACCACCAAACTTCGCCTGCACAGACTCGTCCAATGTTCGCCGGCCAAGCCCCCAAGATCAGCCTTAATGCAATCCTCCCATGACGCTTCGGCCTACCTTTCGGACGCCAGTCGGTTCAGCGAATACCAACTTTCTCGGAATCCGTTCCTCACTAAGCCCAACAACTTTACGCGCCCATTTGAGTCTCCGCAATGCTATCAACTCAATTATATTCACAGGGTACAAACTCCGCAATTCCGCGTTGTGCAACCTTCTAAACTCCCCAGTGGCCTCATCTCTCTTCGGACCAAATATTTTACGCAGTACCTTATTCTCGAAAACCTTAAGCCGTTGTTCATCCTTCAAAGTAAGCGGCCACGTTTCGCATCCGTAAAGAACCGTTGGAAGA
Source organism: Piezodorus guildinii (assembly GCA_023052935.1). Classification (NCBI taxonomy): domain Eukaryota; kingdom Metazoa; phylum Arthropoda; class Insecta; order Hemiptera; family Pentatomidae; genus Piezodorus; species Piezodorus guildinii. The sequence goes on along the minus strand of CM041293.1, from coordinate 6,545,296 downwards.
ATAATAGTTTTATAAATTCTAACCTTTAAGTTTAAAGTTTTTAAGTTTTTAGTCCTCTAATAATCTAATAAAGCTAATAAATAATCTTTTAAAATTTCAACTTGTTTTCAGGTCTGTTCAAGTCAGCCATTATGGTCAGTGGCTCAGCTCTCAACATGTGGGCTCTAGCCGAAAACGTGAGAGAGAAATCTTTCACGTTGGCGAGAGAGCTAGGGTGTCCTGCCGAGGACTCTCTTTCGATGATCAAGTGCCTCCGGAGCCGCCCAGCGGAACACATTGTCGAATCTAGTAGACTATTTTTGGTAAGTATCAGATGTATATTTTATTTGTTTATGTATATTTACAGAGTATTTCGTAATTGCATTACAGTATTTTAGTTATATGTTTACCAACCAAAATAAACAAAAATGTTCATATAACCATATGTGCTTCAATGCTTCACCCCATCAGCTTCCCCACCTTCCATATGCCCCTCATACGCTACGCTCGATTATCCTTCCCCTCCTCAGACGAAGCAGTTCCCTTTCTGAAGCTTTTCCCACAAGAACCTTCACTCCCTTGAACAGTCCCTCAGTACTCACCCCTGTCCAAACAATCCCGGTCTGTCAGCCCCACTTTTTCCATATCATTCCTAACTTGCTTGAAATATCCTGTTAAATTTTTTTGACAGAAGATTTGCTGAAAAATTCAATTATTTAGTCTTTCAGGTTCCATCCTCATCATGTGCCCATAGAACCTCAACCTTCCCATTCTAACGTCAGTCTCAGGTCTGCGGTTTCCTTGTAGATCTCTTGATTCGACCTCAACCTGTTTCCTTCAGATGTTCTCTTGGGTCCGCAAATTCTTCTGAAAATTTATCTTTCTATTTTTAGAAGTCCCTATAGATTAGGAAGATACGAGAAGATACCTTTCCATATAAAATCACTGGCTTAATGGCCGTGTTATAATGTCGTATCTTAAAATTAATATATAAGTTCTTCTTGTTATGAAATATTCTGGTGGAATGTACGCATGCCTCTTATTCGATACAGTGCATGTGGTGATGGATGATACCCAGAGAGTCCAATATTATATCCATACAGCCCGAGATTCTTCAAGAAGCTCCTCGTCGAGTTAGGCACAGTCCCGCGAGCTCCAAACCTCTCAAGTCTCTCTCACCAAAGCCCTCGCAGAACTTCTCCCGCAGGAAAGTGATACACTTTGTCTGATTCTTCTTTTCCCTTTCCACCTGATCAAGGTCATTTCTCCCGTACCTTATCGTAGGATCCAAAATGATAGCTGACTTCTCAGTTTTATGAAACGCCACAATGTCAGCATATCGCGTGGATCCATCCGAATCTATGCAAGAGACCTCATCGAAGCAGGTAGAGTTTCTCTCTTTAAGGAGCCTCATCAATCCATACTATGGAATTGTTGGAACATTTTTCCAGCACGTTTCTGGAGTTTCTGGCTCCCTTTTGCATATAATGAACAGTATAGAGGAGAGCGATCAGTCTTGCTTAAGACCTTTGGTTAATTTGTTTTTTAACGTTTACGAAAAATAATAAATAAAACTGCTTTTCCACAGACCTGGAACTACAACCCGTTCGCTTTTTTCGCCTTGACCGTGGAGCCTCCGGGTCCGAACGCCTTCCTCCCAGACACGCCGATCAACCTTCTCAAAGAAAGAAAAGGTTCTGATGTCCCGTTGCTGATTTCTTTCACCAAGGAAGATGGAATGTTTGTAGCCCTCGGTAAGAACCAAACTTATCAATAATTAATTGACATTGGCTAATTGATCGTAGAGTTTATCGCTTTGAGAGTTTTAGTTTATCGTAAAGAGCAATTTAGCAAATTAACAAGAAAATATATTTATTTTCTAAAATCTATCCATTGCTATATTAAAAACATCGGCAGGAATAAAAACATAAATCAAAATTAGTTAAGTTTAGTTGTTTGTTTTTTTAAAGTGTTTTTTTTTTAAGCACAGATAGCAAAAAAAATAATTTTCCCATATAAACAGTACTTCATTGCGACGTATGTATTAAAAAACTATAGAAATAACAAAGGTTCGTCCTATTAGGTTAATAACCATTTAATACTTCAAATAAACTATTTATTCAATATACATTTTAAAGGTTTAATTTATTTTCCACTGAAATCCCATTTAGTTTACTTCTGTTTTCATGAAATAGTATTAAAATTGAAATAATCAATAAAAATTTGGTGCGGGCAACACACGACTTTCACTTACCTCCATTTTAAAAATCAATGAAAGAATTTTAAAAAAACAGTTAGAGATAAAAATACGTGGAACTATTAAGGAATTAATTAAATTGAATTTCTATAGAAACATGTGTTTTATTAAAAAATCTATTATATAATTATCTAAAATAATCAGTTAGTTTTATGTTTATTTTATCACTCTCTATTAACTTTTAAAAGCTTGTGTATGAAATAATATTTTTTCTAAAATCTTTAACTTTCCAACGGTATATAAATATATTTTTTCAGTTTTCTCCTTTAGTTGTTTTTCAAATTGGCTTAACATGCATATTTAGCTCTTATTTATCAGTACTAACAAGATGATATGGTTATTTTTATAGAATATACAAAATCAAAGGTACTTTAGAGAAAGAAAATTTAAAATATCGGCATTCAATCCCTGTCATACCATTTTAATCAGAATGAATCCTACATGATATTAAAGCCCATTAAATTTTACAGCGAGTTTAATCAAAATCGTCAGAACCGTTTTTAAGAAAATCAAAAAAAGGTGCAAAATGCACGGTATAAAGTGGCTCTTCTGGTAAGCTCATTTTGATGAAAAAGGTTTTGTAATGTCTCAGGCGTATATTTGTCTTAAATATGAAATTTCAGTTTCATAGGACTTACCGTTTCCGCCCGGGAGTTACCATACACACACACACACACAGACCTTTTTGCGGGACTTGGTTATTTGGACTCAGGGGACCCTAAAACGTGTATTTCCGTTGAATACTGGAATTCGAAAATTTTTACAATCGAAAAACTTCCCCTTACTATAAGTAGTAAGTGAAAGTAAAAATGTTAGTTTATAGATTTATGACAACTTACCATTTATGTTAACAGCTTAGTTACTATTCGGAACGTAATATTGTTTCTAAAATTTTGCGTACCGTCTTTACTTTATTTTAACAAAAAAATCTGGTGCAGGCAACACACGACTTTCACTTACCTCAATTTTTAAAATCAATGAAAGAATTTTCAAATACAGTTAGAGTTAAAAATACGTGGAACTATTGAGGAATTAATTAAATTGAATTTTTATAGAAACATGTGTTTTATTAAAAAATTTATTATATTATTATCTAAAATAATCAGTTAGTTTTATGTTCATTTCATCACTCTCTATTAACTTTTAAAAGCTTGTGTATGATACAATATTTTTTCTAAAATCTTTAGCTTTCCAACGGTGTATTATTATTCAATTTATATATTTACCTGTTTTTCATCAGCGTTAACAAGATAAGATAGTTATTTTTATCGAATCTTCAAAATTAAAGGTACTTTAGGAAAAGAAAATTTAAAATATCGGCATTTAAGCCCTGTCAGACCATTTTAATCAGAATAAAACCTACATGATTTTAAAGCCTATTAAATTTTACATCGATTTAGCGCGTTTAAGCAAAATCGTCGGAACCATTTTCGAGAAAATCGAAAAAAGGTGCAAAATACGATACATAGTATAAAGTGCCTCTTCTGGTAAGCTCATTTTGATGAAAAAAGTTTTGTCACGTCTCGGGCGTATAGTTGTCTTAAATATGAAATTTCAGTTTCATAGGACTTACCGTTTCCGCCCGGGAGTTACCACATACACACACACACACAGACCTTTTTGCGGGACTTGCTTATTTGAACTCAGGAGACCCTAAAACGTGTATTTCCGTTGAATACTGGAATTCGAAAATTTTTACGATCGCAATACTTTCCCTTACTATATATAGTAAGTGAAAGTAATAATACGCAATATTGTTTCTAAAATCTTGCGTACCAAATGGAATAATATAACTTGCACGATCCTATACATTTAACCTTCCTCGTTACCAATAAAGTATGTTCAAAAGTCTAAGAGCCTCTCCCCCTGGGTTAATTAGAGGTATAGATAGCACTTATCTTTGTAAATCATTATTGCCAACTTCTAAAAATATTTTTGATTAAAGCTTTGGTAGATTTATAGTTCGGGATGTTATTTGTTAAAACATTAAAAAACAACATTATTTACATCTCTTAACCACATGAGCCGCACAGTGGGCAAAATCATCAATTTAGGTAGACAAAAGTTTGGAATTTTCTAGTGTTTCACCTTTTTATTATTAGTTGGCAAGACCCTTAATACAAATATTTCCCGCCATACCGTGTTTACAAATAAATAGTAAATGAGTGAATTATTCCTGTTCACACAAGTGCCTAATAACCGACAGTGGAATCATCTTTATTTAATGGCTATTTATTGTGTGTCAAGGTGTGTTTAGCTCAAAGTCTTTTTCCTTTTATTCGACAATGGACATTGCGGGTAAGACATTATATAATAAGCAATTTGTAAATGGAAGCCCCTAGTTACCACAAGGATTTGTTTGTGATTTGTTTCATCAATCCTTCTAGTCTTTAGGTATTACAAAGAATGTTTGCGTTTTGGGTGATACATAATTTTTTTTAGACACAACACTTAGAATCAAAAGTTTTACAATCTACAATTTGAATAGTATCCTAAATGATATAAAATCCATCTATTAGCAGGTTTCAGCAACTCCTAGCCATAATTAGATTTTTTATATAATTTTTTCCCGTATTCTGGAACTTCAAACGTAAAAGTACGGGTTTTAGATGTTAGCAAATAAATTTGATGTTTAACCACTGTGCGCTCGCCAATCGTGTCAAAATATTGATTAGTTTTGATAATTTTTATTTCATATTTTTTCCGTTATCTGAGACGTGTTTTCGACGGAATGACACGTTTTAGAGTCCCTTGAGTCTTAAAACCAAGTCCCGCAAAAAGGTCTGTGTGTGTGTGGTAACTATTTGGTGGTAACGAAAAGGCCTTTGAAAGTGAAATTTCATATTTAAGGCAACTATATGCCCGAGATGTTACAGGAGCTTTTTCATCAAAATCAGTTGACCGGAAGATCTACTTTATTTATATCATGGCATTTTGTACCTTTTTACAATTTTCTCATAAACCACTCTAACGATTTTGATTAAACTCTATATATCGATGTAAAATTTAATGGGCTTTAATATCATGTAGATTTCATTTTGATTGAAATAGTCTGACAGGGCTTTAATGTCCATATTTTAAATTTTCTTTCGACATAGTACCTTTAATTTTTTAGATACTAAAACAAAATTAAATATAGTCTTGTTATCAACGATGAAAAACAGGAAAATATATAAGTTGAACGCATTCGATCTCTAACTAAAGTAGATGAGTTTTAAATTATGTAAATGATATAAAATCCATCTATTAGCAGGTTTCAGCAACTCCGAGCCATAATTAGATTTTTTATATCATTTTTCCCGTATTCTGGGACTTCAGACGTAAAATATAAGGGTTTAAGATTTTAGCAAATAAATTTTATGTTTGACCACTGTGCGCTCGCCGATCGTGTCAAAATATTAATTAGTTTTGATAATTTTTATTTCATATTTTTTCCGTTATCTGAGACGTGTTTTCGACGGAATGACACGTTTTAGAGTCCCTTGAGTCTTATAACCAAGTCCCGCAAAAAGGTCTGTGTGTGTGTGGTAACTATTTGGTGGTAACGAAAAGGCCTTTGAAACTGAAATTTCATATTTAAGGCAACTATATGCCCGAGATGTTACAGGAGGTTTTTCATCAAAATCAGCTAACCAGAAGATCCATTTTATACCATGCATTTTGTACCTTTTTACAATTTTCTCAAAAACGACTCTAACGATTTTGATTAAACTCTATATATCGATGTAAAATTTAATGGGCTTTAATATCATGTAGATTTCATTTTGATTGAAATAGTCTGACAGGGCTTTAATGTCCATATTTTAAATTTTCTTTCGACATAGTACCTTTAATTTTTTAGATACTAAAAAAAAAATTAAATAAGTCTTGTTATCAACGATGAAAAACAGGAAAATATATATGTTGAACGCATTCGATCTCTAACTAAAGTAGATGAGTTTCAAATTATGTAAATGATATAAAATCCATCTATTAGCAGGTTTCAGCAACTCCGAGCCATAATTAGATTTTTTATATCATTTTTCCCGTATTCTGGGACTTCAGACGTAAAATATAAGGGTTTAAGATTTTAGCAAATAAATTTTATGTTTGACCACTGTGCGCTCGCCGATCGTGTCAAAATATTAATTAGTTTTGATAATTTTTATTTCATATGTTTTCCGTTATCTGAGACGTGTTTTCGACGGAATGACACGTTTTAGAGTCCCTTGAGTCTTATAACCAAGTCCCGCAAAAAGGTCTGTGTGTGTGTGGTAACTATTTGGTGGTAACGAAAAGGCCTTTTTGATAAATTTTTTTTTCTGTAATCTGAGACCCCAAATGTTAAATATGGACAAGTTTCAGAATTTCGTCCACCTAAATCGGTCATATTTTCCACTATGCGCCGTCCAAACCATCGCGTCCTTTATTATCCTTATTAACTGCCCATGTAATATTAATACCCTGGTAATTAATTATTATATATTTTTCAGACATAATAAGGTATCCTGAAACCACTAACGAGTTCAAAGCAGACTGGAAGAGATTGATGCCTCATCTCTTCGACTTCAATTACACCGCCCCTAGTGAGAGGAAGGAAGAGGTGGGTCGAGCAATCATTGAACATTACAAGATCGATTTGGACACGAAGGAAGGACAGAAAGCTCTAGTGAAGGTAATGCAGTCTTCTTATCTTTGATAACTGCTAATGTGTTATATGTTTAAGTTGAGGTATCAATACTTCCAAGTGATAAATCTATTGTAGTTGAGGGTGGTTCGGATGAAGTAAATTAGTGGATTGTATGGATTACAAAAATAAAATAAATAAATAAAGTAAACGAATTATCGAAATACATTTATTAAACTAACTGAAAAAAAAATAGTAGCAGAAACGGTGGCGATCTTGTTGATGTTGATATATCAGGGCATACTTTTGAACTCGTAGAGAAATTCAAGTATTTAGGTTCAATGATAACTAGAAAAAATGAAATCCAGGAAGAAATAAAAGTCCCGGTTAAAGGTGGGAAATGCGTGTTATTATTCAGTTGCTAAGTTACTTAGCTCACGGCTTCTATCTAAAAACTTAAAGGTTAGAATTTATAAAATTATTATTCTTCCAACGGTTCTTTACGGATGTGAAACGTGGCCGCTTACTTTGAAAGATGAACAAAGGCTTAAGGTTTTCGAAAATAAGGTACTGCGTAAAATATTTGGTCAGAAGAGAGATGAGGGCACTGAGGAGTTTAGAAGGTTGTACAACGCGGAATTGCGAAACTTATATCCTGTGAATATAATTGAGTTGATAGTGTCGCAGAGACTCAAATGGGCGAGTAAAATTGTTGGGCTCGGTGAGGAGCGGATTCCAAGAAAGTTGGTATTCGCTAATCCGACTGGTAGGCGTCCGAAAGGTAGGCCGAAGCGTCGATGGGAGGATTGCGTTAAGGCTGATCTCGGGGGCTTGGGCTTGAACGGTGAGCATTGGACGAGTCTGTGTTGACTGAATTTGGTGGTATCGGCATCAAACCTTCGGGTTTTCTAAGTCTATTACTATTATTATTAAAGTACCTTTAATTTTCAAGATACAAAAAAAATAACAACATGGTCTTGTTATCAACGATGAAAAACAGGAAAATATATAAGTTGAACGAATTCGATCTCTAACTAAAGGAGAAATCTGCAAAAATATTTTTTTAATGCAATCTTTCGTTTTTGAACATTAACATATGTAGATGTGTAATATACCGTTGGAAAGCTAAAGATTTTAGAAAAAATATTATCTTATACACAATCCTGTAAAAGTTAATAAAGAATGAAGAAAAGCCGATAAAACTAACTGATTATTATTTCAGATAATAACATAATATTTTTTTTAATAAAACATATGTTTATGTAAAAATTCAAGTTAATTAATTCTTCATTAGTTTCACTTATTTTTATCTTTAACTGTATTTGAAAATTATTTAATCGATTTTAACAACGGGGGTAAGTGAAAGTCGTGTGTTGCCCGCACCAGATTTTTCGATAAAGAAAGGACGAACTATTTAGCCTTTAGATAGAGAAAGCTTTTCCAGAAAAAACTTATTTATCTCGATATATCTTGGTTTCGAAATATTTACATTAGAGAACAATGGCTTCTCTAGTTGTTATCCTACCATAATTTCTTCCCTGATATTATTATCCTCAGTGGTAACAATGCCCAAATACTTAAACTTCTGTATTCTCCCTAACCTAATGCTCTCACAAAATACTTAAAATTGATAACTGATAGGTTTACAGATATTAGAAAAGATTTTTGTTTCAGGCTATGACTGACCGAATAATGATCACTGATGTATCAAAATCTGCCAGACTCCATTCCATCATTAATACCTCACCAGTATATTTGCTCAAGTTCTCGTACACTGGAAAGTATTCCTACTCATCTCTGATAGGACAAGAAGAGAATTGGGGTAAGTATTGAAAGCATTTTTAAAAAAATTATTAAAACAAAAAAACATTGTCTTGTGGGTAGAATTTAATTATACTGTTATCTAGATTCCTGGTTAGAATTCCAGCTGTTGCAAAATAATTTTGTTATTTGAGCCATTGAGTCTAATAGGGCTCATTCAGCCTTTTTAATATGGTACAAAACTTTTAAGTTTTCAACGGGAATATGCGTTTTAGGGTCTCCTAAGTACAAGTGATCAAGCCCCTCAAAAAGGTGGCGTGTGTTAAGTCCAGCGGGAAGCCGAAAAGTTTTATGTTAATTTTGAACATTTGTTTATTAATCTCGAAATAAGTCTATATCGTTGATTCAGTTCTATTCTTTATCATTTGAGGATGGTATATCCATGTCTGTCCTTTGTCAATGTAAAGACTTAAATAACTGTGTCGGAAACTGGTAGTGGAATATTGTTATTAATTAAATTGGATTATTATTATTATTAATTAAAAAATATATTTTCATAAGAATAATATTTTTTAATAGATATATTTTTAAAATTATTTTGATTGCAGGAGTTGCTCACGGAGAAGACCTAGCTTTTATACTGCCGATAGATAAATACAACACACAAGAAGCCGGATACAGTACACAAGAGACTGAATCTGACCGCCAGGTTTCGAGGGAACTCATTGACTTGTGGGTCCGATTGGCTGCTAACGGGTGAGATAATTTATCTAATATAAAAAAATCTTTGTCACGGTGTTTTTGGTTATAGTCCTCCGAAACAGCTCGGATTTTCTTGGTTATGACGTGTTTTGGATGGGACGTAAAATGGTAGTCGCGAGTCTGTGCGATGTCAGGTACTCTTTGTAGATCCCTATCGTAATCAAACCTGGATAAGAAATATTTCGGACTCCCACTGTAGCATCGTCTGATTAGCCAAGTGACGTAAAAAGAATATCCAAATAAAGATAAATTCTGCTCCCAAACGCAATACAATGTCGAGTAGTGAAACTGACATGTAATACTGAAGACACAGCGGAATCTATCAATTGCAATCCCGTCACAAAAATATTTTACTCAGTTATCAGATAATCTGGAATTTGCGGTGGTTAAAATGGGCTTGTGAAATTGTAAGGCTTAGTGAAGAAAGAATTCCTAAAGAGTTATTTTATTTTTATTATTTTTTTAAACCATTTTATTCTATGCACTGCCGCCTCTTATTAGGTTATAGGCTATAAGTCGCTTATAAGTGCTTCTGAAATTAGGGTTTGAGCACAGATATTTATCAACATAACTGCAGCCTGAAAGACTGAAGTATGTTTACCTAGAGAGATGGATATCCCCTCCCTGGGTTTGTCCATTCTCCATGTTCCAGCCTCTCCATCGGTATAAAAATTGACTCCATTGCCATGGTCTGTGTGTGCCAGTTATATTAATCCCTACACAGTAAAGTGTGTCCGTATATTTCTTTACTTGAAGATCAGAATGCTAGGCTAGCACCGAATCTTCATCAATCCTTCTAAACAGGTTACCATGACCCTGGTATTCCAAGGAGTTATATCTTGTTCCTTAGTTAGAGAGCCTAAGTGCTTGAGTTTCTACTACTATGTGCAATGGTGTTATGTTCAATAGAACTTCCATCTCTCCATAGGACTCCTAAAGAGTTAATATGTGCTAAACACACAGACAGGCCAAGGTGTAAGTGGGAGGATTGTGTTGAGTCTGATCTTTGGCCGTAAGAGGGTGGAGTTATGAAAGCAATGATTGACATCGAACCTTGTGTTGTGCTTAGTCTGTTACTATGATCTTATTCTGTTATGATAATGCCCCAAATAGTGAAACTTTGACTCTGATATATTTTGGCATTGCAGATTTTTAAGGCTTAATTTTGAATTCTTCTAATAATAATATCAATAATTGAATTTTCTAAACTTTAAAGGCTAGATAGAAATAATTTATTCATTTGCAATACTGTCCAAACACAGCAAATTTATCAAACCCTATTGGACATATTGCACATACATTTTTTTTTTTAATTATTTTAATTTCTAAATTTCTATTATTTACATTTTTTTTTAATTTATGCCTCCCCATTTTGGCTTCCGCCATAAGGAATCTGGCAGCCAAGTAACACTCCAATCTGGATGGAGTTTCAGTTCTTTTTTTTGTAGTCCAGAGCATACTTCTAGATACTCTGCATCCATTTCCCACTTTGCTTCACAAAGACAGCAAAGTAGAGACTCTGCTATTCCAATCCTATTCAAATGCTGGCCAGGTTGTCATGGCCGGTCCCCATTCTAAAACCTGCAACAGCATCTTTTCTGTGCAAATATATCGGTATCCGTTCTTCCTCTAGAAAGGAGTTTTGCCCAGTGCTTGTTGATCTTCCTGAAGCTTAGGGAATCCATTAGCAGAGCATGACTTGTCCTCTTAACTTCATCGCTAGCTCTACGATAGGAAGTTTGATCGTCCGACTGCTCTGAAGCTGCAGCTTCTTTAGCAAGCTGTCTTCTACTTCATTCTCATGGATACCACATTGGCCTGGTATCTATCGGAAAACCACTCGCCTACCCTGTTGAAGCAGTTGTTCAAGTTTTAACTGACAGTTTACTAAGTCATCATCTTGAGATACATTAGGCTGCGTAGCCACAATGATGGCCACCTGTGAATCCAAAAACAAGACAATGCTCTTTGGATCTAAATTTGAGAGAGCTTGCAAAGCTATTAGTATAGCATGAATTTTGTTGTCAAAATTTGTAGAGATTTTAAATATATGCGAGTACATGCCTGATCCTCCATTGTACTTTGCATGTTCAGCTGAATTTAATAAGAAAATTTTGGTTAATAAAATGTGTTTACAGGACATTAGACATTGAGAAGGTGAACCAGAACCTGCCGAAGATCACCTTCACAGACTTCCAGGGCCCAAATCAAAGAGTAGTGACAACAGTGGATGAGTTAGGAGAGGAGGCGTTTTGGAAATCTTTGAACTTGAATGAAAATATAGAATCAGCGGTCCCGGCGCACCAGGAATTGTAAATCGTGTAGATATTAGTAATTTCTTATTGAATTTGACTGAAACTGAGTTAGTAAAACCTGATCAATGTTCAAGAAATATGGTCACCGAAAAGAAATAAACAGAAGTTGGTTTTTGTAAAATATAATTAATAAATAAATTATTTTTAAGTTTGATTTTCAGTTTAATTTTTTTATATTCCATAATCCAGGTCACATTGACTTCATAGAAGCAGAACAGGATATTTCACTCCAAAGTGCCCTTTCTCCCTTACATCCGTCAGAAATATCTAACACCATTCAGAGTTTACCATCTCGCAAAGTTCCTGGACATGATCTTATAACTTCCCATTTATTAAAACTTCTTCCTCAAAAAGCTATCATATATCTCATTTACACATATAATTCTGTACTTCGTTCCATGTATTTTCCTGGAAATTATCCATAGCTAAAATGATATCCAAACCTAAAAAAAGCATAAGAAAATCCATTTTCTTACAATTCCATCTCACTTTTACCAATCATGGGCAAAATCCTGGAAAACCTTATACTAAAATGCCAATATCCCATTCTAGATACTAATACCATAATACCTGATCATCAGTTTGGTTTCCAAACATCCCACTCCACTATCCAGCTATGCCATCGTGTGGTGGACATTGTCTCGGATTGTACTGCACAGGAGCCTTCCTGGACGTTGAACAGGCTTTTGACCAAGTCTGGCACCTGATATTGCTTTGAAACTCCTCAAAATACTTCCTTACAATAAAGTCCTACCTCACTGACAGATCCTTCAAAAAAAAAAAAAAAAAAAAAAAAAAAAAAAAAAAAAAAACCAGTGCCACTACAACCCATGAAGAGTCGTCTTGGGCTCAGTACATACAGAAATTCGTTCAGGGCCAATGGCCGTGCAATGAGGTGATTAGGCCGAGATCACACTCAGCCGCCAGGATTTTTTCCCATTTATGGATACCCACTTTATAGAGGCTGGGTCTGCCCCAGGAGGATCTCCATACCCCAGGATCGCCCCCCGGCCAAAATAACAGAATAAATAATATTCCGTCACAACCGGGATTCGAACCCAGGACAGTGGACTAGTGCTCTATCCACTAGACCACGCCGCTCCCCCTTCAAAGTAAATCATAATAATTCCTATTCATCCATTTAAATCAGTTTTCTGGTGTTTCTCAAGGCAGTATCCCAGGACCCATTCTTTATAAAGTCTATACAGCTGACATCCCATCCCATCATAACACTTTCCTTTTTACCTATGCTGATAGAGCTTCTGTTTTATCAGTCAATAATAAACCAACTACTGCCTCACAAACTCTTCAATCCTACATCAGAGACCCAGAAGTATAGTGTCAGAATTGGAGAATAAAAATAAATTCCAATAAATCCCACCACAGACTATTTCAATCAGAATAAAACATAAATTATATTAAAGCTCATACAATTTTACATCAATATAGCAATAAAGTCATTTTTGAAAAAAATCGTAAAGCGGTGCATAATGCATGGCTTAAAGTGGCTCTTCTGTAATACTGATTTTGATGAAAAAGCTGCTGCAGCATCTCGGGGGTATAGTTATCTTAAATGTGAAATTTCAGTTTCATATGAATTTTCTTTTTTGTGCAAGAGTTACCACACAGGGAAACACCCAACTTTTTGCAGGACTTGGTCATTTGGCCTTAGGGGACTCTAAAACATATTTCTAGTGAAAACTGGAATTAAAAAATGTTTACAATCGCAATACTTTCCCTAACTATACATTTAAAAAATAGTTAAGTTAAAGTAATAAATATGAAAATTACTCAAGGTAATAAGATCAAAATTTATAAAAATGATTTTCTCGAAATATTTTTGATTACTCTTTCCTTTTCATTGGTGGGTTCTTAAATATACACAATTTTTGATATAATATCAAATGAACCAATAGTAAACTCAAAATAAAAGAAGAACCACCACAAAAGTTATAATTTTTTTTTTTTAATTATTTTATCAGGTGGTAGGTATAAAGTAAACAACCAAAATACCTCCAAACTATTATGGCAGTCTATTATGAAATATCACTGCATACAGGAAATAATCATGTTTGTTATATTAAGTCATTATTGAAGAGTTTTCTCAATGATATGTTATTGTAAAAAAAAACTAACAAATAATATGATTTAACAAAGATAATGGGTACCAGAAACATCTCTACAATCAAAAGATATCAATGATTTTTCAACTGCAAGTATCCATAATTGCAGGAGATAGTTCTTCTTCAAAGATCTTTACGGCTGTTTGCTGCCGCTATTAACGAATCCCAGAAGCTCTCTTCACCGATTCCGTCGATGATAACTTTCTTCAAGTCATTCGGGCCTTTGATGTCAGTGTAAGTAATCTGGGGCAAATGGCTGCTCACCGATTCGAAATCGCTTCCCAAAGTTCTGAAATATATCATAAATTTGAGATAAAAATGCTGCAAATTATTACACAATGGTTTATTATTTCTAAATAACAATATAATGATATAATAATACATATAGCTGTTTATAGTTGCTAATCTTTTCGATTTTTCTCCATCTTCAACAATAACAGAGTTTTGGTGGAATTACATCTAAAATGATTAATAATAATAATAATAATTGGCTTACCCTGAAGGTTCGATGCCGATACCACTAAACTCCGCCTGCACAGACTCGTCCAAGTTTTTCACTATTATGATTAGTGATAAATTTATAGATCAACTCTTTTTTTTTTTTTTCAGTTTATTGTGCTTTACTGATTGTAAAACTCTAAACTTATTTTTCTATATCATCAAAAAATTGAGTTATGGGCAGATTTATGAGTAAAATTTCAATTTTTTATAATTATTCTCAGTTTTTTGGTTAAAAAATACTAATAAACTTTGTCAATATCTTTGAAAATAACAAGCATATATATAAAAACAATAATAAAAATAAACATGATTTCAATATATAATTTTTTGTTTTTTTTGTTTATCGTACTTTACTGATTCTAAAACTCTTTTTACATTTTCTCTATCTTCAAAAATAACCGAGTTTCGGGCGTATTTATGGGTAAAATTTCAATTTTATTTTTATCTTTTTCTCTCTTTTATAAATATTCTCGGTGTTTTGGTTAAAAAACACCACTAATTTTTGCTCTATCCTCATAAAAAACTGAGTTACAAACGTATTGTAATATACCCAGTTTTTATAATTATAGTAGTTATTTATTTATTATAGATTATTGTGTAAAGCAAGCTAACAATAAGATAAGAAGTAAAATTTAAATTTAAATAACAGCTCCAATTTGATTGTATGTTTACAAACATAGCATCCATTTTGGACGCTAAGAAAAAAAGGTCACTGGCAGTTATCTACCAGGTAAGAGTACAGGTAAAAGTAAAAAGAGTTTAGTTGAAGATATGACCTGAGAGGGGAAGGAGCTGCTGCTGAATATGATGGATCTTGGTTAGTCTGCATATTGTTTGTATTAATTTGTAAGTTATTATTATTATGATTAAAAAGTTATATAAAAAATTGTGTGCCTGATTGTCAAGAACCCATACCATACCCTGAAGTAAATATTGATGTGAATTGAATTTTTCTTAAAAGATTATTATTTAAAAATAAGCAGGCAAGATTTCAACTTTTTTCCTCTTTCCTTTTTTTAATTTTATTTAATTGCACTTTACTGATTCTAAAACTCTATACATATTTATCTCTATCTCCAAAAATAACTATTACAAAGGTTCATTATTGAAAATAATAAACTCAAATGTTACAGTCTTATTATAATATCTTTATCTTACCCATTGGCAATGAATGAAGCCCAAATGTCTACCATAGTTTTTAGCAACTTGGATATCAGACTCTGAGGAAATTTTCCCAGTTATTCCTGAACCAACTGTGTACATTACATCATCACAATGGATGACACCTGTAAAGAAAAACATAAATAAATTTTAATACATGTGTGTTGATTAAAATTTATATATATATATATGCATTTAGGATAAGAGTAAATATAATACATATTACTTTGCTAGTAGTAAATCAGTTACTATATGTATAACTTAGCTTGTAGTAAATCAGTTACTATATGTATAACTTAGCTTGTAGTAAATCAGTTACTATATGTATAACTTAGCTTGTAGTAAATCAGTTACTATATGTATAACTTAGCTTGTAGTAAATCAGTTACTATATGTATAACTTAGGTTGTAGTAAATCAGTTACTATATGTATAACTTAGCTTGTAGTAAATCAGTTACTATATGTATAACTTAGCTTGTAGTAAATCAGTTACTATATGTATAACTTAGGTTGTAGTAAATCAGTTACTATATGTATAACTTAGCTTGTAGTAAATCAGTTACTATATGTATAACTTAGCTTGTAGTAAATCAGTTTACTATATGTATAACTTAGCTTGTAGTAAATCAGTTACTATATGTATAACTTAGCTTGTAGTAAATCAGTTACTATATGTATAACTTAGCTTGTAGTAAATCAGTTACTATATGTATAACTTAGCTTGTAGTAAATCAGTTACTATATGTATAACTTAGCTTGTAGTAAATCAGTTACTATATGTATAACTTAGCTTGTAGTAAATCAGTTACTATATGTATAACTTAGCTTGTAGTAAATCAGTTACTATATGTATAACTTAGCTTGTAGTAAATCAGTTACTATATGTATAACTTAGCTTGTAGTAAATCAGTTACTATATGTATAACTTAGCTTGTAGTAAATCAGTTACTATATGTATAACTTAGCTTGTAGTAAATCAGTTACTATATGTATAACTTAGCTTGTAGTAAATCAGTTACTATATGTATAACTTAGCTTGTAGTAAATCAGTTACTATATGTATAACTTAGCTTGTAGTAAATCAGTTACTATATGTATAACTTAGCTTGTAGTAAATCAGTTACTATATGTATAACTTAGCTTGTAGTAAATCAGTTACTATATGTATAACTTAGCTTGTAGTAAATCAGTTACTATATGTATAACTTAGCTTGTAGTAAATCAGTTACTATATGTATAACTTAGCTTGTAGTAAATCAGTTACTATATGTATAACTTAGCTTGTAGTAAATCAGTTACTATATGTATAACTTAGCTTGTAGTAAATCAGTTACTATATGTATAACTTAGCTTGTAGTAAATCAGTTACTATATGTATAACTTAGCTTGTAGTAAATCATTACTATATGTATAACTTAGCTTGTAGTAAATCAGTTACTATATGTATAACTTAGCTTGTAGTAAATCAGTTACTATATGTATAACTTAGCTTGTAGTAAATCATTACTATATGTATAACTTAGCTTGTAGTAAATCAAGTTACTATATGTATAACTTAGCTTGTAGTAAATCAGTTACTATATGTATAACTTAGCTTGTAGTAAATCAGTTACTATATGTAATAACTTAGCTTGTAGTAAATCAGTTACTATATGTATAACTTAGCTTGTATAAATCAGTTTACTATATGTATAACTTAGCTTGTAGTAAATCAGTTACTATATGTATAACTTTATACTTAGTGTAGTAAATCAGTTACTATATGTATAACTTAGCTTGTAGTAAATCAGTTACTATATGTATAACTTAGCTTGTAGTAAATCAGTTACTATATGTATAACTTAGCTTGTAGTAAATCAGTTACTATATGTATAACTTAGCTTTGTAAATCAGTTACTATATGTATAACTTAGCTTGTAGTAAATCAGTTACTATATGTATAACTTAGCTTGTAGTAAATCAGTTACTATATGTATAACTTAGCTTGTAGTAAATCAGTTACTATATGTATAACTTAGCTTGTAGTAAATCAGTTACTATATGTATAACTTAGTTGTAGACATTTATTTATAATAGTTGAATCTACTATAGATACTTAGTGTAGTAATCTTTATAGTGATAATATTAGTAAATGTTATCAGTATATCTTAGTGTAGTAATCATATAATTTATAGTGTAGTAAATATATTATGTAATTGCTGTAAATCATAATAGTATATTATGTGTAATCAGTATATGTATAATGTTTAGAAATCATACTATATTATACTTGTAGTAACATTATTACTTAGTTGTGTAATCTACTTATAATAGTGTGAAATCTTATATGTAACTAGTTGTATAATAGATTATAGTTATTACTATGTATACTAGTTGTAGTAAATCAGTTACATATGTATAACTTAGCTGTAGTAAATCAGTTACTATATGTATAACTTAGCTTGTAGTAAATCAGTTACTATATGTATAATTAGTTGTAGTAATCATATAAGTATAACTTAGTTGTAGTAAATCAGTTACTATATGTATAACTTAGTTTAGTAAATCATTCTTATGTATAACTTAGTTGTAGTAAATCATACTTATGTAATAGTTGTAGTAAATCAGTTATTATGTAACTTAGTTGTGTAAATCATTACTATATGTATAACTTAGCTGTAGTAATCGTTACTATATGTATAACTTAGTTGTGTATCAGTTACTATATTATAATGCTGTATAATCATTACTATATGTATAACTTAGTTGTAGTAAATCATTATATATGTATAATAGTTTAGTAATCAGTTATATATGTATAACTTAGTTGTAGTAAATCAGTTACTATATGTATAACTTAGCTTTAGTAAATCAGTTACTATATGTATACTTGTTGTAGTAATCGTTACTATATGTATAACTTATGTGTAAATCATTACTATATTATATTAGCTTGTAGTAATCAGTACTTAGTAAACTTAGCTGTAGAAATCAGTTACTATATGTATAACTTAGTTGTATAAATCAGTTACTATATGTATAACTTAGTTGTAGTAAATCAGTACTATATTATAACTTGTTGTAGTAAATCAGTTACTATATGTATAACTTAGCTGTAGTAAATCAGTTATATTTATAACTTAGCTTGTAGTAAATCAGTTACTATAGTATAACTTAGTTGTAGTAAATCATTATATATGTATATTGTTGTAGTAATCGTTACTATATGTATAACTTAGCTTGTAGTAAATCATTACTTAGTTAACTTAGCTTGTAGTAAATCAGTTATATGTATAATTAGTGTAGTAATCAGTTACTATATGTAACTAGTTGTAGTAAATCAGTTACTATATTATAATTGTTGTAGTAAATCGTTATATATGTATAACTTAGCTTGTATAAATCATTACTATAGTATAACTTAGTTGTAGTAAATCAGTTACTATATGTATAACTTAGCTTGTAGTAAATCAGTTACTATAGTATAACTAGCTTGTAGTAATCAGTTACTATATGTATAACTTAATAAGTTAACTTACTGTGTAAATAGTTAGTAATTATTGAGTATCTATTGTATATGTTAGTAAATCTTATAATATAACTAGCTGTAGTAAACATCTTTGTAACTTGTTATAACATTTTTTATTTGTGTAAACAGTTATATGTAATGTGTATAAATCATTACTTATGTAACTCTGTAATCGTTACTAATAACTTTTGTAGAATCGTTATATTAAATTAGTTATATCTTACTTATTAACTTAGCTTTAGTAATCGTTCTATAGTATAATTTATAATCAGTACTATATGTAACTTAGTTGGTAATCGTTACTATATAGTGTGTAACATTATTGTATAATTGTATAAATCATACTATATGTATATTGTTGTATAAACATTATAGTAATTAGTTGTATAAACAGTTACATAGTATATTAGTGAGAATCAGTTACATGATACTTAGCTTGTAGTAAACGTTATATGTAATTGTACTTGTATATACTTGTATAATCATTAATATGTATAACTAGTTGTATAAATCAGTTATATTATAACTTAGCTTGTGTAAATCAGTTACTTATGTATAACTTAGCTTGTAGTAAATCAGTTACTATATGTATAACTTAGCTTGTAGTAAATCAGTTACTATATGTATAACTTAGCTTGTAGTAAATCAGTTACTATATGTATAACTTAGCTTGTAGTAAATCAGTTACTATATGTATAACTTAGCTTGTAGTAAATCAGTTACTATATGTATAACTTAGCTTGTAGTAAATCAGTTACTATATGTATAACTTAGCTTGTAGTAAATCAGTTACTATATGTATAACTTAGCTTGTAGTAAATCAGTTACTATATGTATAACTTAGCTTGTAGTAAATCAGTTACTATATGTATAACTTAGCTTGTAGTAAATCAGTTACTATATGTATAACTTAGCTTGTAGTAAATCAGTTACTATATGTATAATAGTTATAAACTTATTAGTATTTGTAGTAAATCAGTTACTATATGTATAACTTAGCTTGTAGTAAATCAGTTACTATATGTATAACTTAGCTTGTAGTAAATCAGTTACTATATGTATAACTTAGCTTGTAGTAAATCAGTTACTATATGTATAACTTAGCTTGTAGTAAATCAGTTACTATATGTATAACTTAGCTTGTAGTAAATCAGTTACTATATGTATAACTTAGCTTGTAGTAAATCAGTTACTATATGTATAACTTAGCTTGTAGTAAATCAGTTACTATATGTATAACTTAGCTTGTAGTAAATCAGTTACTATATGTATAACTTAGCTTGTAGTAAATCAGTTACTATATGTATAACTTAGCTTGTAGTAAATCAGTTACTATATGTATAACTTAGCTTGTAGTAAATCAGTTACTATATGTATAACTTAGCTTGTAGTAAATCAGTTACTATATGTATAACTTAGCTTGTAGTAAATCAGTTACTATATGTATAACTTAGCTTGTAGTAAATCAGTTACTATATGTATAACTTAGCTTGTAGTAAATCAGTTACTATATGTATAACTTAGCTTGTAGTAAATCAGTTACTATATGTATAACTTAGCTTGTAGTAAATCAGTTACTATATGTATAACTTAGCTTGTAGTAAATCAGTTACTATATGTATAACTTAGCTTGTAGTAAATCAGTTACTATATGTATAACTTAGCTTGTAGTAAATCAGTTACTATATGTATAACTTAGCTTGTAGTAAATCAGTTACTATATGTATAACTTAGCTTGTAGTAAATCAGTTACTATATGTATAACTTAGCTTGTAGTAAATCAGTTACTATATGTATAACTTAGCTTGTAGTAAATCAGTTTACTATATGTATAACTTAGCTTGTAGTAAATCAGTTACTATATGTATAACTTAGCTTGTAGTAAATCAGTTACTATATGTATAACTTAGCTTGTAGTAAATCAGTTACTATATGTATAACTTAGCTTGTAGTAAATCAGTTACTATATGTATAACTTAGCTTGTAGTAAATCAGTTACTATATGTATAACTTAGCTTGTAGTAAATCAGTTACTATATGTATAACTTAGCTTGTAGTAAATCAGTTACTATATGTATAACTTAGCTTGTAGTAAATCAGTTACTATATGTATACTACTTAAAGCTATATGTAGTAAATCAGTTACTCTTTTCACTATTTTTAGATAGAACGAATAAGTAAGTGAACCAAAAGTATGGGTTATTATGGTGACATTTATAATGGAATCTAATCACTTTAATAATC
This sequence comes from Piezodorus guildinii, assembly GCA_023052935.1. NCBI lineage: Eukaryota > Metazoa > Arthropoda > Insecta > Hemiptera > Pentatomidae > Piezodorus > Piezodorus guildinii. The sequence continues at coordinate 6,524,078 of CM041293.1, read as the reverse complement.
ATAATTGGCATACCAAACCCAAACGTTCAAAACACCGCCAACACAGATTTTTCCGAAGATCATTGTTGTTTCAAGCCCCCGAGATCAGCCTTACTACAATCTTCCCATTTACGCTTCAGCCTGCCTTTCGGACTCCTACCTGTTGGTTCAGCGAATACCAACTTTTTGGGAATCCGTTCTTTACTGAGCCCAAAAACTTAACAGGCCCATATGAGTCTGCGCGATGCTGTCAGCTCGATTATCTGCGTGTGCAACCTTCTAAACTCCTCAGTGTTCTCATCTTTCTTTGGACCAAATATTTTACACAGTACCTTATTTTTGAAAACCTTAAAACGTTCATCTTTCAAAGTCATGTTTCACATCCGTAAAGAACCATCAGAAGTATTTAATTTTTTTCTGTTTGCATGGAACCAAAATAATTAAATTTCTCCACGAGTTCTAAAATATGTCCTGATATATCAATATCACCAAGATCGTCACCGTTTCTGCTACTTAGCATATATTTTGTCTTATCGGTATTCAGTTGTATAGTTTCTGTGTCTTCACCCAGCAGTACCAAATCATCGGCGTATCCCAGAACTGGTATTTTATCACCGATATTTAAACCTTTATCGGTACACAACAACTTTTCAATGACATGTTCTAATGCTATGTTAAATAAAACAGGTGTAAGGGAGTCACACTGTTTCAAACCCGATCGCACCTCAAACCTCTCGTAGTAATTATGGCTGATTCTAACTTTATGGAATGTTTCCGACAAACACATCTCTACTAAGTTTACTAACTTTCAAGGTATTCCCTGTTCAATCATAATGTTATACAGCTTCTGACGGTCTAGATAAGCCTATTTAAAATTGATATAAAGTTGATGGACTACACCATTGTATTCAAACGTTTTCTGTAATATTTGATCAATAGTAGAGCCATTCCGCCTAAAATTACTTAAATACATTTGAAAAAAATTTATTTACCAAGGTCCTTATTGGAGAATACTTTGGAGTGAGAGAGTTGACCCCTGTAAGAGAACTGATAGACGTAAACTGGAGAAGTGTAGAGGGATGCGTGGAGTCTAGCGGTTTTTCCGATTCCAAACAAGAATGAAGTATCACCATACACCTGCAAAAGGATTAGAAATAAAAATTTTTGAGCCTTTGCAATGTTATCTTTGGGATCTTCGAGACACCTCTCTCACCCAAATCTAGAAAGAGTTGAAATGGCTTTATCCTGTCCAATTATGTTCATTAATGTAGATGAGATAATTTCACAGAAGGCCTCAACATTTGCGTGTTCATGTAAGGAAGAGAGTAAGTAGGAGTTTGGTTCCCGCCGTGGTAGAAGCAACACGTACTACAACACCAGGACCAAGGTACCCTGCCTGGAGAATGGACAAATCCATGAAAGGGATATCCATCTCTCTAGGTAAACATACTTCAGTCTTTCAGGCATATAAATATATGTGCTCAAACCCAAATTTCTGAAGGGATGAGAGACAGGCTTATAACTATCCATACCGATAGTCAAGCTGCAATCGGAGCTCTGGTTAGTTACATGGCTCGGTCCAAATTAGTAGAGGAATGCAAAAGAAATCTCAATGCGCTTTCCCTGCTGAATAAAGTCCGAGTTTATTGGGTGTCTGGTCACTCAGACATCTTAGGCAATGAGAGAGCTGATAGTCTTGCAAGGAGGGGCTCTGCTCAGCTACCCTTTACACTTGAACCTGTGTGTGGAATAAGCCTCAGTTATACTAAAGGTCTGATCAAGGCAACTGCTGGCAATAGATCTAGGCAATACTGGAGGGATACTGGAGAGCAGCATCACTCTAAGATGTTCTTGGAAGGACCCTGCAAAGAGAGAAGTTGTGCACTACTCTCAATGGAGAGGATAACACTGAGGATAGTGACAAGACTGTACACAGGACACTGCCAGCTTAACAGGCATCTCCATAATATGGGGTTGGTGGCCTCACCTACTTGCAGGTTCTGCAAGAAGGAAGATGAAACTGCGTACCATGTGGTATGCAGTTGTCCAGAGATTGCTAGGATACGGTTTTACCATTTTGGCAGCAACAGTATTGTAGATCCAAAGTTGTGTGAACTGATTAACCCCTATAGCTTGGTCAGATTCACCAAAGCACTAGGCCTGTACTAACGGAATGGACAGCGCACAATAAGTCTAACAAGGCTGCAGTACATAAGATAAGCCGGGGGAAAAAAAAAAAAAAAAAGGTACCCTGCCAGGTAGGGTATCATATTATCAAGTAACAGAGAAGACTGGTCAGGAAGGGATACCCTCTGAAATAGAAACTATACAGCATCAGATAGGTCTCCTCATTGGTGCACATGAGTAGAAGGCAGGTATGCCCTCCCAGCCTATGAGGGGTAAAGAAGGATATAGAAAAGAAGGTAATTGAATGATATGAAATTATTCTTCACCTAGCAGTACCAAATCAGCAGTGTATCCCATAATCAGAATTTTATAAAATTTAAGAATCCCACTGTGGCAAGGAAAAAAAAAAAAAAAAAAAAAAAAAAAAAAACAAGGTGATTTTAGGATTCGAGTGTAAGCTCTGTGTTCTTAAAATGAAACCCTTTTTTTTCCACTTCAAATCATTTTTCAAAAATCAATAGCAATTGAACATGTTCATATGATAACATGAACATCAAAAATGGATACAAAGGCCAATATGAAATGAAAAATACAGCTAGTCCCCTAAGAATAATCTAAATGTACATTAAATATTAATCTTCTGGTTATTACGTCTACAAAATATACATCATGTAACATATTATACTGCATATTATGAATAAAAATATGTGCGGGCAACACACGACTTTCACTTACCTCTGTTTTAAGAATAAATTAAAGAATTTTCAAATACAGTAAAAGATAAAAATGAATGAAACCAGTAAAGAATTAATTAAATGGAATTTCTATAGAAACATGTGTTTTATTGATAAATCTATTATATTATTATCTAAAAAAATCACTTAGTTTTCATCGCAATACTTTCCCTTACTATATACAGTAAGTGAAGGTAAAAATATGCTTACATACACTTAAACACACGCATATATACGTACAAGGTAATATAGGAACCTTATAAGATAATATTTTTTCTAAAATCTTTAGCTTTCAAACGGAATATAATACATGTATATTACTGTTCACATGTTCAAAAACAAAAAATTGCATTAAAATTTTGTTTTTCAGTTTTCTCTTTTATTTGTTTTTCAAATTTGCACAACGTACATATTTAGCTGTCATTTATCAATTCTAACAAGATAATATGGTTATTTTTATAGAATCTACAAAATTAAAGGTACTTAAGAGGAAGAAAATTTAAAATATCGGCATTTAAGCCCTTTCAGACTATTTTAATCCAAATGAAACCTACACAATGTTAAAGCTTGTGTATGAGATAATATTTTTTCTAAAATCTTTAGCTTTCCAACGGTACATCATGCATGTATATTACTGTTCTTATGTTCAAAACGAAAAATTTCATTTAAAAAATATTTTTTTCTGTTTTCTCCTTTAGTTGGGTATCGATTTCATTCAATTTATATATTTACCTGTTCTTCATCAGTGGTAACAACATAATATAGTTATTTTTATAGAATCAACAAAATTGAAGGTACTTTAAAGAAAGAAAATTTAAAATATCGGAATTTAAGCCCTGTCTGACCATTTTAATCAGAATAAAACCTACATGATATTAAAGCCCATTAAATTTTACATCGGTATAGCGAGTTTAATCTAAATCGTCGGAACAGTTTTCGAGAAAATCGAAAAAAGGTGCAAAATGCATGGTATAAAGTGCCTCTTCTGGTAAGCTCATTTTAATGAAAAAAGTTTTGTCACGTCTCGGGCGTATAGTTGTCTTAAATATAAAATTTCACATTTCATAGGACTCTAAAACGTGTATTTCTGTTGAAAACTGGAATTCGAAAATTTTCACGATCGCAATACTTTCCCTTATTATGTATAGTAAGTGGAAGTAAAAATATGCTTACATACACTTAAACACACGCATATATATGTACAAGGTAATATTGCAACCTTATAATTAATAAAATAAATAAATAAACTGAAACATTGAATAATTAAAAAAAAAAAATAAGAGTGTAAATAGTCAAAACTTATAAAGGAGCGGTAGACTGATATTCAAGGAGATGGATAATTAGTTTATGCTTGAAGCAAGTTAAGGATTGGGATGTAGAATAGGCATGGGTAAGGAATTCCAAAACGAAGTAGCTCAAATAACGAAAGATCTCTTGAAGGAAGCAGTTCTGTAGGAGGGAATGAACAGGTTCAGGGGCTGGGATCTTGTGTTGATAGGATGGGGTAGAGCAGAGTGGGTGAACATGTTATAGATATAGAGGGTTTTTTTGGTTCTGAAGGATTGGTAAAGATGGGTTCCTAAGAAGTTTTGCCATCGGAATTTCGGATAAAGCCATATGTTTTAATATATTTGTTATAAATTTAGAATATTTTGTAATACTGGTCAGATTAAGATGATTTTACTTTCTTGTGGTAAGACTTTTCATTATCTTTTAAATGAATACTTATAATTTTTCAGATTTATATTTTTTGAGTTATTCAAAAGTAAATTTTTACACGTTTATAATTTTTTTTAGCCACTTAGAGGAGGATTTTTTTTTTTAAGTACACCAGAAAGTAAGAGGAAGATTCAGGAAAAATTTCAGCTTCACAACCATAACCATTTTTGAGATATTGCGATGGGCCGATGGCAAAAGTGAGTAAAATGGTATTCTTTACACTATTTTATAATTACAGTACAAATACATAATATAATTATTATTAATTACAGATAAATTCTAAATGCATGGCAATATATTAGATTTTTATAATTGCTTTACTAACCTTCAGAATATTCAGAGCTCCCTGAGTGCTATTATCTATTTTATAATGATCTTCAATTTTCTGGCTCGTTTCTGGAGTCTTTTCCAATGGAATCGAATTACCAAAAGATGAAAGGAAAAACATCATCTCGTCCGAGTTTACTGGTTTACCAATAACTCCTAGAAATTAATTGAGGAATATATGAATCATAATATATAAATAAATCATATTAATATAAATAAATGTAACAAGATTCTTTTCTTTCATGTAAAATGTCTAATAATTTAATTATTAAAAAATCTGGTGCGTACAACACAAAACTTTCAGTTATCCCCGTTGTTAAAATTGATTAGAGAATTTTTAAATACAGTTAGAGATTAAAATGAGTGAAACTAATAAAGAATTAATTAAATATCTAGCTTTCCAACGGTATATCATACATGTATATTACTGTTCACATGTTCAAAAACAAAAAATTGCATTAAAAAATTTTTTCTGTTTTCTCCTTTAGTTGTTTTATCAAATTCTTTAACAATTTATTATTTAGCTCTCATTTTCATCATGTAACAAGATATATGGTTATTTTTATAGTATAAACAAAATTAAAGGTACTTTAGAGAAAGAAAATTTAAAATATCGGCATTCAACCCTGTCAACCATTTTTAATCAAATGAACCTAAATGATATTAAAGCCCATTAAATTTTACAGCGAGAGGTTTAATCAAAATCGTCAGACCGTTTTTAAGAAAATCAAAAAAAGGTGCATAATGCAGGTATAAAGTGGCTCTTCTGGTAAGCTCATTTTGAGAAAAAGGTTTTGTAATGTCTCAGGAGTATATTTGTCTTAAATATGAAATTTCAGTTTCATAGGACTTACCGTTTCCGCCCGGGAGTTACCATACACACACACACACAGACCTTTTTGCAGGACTTGGTTATTTGGACTCAGAGGGACCCTAAAACGTGTATTTCCGTTGAATACTGGAATTCGAAAATTTTTACAATCGAAAAACTTCCCCTTACTATAAATAGTAAGTGAAAGTAAAAATGTTAGTGTATAGATTTATGACAACTTACCATTTATGTTAACAGCTTAGTTACTATTCGGAACGTAATATTGTTTCTAAAATTAGGGGTATTTTATTGTGTAGGTTTTTGTTTTCAAATTTTTCCTACTGTTCTAAATGTAACAAAGGCTACAATTACCACTAACCCCTACGTAAATATCACGTAAAAGTAACATGTCATTGGTGCAATTACCACAACATGTATAAAGTTTGAGGCATGTGGCCGTTTGTGAAATATTGAAAAATAAAAATCTTAATCTGAATTTAATAAGTAATTTATTATCAATTGAATTAATTATTTATTTGAATATTATTTTTTTGACTAATACATTTTATTTCAATTCCAAATAAACAGTTTTTATTTACATCATGCATTTTGATAAATTAAGGAATTTTTTTTCTATTAATTTTCTTGTTCGTCCCAAAAAAGGTGGCTGTTTTTTATTTATTTATTGATTTTTCATCACAGAAGACTTTTAACACATCTATGCAAATGATATAACAAGGACCAATGATGTTGACCAAATTTGTTGTGCAGGTTTGCAGATAAGAATGAGCCCACCTCTCTATATACAAACACCTTGCAGCCAACCATTCTTACATCATTATAAATATTTATATACTTATTATTGCTATCATTAAATTTGCATATATATATATATATATATATATATATACTATTACATATTATATACATACGAGCTCCAAAAAGCAATCCCTCATCTTTCACGTACGTTAAAACTAAAGGAACATCGGCTGCCTCTTTTTGTTTCAAAATTTCTTCTGGGTCTTTAGAAATAAAAGCAGTAGCACTCACAGGTTCGACGACTGGCGTAAAAGGAATAGACAATCCTTTGTTGAACTGAAAAAATAATTGTAATCTTAATTGATTCAATAAAGTTTAACATGAAGCACACATAGAATCAAATATCACTATAAGAAAAATAGACGAAGCAAAAAAAAAAAAAAAAAATCTTTAAAACGATTCCTTAATTCAACAATATAAAATTGTTATACTATATAAACATATAGTATAAAACATATTATACTATATATGTTATATTATTACACGAAGGGTGATAAAGTAATTGACTTAAAATATACATTTATTTATAACAGAGTATATATTACTACACTTATTATCATACATAAAAATTTGGTACAGTTGAGGTATTGTTATTATCGAGAATGCTGAGGTTCCGATTCACCACATAATATAACATAAAGGTACCTTTAGACATGCCTGCATAATTGTTCCCTGGCTTGACCCCCAAATTCCTCCGTCCGTGGGTGGACTTCCGATTCCTTTACTATCCGGGCTAAGACTCCCCTCAGGTAAAGGGCTATCTCTCCCAAGCAGTGGAGGGGTGCATTTTTTGCATAGCCCTTCTAAGAACCCTTCCTGCTTGTAGCCCGGAAACTGCTCTATTTTGTACAATTCAAAAATATTTCTTTACCTCCCAGTATTCTCGATACATAGCAGACTCCTACTTGACAAATGTCTTACTTGGAACCCTCATACAAGGCTAAAATGACAGGAAACTGGTCGAAGTTGAAGTCGGGCCAAACGTTTTAATCTTCCACTTAATAACAAAACATTCATCTATATGACTGCCATAAGGCCTATCTGGACTTACGGAGTAGAGCTTTAGGGCTCTATTAAACCATCAAATTCTTCCAGTATCCAATCCCTATAGTCCAAAATCCTCAATGCTCCTTACTTTGTAACGAATAAACTGATCCGTAATGTTCCATATGTTGCTGATTTGACCAGAAATAGATGCCATTCCTTTTATGACAAACTTTATTCCTACTCTAATCCATCCTTTCTTCCCCTTCAATTCTTGATAATCCTTCGAGGAAAAAAGATCGTCCCGAGACCTTCTAGCTTAGACGATTTTTTAGAGTGCTTCCGAAGGGAAGCTTCTCTGCAAGTGTATCATGATTTTTAATCACATTTTTATTCCCTTATTCTGTTGTAAATATAAATAAATATATTGAAAACAACAAAATAATACCAGAATTTATTATATAGAAATATATTGATCTAAATAGTGATCATATCGATTCATAAGAATGCTGAGGTTCTGATTTACCACATAATATAACATAAAGGTACCTTTAGACATGTCTGCATAATTGTTCCCTGGCTTGACCCCCCGACCTGCTCCGTCCGAGGCTTCCGCTTCCTACCCTCTCCAGGCTAAAACTCTCCAGGTACCCAGCTATCCCTTCTTTAGGAGTGGAGGGATCTATTTTTTGTATAGTCCTTCTAAGAAACATTTTTGCTTGTAGCCCGGAAACTGTTCTATTTCAAATGATTCTAAATTATTTCTATTCCTCCCAGTATTCTCGATACATAGCAATTAATCATTTATAAATCTGTAATTCTTCCTCAGATTACACATGCTTCACCCGTCTGGAGCTCAACCTGCTGAAAAAATAACAGAAAACTTGAAAGAATCCAAAATTTATCCATGAGAATAATCAATAACTATCCCCAGTACAATCAAAAATCTCTGCAATACTTAAACAATTAGAAATTCCCACAATACAGGAATTCCTCCTCACTTAAATAATCACCTACTTCCACAAAACAATATCTGTAAGCCCCACAGTACAAGAAAATGGTAACTACAGTAAATCCTTTTAGCACTGTTAATTTAATTTAAGTTATTCCTGTTTAATATTTTATTTTGTATATACAGCTATTTATTTATTTTCATTTTTTTGTTTGGTGTAGGTTTTTAATATAACTTTTTCCTACAAATTAAAAAGAAATTTGTGTTAAACAAACAAGTGTTATTTTAAAACTTTACTGTTTTTGATACAAGGATGCAATGGTCATGTGGTATCATTTGTACAATTATCTCGATATTTTGAATTTTTTAATAACTAAAAGCTTTATGTTTGAAAAGTAAAAGCTAAAAGCTGTTATGTTTGAAGGATGAACAACGGCTTAAGGTTTTCGAAAATAAGGTATTGCGTAAAATATTTGGTCCAAAGAGAGATGAGGCTACTGGGGAGTTTAGAAGGTTGCACAACTCGGAATTGCGGAACTTGTATCCTGTGAATATAATTGAGCTGATTGCATCGCGGAGACTCAAATGGGCAAGTAAAGTTGTTGGGCTCGATGACGAGCGGATTCCGAGAAAGTTGGTATTTGCTGATCCGACTGGTAGGCGTCCGAAAGGTAGGCCGAAGTGTAGATGGGAGGATTGCGTTAAGGCTGATCTCGGGAGCTTGGGCCTGAATGGTGAACATTGGACGAGTCTGTGTAGGCGGAATTTGGTGGTATCGGCATCGAACCTTCGGGTTCGCTAAGCCTATTATTATTATTATTATTATTATAAAAGCTTTATGATTTTTATTAAAAAGTACAACAAATAAACATTGTCATTAGATATGGTTTTCAAACACTCCAGCCAGCAGCGCTAAAAAAATAAAATAATGTAGATCTTTTTCTTCATTTAATATTTGAAATAAATAAACTTAACTTAACCCACACTTCTACAATCCTAATAAAACCTGAATAGGTAAAATTTAGGACTCCTACTGTAGCATCATCCGATTAGCCACAGTAGCATAAAATGACGTTAAATAAATATTAATATTAGAGAAAATATTTTGATGAGCTGTTACGTAGGACTAGATTTATTTTGATTTTTAAATAAATAATATGTTATTTATTCAATTAATGTCATTATATGCTATTGAGAGTTATCAGATGATCAACAGAGGATGTCATAAATGTTGCATATCCAGGTTTGATCAGGATAGGGGTGTTTAACAAGTACCTGACATCCCACTGGCTGGTCACCAACATTTATGTCCCTGCAAAGAACTGCATAATCTAAGATTTTTTACTGCATTTAAAAAATCCTAGGGCCATCTGCTGGGTTTGAACCTATGACCTAAATCATAGAACGCTGTTATGCTAGCCACTACACCATAGGTGACCCCCTGAAGTTATAAATAAATAATTTATTCACTGTCTATTCACTGAGTCAAAAATATCTCAGTAAAAAAAAAGCTAATGATTATACTATAATTTAATTAATATATTGCTAGGTTCTTTTTTAAATAAATTGATCCATTTTCACTCAACACTTCTTTATTTCTTTTTTCCTTTCTCCCTATGTTTCAGCCATTGCCATTTTCAAGGGATCTATCAACATCATTTATTTTAAAATTAAAAGATAAACAATATTAGTTTTTACATTGTTATAAGACATTTTACATATCTTTAATATTCTTTTATATTTCATATATATATAAATGTACATTTTGTCACATTTTAAAAACCTATTGCATGTTGAACTAGCCTTGTCAGCTTGTTATCATCTACTGGATTACAGCAATGTATCCCTTCACATCTTTATATATTGTATTCTACAACTGGTTGTTATCTTTTGTTTCATAGCCTTGAAGAATACTTGAAATTTTGGCCGAAACGTTTACACAAATAAATTAAGTTTTCTACTTAATTTCTTCCTCTTCTAACTAATCAAGAAATTGAAACAATGTATATGAAAAATAAAAAAAAATAATTTAATTGTTATTTGATATAGTTTCGAAATTATTACATTCCAAATAAAGATAATGAAAAATGTTGTTTTTAATATCAAGGGTTGTTAAAAGTGAAGGGTTACATTGCTATAATCCAGTAGATGATAACAAGCTGACAAGGCTAGTTCAGCCTGTAATAGGTTTTTAAAATGTGACAAAATGTATTTTTATATAAGTGCAATATAACAGAATATTAAAGGTATGTAAAATGCCTTATAACAATGTAAAAACTAATGTTGTTTATCTCTTAATTTTAAAATAAATGATGTTGATAGATCCCTTGAAAATGGCAAAGGCCAAAACGTAGGGAGAAAGGAAAAAAAGAAATAAAGAAGTATTGAGTGAAAATGGATCAATTATCACATTTATTCACCCAAACAAGTTTCAATTATAATAAAACATTAATTAATATAGTTGGTTCCAGATGCAGTCAAATGAACACTCGATTAAGTAGAAAACTTAATTTATTTGTGGCTACGTTTCAACCAAAATAAAACAAAGAATAACCAGTTGTAGAATACAATATATAAAGATGACAAAGTAAAAAAAAATTATACTGATAATTAGAAACATAATAGAACAGTAGTTATGATAATTAACAAATATTATAAAAATTAGAAACAAAAGGCAAAAGAAATTTTTTAATCTCTCTCTCTCCCTCTCTCTCTCTCTCTCTCTCTCTCTCTCTCTTATATATATATATATATATTATATATATATATATATATATATATATATAATATGATAACATGATTTCGGTTTCCTTTAACTCCTTCTAAACCACAAGACGGATTTTGATACGTTTTCACCATCCTTTAGGGCATTCTTTCGTGAGGGTTTATTAGTAAAATACATTGTAATTTAGCTATTATGATAAAGAAAAATAAATTTTCTGTAACCAAGTCATCAAAACCTTATTCCTGAAATATAAGTAGTTACATAGCGTACAATATACTGTTGGAAAGTGATACAATTTAGAAAAGTTAATATGCAATAAAAGAAATCTCACGAGTTGATATAAAATTGTTGTAAGCCCATAAACTTTTGAACTCTCTATCTCTCTATGTATAAAATTATGATGCGATTTTGGTTTCCGCTAACTCCTTCCTTAACGGCTTTCTAATTCAAATCACTCCTTTTCAACCACCTTATCCTTACCCAGTCAAACAGACTATAACTTCAAACTGCAGATGCTATAAATTCAAATTTATTATTATTTTATTTATTTTTTTTTTTTGTGTGTTTATATTACTTAAATTATCACTGATGAATTAGCTATTTCTGTTGTGCTTTTTTTTCATTGTTCTTTTTTCTTTTTTTTTTTTTTTTTTAGTTTCATTCTGTAAGTCTGACTTGTAAAGATGTATATATATATTATGACCTTAATTATTTTTTCTAGTTTAGTAATTTGTCATTCTAAGCCATGACCACACTGTCCTGGTCATCAATTATGTATTTTATTTTATTCTTAAGGGACTTTAGTCCCAGGATAATAAAGAAGTTTTTCATTTCATTTCATTTAGGGCATTCTTTCCTGAAGGTTTATAAGTAGAAACGGGATCACTTGTAGCTGGGTGGCTAGCATAACAGCCTCCTATGGTAAAGGTCACAGGTTCAAACCCACAAGTGGTCCTAAGATTTTTTAATGGGAGTAAAAAATTCTTAGTTATGCTGTCCTTCGGAGAGGAGGATAAAAGGTGGTCCCGAGCCTGTGCGATGTCAGGTACTCGTTAAAGATCCCTATCCTAATTAAACCTGGATAGGCAAAATTTAGGACATCTACTGTAGCATTGTCCGATTAGCCATAGTAGCATAAAGTGACGTTAAATAAATAAATAAATATAAGTAGAAAAGTACAATAAAAAAATTCTTACAATTTAATATAAAATTGTTGAGAGCTCATATACTTAACATAAATAAATATAAAATAGTTATTAACCCAATAGGATAGGAATGTTTGTTATTTCCAAAAACTTTGAATACATACATACAAATCAGGTTTATTTATAAGGAAAACTTAAATTTTCTGTTATCTCTGCTTCAGTTTAAAATAACAAACAAATAAACTTAACCAATTGCACTTTTTGTTACGGTAAACTAAAAATCCTAAAGTGATAAAATCTAAATCAACCAGGCAGAGATTTTAAAACATAAATGACACTTCATAGTTGATATAATTAGTTGACCATTGAGAATTACTAAAAGAAATTAGTCCGGGTGGCGGTCAATTAAGTAGTTTCAACCATTTATTTTCTGTCAACGTTTCTACCCTCATCATGGGCCATCTTAGTCATTGTAATTTAATTAATCTATTTTTGTACACATCTAGTTCCTTTTTATGTTTTAATATTGACATCCGCTAGCTCAATAGTGTATTTAATCTTATTGTAAATGTATCTCTTTTGTATCATTTAAGCCCTGATAACGGCCCACAAGGGGGGTTGAAACGTTGGCAGAAAATAAATGGTTGAAACTACTTAATCGCTTCATTCACTGACTGCCACAGTTATAAGGGGTCAGACAAGGTGATTCCTTAGCATGCCTGCTATTCAATATTGCTTTAGAATGCGCAATCAGAAAGTCGGGAATCTAGGTAGGAGGGACGGTTTTCAATTAATCGTGCCAAATCTTAGCCTACGCTGATGATCTGGATATTTTGGACGCAATTTCTCCAGCATGAAGAGTGCCTTTATGAATCTCCAAAGAGAAGCTGCTAAACTTGGACTACTGGTGAATGAGAGGAAACAAAGTATATGATGTGCAATCCTAACACAGGAGAGGATGTAGGAGGAGTTGTAAAAATAGGGGAATTCAGCTTTGACTGTGTAGAGGAATTCATTTATCTCGGAACACAGCTAAACTCAGGAAATAATAACCAACCAGAGATACAGCGTCGGATTTTAGCGGCCAATAGGTGCTACTACGGACTTCTCAGACATCTAAGGAGCAATTCTCTCTCCAGAACAAAGAAGATGAGAATATATAAAACATTGATTAGACCGGTTCTCACATATTCGTCGGAGTGCTGGACGATGACAATAGCCCAAGAATCGTCCCTATTAAGATTCGAAAGGAAAATCTTAAGAAGGATTCTGGGACCAGTGTATGAGAACGGCACCTGGAGAATGAGGAAAAATATAGAGCTCATGAGGCTCTTTGACGACCGAGACGTAGTTCATTTTATTAAATCTGGGCGCCTGAGATGGGCCGGGCATGTTGCTAAGACGAACAGTAATGAAATACCCAAAAAACTCCTGGAGAAAAAGATTTATGGGACGAGAAAAGTTGGCAGACCTCGTTTGCGGTGGGAGGATTGTGTGGCGGCAGATGTGCGGAACAAGCTGGGATTCAGATATTGGAGAGCAGCAGCACAAAACAGTGAAGACTGGCGACTCAGGCTAAGGGAGGCCTTGACTCTTCACTAGTTGTAGCGCCATCGTTGTGTACTGACTACCACCTGGACTAATTTCTTCCAATAAGACACCTCATTCAAATTGCACCCGAGCGAAGTAGGGGCGTGTCTGCTAGTAGTTTAATTATATAAGGTAAATAATTAGATAAAGTAAATAGTTTAATACTGAGGTAAATAATTAGATATGGCGTGAAAAAAAAACAAGTTCAAAAAGTTACAGTGTGAAAAAAGAGTTACATATATATATATAAGGTACAAAATGTGAATACTCTCATGAAATGGGAAACATTATAATATGAAATTTAGCGAATAAGTATGAATAAATATATCTCTGTGAAAAAGAAACATTGGCACAAATAAATTAAGTTTTCTACTTAATTAAGTGTTTTTATGACTGTACCCCGAATCAATTTCTCTCCTATGTATACACACCATCAAACTTTCTCACATCATTACTATAATTTAAATTGAGTTTTACCCAAAAATATTTTGTTAGAGCAACAATGTGCTCTGCCGGTCGCTTGCGAAGACATTTGACCATCTCTTTGGTGTCGACCGTTGGGCAGCCAAGTTGGTCTGCGAGTACCATCGCATTCTTCTTCGGAGTCCTGGTCAGTGCCCAAGGGTTCAAGGAAACTCCACTCATGCATATTGCTCCTTTGAACAGGCCTTAACAAAAAAAAAAAAAAATAAATAAAATAAAGATTGTTTTATTAAAATTAAGACATCATTCATTCAATTCAAAATTAATTAAAATAATAATCAGTATATTTAATCAATTTACTTTATTATATTTGCCAATGTTTCACCCCCAGCGAGTGAGTGAGCTATAATCAGGGCCTAAAACTAAACATAGACAGTAAAGAGACATGAATGATAAAATAATAATACTTTGCTTACTTAAATAATTTTCTGTACAATAGGGGTACTCACTACGTTTGCTATAGCATGCTATTTGTGCTATTGTGCTAAACCCATCAATTTTATACAGGAAATAACTGTAGAAACTCGACGGGTTTAGCAAAATAACACAAATAGCATGCTATAGCAAACGTAGTGAGTACTCCTGTTATACAATAACAAAAGTGGGGTAGTGGCTAGCATAACAGCGTTCTATGACCAAAGCCAACTGGTTCAAACCTTCAGGTGGCCCTGGGATTTTCTAATGGGAGTAAAAAAATCCTTAGTTATGCCGTTCTTTTGGAGGGGATGTAAGAACATGGATCCGATGTCAAGTACTCGTTCAAGATCCTTATCCTAATCAAATCTGAATAGACAAAATTTAGGGCTACCACTGTAGCATTGCCGGATTAGCCTCAGTAGCATAAAGTGATGTTAAATGAACAAAAAAAAAAGATTATCTATTTAAAAATCAAAGCAAATATATTCTTGGCCAACTAACATTAGGGGTCAACTATGGTGTAGGGGCTAGCATAACAGCCTCCTGTGCCCAAGGTCATTGGTTCAAACCCAGAAGATGGTCCTAGGATTTGTTAAAGGCAGTAAAAATATTACAATATTGTAATATACCCTTCTTTTTTTTTGTATAAAGAATATAAATATTTATTTAAATCATATATGAGACAGGCTAACAATTAGATTAAGAGTGAAATTTAAATTAACATCTCCTATTTGGATGTTTGTTTTCAAACATAGCATCCATTTTGGATGCTAGGGTAAAACACTAGCAGGTACAAAATAGGGGAGGTAGAAAAAAAGTCAGACAGAGTTGGGGTTTGAACCTGAAAAAGGGAGTATTTGCTGCTTGCTGCCTGAATATGAAGAAGGATCATTGTTAGCCAGAACATGTATTTTTTTTTTTGTAAGTTATAATTATAATTAAAAGTTAAGTAATAAATTGTGTCTGATTGTCAAGAACCCATACCCTGAGATTTAATAAATTTTAATGAAGTAAATATTGTGGTGCTTAATTTTTTCTTAAAAGAATATTTAAAAAAAAAAAAAAGTATACTATAATATAAATTTTAAATTGTTTAATAGGCTTTGTCTTTAAAATCCATAAGAAAAAAAAAAATTAAAAAGTAACCTCTGCTGAGTGGAGACAGTATGTGGAAATGACAGCTGCCCCCTCCTGCCGATATCCCAGCGATAGTCACTCTCTTAGGATCTCCACCAAAAGCCGCAATATTATCTCGGATCCATTTGAGAGCTAGCAGTTGGTCCTTCAGTCCGTTGTTTCCTGGCACAGTACTGTCTTCAGTCGAGAAGAAACCTGGAAACACAGAGGATTATGTTAAATTTAAGCTTGCTGATAACATTTGTGTGTTATCAGTTAAAAGCGACCAAACTATTGAATCCCGAACTCTTCAATCCCACATCAGAGACCTTGAGGTGTGGTGTCAGAATTGGAGAATAAAAATCAATTCCAACAAATCCCACCAAATTACCTTTACCATTCGACGTGAACCTATGATATCCTGTCCTATAGTAGCCTTTAATAATATTCCACTAGTCCTAGTTGAAAAGATCCGATACGTAGGAGTCCTACTTGACAAATGTCTTACTTGGAACCCTCAGACAAGGCTGAAATGACAGGCTACTGGTCAAAGTCAAGAAAAACGTTTTTACATTCTACTTAATCTACATGACTACCATACAGCCTATCTGGACTTACGGAGTAGAGCTTTAGGACTCTATTAAACCATCAAATTCTTCCAGTATCCAATCCCTATAGTCCAAAATCCTCAATGCTCCTTACTTTGTACGAATAAACTGATCCATAATGTTCTGTATGTTGCTGATTTGACCAGAAATAGATGCCATTCCTTTTATGACAAACTTTATTCCTACTCTAATCCATCAGTTTCCATCCTTTCTTCCCCCTTCAATTCCTGATAATCCTTCGAGGCAAAAAGATCGCCCGAGACCTTCTAGCTTAGAAGATTTTTTAGAGTGCTTCCGAAGGGAAGCTTCTCTGCAAGTGTATCATGATTTTTATTCCCTTATTCTGTTGTAAATAGAAATAAAAATATTGAAAAAAACAACAAAATAATATCAGAACTTATTATATAGAGATTTATTGATCTAAAAAGTGATCATAATAATTCATAAGCTCACCTAATGGTCCGAGTCTATAATTGAAGGTGACCAGAAGGATATCTCTGTCGAGGAGGTAGTCTGCGTCGTGGAACGTCGAATGGAGGACCATGAATCCTCCGCCGTGTATGTAAGCTAGCACATCCAGAAGTTTTCCATTTCCTCCTTCATTGGGTAACTAATGGAAAGGCAAAAGTTGAATCAGAAAGTAGAGAAATATGAATATTATAGCATGTATTGGGAGTACAATCGTTGAAGAGACCACAAAAAAATGAGAAAACTGTTTGCCAACGTTTGGTCCTTTATGTTCAGTTTTCATCAAGAACCAAGGAAATATTGTTTTTTGTGAAATTAACTTATGTTGAATTATATTCCTTCACTAATTGATAAATCTGAACAATGTTTCGGCCTAATAAGATATCTTCAAGTGCCCAATATACTATACAAGCATAAGAAATATCTACAATGTTTTCATTGTACTGTATCTATAGGGTTGTAAAATAAGTTTGTACCGTTTTTTGCTGGAGATTTTAATTAGAACTTCAGATTCTTGTAAATATTTTTAATCAATTATATATGGCTCATTTTTATCTATTTTAAGTTGCCATCTTTCATTATTTTGGTCATCATCAGTTGAAGGATGTCTCAAGCGCTTTGCATCTTCTAAGTCCAAATTCCAGTTCAGAACCGAGCAAATGACTTACGGACGGTGCTTTCTCCTAAGGACAAAACTTTTTTCATCAAAATGAGCCTACCAGAAGAGGCACTTTATACCATGCATTTTGCACCTTTTTTCGATTTTCTCGAAAACAGTTCCGACGATTTTAATTAAACTCGCTATATTGATGTAAAATTTAATAGGCTTTAATATCATGTAGGTTTTATTTGGATAAAAATGGTCTGACAGGGCTTAAATGCCAATATTTTAAATTTTCTTTCCCTAAAGTACCTTTAATTTTGTAGATTTGATAAAAATAACTAAATTATCTTGTTAACGCTGATGAAAAACAGGTAAATATATAAATTGAATAAATTCGATACCCAACTAAAGGAGAAAACAGAAAAAATATTTTTTTAATGCAATTTTTCGTTTTTGAACATAAGAGCAGTAATATACATGTATGATACCGTTGGAAAGCTAAAGATTTTAGAAAAAATATCATCTCATACACAAGCTTTTAAAAGTTAATAGAGAGTGATAAAATGAACATAAAACTAACTGATTATTTTAGATAATAATATAATAGATTTTCTAATGAAACACATGTTTCTATAGAAATTTAATTTGATTAATTCCTTAATAATTTCACGTATTTTTTATCTCTAACTGCATTTGAAAATTCTTTCATTGATTTTAAAAATGGAGGTAAGTGAAAGTCGTGTGTTGCCCGCACCAGATTTTTTAAAATATGTAAACATTATTGACCAAGTGAACATGATTTTATAAAGACAGAGAGGATTAAATTGAAACATTAAAAAAAAATTATACAATCTTATTTTATAACCCAATAAAATATTTATATATAAATTTATAATTTATAAATATATAAATAAATTTATATATAAAATATAAAAATAAATTTATATATAAAATATAAAAATAAATTTATATATAAAATGTAAAAATAAATTTATATATAAAATATAAAAATAAATTTATATATAAAATATAAAAATAATATTTAATTAAATAATTATAGAAGAAAACTAGTTTTAGCATGACAAGCTCAGGCCTTTGCCTCACAGTGTAATCCCTAAGAGAGTAAAGTCGGAATTAGCGATGAAAATAATTGTGTAGGGCCATCACTCCCTATATTTTGTGAGTTGTCACCAGTTGGCTGAGGGGACTCACATATCTGGGGGAGAATCTTCATTTAATTTTATCCTTGAAAAAGTTCACCTTTAGGATTCGAACTCACAACGTTTCCATGTTTCCTGTGTTCATAATTAATAGAATTATAAATACCTCAATATTTATTATATCAATATATTATAAAACACAGGAAGATCTCCCATAATTATTAAGGTAGATATTTGGGCTGAATAATTTCTTCTATAAAGACTTAATTTTTTTATTAAATCAACATGACCTATTGATTTTAAATTTGTTG
The DNA here is from genome assembly GCA_023052935.1 of Piezodorus guildinii. Classification (NCBI taxonomy): domain Eukaryota; kingdom Metazoa; phylum Arthropoda; class Insecta; order Hemiptera; family Pentatomidae; genus Piezodorus; species Piezodorus guildinii. The sequence continues at coordinate 6,504,999 of CM041293.1, read as the reverse complement.
TTTAAAAATTTTTAATTTTTTTTAAGTCCTATGTAACTGAAATTTCATATTTAAGACAAATAAACGCCCGAGACGTTAAAAACCTTTTTCGTCAAAATGAGCTTATCAGAAGAGCCACTTTATACCATGCATTATGCACCTTTTTTTGATTTTCTCAAAAACGGTTCCGACAATTTTGATTAAACTCTCTATATCAATGTAAAATTTAATGGGCTTTAATACCATTTAGGTTTCATTCGGATTAAAATGGTCTGACAGGGCTTAAATGCCAATATTTAAAATTTTCTTTCTCTAAAGTACCTTTAATTTTGTTGATTCTATAAAAATAACTATATTATCTTGTTACCACTGATGAAAAACAGGTAAATATATAAATTGAAAGAATTCGATACCCAACTAAAGGAGAAAACAGAAAAATTATTTTTTTAATGCAATGTTTTGTTTTTGAACATAAGAGCATTAATATACATATATGATATACCGTTGGAAAGCTAAAGATTATAGAAAAAAATATTATCTTATACTCAAGCTTTTAAAAGTTAATAGAGAGTGATGAAAAGAAGATAAAACTAACTGATTATTTTGATTTAAATTCAATTTAATTAATTCTAAATAGTTTCACATATTTTTTATCTCTAACTGTATTTGAAAATTCTTTCATTGATTTTAAAAATGGAGGTAAGTGAAAGTCGTGTGTTGCCCGCACCAGATTTTTTTTAATGTAATGGAAATCGGTGAAGACTTCTGAAGATGGGAGAAGATCCCGAAACGTCATGTTGATGTAATAAAAAATTTAAGTCTTTATGGAAGAAATTATTGAGCCCGAATATCTACCTTAATTCAATATTTATTTATTAATTATTCCTTCTTATAATTTGCTACTGCATTGACCCTCAGTTGAGGTAATATTATTGTCATGATCCTGGTAAGTTTATTTTGTTAATTAATTTAGAAAAGCATGAAAATTAATTAAGTTACTCTTGAGGACATTTCCTTTTCAAATCATTGCGGTAATCTCAATAATATTTTAAAATATATATATATATATATATATATATATATATATATATATATATATATATATATATATATATATATATATATATATATATATATTGTAATATACCCATCTTTTATAATTTTAGTATTTATTTATTTATTATTTGATAATTGTTTTAGGCAGGCTAACAATAGGATAAAAGTAAAATTTAAATTAAAAAAACAACTCCTATTTGGTTGTTTGTTTACTAACATAGCATCCATTTTGGATGCTAAGAAAAAGGGTCCCAGGCAGGTAGGATTGGGTAAAAAAGGTACCTACCAGGTAAAGGTCAAGTAGTTTCAGTTTTGACTGGGAACTTGAAGAGTGTGGAGCTGAATATGAAGAGGGATCTTGGTTAGCCTGCATATTGTTTTGTAAGTTATTATTATGATTAAAAAAGTTATATAAAAGATTGTGTGCCTGATTGTCAAGAACCCATACCATACCCTGAGAGTAAATGAGTTATAATGAGTAAATATTGTGTTAATTGATTTTTTCTTAAAAGTATATTATTTTAAAAAATAAGCATATTATATAATTTGGCGCCCAACGTGGGGCTTAATTTTTTAAATATTAAGACCACGACAATCAGTGCACAATTTAACTTTAATAAGTTGTGTATGTGTTATTTGTATTAATTTGTGAGCAAACAATATGGAGGACCAAGGAACAAATAGTTATTTAGATAAGGTAGATTTGTTGAAGCAAATGATGATGATGATGGAAAAATTGGAACAAAAGATAGATAAATTTGGAACAGAAGTATTAGGAACCTGTACAATTATTACAAAAGAAATAAAAATTGATTCCCAGAAAAGAACCTCCACTGAAGATGAAGAAAACGAGAATAAAGAGCCTACAGACCAAGAGAGTGAAGAGTTTACAACAGAAACAGTACCTCTTATTTGTAAAGAAGAAGCTCTATCAAAAACTTCACATCCCTATGGTATTGAAGAGATCCAAGACAAGACTGTAATAACTAGTTCTATTGATGTGAAGGAAAGTGTTACCATCAAAGAAGATGAAATTTGTGATGTGAAATCCAATGAAAAATGCTTAACTTTCAGAACTTTAATAAGTGCATCAAGTCTCCAAAATAAACCCTAGGTATCATTTTATAGCAATATCAAAGAACAGTTTTGTGATGTGAAACCCATTGGCAAATGTTTAACTTTCAGAACTTTAATAAGTGTCTTAAGTCCCCAAAATAAACCCCAGGTGTTATTTAATAGGTTAAACATTTTAAATAATCAGAAAATAAGTTTTTCCATCTCCTATAATTATTTGTCACCAATTGTAAATTTAATTAATCAATACAGGGATGTGCCAACAAAAACTATTATCCTTTTTATTTTAGACTATGAGTTTTACCAAGGCTATATGGTCTTGGATCATGTCAGGAAAGAAAGGACACCATATTATTTTTCGACACGGCAATCTTTATCCTTTTCCAGGGGATAAAAAGGGATTATTAGCGTTCCCTCCGTCAGATGAGCTAAACAATGGGCAGTCTGAACAATGTTCAGATTGCACCATACTGGACTTAATAATTAATAAATTGTAAATAATGTAATTTTTGCTGAAGTTTTTTCATATGTAAATTTACGTAAGTTCTCAAATTAATTAGCTAAAAATTGATTGTCAATTGTCAGCCTAAAACAATATGGAACCGTATCTTATTATCGGTGTCTTCACAAAAGTTATTTTTTAAATTTGTTACCCTGTTATTTGGTAGATAATTTCTTTCTAAATTATTTTTTTATGCACCTAGACCTTTTTGTAAGTAAAATTTAATTATATAGTTTATTTTGAAGATGTGATTAGTTATATGTTCTTAATTGTATAAAGTACTTGTATAACTTTTATGTGTATATAGTTCTATTTTATTTTGTCCCTAGTTAGTTAACATTTATCCTTCAATGTAAAATATTGTATATAAACTTCTTGTTGTATAAATAATTTCTTCTATAAAGACTTAATTTTTTTATTAAATCAACATGACCTATTGATTTTAAATTTGTTGTTTAAAAATTTTTAATTTTTTTTAAGTCCTATGTAACTGAAATTTCATATTTAAGACAAATATACGCCCGAGACGTTAAAAACCTTTTTCGTCAAAATGAGCTTATCAGAAGAGCCACTTTATACCATGCATTATGCACCTTTTTTTGATTTTCTCAAAAACGGTTCCGACAATTTTGATTAAACTCTCTATATCAATGTAAAATTTAATGGGCTTTAATACCATTTAGGTTTCATTCGGATTAAAATGGTCTGACAGGGCTTAAATGCCAATATTTAAAATTTTCTTTCTCTAAAGTACCTTTAATTTTGTTGATTCTATAAAAATAACTATATTATCTTGTTACCACTGATGAAAAACAGGTAAATATATAAATTGAAAGAATTCGATACCCAACTAAAGGAGAAAACAGAAAAATTATTTTTTTAATGCAATGTTTTGTTTTTGAACATAAGAGCATTAATATACATATATGATATACCGTTGGAAAGCTAAAGATTATAGAAAAAAATATTATCTTATACTCAAGCTTTTAAAAGTTAATAGAGAGTGATGAAAAGAAGATAAAACTAACTGATTATTTTGATTTAAATTCAATTTAATTAATTCATAAATAGTTTCACATATTTTTTATCTCTAACTGTATTTGAAAATTCTTTCATTGATTTTAAAAATGGAGGTAAGTGAAAGTCGTGTGTTGCCCGCACCAGATTTTTTTTAATGTAATGGAAATCGGTGAAGACTTCTGAAGATGGGAGAAGATCCCGAAACGTCATGTTGATGTAATAAAAAATTTAAGTCTTTATGGAAGAAATTATTGAGCCCGAATATCTACCTTAATTCAATATTTATTATTAATTATTCCTTCTTATAATTTGCTACTGCATTGACCTCAGTTGAGGTAATATTATTGTCATGATCCTGGTAAGTTTATTTTGTTAATTAATTTAGAAAAGCATGAAAATTAATTAAGTTACTCTTGAGGACATTTCCTTTCAATCATTGCGGTAATCTCAATAATATTTTAAATATATATACTATATTATATATTGTAATATACCCATCTTTTATAATTTTAGTATTTATTTATTTATTATTTGATAATTGTTTTAGGCAGGCTAACAATAGGATAAAAGTAAAATTTAAATTAAAAAAACAACTCCTATTTGGTTGTTTGTTTACTAACATAGCATCCATTTTGGATGCTAAGAAAAAGGGTCCCAGGCAGGTAGGATTGGGTAAAAAAGGTACCTACCAGGTAAAGGTCAAGTAGTTTCAGTTTTGACTGGGAACTTGAAGAGTGTGGAGCTGAATATGAAGAGGGATCTTGGTTAGCCTGCATATTGTTTTGTAAGTTATTATTATGATTAAAAAAGTTATATAAAAGATTGTGTGCCTGATTGTCAAGAACCCATACCATACCCTGAGAGTAAATGAGTTATTATGAGTAAATATTGTGTTAATTGATTTTTTTCTTAAAAGAATATTATTTTAAAAAATAAGCATATTTATAATATATATATATATAAAGTAATAAAAGGAAAATAATAAGATAGAAGTAGTGGAATATGGAAACAAGCAGTAATATCAGATGACTATTGGTATGAAAATTTATCCTGCCTGTCCTGTAAAGTTTGCTAACATAAATATTGCAAAAAAAATATGGTATGGGCAACACACGATTTTAACTTACCTCCATTTTTAAAATCAATTAAAATATTTTCAAATACAGTTAGAGATAAAAATGAGTAAAACTATTAAATAACTAATTAAATTGAATTTCTATAGAAACATGTGTTTTATTAAAAAATCTATTATATTATTATCTAAAATAATCAGTTAATTTTATTGGCCTTTCATCACTCTTTACTAACTTTTACAAGCTTGTATATAAGATAATTTTTTTTTCTAAAATCATTAGCTTTCCAATGGTATATTATGCATGTATATTACTTTTCTTATGTTCAAAAACAAAAAATTGCATTAAAACATTTTTTTTTTCAGTTTTCTCCTTTAGTTGAATATTGAATTCGTTCAACTTATATTTTTACCTGTTTTTTTATCAATGGTGACAAGATGATATGGTTATTTTTATAATATATGCAAAAATAAAGGTACTTTAGAGGAAGAAAATTTAAAATATCAGCAGTTAAGCCCTGTCATACTATTTCAATCAGAATGTAACCTACATGATATTAAAGCTGATTAAATTTTACATGGATATAGCGAGTTTAATCAAAATCGTTAGAGCCATTTTTGAGAAAATCATAAAAAGGTGCAAAATGCATGTTTTGAAGTGGCACTTCCGGTCTGCGGATTTTAATGAAATAGTTGCTGTAACATCTTGGGTATATAATTTTTTAAATATGAAATTTCAGTTTTGTCTTTTCGTATTTGCGCTAGGCTTACAACACACAGAAACACATTAACGCACATACCTTTTTCGGGGAATTGGTTATTTGGACTCAGGGGACTCTAAAATGTGTATGTGTATGAAAACTAGAATTCGAAAAATTTTGATCGCAATATTTTTTCTTACTATATATTTCTTATATAGATAAGTGAAAGTAAAATAAATAAAACCTGTACCACAACTATACCATGAAGGACCTTGGGCTCATTCAATATAAAGATTTGTACTGTTTCTAGGAGTAACAGTGGTGTGTAAGTATTTTATTAGGCCTTTATCATGCTCAGCTGCTAGGTTTTTCATCTAACAATGAGGCTGAGTGTGCCCCAGGAGGATCACCATACCCCAGGGTCACTCCACAGCTGGAATAACAGTCATCAGCAATACAGACAGAGTTTGTTTTGATTTACCTTTGGAGTGTAAACATTAACATAGAGACAGTCCTCTGAGCCTATGACTTCATTGTGTTCGTCTAGAGTTTGAATCAAATTGAATACATTATTGTTGAGTTGAAGGCATTTAGGCGGCTCTTTTGTCGCATTGTAGATTCCAATCCATGGTTTAACGGGCTCAGGCTCCTTAAAAATAAAATAAATAACATTATTAGCTTTAATATAATCTTTATGAAGGATGATAGTTTGAGTGGCGGTCATATAGATAATAGAAAACAGGCAGAGCCTGGCTACTTAAATGCAATAATAATTTATATGATGAAGTGAGAGTGGCTGACTGTGTGTATCTATGGAGAAGTTAGTTAAGGGTGCAGTAAATGAACACACAATTAAATATAAACTTAATTTAATGGCCTAAATTATAGGCCTTCTTCAGGCTATAAAAACAAAAGATAACAACCTGTATTAGAATACCACATAGAAATATGATAAGTAACAAAAAAATTATACTCATAATTAAAAACAAAGTTGAAAAGTTGAAGCAACAGTTATGGCAATGACAAATATAATAATAAGGGGCAAACACATTTAATAAAAGGTGAATAATTAGATAATAGAAAATTAAAATTTAAAAATACCAATTTAAAAGCTTTGAAAAATATGTGAAACATTATATAGTTAAAAAAATAATTTTACAGAATGAGAATGTCCATACTTTCATAAAATGTGAAACATTATAACAAAAATATATTGAATACGTATGTATACATATCTCTCTGTGAAAATTTTTATACCTAGAGCAAAAAAAACCAAAATGATATAATAGAAATGTTGAGATTTTAGAAGTGGATAGGTAAAGAGGTGAGAGACATTAAATCAGACATATGTACGTATCGATTGAAGGATTGAGAGTCACAACAATGAAGCAATTAAGTAATTAAGGGCCTGGGGTGTGGAAATGATGAACTAAACGAAAAGTTTTAGTCATCTATATATATTATATTCTACTACTGGTTGTTATCTTTTGTTTTCTTATAGTCCTGAAGAAGGCCTATAATTTAGGTCGAAACGTCGGCACTATTAAATTAAGTTTATACTTCCTTGTATGCTCATTTAACTGCATTCTCAACTAACATCTCCCAAATAATATATGTGCTTTTATGCTTAATAAACGCTATGCTTTAAATATAAGTAAACATCAGTAGTGATAACTTTAATTAATAATTAAAATTAATAAATTGCTTGAGATTTTACTCATAAACATTCACCATTGAGACGTTGATTTCCAAAAAGCGCTAAAGGACATTTTTTATTTAATTGATTTTTTGACATAATTGTATTCTCATCAATGAATATTCTATTTGATTTTATCTAATGAACTCTCAATTCCTTTAAAAACGCAATTATTTTCTAAAGGTAATAATTACACATTTAGTTAAGTTTCAAATCATACTAAAACATTTAATTTAAAAACTTTAATATAGTAAAAAAGAAATTATAAATTTTAATGCAAAAAAAGTTGAATAAGTTAGTTTAATAATATGGTAATGAGAGATTTTGGCATGATTTTTTTTTTTTTCTGAAATATTTTCTAGATTGGATATTGTACCTTTTAGAAATCAATGTATCAATTGTATAAAATAAGCGAACAACAATATAATATTCATAAATATAATAAAAATTGAATAAATTATGTGGGTGTCTATCTACATTAGTTATTGGCCGTGAAAAAAATATATAAATATAGCTGTAAAGACATTAATATAGGGGATCACTTGTAGCTGGGTGGCTAGCATAACAGCCTCCTATGGTAAAGGTCACAAGTTCAAACCCGCAAGTGGTCCTAAGATTTTTTAATGGGAGTAAAAAATTCTTAGTTATGCTGTCCTTCAAAGGGGAGGATAAAAGGTGGTCCCGAGCCTGTGCGATGTCAGGTACTCGTTAAAGATCCCTATCCTAATTAAACCTGGATAGGCAAAATTTAGCACTCCCACTGTAGCATTGTCTGATTATCCATAGTAGCATAAAGGGAGGTTAAATAAACAAAGAAACAAACGTAAAGAAAAAGATCATTATTATTATTCTTTAATTTTGTTAGTGCTGCTTGCTGGAATGTTTAAAAACAATACCTAATGACAATTCAATTTTCATGACAAAAAGTTAAAAATATCATGATAATTGGATAATCGGCCATAGTAGCATAAAGTGACGTTAAATAAATAAACTAAATACATTAATATAAATAAACAAATGAGTCTATTCATTGATGATGAATGCTATTAGTTTTGTAATTTATATTGTGTAGGTTTTTTTTTCTCATGTTATTTTTCCTACTGTCTTAAGCAAAACATTGCATTATTATCATTATGTAAATCGAACGATGATTGAAACTATATTATCATGATGAAAGGATAACTGAAATCATGTAAGAAACATTTGTTAATGTACTTGTAAATATTGTATATAAATAAATATTATTATTATTATAATGCTATAAGTTAAAGAAAGTTAATAATATATTAATATAGCTGGTTCATTTTGATTGTAAAGTATAGTATATTGTAGAGTTTGTGATTCTTGTAGAGTAAATATATTATGAAATTGATTTTCCGTTAAATTGTTTTATAATATACTCATATACTAAATAAGTTGGTTTAATAATATAGTAATGAGAGGTTTTTGCATGATTTTTTTTTTTTTGTAATATTTCCTAGATTGGATATCATACCTTTTGGAAATCAATGTCTCAATTGTATAAAATAAACGAACAGCTATCTAATATTGATAAATGTACTTTATATAATAAACACTGAATAAATTATGTGGATTTATATTTATATTAGTCAATAGCAGTGAAACATAATTATAAATACAGATAGCTGTTATAAACAGGAATAAACAAATGAGGCTGAGCATTATTCATTTTGAACGCTCTAAGTTAAAGAAAGTTAATAGTAAATGTAGCTGATTCATTCTGATTGCTTCTTGTGGAGTAAATATATTATAAAATTTATTTTAAAATTTATGATGTATATAAGTTAAATTGTTTTGGAGTATACTCAAATACATGCATAGTTATTTAAAATAAACGAACAACTATCTAATATTCATAAATATACTTTATATAATAAAAACTTAATAAATTATGTGGATTTATATTTATATTAGTCAATAGCAGTGAAACATAGTTATAAATATAACTAGCTGTAAATACATAAATATAAATAAACAAATGAGGCTGTGCTTTATTGATGATGAATACTCTAAGTTAAAGAAAGTTAATAATATATGTAGCTGTTTCATTTTGATTGCTACTTGTAGAGAAAAAATGGTATGAAACTGATTTTCCATTAAATTGTTAACATTAGGTGTGGGATGTAGTGTTCTCGATTGAGTTGAGGAGAAAGATCTGAGGCATAGCCTTACTTAGATCTAATTAATATGCTGATTTTTTTTTTTTCCTGTAAAAATGAAAAGCGACAAAGTTTTTGAAAGGAATTTAAAAACCAGGATCCTGAAGATGGGTGTGATGCTCCGAAACGTTAGTCATGTGATGTTAATGTAAAATAAAAAGTTTTCGGAAGAAATATAACAATATCAGAGCTTAGTTCTCTACCTCATTTATGAAAGTGTTATAATAACATAAAACATAATTTGGAAGTTAAAAGGTGCTAAATCATTTTTACTCGCACTTACCTATATATGAAATATTTAAGAAGAGAAAGTATTGCGATTGTAAACATTTTCGAATTCCACTATAAATACAGAAATACACATTTTATTTTATAGATTCCGAAACATTGACCATGTCACCTTTTAAGGACTGTTAGAAATTGATTAAATGTAATAACTAAAGGAATTTGAAGAGAAGAAAAGAGCGAAAATATTTATTTAACGATATTTTGAGTTTCCTGAATATGAAAACAACATAAATGTAAAAAAGCAATGCTAATTGGCTATTTGGTCATGCAATTAATTACTGATGGTTATATGTAACTATTTGATGTTGCTGTATAATTTATTTTAAGTCACATGTTACCAAAGAAACTAAATAAACTTTTTATTTGTTTGTTTGTTTATTTATTTAACGTCACTTTATGCTACTATGGCTAATCGGACGATGCTACAGTGGGAGTCCTAAATTTTGCCTATCCAGGTTTAATTAGGATGGGGGTCTTTTATTTTTATTTATTTGATAAAGAATGAATAACATTAAGTTTCAATAGAAACATGTGTTTTATTAAATCTATATATATAAAAATCTCGTGTCACAATGTTTGTTCGGGATAAATTCTGAAATTACTGAACCGACTTTGATACAACTTCGTAAGTATCTTTTATTTGGTCCAACTTAAATGATATGATAGTTTTTATTACTATTCTAAATGGTTGAAAAATATATTTTTCTAAAACGTAAAACAAAATTTGTTTAACTGTGGCAACACTGGTTAAACATGGTAACCTTCCCATATCTTCAGGTATGTGATTATTAATTCAAATATAAGTGTGTGTTGATTGTTTCCATGCGTTCTTATTTATACAATATACATTCACATTATAGTTTCCATTTATAATAAAATACATATTACTTTACGTTTCCAGAAAAATTATAAGTAATTATTTGAATGACTTGCAAAGAGTTATGAGTTTCAAAGGAGTTATAATGATATACAACGATTATGTTTAAAAGATAAAACGATGTTATTGAATAATTTGGATGTGGCTACTTGGTACTGGTATGTTATTATAACATAGAGTAAATAAAATTGATATCTGACATGAAATAATAATCTTTTATTTATCATAAACAGAGTAGATCATTGCTATTTACCTGTATTTCTTTTATATAACCCCATTCAACATAGAAACTATCAACATATTTTGTAATATGTAGCAATTTTAATTTAAATTATTTTATTTATCAAATTGTATTCGCCAAACCGCAAACAAAGATCTGTAGTTTTTGTTCTATTTTTTCAATGTTCCTCGGTATTAGAAACAAGATTTTTACAATTATATTAGATTAATTATAGTATTAGTTTGTTGATCGTTTTGACTACATGGTAAAGAAGTTGGTTAAGGGTGAAATCACCAAGAGAACACCCCAATAAGAAAAGTTTGTATTATTGGTAGTTTCTTTGTTCCCACATCCCCAAACAACTGCTCCATCACACGCGTTTTATAGTCACTACTCATAAGCGCATTTATGCAAATTTAAGTAAAGACAAAATAAAATATTCGCGAGCAAAGCCGCGGGTTACAGCTAGTAAGCTATTATTTTATTATCTACAACAATCAGTTAGTTTTATCAGATTTTCACCACTGTCTTTTAACGTTTACAATTTTGTGCATAAGGTAATATTTTTTCTAAAATCTTTAGCTTTCCAACGGTATATTATTCATCTATATCACTGTTTTTATGCTCAAAACTCCAAAAATTGCATAAACAAATATTTTTGCTCTTTTCTCATTCAGTAATGTGACGGGCCTGATGTGTGTGAGGGAGTGAGGTTATAAACACACAGCTGGTGGTAGCAAAGAGGTTATGTGAAATGGATTTGTCACTGCCTCAAACATGTTTATATTCTAGTTCTCTTTATATTTAATTGAAGCTCATTTTTATTTCTTATTTTATTTTCTGTGTTTTATTATAGTAGAAATATTATTTTATTATACAGTGGTAAATCTATTGCATCCTCTCACCAGCTGTTGTCTTTTATCTCGATTATTGTGCGCTCATATTGTCTCTCTTATGTGTATTTTGTTATTCATCGTTTTATTTAACCGTTTTTACCTTCAGGACAATAAAAGAATATTTTGTCGCAATTGTACCAGGCTGTCATTACGCCCTCACCTCCTCTGAAGTGGTGACCCCAACGGTGAGTTTAAAGATTTTTTTTTTCTTCTCTTTCTCCTTTTTTTTTATTTTTCCATCAAGATTATTATCATGCCATTCGATTTATTAACGCTGGACATGGAGGAAAAGAAAGTGGAGGAGGGGTCAGCATCGGCCCCCAATGCGCTGGCGAGATTACCACTTTTTATAGAGAAGAGATATGTGGTTCATACAAGCTGAGGCGGTATTCAGCTCATGTTAGATCACTAATAGCAAGAGAAAATTTCAGCTGATTATCGCCCAGCTTGATTTTCAGACTCTTAGATAAGTCGCTGATCTGAGCCCTATGAAAGGTTAAAAGAGCGGATACTTTCCAGCTTCGGGCAGTCAGATAGCTGGAAGATGGGAAAACACCCGGAAGAGCAGAAATTTGGCGATCAGAGGCCTACCAAATTTCTGCGAGAGATGCAGCAGCTGGCAGGAGAGAAGGTCCCGGAGGACTTAGTACTCTATGGCTCCGGGGGTTACCTAAGAGAATGCAGGCGGCTTTGGCTGCTACCGATCATACTGATCTGACCAAGTTGGTCCGCATCGCAGAGAAAGTAGCAAAGATTCAGTAACCTCCTGGTAATCCGATTATGGCTTTTCAGCCGGGGCCTTCAAGAAGAGGGGGCGCTTTAAAAGCGCAAATGGGGGCCAGGAGAAGTCGGCAGGACAGCGGATCACCTAGTGGGAATCGCAGGTGCTCACCGCGAGAGCCCGCCGCCTGCCACCGGGAAGATACAACGCCGCCAAGAAGGAGTTTATGCAGATTATCGACGAAGGGATCTGCAGACCGTCGAATAGTCCTTGGACCAGCCCGCCCCACATCGTCGAGAAGAAGGATGGAGGCATCCGGCCCTGCGGCGACTACAGGCAGCTCAACGCTAAGATGGTCCCTGATAGATACGCTATACCCAACTTGGCGGATTTTAACGTTAATATGCACGATAAGAAGATCTTCACCACTTTGGACCTTAACAGTGCATATTACTGGTAAACCTAATCTAATCTGGATTCCGGTGGCAGAAGAGGATATTCCGAAGACCACCGTCATCACACCTTTCGGCCTCTTCGAGTTCCTCCGTAACTTTGGTCTCAGGAACGCATCGCAAACCTTCCAACGGTTCCTAGACCGTATGCTTCGAGGGTTGGACTTTGCCTGGTGGTTCTTGAACGACATTATCATCGGCTCAAGAGATGAAGACACAAGGCACATATAGAGGAAGTGCTACGGCGGCTGCAGGATCACGACCTCACGGTGAACCTGACGAAGTGTGTCTTCGCTCGTCAGGAGGTCGAGTTTCTAGGACACACGGTGAACTCCTCCGGCATCAGCGCCCAGTCAGCGAAGGTGGAGGCCATAGTTTCCTATCCTAGGCCTGTTACTATCAAGGACCTGTGGCGTTTTCTGGGTATGTTTAACTTTTATCGCCACTGCATACCCGAGCGGCGAAAATGCAAGCTCCGCTCAACAGGTCCCTTGCTGGACAAGAGGCCCGTTACTCACCTCTTCTAAAGTAGTATATAGAATTCGTTCAAGTTGTATGTCAATCCGTTTTTTATCAATGCTAAATTGTTTATATGTTTATTTTTATAGAATTTGCAAAATCAAAGATACTCTAGAGATAAAAATTTTCAAATATCAGTATTTAGGCCCTTTCAGACTATTTTAATCAGAACGAAACCTACTTGATATCAAAGCCCATAAAATTTTACATCGATATAGCTAGTTTAATCAAAATCGTTAGGGTAGTTTTTGAGAAAATCGTAAAAATGTCCAAAATGCATTGTATAAAGCTGCTTTTCTGGTTAGCTGTTTTTGATGAAAATATTGCTTTGTTAATTATGAAATATCAGTTTCATACGATTTTTGTTTTTTGTGCTATACTCACCACAATCACACAGATCGTTTTTTGGAACTTGGTTATTTAGACTTAGGGGACCCTATAACGTGTATTTGAAAACTGGAATTCGTAACTTTTCACGATCGCGATATTTCTTACACAGGTAAGTGGAAGTAATAATTAAATGGTCTTAATTATGATGCCCTATTTTCAAAATTGATGATAATGACAAAAATCTCACCTTAAACCTCTTCTTCCCTTGAGGTGGCTTGGCAAATGGTATTCCCAAGAAGCTGGAGTATGGCTTGTCCTCGATGGAAGTTCTCTTGTAGAGGCCTTTGAGAGTGCCTTGGGGGATGGTCACCTCTGGTTGGTCGGAGCTCCGGGCCAATGGGAAGGCGAACACCAGAAGGGCGCAGCTCAACCCGAGCTTAGTCCACATCATTGTCGAGAGTTTATTCTTAGAATGCAATAATTCTGCAAGTGGCCACTCCGAGTGTTTCGATAATCTTATCACACTCGAGAGAGATATTTTTGACGCTTCGTCAGGTGCTTCTACAATAATATTTTCTTCCAAGACTCTGCGTTGGGCTACGGAAAAGAGAATATATCTATTAGACATATTAAAAATTAAAATAAGCAAGCGGTCACTTTTACTAGACAGACGCTCTAATGATAATCATAAGACCTATCTGGATCTACGAAGTAGAGCTTTTGGGCTCAACTAAACCATCAAATTCTTCCCGTATTCAATCCTTACAAACCAAAATCCATCGAAAAATCCTTAATGTCATCATGAGCTCATCCATAAAGACCCTAATGTTCCTTATTTTGCTGATTTGGCCCGAACTAGGTATCATTCCATGGCAAACTCCACTCTCACTCTAATCCACTAGCTTAAATTCTTGCTTCTCCTTCAATTCCTGATAATCGACCGGGGCGTCTGAAAAGAAGATAGCCTTCTTGTTTCGATTCACTACAAAACAGTGCTGCCAATGGGCAGTTTCTCTTCATGTGCTTTCGTGTATTTTATCATTAATCTGCATATTCAGTTGTTGTTTTATAATATACAGTTGTAAATCTCAATAAAAAAATTTTTGTTTTTAAATAAGCCTTTTTTTAAAAACGTATTTATTGATTGTAATTTACAACTGTATTAAAAAATGCGAGAAGTAAATATGCAGGTTGAAGAAAAGTCGTGAAAATTTCTAAAAAAAGGACTACCCATTGGTAGCTCTTCACAAAATATTTTAAGGTAGTAGGTTCCGAGGCCATCTTTTTTTCAATCGCCTCGGCATTTTATCAGAAATATCTAAAGAAGATAGATTACAGACAGGTGGATTTGTGCGGGCAGGGGTTTTGGAATGAAAAGAGATATCTATCTTGGGCTAGGTCTGCAACAAATGGGATGTTGAGGTAATTACGGAGTTTATTTGTGACAAAATAACGGGAATTGAGGATTTTGTGAAGGATTTAGGATTGTTGAGTAGAGCCCCAAAGGGCTATTCCATATCTACAAATAGGTCTGAAAATAGTGATGTTAATGAGTCTTTTGTAATATACTGGAAGTTTTGAACTTTTGCCTAGTACGTGTTGTAGTAATCGATATCTTCGAGCAGTTTCTTGTCATTTCAGTCTTGTGTGGATAAATTGTGTCTTGTTAAAGCCAGTGGCGGACGGAAATGAGACAAGGGTCTAAGACCTGTGAAAAAGGCGGCATCTAGCGCTTTTTTTCGTGATTAGCTGCTTCAAGCTTGCTCCTGTTTAAATTAAGGCCGAGCTATACATTGAGAGATGTAGGTGAAAGTACGTGAGAGCGAGGTATTATGAGAGTTCACGAAAGTAGCGGCAGAGTAGGAAGGGATATTTAAAAAAAATCTGATAATGATTACTTTAAAATAAATTATTATTATTTTCAATAATGAACCTTTGCAATAGAACAAAAAAAAAAAAAAAAAAAAAAAAAGAAAGAAAATCCCCCCTATTATTAAAAGTGATTTAATTCAATAACTCAGTTATTTTTGAAGACAGAGAAAAAAATTATTTGTGTTTTTTAATTAAAAGCCGCGAATGCTTATAAAAAAGAGAAAAGGAAAAAAAAAATAACCATAAATAAGCCTATAACTCAGTTATTTTTCGAGATAGAGAAAAATGTGTTAGGTGTCTTAGAATCAGTAAAGCGCGATAAAAAAAAAATAATAATAATAAAAAATTGAAATCTTGCCTATATATACGCTTGGAAATCCTTTATTTTCGTAGATAAAAAAAAAAAAAAAAAAAAAAAAAAAAAAAAAAAAAAAAAAAAAAAAAAAAAAAAAAATGTGTATAATACACCGTTGGAAATCGCAAGAATTTAGGAAAGTTAATATGCAATAAAAGAAATTGTACGGGTTGATATAAAGTTGTTGTAAGCCCATAAATCGTTCAGACAGAGATTTTTAAAACATAAATCACATCCCATTCTAATTTCACTCTTGCGTAGCAGGGGCGGGTCCACTAGTACTTAATAATCCATTTAGAGCTTTCTCAGAGATTTTTGAATCCCATTCAAGCTGTTCAAAAAAAGCCTCACTTTTGTTATTAGTTTCTAAAAAAGAAACATGAAAATGTCCTAAAAAATGTTTTTAAAAAATCCATAGCTGTAACTCGTGAAATTATTAAATATAAAGAGGAAGATGCCCTTGTCCAGCGCATAAAGCTGCGTTGGTTTGAAAAATTTAGCAGTGGAGATACAATGTTTGAAAGGAAGAAGGGCTCCGGGCTACCATAGATGGATACTGATGAGGTCTGTAGGAAGTTGTTGAGTCAAATTCGACCACAAGAACTCCCGAACTCTCCAGAGAGTGTGCTGGGTCGAAACATACTCTTATTCGACATCTTCTCTCCACCGGAAAGGTGTAAAAGAGTTCCCCACGAAATTACTCCACACCGTTCAGCTAAGAGGTTAGAAATACGGGAAGATTTTTTGAAAAACCATTTTCATATGATATTTTACCGGAAGATTGTCACCTATGAGGAAAATCGGGTTTACTAGCGATATTTGAATACTCGTGAGCAATAGCTAGCGGTCAAACTGATTTTCTAGTAGCTGCAAGGGGGAAATGTAAAAAAAAAAAAATCTTCCTTGCGTATTTTGGAAATTTGAAGGTGCTATCCTTTACGCATTTGTTCCTGATGGATGTTCTATAAATTTTAACACTCTTCTGCGAACATCTGGAAATATTGTACACAAAGTTGTTAGAACGCTATCCTGTTTTGCTCAACCAAAAAGGAGCTCTATCTCTTCTAGATAATGCTCGTCCTCACACTTCCGTCGAAGGACTTGATGGGTTCGAACTTCTGCCTCACCCACCATATATTCCAGACCTCGCACCATCGGATTACTACTTCTGTTGATCCATTGCCTACATTCCATCCATTGCCTACATTCCATCCATTGCCTAAAGGTCAAAAAATCCGGTACGCGCAACACACGACTTTCACTAAACTCTGATTTTAATATCAATTTAAGAATTTTTAAACAAATTTATAAACAAAAATAAATTGTTAAAGAATTATTTACATTGGATTTTAATAGAAACAGGTGTTTTGTTAAATAATCTATTATATTATTATCTAAAATAATCAGTTATTTTTATTAGTTTTTCATCACCCTCTATTAATTTTCAAAAGCTTGTGTATGAGATAATATTTTTTCTAAAATATTTAGCTTTTAAACGGTATATCATACATGTATATTACAGTTCATATGTTCAAAAACAAAAAAATCCATTAAAAACATATTTTTTTCAGCTTTTTCCTTTAGTTGGGTATCGAATTCATTCAATGTATATATTTACCTGTTTTTCATCAGTGGTAACAAGGTAATATAGTTATTTTTATAGAATAAATAAAATTAAAGGTACTTTAGAAGGAGAAAATTTAATATATCGGCATTTAAGCCCTGTCAGACAGACCATTTTAATCAGAATAGAACCTACATGATATTCAAGCCTATTGAATTTTACATCGATGTCGGGAGTTTAATCAAAATCAAAATCGTATGAGAAAATCATAAAAAGGTGCAGTATGCATGTTATAAAGTGGCTCTTCTGGTTAGCTGATTTTGATGAAAAGGTTTTGGTAACATCTCGGACGTATAGTTGTCTTAAATATGAAATTTCAGATTCATAGGAATTTTTGTTTCCGCACGGGAGTTGGAATTTATTTTTATCCGCCAATTCTCACACCATATTTCAAGTTATCTGATGTGGGATTGAAGGGTTTGAGAGGCAATAGTTGGATCTTTATTGATTGATAACACACAGGTGTCATCAGCATAAGTGGAAAGGAAGGTGGAAGGATGGGTTGGGATATCAGTTGTAAAGAATGGGTCCAAGAATACTGCCCTGAGGAACACCAGCATGCTGTTAAAAATGGGGGTAAAGGAATTATTGTGATATACTTTGAAGGATCTATCAGTGAGATAGGACTGGATGATCAGGAATTATGTAGGGGAAAGGAATTTGCGGAGTTTGTGAGGCAATCCCGGGTGCCATGCTCGGTCAAAGGCTTTTAATTATTTAAAAAAAAAAAAAATCATGAAACAATAATTCGTGGAGTTTTAACTCGAGCCTGCTATTATATTGAAGAATACAAGAACACACCCAATACCCGAGGAGTTAAATTATACGCGAAATTTGTAATTAAAATTGGCATTGGCAGTTCTGGTCATGATAGTCGATTGACAGGCGAAAGGTGTGATTATTTTAATAAAGGCTAATAATACCTTCTTTCACAGATTCTGTTGCAAAAAAAATCTGACAAAAATCTGCCAGCATAAACGTAGATCGTAATAAGTTCTCATAGAACTTATTAAGTGAAATGTTCTTCCAGATCAAGACGCAACGATGAATTTAAAAATACTAAGATTTTTCTCATAAGTTCTATTTAATCATGAATTATAAAAAAAAAAAAAAAAAAAAAAGAATCATTGAAATCGGTTTGGATGTAGTAGACATACATTTAATGTTTTGAACCTACCATTAGTGATAGGCCATTGTCCTTGAATATAAATTTATAATGTTCCTTCTTTGAATAATTTATCACTATACATCTAATTTGCACTAATGCGTAATGATTTGCAGAATTTTTACTTTCGCTAACCTATGTATGAAATATATAGTAAGGGAAAGTATTGCGATCGTGAAAATTTTCGAATTCCAGTTTTCAACGGAAATACATGTTTTAAGGTCCCTGAATCCAAATAACCCAGTCACGCAAAAAAGCCTGTGTGTGTGTGGTAACTCCCAAAAAGAAAAGTCCTATGAAACTGAAATTTCATATTTAAGACAACTATACGCCCGAAAAGTTACAAAAAAAAATTTCATCGAAACCAGCTGACCTAAAGATCTACTTTATATTATGCATTTTGCTCCATTTTCCGATTTTCTTAAAAACGGCTTAAAAGATTTTTATGAAACTCTATATATAGATGTAAAATTTGATGTGTTTTAATATGATGTAGGTTTTATTCTGATTAAAATAGTCTGACAGTGTTTAAATGCCGATATTTTAAATTTTCTTTCTCTAAAGTACCTTTAATTTTGTAGATTTTTAAAAAATTGGAACATCATCTTATTGGTATTAATTAATAACGGGTAAATATGCAAGGTCAACGAATTTAACATATTTTTTTTATTAAATTCTTGTGTATACACATAACGTTAGGAAAGCTTAAGATTTTAGAAAAAATATTATCTTATACACAAGCTTGTAAAACTTAATAAAGAGTGATGAAAAGCTGATAAAACTAACCGCTTAGTGTAGATAATAATATAATAGATTTTTAATAAAACACATGTTTATATAGAAATCTAATTTAATTAGTTCTTTAATAGTTTCACACACTTTTATCTCTAACTGTATTTGAAAATGCTTTGATCGATTTCAAAAACGTAGGTAAGTGAAAGTCGTGTGCTGCCCGCATCAGATTTTTCTACTTAAATTCACATTTTTTATGTAAAATTTGTTTTGAACTTATTATTTCTGTAAATTTAACAAATGTATTTATATTATTAACTACGTTTAAACAATATTAAACTATAGAGACTGATAAATAAATTCCTTTCAAACTTTCAAATAAAAAAAAGTTGTCTATTAGGTTCAATCAGGCACGGTTTTTCATCTCATATTTAGTAAGATCAGGGATTTCTAATTCCAACGATTTGCTGGTTGAAATACCTATATTCTTTTAAAATTTGAGTTTCTGAAAAGTTTTATATAAAATTTCTGTGGTTGTAAGAAGAACTACTATGAAAAAATTTATTTTAATTGAGAACCTACGTGAACCGAAACGACGCAATTAAATTGTTTAAAACAGCATTAAATCTGGTTAATTTTCGGTTAAAACCATTTGTCAAAATAAACAGTTTCCATTCTCCCACCATGCGCCCTGATGATGACCCACAAAGGGGGTCGAAACGTTGGCAAACAATAAAATAGTTGAAACTATTTAGTTGTTTCATTTAATGACCGCCACCCGGACTAATTCCTTCCATTAAAAAAATATGTTTGAACTTTTCTCCTTTAGTTTTTTATCAAATTCAAATCAACTTTTGGAATCAAATGAAAGGAAAGATTATTTTATTACAGAGGATATAGTACCTTTTGAAATCAAATGTTTTTATACCTTTTAGAATGAAATGCAATTTTCAAATAGGATTTTTATGTTTTTAGATAAAATCTGATGGATTTTGATAAAACTAAACCATTAGAATACAAATATGTAAAAAAAATGACCTTTAGTACCTTTTTGGGAATCAACGTCTCAATTTGCGATAGGACTTCAGTTCAATACTAATAATATTTAGAGGTTCGCACAGATTCAAGGCAACAGTAATTTGCAAGGAGGTGTTTTGGCAACACCAATTTGCAAGTTTCGGGTACCCACTTTATAGACATTAGATGTGCTATAGAAGGGTCACTATACACCAGGGTGTCACTGAGAATGAAATAACAAAATAAATAATTATGCCCTAGCTGGGGTTTGAACCCGGGACCCCAAGAACAATAGACTACCATGCGAGAGGAGAGAGCGGCGGTCTGCCTATCATCAGCGTGGAGGGAGTCGCATGCCTGGTGGACACCGGGAGCTCGTGCACCATCGCATGCAGAGAGGCGCTAGAGAAGTGGAAAGGTGGAGAGAGGGCACTCCAGGTTAAGGTATGCCAATGTAATTTAATCACCCTGGGAGGGCCCTGTAGTGTGGAGGGGGAAATCGAGCTGGGTTTGGGTACGTGGGGAGAAACGAGCGGCAATTTACAAGTCCATGTGGTAAGTAGGATGCCAAGGGAATATCAGGTGATCATAGGGAATGACCTGTTAGGAAAGATCGGCGCGCGGTCTATCCACTAGGCCAAAAACGCTCTCCAGGATAATTATATATATATATATATATATATATATATATATATATATATATATATATATATATATATATATATATATATATATTATAAATAACTTGAAAGTGTTGTACCATGCGGATATAGACTTCGCAAAAATATCAGGTTTAACTGACCTGCCTTAGTCTTTGTGTAGAGCGGCCTTGATAATTCGTCAACATTAAAAATTATTTTTTCAATATTACACATTAAATTGTTTCCATTAATTTTACAACTATAACATTATTTTTTATCACTTTACTTTAATATTTTCTAAAAATTAAATTTGGATTTTTTTTAATTTTAAGTAGATTCTGTACTTACTTGCTGGACCAAGGCACTAAAGGTACTAGAGCTTTGAGCAACGTCAGTACAAACCCCACTTCCTTGCATCAGACCTTGATCAAGGTCAAAACTCGTTACATCGATTGATTTTTTTGCATTATCGATTTTAGTTGATGATATATAAATATAAAGTTACTAAGAGAAAACAGAAACCATTTTTAAATAAATTTAAGAATGCATTGAACTCACAATGAATGGATATACAGTAGTTGAACTTGTTATCTCTTAAGGCTCAAATAGATTTTTTTTTTTTTAATTTATAATACCTATAACCAAACCATTACAACTTTACTAACAATTTGAGACAAAACAGTGTCTTACATATATATATATATATATATATATATGTATATATATATATATATATATATATATATATATATATATATATATATAACTTATGCGTTGTCCGAAAAATAAACTAAAAAAAATAATGAAAGGGGCATAAACAACACGCTTGATGGCTATTCAAACACTGCTTTATTTGGTCTTCTAATCCTCTATATATACATTTCTATTGTTTACAAGAGGTGGTTTGGAATTAAGACTGATAGTCTACCTTATCAGTCCTTAACTCCCCCCCACCAGTTTACGAACAATCCTCGTAAACTATATACAAAAACAAAAAATATAGAAATAAACTACATGAGACATTACAACAGAAAAAACACAAGTACAAAACGCAAAAGGAAAATACCACCTGAAAATAGAACACAAGATATTGAGAGAAAAATAAAAATAAAATAAAACAACACTTCCAGCAATCTGAACACTGCACACTGCAAAAAAAAAACTGACACTTCAAAAACAAAATGCAAAAAGCGGAGGACACTCCAGCGTTCTAGGATGCCCCCATCGGTGGGAGTTTCAATTGTTCGAGGTGCACTGTACGCCGCTTCCTGGGTTCCCGTAAGCTCTCGATCGTGACCAAATTGTGTTCACGGATCACAACCACCCGGAAAGGGCCCTCATAACGCCGGAGTTCCTTTCCCCTATTGGTCCCCACCCGCCGGTATACCACCGTACCGATTTTAATGGATCCCATTAGATCCCGCACCCCAAGATTATGCCGCTCCACCCGGCGACGCTTTTCCCTCTCTATCCGATCGCGAACCGTGACCCATAGTTTCCTCAGCGCTAGACTATTGCTCACAATGGGCCCCTCATCTCCCGCCGCACCGCGGCAATCACGCCGGCGACCCTGCAAACCGAAAAGGATTTCGAAAGGGGTAAATTCCGTGACCGAGTGGACGGAGTGGTTATACGCGATGATGGCACGCTCCATAGCCACGTCCGGCTCCAACCCCTTCTCTAATTGAAACACCCGCAGGTGGTCACTCAATGTGCTGTGAAGGCGCTCGATACCACCTCGGCTTTTCGGATGACCCGGTGTATTAAGATGCCACGTGACACCCAAAACCTTCATCTCCTCCCGGACTCTGGCGTTGTCAAATTCGCGACCGCTATCCGACGAAACCGTCTCGGGGACGCCATAAAACTGAAACCAAATCCAAAGGGCCCGCAACACCGCCTCCGCCGTACGCTCTTGAACGGGATACGCCATAGCCACCTTGCTGAACAAATCCAAAACCGTGACCCATTTATAGCCCTTCCACGTAAAGGAATCGATTTGAAGATCCACGAGAGGCGCATCAGCGGTAGGGGTTTCCTCCTGGACGGCGCGAGGTGGATGACGATCATATTTAGCGCGAAGGCACACGTCGCAATTTCCGATGGTCTCCTGGATGGTGCGCTTCATCCCCCGCCAATAATAACGCCGCCGCAACGCATGCAACGTCTCCGTGAGTCCCCGGTGGTTCGTCTTTCCTTGATGATAAGCGAGCGTCACCTCCTTCTGCCGTTCCTCATCACGGATGGTCTCGACTAGCATGGAACAACGGACAAACGACCGGTCAACTCCGATACGCTCCGCCCGCCACAACCGTTGGATCCGTTCCCATATCAAGGCGTTGCCGACAAATATGTGGTGGGTCCTACCCGGTTTCGACGCGTCCGCCAGCGCTCTACACACCTGGTCATCCCCGACGGACGGCTGAGACCAGACAGTGACAACCGAACACCCGCCGAAGCGTTGAAAATCGATCTTAAGGAGCCCCGATGTTCTCGTCTTCCAGATAATCTGGTGGCGCTTGTCATTCACGATTTCGTCGATTTCCTCCATGACTACAGGACGCCCCTCAGAAGAACGCTCGTCCCCCGACGACGCGGTCTCACCCGCAACGCCCGCCGCTCCAGGTTGGGATTCCTCCCCAGGAGTCCATTCCCTGAGAAACTGTCGAACATCGCGAGAAGACTCGCCCCGTTCCTCCTCTACGGCGTTCACCATGAGCGCCCGCGACAGCCAATCCGCAACAACGTTCTCCTTGCCCGGTTTGTATACAATCTCCATATTGTACTGCCCAAGTAGCTCTTTCCAGCGCGTGACCCTCGCGGAAGACTCCTTCAGCCTCCCCACCCATTGTAGCGGACGATGGTCCGTATGGACCCGGAACCGCCTCCCGAAGACGTACGGCCGGAAATGGTCGACCGCCCATACAATACCGAGGAGTTCTCGCTCCAAGGCACTATAACGAGACTCCGCATCCGTGAGACGCCGACTGGCGTATGCAACAGGGCGCTCCCCACGGTCACTATCCTGAGATAACACTGCCCCAAGAGCGTATTCACTGGCGTCCGTCGTAATAGTGAATGGTCGGTCGAAGTCCGGAAATGCGAGCACCGGATCACGCTGCAAGTGCTCGATGCACCGGCGTACCTTGTCCGCAATATCTGGGGTCATCACGAGTTTACACCCTTTCCGCAGCAAATTGTTAAGGGGCACAAGATACGCAGCCATAGCTGGAACAAAACGGCGATAATAATTCAAAGCGCCCATTAACCGCCTGATCCCCTTCACCTCGGTCGGGATGGCCATACGCTGTAAGGCCGCCACCTTCTGGGCATCCGGCTTCACGCCCTCCGCGGAGATCGTATGACCCAATAAACTAATTTCCCGCTGACCTAGGGCGGACTTCTCAGGAGAAAGGCGGAGACCAAATTCCCGCATGCGGTTAAAAACAGCCCGGAGATGCCTAACGTGGTCCCGTTCTGACCTACTAAAGACCAGGAGATCATCCATATAGACCTGGCATACGGATTCGTCCAAACCCCGAAGGAATTCGTCCATCAACCTCTGGAACGTGATAGGAGCATTCTTCAAGCCAAAGGGCATCCGGGTGAATTCATAATGGCCCCTCTCGAACGTGAACGCGGTCTTGTGCCGGTCCCGAGGATGCATTCCGATCTGGTGATAACCCGCCTTCAGATCCAAAGTGCTAAAAATTTTCGCACCACCCAACCTGTCCAATATATCATCGAAACGGGGAAGGGGATATTTCTCATCGACGGTATTCTCGTTCAGCTTACGATAATCAATGACAACCCGATACTTTTCTGTCGTGTCGCCGGGTGCACTTTTCTTTTTGACGGCCCATAGCGGACTATTATAAGGGGACGTACTGTCCACGATTATACCCTGCCGCCGTAAATCGTCCAGCTCAGCCCGAATATGGCTACGAAGCGCCTGAGGGTACCGCCTTTCTTTAACGTAAATCACCCGGTCCTGCTTGAGCGGAATTTCGTGCACCGTTTTGCCAGTAACCCCGAGGACATCTCCTTCTTTAAAAAATATATCGCCGAACTCATCGAGGATAGATGTTTTCCACGTATCAGCCTGATTCACCGCCCCTACGCGTGGTTCACCACCCGCAGCCACGCGAATACATGCAAACTTTCTATCTCCGATTCTTATATCCCATTGGCCCCCCTGATTCCTGATCCGCGCGCCGATCTTTCCTAACAGGTCATTCCCTATGATCACCTGATATTCCCTTGGCATCCTACTTACCACATGGACTTGTAAATTGCCGCTCGTTTCTCCCCACGTACCCAAACCCAGCTCGATTTCCCCCTCCACACTACAGGGCCCTCCCAGGGTGATTAAATTACATTGGCATACCTTAACCTGGAGTGCCCTCTCTCCACCTTTCCACTTCTCTAGCGCCTCTCTGCATGCGATGGTGCACGAGCTCCCGGTGTCCACCAGGCATGCGACTCCCTCCACGCTGATGATAGGCAGACCGCCGCTCTCTCCTCTCGCATGGTAGCTCACCAACGTGCGGTTGCCCCTCTGCAGATACCCGCCTCAGATTTCCTCACGGGAGGACTGCGCTGCCGTTTCCGGTCGCCTCCACACACTCCTCCTGCTCCTCTGGCCACCTCCTCGAGCGGGGACGTCCGCCTCAGTCTCCGTTTCCGTTTCCTCAGACCGTCCGGATGATTCGCTTGCCGATGCCATATGCCTCCTCTGGAACCGTCCTGGTCGGACTCTTTGAGCATTTACTTCCATAGGTTCCGGTTGGTTTGCATCGCGCCGCCGGTACATGTAAGGGCAATGTCTTGCCATATGTCCCTCCACTCCGCACTCAAAGCACCTAGTGCGTGGACATTGGGCCACCAGATGCCCGAGCTTGCCACAACCATGGCACTTGCGGTCCTCCCGCCTCCCGCTGCTTCTCGGTTTTGCTGGCCTTCGATCACCTTGCGGAGGTCTCTCTCTCCTATTCTCCCGAAATTCTCTTCTTTTCCAAACGGGAGTGGTCCTAGGCTGATTGTGCGAGACTCGTGTCCAACCATGTTCCTCCGTCTCCATCCTAGATTCTTCCTCGCGGGCACTGGCGTCCATCATTTCTTGAGCGCAGTCGATGAACGAGCGCTCCCTCTGAAACCCTTCTCTTTTACCGGTTTCCTTCGCCAGCTGCACCTTTAGAATTATAGCTAGAAAATCCATCCTAAAGTGGACCTCCTCAACACTCGCGGTCTCTCTCATTTTCTCCGTTATTCGGTTAAACTTCGTGAGTAGTTCTCCCGCATACTGGCCATTAGACTGCCGCGGCTTCTTAGTTTCTCTTATTATGTGAAAAACATCTTCTTCAGGGGCCCATCTTCCCCCTCCGTAGGCCTTCTTTAGTCGCTCTTTCACGACGCTCCAGGGTGTCTCCTCATCGGCTTGGATATGATTCAGGATGCTCCTCCTCACCCTGCAAACCACTGCAGCTTTTAACGCCTCAGCATCTTCTCCGTCTAACAGTCTTTCAGACAACTTTGACTGAATCCTCACCATCAAGCGATCGCCCCCTTTTAGAAAGTGATTGAGCTCACCAATCTCTCCAGTGAATCTGTCAAGGTCGGATGTAGCCTTCCTCAATTCCTGAGCTGTCGCTGTTTGGATCTTCACCCACTCCAGCGTCGTTCTATGCGCCTGCGCCAGTGAAACTTCCGGTAGTGGCGGTAACTCAACTGCCGCCGCTGCCGCCTGCTGTGGCCCAGCCGGTGGGACATTTAGAACGGCTGGTCTCAAAACTACGTTTTCTGCCATAATATTGGTTTTCGCAGGCAAGAGATTAAAAAAAAAATAATAATAAAATAACTCACGTACGCTGAGTAGCAGGTAAGTACAAAAAAAAATTACGTGTTTCGAACTTATCTAAAGGTCCCGGGTTTCGGCACCACTTATGCGTTGTCCGAAAAATAAACTAAAAAAAATAATGAAAGGGGCATAAACAACACGCTTGATGGCTATTCAAACACTAACTTTATTTGGTCTTCTAATCCTCTATATATACATTTCATTGTTTACAAGAGGTGGTTTGGAATTAAGACTGATAGTCTACCTTATCAGTCCTTAACTTATATATATATATATATATATATATGTTTTTATTTTTTTATTTATAACAGAATCGTTATTGTCACTTATTGGTAATATGTGTTTATTAAATTTGCACAACACGAATTATGATTTTAGACATCTGATTTTTCGATTATGGCGTGATTTTTATATGCTTCAATGGTGATCATTTCTTTGATCATGATAATGAAATGTATTGAGGATGTATAGTCGACTGTAGAAACTATTATAAGTGGATTTAATCAGGAATCGGTAATTTTTTGAAATTTTTTAATTTTGCCAACGTTTCGGCTCAAGCTTGTGAGCCATCATCAGGGCATTACTGAGCCATGTCCAAGCATAAACACCTACAATGATATGAGTTTATGCTTGGACATGGCTCAGTAATGCCCTGATGATGGCTCACAAGCTTGAGCCGAAACGTTGGCAAAATTTAAAAAATGTCTGATTCCTGAATATTCCACCTATGATAATGGAATGTTTTATGTATTTGTGAGAATAACGTATTCTATTAATTATCTTATCTAAATTTTAATATTTTATTTTATTTTTTTTTGCCATTGTTAAGGTATTAGCCTAAACGGAATTGCTTAATTATTGACTGAACCTCAAGACCTATAGATAACTTAGATTATCAAAATTCAAGAACCAACAACAATATATATGTATACATTGTTTTGAATATTAACGTTTCGAGAATAGAAACAATAGATTTCCAAAAAGTGATCGTAAAAATCACTCATTCATTTGTTATTAAACTATTTGCTTGTTTTTTTTTTTTTATTAAAATTAAGAATTTATGTTAACTATAATAGTAGAATTATTTTTCATTATGTCCATGGCATGTTCTTCTATCGCACCAAACACCATCTCTCATACCCCTGTTCATCATACTTGATATATCTGGCTACACTGTTTTAATTAGGGGTCACCTGTGGCGCAGTGGCTAGCGTAACAGCCTTACACGGCCAATTATTATAATAACAAGCTGACTTACTTTTTCCCTTATTGTCATTTTACATTAGCTTTTTCAATTTTGTATATAAGATAATTTTTTGTTTTCTAAAATATTTAGCTTTCCAACGGTTTATTATACATATATGTTACTGTTTTTAAGTTAAAAACGCTGCAAATTATTACACAATGGTTTATTATTTCCAAATAACAATATTAGGGTATAACTGTTTATATAGCTGTATATTCCCCTCCTCCCTCCCCCTTTGTACCGAGAAAGGCTTAAATATGGGTGACAAGATTCCGGTTTTGGGGTATGCCGATGATCTGGTACTGCTAGGTGAAGACACGGAAACCATACAACTAAATACAAGTGTGTTAATAAAAACCGGTAAAGAAATAGGACTCAAATTAAATACCGAAAAGACGAAATATATGATTAGTAACAGAAACGGTGGCGATCTTGGTGATATTAATGTATCAGAGCATACTTTTGAACACGTAGAGAAATTCAAGTATTTAGGTTCAATGATAACAAGAAAAAATGAAATCCAGGAAGAAATAAAGTGTTATTATTCAGTGGCTAAATTACTTAGCTCACGGGTTCTGTCTAAAAACTTAAAGGTTAGAATTTATAAAACTATTATTCTTCTGACGGTTCTTTACCGATGTGAAACGTGGCCGCTTACTTTGAACAACGGCTTAAGGTTTAACGACTGCGTAAAATATTTGGTCCAAAGAGAGATGAGGCCACTGGGGAGTTTAGAAGGTTGCACAACGCGGAATTGCGAAACTTATATCCTGTGAATATAATTGAGTTGATAGTGTCGCGGAGACTCAAATGGGCGAGTAAAATTGTTGGGCTCGGTGAGGAGCGGATTCCGAGAAAGTTGGTATTCGCTGAACCGACTGGTAGGCGTCCGAAAGGTACGTCGAAGCGTCGATGGGAGGATTGCATTAAGGCTGATCTTGGGGACTTGGGCTTGACCGGCGAACATTGGACGAGTCTGTGTAGACAGTATTTGGTGGTATCGGCATAAGCCTAATATTATTATTATTATTATCAATATCAAAGAGATAATATTTTCAATGTCATATCATATTAGAACAAAGATAATAATCAAATTAAATAAAAATATTTGAAAAAAGTCTTATTCCCGTGAAATAATATGACGTAATAGCATTTTCACTCATTGTAATATTTACACTGATGATAAACAGTTTTATAACCAAAGAAAGTTTAAAATTTGTCCTGCTACTGATAAGCCCGGTTTCGGTGCATTTGTTTAGTTGTTTACAATTGATAAGGCACCAAATAAATTTGACATATTCGTTTTGACCTCGGTTGTCGTTTCGAAGGTTGGAATAGTTTTCGTTTTGGCTTAGTCTAGTTGAGACGGTATCAGTGTAAGGTATGGAGCTGTGGTTCGTATTCTTGTGTGCCATGGTTCTGACCGGAACCTGGGTTCTGGGCAACCAGCCCGAGGTGGTTCTCAGCCAGGGTACTCTTAAGGGTTTGTGGTCCAAGAGTGTTGGAGGAAGACCATACGCTGTCTTCATGGGGGTACCTTATGCCGAACCCCCGGTAGGAAATCTCAGGTTCAAGGCAAGTACTCTATATTGTAATCGTAGTATCAATTTATACTTTTGTTTTACAATTAATTATAATAAACTTTGTAATCGACCACTAAAAAAAAAAAAAAAAAAAAAAATAATAATATATCCATCTCCCCTCAAAATTGGAGGTCTTATGTTTCCAGATACGTATCAATTTCTTTTTATTGGGTTGTGTCACATGAAATGTCCGTTTTCAAGTTAAAGGATTTTTATTAAAAATACGATATGAAAACAAGATAATTTTATTCGAAGTATTTACCTTATTTTTCTAGACATTTTTCCCAACGTGACACTAATTTTATCAGCCCCTAAATGAAAATTTCTGATCTTTGAAGTTAAACAAAATCTAAAAACGCACTTTTCACTTGATCAACATTTTCAAAAAGTTTTCCTTTGACGAAGTTGTCTAAATTCCTGAACAGATGGTAATCTGTTGGAGACAAGTAGGGAGAATATGGTGGGTGCGGAAAAACTTCGTAGCCCAGTTCTTTCGATTTTTGCACGGTATGTTTTAAAACATGGGGTCTTGCTGCCGCTCAGTGAGATCATGAGGTACCCATGTATCGAGCTTTTTTACTTTCCCAATACACTTCTAATGTCCGGCAACGGTAGATGCACTTGCATTTAGTTGTGCTGAGAGTCCTTTAACTGTTTGGTAGGGGTTTCCTCCTACTGTTTGTTTGAGGACATCGTTGTCTATTACAGACGGAGGTCTTCCTCAGGGCAAGTTTTGCAAGTCGGTATTCCCAGCTGAAAACTTAGCAAACCAACGGCGAAAGATCCGTTCATTAACACTCCCTTCCCCAAACGCCTTGCAAATATTTCCAGCGGCATCAGCTGCTGAATGGCCGAGTTTAAACTCGTACAAAAATATTACTTGAAAATCGCGTGTTTCCATGTTCATATTTGGAGGTATACTAAAAAGTGGGTAATTTATTGGGAAGGTAATGTTTATAATACAAAGGTAGAAGATTAGTAAATGTTTACTTTAAACAGTTATAATGTAAACATTCGGAAGAAAACAACAGAGACCTGCAAAATCCTTTATGTATTTCAGAAACTATAAAAACGGACATTTCATGTGAAACAACCCAATATTAGTAGTAAGTAGTAGCATTTAGTAGTAGTAGTCGTAAGATGAGGCTAGCGCACTAGTCTCCCACGCCGAAGGTTGTGAGTTCGAATCTCAATCTCGGAGGGACTTTTTTTAAGAATTTAATTAAATGGAGATTCACTGGCAGCCTCTCCCCCGGGCATGTAAGACCCGTCAGCTAGTGGTTGTCACTGACAAAAACAGACGAATGGAGTGAATGTCTCTACCCTATTATTTGTTAAGGTTTATTCTTTAAGCTAATATACACGCTCGTTACTCAATTATTTTCGTAAATAGAGAAAAATTTCTTGAGTTATAGGATTACTGTACTGCGATAAAATTATAAAACAGAATGAAACTAATTATTCATGAAATTTATTTTGAATTCATTTGATTAATTATTTTCAACAAGAAACCTTTGTACAAATTTTAAGATATGTAGAACCAGAATAATGAATAAAACGAATCTGTTAGTCCACTTTACGAATTGATGAATACCAATAATCATTGAAATCGGTTTCGAAATAGCAGGGATAAAACAGTTTATATCAAAACATTATAATTTTTTACTTTCACTTACTATACATAGTAAGTGATTTCTCGATGAAAATTTTCGAATTCCAATTTTCAACGGTAATACACGTTTTAGGGTCCCCTGAGTCCAAATAACCAAGTCCCGCAAAAAAGGTGTGTGTGTGTGTGTGTGGTAACTCCCGGGCGGAAATTTTTATATAAGACAAATATACATACGCCCAAGACGTTACAAAACCTTTTTCATCAAAATGAGCTTACCATAAAAGCCACTTTATACCTTGCATTTTACACCTTTTTATGATTTTCTTAAAAATGCTTCCGACGATTTTAATTAAACTCGCTATATCGCTGTAAAATTTAATAGGCTTTAATATCATGTAGGTTTTATTCTGATAAAAACGGTCTGACATGGCTAACATGTCGATATCTTAAATATTCTTCCTCTAAAGTACCTTTAATTTTGTTGATTCTATAAAAATAACTATATTATCTTGTTACCACTGATAAAAAACAGGTAAATATATAAATTGGATGAATTCGATACCCAACTAAAGGAGAAAACAGAAAAAATATTTTTTTAATGCAAATTTTTGTTTTTGAACATAAGAGCAGTAATATACATGTATGATGATACCGTTGGAAAGCTAAAGATTTAAGAAAAAATACTATCTTATACTCAAGTTTTTAAAAGTTAATAGAGAGAGATGAAAAGAAAAGAAAACTAACTGATTATTTTAGATAATAATATATAGTTTTTTTCAGTCAAATTCATAATTTTTTCAGTCAAATTCATAATTTTTTCAATCGAATTCATAATTTTTTTAGTCAAATTCATAATTTTTTCAGTCAAATTCATAATTGTTTCAGTCAAATTCATAATTATTTCAATCAAATTCATAATTTTTTCAGTCAATTTCATAATTTCTTGTACCCATTTTATACAGTCAATTTAATGAGGTTTTGCTACCAAGAACTTAACATTTTTATTAAATCTTGTTGTTGTTTATCCATTTAACGTCACTTTATGTTACTGTGCTTAATCCGACGGTGCAGCGGGAGTCTTAACTTTTACCTATCCAGGTTTACTTAAAATAGGGATCATTTACGAGTTCCACTTTTTAAATCTTTTAAGAGTCACTTGCGGTGCACAAATATAGGACGATCTGCTGGTTTTGGACTTGCGACCTTAAGCATTGAAGGCTGTTATGCAAGCCACTACTCCACAGGTGACCCTCAATGCATTCAACAAGGTGTTTGAAGCTGCCGGGTTTGAACCCGTGACCTTGGGCATATTAATCTTTAACACCTTGCTGAATGCATCCAGGGTCTCCTGTGGAGTAGTGGCTAGCATAACAGCCTCTTTTAAAGGACAAAATAACCAAGGATTTTTACTCCCTAGAAGCAAATATAGGGCCATCTGCTGGTTTTGAACTTGCGACCTTAAGGATAGAGAGCTGTTATGGCTAGCTACTACTCCACAGGTGAACCTTTATGAATTCTAAAAGGCGTTAAGGACTAATATGTCTAAGGTCACGGGTTCAAACCCGGCAGATTCAAACACCTTGTTGAATGCATTGAGGGTCACCTGTGGAGTAGTTGCATAACAGCCTTCTATGCTTAAGGTCGCAAGTCCAAAACCAGCAGATCGTCCTATATTTGTGCACCGCAAGTGACTTAAAAGATTTAAAAAGTGGAACTCGTAAATGATCCCTATTTTAAGTAAACCTGGATAGGTAAAAGTTAAGACTCCCGCTGCACCGTCGGATTAAGCACAGTAACATAAAGTGACGTTAAATGGATAAACAACAAGATTTAATAAAAATGTTAAGTTCTTGGTAGCAAAACCTCATTAAATTGACTGTATAAAATGGGTACAAGAAATTATGAAATTGACTGAAAAAATTATGAATTTGATTGAAAAAAGTATGAATTTGACTGAAAAAATTATGAATTCGACTGAAAAAATTATGAATTCGATTGAAAAAATTATGAATTTGACTCTAAAAAGCTATAATAGATTTTTTTAATAAAACACATGTTTCTATATAAATTCAATTAAATTAATTTTTTAATAGTTTTAATAATTTTTATCTCTGACTGTCTTTGAAAATTCATTAATTGATTCTAAAAACGGAGGTAAGTGAAAGTAGTGAGTTGCCCGCACCAGATTTTTTTTTCACTGTAATAATAGTCTCCTTATATATATAAATAAATAAATATTCCTTTTTGCTTGGTAATCGCATCACGCGTGAACTGCTAAGACATAGTTATGACAGGAGATCGTTTGTCGGGTGAGCTAGTAAAAAATAAAATAAAGTGATGTAAATTAGAGAGCAAATAGACTCAAAAGAGAGGGAACAAAATAAAATAATAATAATAATAATGAAATAAATTCTTTAGATTCTTTTCTCAGAATTGAGTGTTGACGAAGAACTGTTTGATCATCGACATATTTTATTTATTTGATGTTAGTAAAAATATGGCTTCTTCTTCTAGTGGGAATTACCTCGTCCCGTGAATATAATTTGACTTTTTTAAAACTTTTGGAAAATAAAGATATATGAAGTATTGATTACGAAAGTTGTATTGGGTTGTTTCACATGAAATGTCCGTTTTTATAGTTTCTGAAATACATAATGGATTTTGCAGGTCTCTGTTGTTTTCTTCCGAATGTTTACATATTTAAAGTAAACATTTACTAATCTTCTACCTTTGTATTATAAACATTACCTTCCCAATAAATTACCCACTTTTTAGTATACCTCCAAATATGAACATGGAAACTTTTTTTGAGATTTTCGAGTAATATTTTTGTACGAGTTTAACCATTCAGCAGCTAAGGCCGCTAGAAATATTTGCAAGGCGTTTGGGGAAGGAAGTGTTAACGAACGGACCATTCGCCATTTGTTTGCTAAGTTTTCAGCTGGGGATACCGACTTGGAAAACTTGTCCCGAGGAAGACCACTGTCCGTAATGGACAACGATGTCCTCAAACATACAGTAGAAGGAAACCCATACCAAAAAGTTAAAGGAATCTCAGCACAACTAAATGCAAGTGCATCTACCGTTTCCAGACATTAGAAGTGTATTGGGAAAGTAAAAAAGCTCGATACATGGGTACCTCATGATCTCACTGAGCGGCAGCAAGACCCCATGTTTTAAAACATACCGTGCAAAAATCGAAAGAACTGGGCTACGAAGTTTTTCCGCACCCACCATATTCTCCCTACTTGTCTCCAACAGATTACCACCTGTTCAGGAATTTAGACAACTTCGTAAAAGAAAAATGTTTTCATATCGTATTTTTAATAAAACCCCTTCACCTTGATAACGGACATTTCATGTAACACAACCCAATACCATGCATTTTTCATCGTATTCGGTCATAAATATTTACAAAACAATGTAGACTTGTGTTTGAATACAGCAAAATTGAATATGTTTGAACAGTATGTGCATAGTATTTAGTATTTGCGAAAAAATGTTTTTTTTATGTTTTCCGTTTGTTAAATACTTAATGAAGCATGGTGGTCCCTCTAGCACGAAAAATGAGATAATTCCATTACAAAAAAGACAATTACTGGTAAAGTGAATACGGTAATTTAGCTTAACACGAGATGGATAAGTTTAAATAAAAACAATTCTTTTATAATATTTACTATTTATGCGGGAAGCTAGATGAGGATACGGACATTAAGACAAAAAAAAAAAAAAAAAAAAAAAAAAAATCGAATCAGAAAACCTTGTTATATTTGTGTATCGCCGTTAAGGCCTAAATTGCATGTCATGTTTAGAGTTACGGAAAACAATGATATCCAAAAATTTAGGCCGCAACGTAAGCACACAAGTTTTCTTATTAGTGTGCGTGTGTGTTTTCACTTTCAGATACTTACGTATGAAATAGGTATTTTGGTCAGGAAAATTTTCGAATTTCAATTTTCGACGGGAATACAGGTTTTAGCTCTCCCCCCCAGTCCGAATGACCAACTTGAGAGATAAGTTCTGTATGTCTGTCTGTCCGTATGTGTGTGGTAAGTCTAGCACATAAAAGAAAAGTTTCAAGAAACTGAAATTACATATTGTTTGTTTGTTTGTTTATATATCACCCAAAACATATTTGTTTATAATTATATAACACCCAAAACTCAACAAAAACGCAAAATTTCTTTGTAATATCTAAATACTAGAAGGATCGATGAAACAATTCCTTGGGGTAACTTGGGGGTTATATAGTTTTTTACTTTCACTTACTATATATAGTAAGGAAAGTATTGCGATCGTGAAAATTTTCGAATTCCAGTTTTCAACGGAAATACACGTTTTAGGGTCCCCTGAGTCCAAATAACCAAGTCCCGCAAAAAGGTCTGTGTGTTTGTGTGTATGTGTGGTAACTCCCGGGCGGAAACAGTAAGTCCTATGAAACTGAAATTTCATATTTAAGACAACTATACGCCCGAGACGTGACAAAACTTTTTTCATCAAAATGAGCTTACCAGAAGAGCCATTTTATACCATGCATTTTGCTCCTTTTTTCGATTTTCTCAAAAGCGGTTACGACGATTTT
Source organism: Piezodorus guildinii (assembly GCA_023052935.1). Classification (NCBI taxonomy): domain Eukaryota; kingdom Metazoa; phylum Arthropoda; class Insecta; order Hemiptera; family Pentatomidae; genus Piezodorus; species Piezodorus guildinii. The sequence continues at coordinate 6,469,130 of CM041293.1, read as the reverse complement.
GATTAAACGCGCTCTATCGATGTAAAATTTAATGGGCTTTAATACCATGTAGGTTTTATTTGGATAAAAATGGTTTGACAGGGCCTAAATGCCGCTATTTTAAATTGTCTTCCCCTAAAGTACTTTTATTTTTTTAGATTCAATAATAATAACTAGATTATCTTGTTAACGCTGATGAAAAACAGGTAAATATATAAATTGAATAAATTCGATACCCAACTAGAGGAGAAAACAGAAAAAATATATTTTTAATGAAATTTTTCGTTTTTGAACATAAGAGCAGTAATATACATGTATGATATACCGTTGGAAAGCTAAAGATTTTACAAAAAATATCATCTCATACACAAGCTTTTAGAAGTTGATAGAGAGTGATGAGAAGAAGATAAAACTAACTGATTATTTTAGATAATAATATAATAGATTTTTTAATAAAACACATGTTTCTATATAAATTCTATTTTATTAATTCCTTAATAGTTTCACTTCTTTTATCTCTAACTGTATTTGAAAATTCTTTCGTTGATTTTAAAAATCGAGGTAAGGGAAAGTCGTGTGTTGCCCGCACCAGATTTTTTGTTATTAAATAGGAGCATACATTTACCAATTGCTAAATTAACACTGCAGGTTCTCACTGATGGAGGACGGCTAAATATACAAGTTGAACGAATTTGATGACCAACTAATGTATAAAAGTGCAAAACTATTTTTTAATGTAACTTTGTTTTGTTTTTTTATAAAAAGAAGAGTAAGTTAGACGTATAATATGCTGTTGGAAAGAGAAATATTTTAGAAAAAAATGTTATCTGATACACAAAGTTGTACAAAGGATTTGTTTCATCAATCCATCTAGTATTTAGATATTACTAAGAATTTTTGCGTTTTTTTTTTTAATTTTGGGTGATATATAATTTTCTTCAGACACAACACTACGAATCAAAAGTTTTACAATGTATAATTTCAAGAATTTCCTAAATGATATCAAATACATTTATTAGCAAGTTTTAACAACTCTGAACAATAATTAGATTTTTTAAAATTATTTTTAATTATCTGGGACTTCAAACGTAAATATAGGAATGTTTTAGATTTTAGCAAATAAATTTGATGTTAGACCACAGTCCGTTCGCCGATCGAGTCAAAAAATTAATTAGTTTTTATAATTTTTCTTATATTTTTTTTCCGTAATCTGAGACCCCAAAGGTTAATTATAGACAAGTTTTAGAATTTTGTCCACCTAGATCGTTCATATTGCCCACTGCGACGTAGGAGGTCTGAGCTAACTCACTTTTGGTATAACTCGAGTTATCTAGTTTTTCACGACCGCCACAGAAATAATCTATTATATTTTCATCTACAACAATCAGTTAGATCACATAACATGCTTCTGGTTACCCGCCGGCACGACCGCATAAAGAAGGAGATAGCAGAACTGTTGGAAAAGAAAAAATCTAGTGCGGGCAACACACGACTTTCACTTACCTCCATTTTTAAAATCAATGAAAGAATTTTCAAAAACAGTCAGAGATAAAAATACGTGAAACTATTAAGGAATTAATTAAATTGAATTGATATAGAAACATGTGTTTTATTAAAAATCTATTATATTATTATCTAAAATAATCTATTATATTATTAACTAAAATAATCAGTTAGTTTTATGTTCATTTCATCACTCTTTATTAACTAGTAAAATCATGTGTATGAGATAATATTTTTTCTAAAATCTTTAGCTTTCCAACGGTATATCATACATGTATATAACTGCTATTATGTTCAAAAACGAAAAATTGCATTAAAAAAATATTTTTTTCTGTTTTCTCCTTTAGTTGGGTATCGAATTTATTCAATTTATATATTTACCTGTTTTTAATCAGCGTAAAAACAGACAAGATAATATAGTTATTTTTATTGAATCTACAAAATTAAAGGTACTTTAGGGGAAGAAATTTTAAAATATCGGCATTTAAGTCCTGTCAGATCATTTTAATCAGAATAAAACCTACATAATATTAAAGCCCATTAAATTTTACATCGATATAGCAAGTTAATTTGAAAATTTTCACGATCTCAATACTTCCCCTTACTATATATAGTAAGTGAAAGTAAAAATACAAATGTTTCCAAGAGTTGTTTTGCCTTGATACCGAGAGATCAACTAGATTTGAGGACATCTTGGCATTTAGTGCCACAGGAAAGGAAGCACTGATAGTGGATCCTACTATCAGATACGAAACAAATGATCGGGAACAAGGCAAACAAATTCAGGAGGAGAAGGAAAGTATTAATACGAAATGTATTCCATACCTACAAGAAAAATTTCTCAAAGAGTTTGGCGAAAGGAAATTTACGGTCACGGGACTTTGGTTCGGAAGCAGGGGGACCATCCCAGTAGATACTGGATCATTTTTGGAGAGGTATGGACTCGAAAGAAAACAGTTACAAAACGTGGCCGAGACCATAATCCTGGACTCTCTTTGATTCCTACATCACCACATATATTGAGGCTAGGCTGAATTTATATATCTCCATGAGCGAAATTTATTTCTAAATTGGCAGAATATCCCTCTATTTGTCTGTAGGATTGGTGCGGTATGCTGTGTACTCTAGCAACTCAGCGAAGTTGAGGTAGCAGGTCCAAATGGAATTTCTCTCTCTTTCATAACTCTCGAATAAGTTTTATAATTACGTTTATCAGATAATATTTTTTTCTAAAATCTTCAGCTTTCCAGCTGTATATTATAAACCTATATTACTATTATTATGTTTGAAATTACTAAATTGCATAAAAAATATATATCAGCAATTTAGCCGTTATTTATCAATGCTAACGAGATGATATGCTTAGTTTTTTTTTTAATTTACAAAATTAAAGGTACTTTAGAGGAAGAAAATATCGGCATTCAACCCCTGTAAAACAATTTTATTAAAAATAAAAGCTACATTAAATTGGAACCCATTAAAGTTTACATCGATATAGGGAGTTTAATCAAAATCGTCATATCCATTTTTGAGAAAATCGTAAAAACTTGCAAATTGCAGGGTATAGAGTGGCTCTTCTGGTTAGCTGATTTTAATTTTTAAAAAATTTGCTGTAACATCTCATACATATAGTTGTCTTAAATATGATGTTTTTGAGGGGCTTAGTTATTTGGACTCAAGGGAGTGTATTTCCGGAGATGACGGTAATTCAAAATTTTTACGATCTCAATAGTATCTCTTACTATATCTATACTAATATTATAAAGCTGTAGAGTTTGTTTGTTTGTTTGAACGCGCTAATCTCAGAAACTACTGGTTCGAATTGAAAATTTCTTTTTGTGTTTCCATTTATCGAGGAAGGCTATAGACTATATAACATCACGCTGCGACCAATAGGAGTGAAGAATCAGTGGAAAATCTCGGGAAGAACGGGGAAAATTTGGAAGAAAAAAAACCTGGCATCCCAATGATTCCAAATGATTTACCTTTTAATTTTAAAATAATTCAATTTCCCGTTAATTTATCTTTTTTCGTAACAATTAATCACAGAGGTAAACATTTAAACACGAAGGAATCGATTTACGTTAAGATCGGGTTGCGGTATGTAATCAGTATATTTTTCTGCCACAAGAAAATAAAACTAAAAATGTCATATATGAGAAAGTACTTTAAAATATATTCTTTTAAAAACTTCTTAATAGCGATAATAATAACAGAAATTGACGCAGACGAAGTCGCTTTAGAATATGTCATAGAAAAGGTGACGTGTACCGCGAAAGATTTAAATCTGGGTGAATAAATTCCGTTTATGGGAAACGCCGATGATTTGGTACTGCTAGGGGAAGACACGGAAACTAAACAACTAAATACAGGAGCGTTAATAAACACCGACGAATAATTCACATTTAGGTTGCCAACGGTTAGTGACGATTATTGTCACATATTAGGTGATTATGGGTATAACTACTTCTAGTGGTTCGCTAATGTAAATTTGACAGGAAAACGTCTAGATCGGGCTTTAAATAATAACAAAGAGTAGCTGATAGTTGATATTTATTATAGCTACTCTTACCATAAACGCACATAAATTAATACCAAATGCAATATTCGCGAGCAAAGCTGCGGGTCACAGCTAGTTTTTTATATATAGGTAAGTGAAAGACCAATCTATTTCGTTTATTGCGAGACGTTAGATTCTGTTAACGATCTTAAGCTAAGCTAAACATTACTAGCACGTTCAAGTGAAAGACTAAAGTGGATGGCTCGAGGTTCTAATACAGTTTGACGTGACGCCTATTGAGTTCTGTCTCTGGGCTGCATTTATCATTAGGACAAGTGTCCTAATGAATTTGAAATATCTTTGCCAATATTAGGTGAATAATTTAAACCATGCTATTATGTCTCAGCGAGTATCCCTTTTCAGCGATATGATGGCCTGATGTGATAAGTTGAATTGATATATGAACAGAATCAATTATTGCCTGATATTTTTTTTTTTTTGTATTTATGTTTATCTTTTATTTGTTTTTAAAAAAAGATATTTTAAATAGAATTTAAAGCTTTCACCACTGACGTGAAAAAAAGAATATACCATTTAATTTTCTCTTCACTGTTTCAGGAACCTGTACCAGCCGACCCTTGGCTCGGGGAGTATTACAACGCGACTAGAGAACCCCCGAGGTGCCTCCAACTGAACCACAACACCCTCAACACACCTTTCGCAATATTGGGTGATGAGGACTGCCTCTACCTCAATGTCTACACTCCTGCGGTATCTATTACTTAGTTGCTGTTGTCGCTATGCGTTATTATTATAGGTCTTTTAATATTAAGTATCATGTAAACAGAATTATTTAGTTAATACGCTTTACGTTAGTACCGGTTGGAGAACATTATGACAGGTCAGAAGTTGAATATTAACTGGGCGAGGCGTCCCAGCGGGCTATCGCGCGTGCACACCTTCGTGCATACATTACCTCCCATCGACGCTTCGGCCAACCTTTCGGACGCCTACCAGTCGATTCAGCGAATACCAAATTTCTCGGAATCCGCTCCTCACCGAGCCCAACAACTTTACTCGCATTTTTGAGTCTCCGCGATGCTATCAACTCAATTATATTCACAGAATACAAGTTCTGCAATTCCGCGTTGTGCAAACTTCTGAACTCCCCAGTGGCCTCATCTCTCTTCGAACCAAATATTTTACGTAGTACCTTGTTTTCGAAAACCTTAAGCTGTTTTTCATCCTTCAAAGTAAGCGGCCACGTTTCACATCCGTAAAGAACCGTCGGAAGAATAATAGTTTTATAAATTTTAATCTTCAAGTTTTTAGATAGAAGCCGCGAGCTAAGTAACTTAGCAATTGAATAATAACACGCATTTCCCACCTTTAACCGGGACTTTATTTCTTCCTGCATTTAATTTTTTCTCGTTATCATTGAACTTAGATACTTGAATTTCTCTACGCGTTCAAAAGTATGCCCTGATATATCAATGTCACCAAGATCACCACCGTTTCTGCTACTGATCATATATTTCGTCTTATCAGTATTTAATTCAAGTCCTATTTCTTTACCGGTTTTTATTAACTTAATACAATAATGTTAACTTAATACACTTGTATTTAGTTGTATGTTTTCCGTGTCTTCACCTAGCAGTACTAAATCATCGGCATACCCCAAAACCGGAATCTTGTCACCCATATTCAAACCTTTCTCGGTACACATCACCTTTTCTATGACATATTCTAAAGCTATATTAAATAAAACAGGTGAAAGGGAGTCACCCTGTTTCAAACCCGATCGCACCTCAAATCTCTCGGAATAATAATGACCGATTCTAACTTTATGGAATGTTTTTCTACAAGGTTTACTAATTTTCAAGGTATAAAAAAAATAAAATAAAAATATAGTAATAATAAAACAGCTCAAATAGGATAGATTAACGAGTGGATATAATTAGTTGACCGTTGAGAATTACTGGAAGGAATTAGTCCGGGTGGCGGTCATTAAATGAAACAACTGAATAGTTTCAACTATTCAGTTGTTTCATTTAATGAACTCCATCCGGACTAATTCCTTCCAGGATAGATTAACCTTCAAGCGAAAGTCGCTAATAAAATCGAGAAAAAAAAGAATGCTGTCTTAGCGAAAATACAGTTTTTCCGTGGGGAAATTAGATCTGTATTGACAGTTTACGACCGGCTTAGGAAGGTCATGACTTATTTATGGTTCTCGTGAATTGGGCGTCTAAAAATAAAACTTCAAATCCAATATAACAGTTTAATTTGTTTTTTACATTCACTTACCTATATATGAAATATATAGTAAGGTAAATGATTGCGATCGTGAACATTTTCGAATTTGAGTTTTGAACGGAAATATATGTTTTAGGGTATCCTGACACCAAATGACCAAGTCCCCAAAAAGGTCTGTGTGTGTTTCGTTAAGTCCAGCGCAAAAATGAAAAGTCCTATGAAACTGAATATTCATACTTAACAGTTTTAATGATTTTGAATAAACTTTCTATATCGACGTAAAATTGAACGGGCTTTAATATAATATAGGTTTCATTCTGATTGAAATAGTCTGACAGGGCTTAAATACAGATATTTCAAAATTTCTTCTTCTAAAGTACCTTCAATTTTGTAGTTTTTATGAAACTGACAATATTATCTGATCAGCATTGCCAAAAAACATGTAAATATATAAGTAGAACGAAATTCGATATCCAACTAAAGGAGATAACTGCAAAAATATTTTATTTATGCAGTTTTTTTGTTTTTGAACTTAATAACAGTAATATACATGTATAATATACTGTTGGGATGCTAAATATTTTAGAAAAATATCATATTATATCATACATACCATTGTAAAAGTTAACAGAGAGTGATAAAAAGCAGATAAAACAAACTGATTTTCGTAGATAATAATATATTTTTTATTTTATTTGATTATGCCTTCCCTTTTCGGCTTTCGCCATAAGGGATCTATAGAAATTCAATTTACTTTATTCTGTAATGGTTTCACTCATTTTCATCTCTAAAAGTAAAATTCGGTGATCGATTTTAATAACGAAGGTAAGTGAAAGTTGTAAGTGGGGAGCCCGTGGCCGAGTGGCTAGCGCCGCGCTAGTCTCTTATGCTACAGGTTGTGAGTTCGAATCCCAGTCCCGACGGGGCTTTTATAAGGATGTATATAAATGTGGATTCACTCACAGCCTCTCCCCCGGGTATGTAAGACCCGTCAGCCAAATGGTGGCCACCCACCAAATTAGGCGTAGGGGGTGATGACCCTACCCTACAACATGCATCATGAGTGTAATCTCTCAGGAGAATACATCGCGAGGCCCAGGGCCTACACGACCTGTCGCGCCACTGGAAGAAGCAGTGAAAGTTGTGTGTTACCCGCACCAGATTAATTTTTTTCAGTGGACAAAACATCTACATTTTGATCATTGGTTGGTAAAACTTCAAAACTTCCTAGTGTTCTAAAAACTTCGTTATGTAACAACGAAAAAATCTTTCGCCGAATCCTTTTCTTATCTAGAAGAGAAGGCAAACAAACCTGAGACAGATAACAAGTTACAAGTGTTATTTTAATTAGTATTTACGACTAGAAATTTGTGTGAGTCGTTGATTAACTTCAAGGGGAACTTGTAATGCATTTTTAAAATGATAATTAAGATCTGATAAAGAAATAAGAGCGGAGTAAAATCTTGACAATGCAATTATATTAAAAGCTTAATGAAAGTTGTGGATATAATTAGTTGACCGTTCAGAATTACTGAAGGAATTAGTCCGGGTAGCGGTCATTAAATGAAACAACTGAATAGTTTCAACTATTTTATTGTTTACCAACGTTTCGACCCCCATTGTGGGTCATCATCAGGGCTAAAAAGATAAAAAAAAGGATAAATTTAAAAATGCTGAGAGAAGTTTCTTGACCTTTCACTGTTGTATAAGGATTATAAATACCATAGTATAGTCGTGATGGAGTACTAGGTAGCGGGTCTGTTCCGAAGGAATTAGTTTAACACGTTCACGCCTCACAGTGGGCTAAATCACCGATTTAGGTGGACAAAAATCAAGTCAAAAGTTTGGAATTTTTCAGTGCTTCATTTTTTTATTATTAGTTGGCAAGACCATTAATACTTATATTTCCCATGATACCGTGTTTACAAATAAATAGTAAATGAATGAATCATTCCTGTTCACACAAGTGCCTAATAACCAATAGTGGGATTATTTTTATTCGATGGTCATTTATTATTTTTAAAGTGAATTTAGAGCAATGTATCTTTGCTTTTATTTAGCATTGGGCATTGCTAATACTGGTAAGACATCTGTTTTATTTTTATTATTTTTTTTTTTTTTTAACATCATTTATTGAAATTTACAACTGTACTTCAAGGTACAACAAGTAAATGTGACAAAAGTTAAATGGCGTGATACAAACTTGAAGAAGAACTACCCAATGGCAGCACTCCTGTAACTTTTCTACACTAGAAGGTCTTGAGGCCATCTTCTTTTCAGACGCCTCGGAGGATTGTCAGGAATTGAAGAGGAAGAAAGTATTGAAACAACAGGATTAGGGTGGGAATGGAGCTTGTCATGAAAGGAATGGTATCTAGATCGGGCCAAATCAGCAACATACGGAACGTTGAGGTCTTTATGGATAAGTTTGTTCGTGATGAAATAAGGAGCATTTAGGATTTTACGAAGGATTTTGGATTGTAGGGATTGGATACGGGAAGAATTCGATGGTTTAGTAGAGCCCCAAAGCTCCACTCCGTAAGTCCATATCGGCCTTATGATAGTCATGTAGATGAGTCTTTTGTAGTTAAGTGGAAGATTAGAACGTTTGTCTAGTAAGTGTTGAAGAAGTCGAAAACGTCGTGCAGTTTCCTGTCGTTTCAGTCTTGTGTGAGGGTTCCAAGTAAGGCGTTTGTCAAGGTGCAGTCCTAGATATCGGATCTGTTCAACCGGAACAAGAGGAGTATTATTGAAGGAGACAGTAGGGCACGATGTCATAGGTTTACGACGAAGGGTAAAGGTAATTTGGTTGGATTTGTTGGCATTAATTTTAATTCTCCAGTTCCGACACCATACCTCAAGGTCTCTGAGGTGGGATTGGAGAGTTTGAGAGGCAATAGTTGGATCAGTATTGACTGATAACACACAAGTGTCATCAGCATAGGTAGAAAGCAAAGTGTTAGGATGGGAAGGGATATCAGCTGTATAAACTGTGTAAAGAATAGGTCCTAGGATACTGCCTTGAGGAACACCAGCAAACTGACTAAAAATGGATGCATAGGATGGATTATTATGATTGACTTTGAAGGATCTGTCAGTGAGGTAGGACTGGATAGGTAAGACATTATATTTCCAAACTCGTTATTGAATATAAATTGCAATCTCACCTGTAGTTGATTTAGCAATTTGTAAATGTACGCCCTTATTCAATAACGAAAAACTATATAACCCCCAAGTTACCCCAAGGATTTGTTTTACCAATCCTTCTACTCCTTAGATATTACAAAGAATTTTTGCGATTTTTTTGCTTTTTGGGTGATATATAATTTTCTTCAGACACAACACTCCGAATCAAAAGTTTTACAATCTATAATTTGAAGAGTTTCCTAAATGATATAAAATACATCTATTAGCAGGTTTCAGACACTCCGTGCTATAATTAGATTTTTTGTATTATTTTCTCCAATTTAAAAATAAATTTGATGTTTGACCACGGTGCGCTCGCTAATCGTGTAAAAAAATAAATTAGTTTTTATAATTTTTTTCTTATATTTTTTTCAAATATTTTTTTTTCGTAATCTGGGACGCCAAAGGTTAAATATAGACAAGTTTCAGAATTTTGTCCACCTAAATCGGTCATATTGCCCATTGTGCGCCGGGGCGACCCACCAGTGGGTCACACTTAACTATCCCGTGAGGCGACGGGCATCATAGGCGCGTCACTTGTTTTTAGACTTGTTACTTGTAAGTTTATTTTATTTTTTCACAACATTATATGTTGTAGGAATTGTTTGTTTATTTATTTAACGTCACTTTATGCTACTATGGCTAATCGGATGATGCTACAGTTGGAGTCCTAAATTTTGCCTATCCAGGTTTTATTAGGATAGGGATCTTTAACGAGTACTTGACATCGTACAGGCTCGGGACCACCTTTTAACGTCTCCTCCAAAGGACGGCGTATGCGTTTACTCCCATTAAAAAATCCTAGGACCACCTGCGGGTTTGAACCCGTGACCTTTAGCATAGGAGGCTGTTACGCAAGCCACCCAGCTACAAGTGATCCCTTGTTGTAGGAATTAACAAGCATAATCATTTATTTATTAAATATTTTATAACTTTCAACATCCACCCTCAAAGGACTTTTATCGGTGAATTTCACTTCTTTAAGAATTTTATTTAGTGATTTCTTTTGATATTTTTATTGCCATAATATGGTATAAGAATATAATATATAATATAATAAGAATAATTTTTAATTATAAATAATAATATAAGAATCTACAAGGGTATAAAAGACCTGGAAACCGAGATAAGAATCAGAAGACTAAGATTGTTTGGGCACATGGTAAGAATGGACCAAGAAAGACTGGACAAGAGGATATTTGACCGAATCCGTAAATACAAGAGCGTGGGATGATACATAAGACAAATGAGAGAGGAGGAAGAAAATTTAAAAATAACGGACAAGCACTGCCTGGACAGAGAGCAATAAGCAAAGAACTTGAAAGAGATTTCTGCGTTCCTGCGTGGATGGAGGAAAGAAAGCGAAAACACGCAGAAATGATGAGAAGGTACTGGGAGAAGGGAAAGGGGAAAACGAAAAAGTAAAAAAAAAACAATGATATTCGCTTGGTCTTAAAGGCCGTTTTGTAACAAAAAAAAATAAAATAAAATAAGAATATTTTTTAAAAATATTTCCATAATTACTCCTTAAAGTTATATATGTATGTCAAAACTGTCACTATCTAGCATTTAGCGTGTTGAAAGCCCGCCCCGGCGTGAACGTGTTAACGATAGAGTGTGGCCACCTCAAAAAATAGTGTTTGCATTATTATTATTATGTAATATTTCTACAGATTGATGAACTAAGAATGTGTTTTTGTAGATCAGTGATGGAAACGACGCAGAGAAGAAAGATTTGGATGTCATCGTGTTCATTCACGGAGGAGCGTTCATGTTCTTGACTGGTAATGTCTTTGGAGGATCATATCTCATGGAACGGGATATTGTCCTAGTCACCATCAACTACAGGCTGGGGCCTCTAGGTATTGCGGTAACTTGTATATAATTTTATGTACTAAATGATAATATTATATGGGTGATTGGTTAACATAAAATGACCGTTTTAAGTATAATATTAACTTGATTTTTTTATGGAAGGAATTAGTCCGGGTGGCGGTCATTAAATGAAACAACTAAATGGCTCTTTCCTCTTACCCGTAGGCAATATTTCCTTGGATCTTTCCTATACCAAACAATTAATTCACAACACCCTCCATATATCTACGATCTCCTACAGTTCAAACCCACAATTCACCCACTAGAGACTAGATCCCGTTTTTCCAACCTTTATATCACTTCCCACAGAACAAAAAAATACGAATGCTCCTTTCTGGCCCGTTCTACTAGTTTCTGGAATTCCCTTCCATCAAACATCCGCCATGCTCCTTCCCTTTCTACATTTAAATTCCTTCTTTTCCAGCACCTTCTAACATCCCAAAATGACGCTGCCTGACATATATTTTAAATATGAAATATATTTTTTTCCTTTGTTCAATCTTTACATTATTTGTTAAAGTTTTTTTATATCGTTATTTTTGTTACTAAAAGATTTCATTTCTTATATTTGTATTTTTTATTTTTATTTATGTTTTAATTGTATTATCTTTCATTAATTCTTGGTCTAATATAGATTCTTTATTATTTCAGAGTTAATGTTATTTTAAGAATACTAAGTATTAGTACAATGTTACTAATTATTTTCGTTTTATTTAATTTTTTTTTTTTTTTTTTTTGTTTCTTTTTTAATTTGGATTCTGTTATCAACTCATATATTTCTCATTTTTTTCTAACATTTATTAGCTTCTGAAGATTGTTTTTATTTTATTTATTTTGTGTTTTATACTAATTCATCAATTATTGTAAATAGTAGTTAATCATGTTCATCTTGTCTGTTGGCTAGACATATTGTATATTTAAACTGTACAAAGCTGTTATTCTAAAGGGACCCAGTCCCAGAATAAAAAATATTTTCTATCTATCTATCTATCTAAATAGTTTCAACTATTTTATTGTTTGCCAAAGTTTCGACCCCCTTTGTGGGTCATCATCAGGGCACATGGTAGGAGAATGAAAAACAGTTATATCAGTTTTTCATTCTCCCACCATGTACCCTAATGATGACCCACAAAGGGGGTCGAAACGTTGGCAAACAATAAAATAGTTGAAACTATTTAGTTGTTTCATTTAATGACCGCCACCCGGACTAATTCCTTCCAGTAATTTTCAACGGTCAACTAATTACATCCACAACTTGATTTTTATTTACCTCAAATAAATTTTAGGCGTCAAAGTACAGCCCATTATGCCAATGGTTTCTTGCTATCAAGACCAGCTGTTTAATTCTCTGCCAACACCAAGCTTTGTATTTTGGTTTAAAAAAGTTTTCTACCCCAATTCTGACTTTCTCCAATGTACGAAAAGTTTTCCTTTTAAGGAACTGAAGTGGGCTATATGTTGGGTGCGGTAGAAGTTTGATGGCATACATTCAGCAAAATTCTATTTCGTATATCGAGAGGGGTGTATCTGTGCGTTTTATGATTCCCCAAAGATCGCCTATCTAAAACTTTGTAAATCCGTTGCAGTTGTCTGAATAGGGTTCTGAATCAACAGAACGCTCTAATGACACAAACTCATAGTGAACTACTCTTTAAAAATTCCATAAAAACCAAAAGTATTGTCTGTTTTTCAAATTGACTTGTATCGAAACATTCAAATTCAGCGAACCACCCCCTCACAGTCCGTTCATATAGGAGAGTACGTTTCTATTCGATTTCCTCGAATTTTCGTTCCCAATAGTGCCGCAATAAGAACTGAATTACGTAACTTAGTGTCATTTTGGTTGAAGGAATGCCTAACGAACTCTGAGTCTCACAGAGAGGCAGTATGTTTACAAAATGATGATTAGGATTAAAATGATACCAAAAACAATAACACTAAAAACTGAAAGAGAAAGAAATGTTTAAAAAATATCGACTTTTTTTTTTACTCACCCTAATATAAATCAAAATTTCTGTTGACATATCTAGGCTTCATGAGTACCGGTGACGCGGCAGTCCCAGGTAACAACGGGATGAAGGACCAGGTTCTGGCCTTGCGGTGGATCCAGCAGAACATAGCAGCCTTCGGCGGGGACCCCAACAGCGTCACCATAGCGGGCTTCTCGGCGGGAGGGGCCAGCGTGCACTATCATGTACTGTCACCTCTAAGCAAGGGTAAGTGAGTCTAATGTATTTAAGTTGATTCGAAAAGATAAAGATCTTTTTGGTCGAGACAGTTAATTCGTCATCTTAACAACATCGTGTCTGTAGTTCTAATAAAATCTGTAAGTGTGAGTCGATTCTGGTTTATTCTTCAGGTTCATGTACTGGCCTGAATGTGGTCTTGGTGGGTTGAAATTTTTCTCGCTGGGGTCCTTCGAAATGGAGGAGGCATTCAGCCACATCCTATTGGATTTGCGAACCAGAAGATTCAATGCCGATGCCACCAATATTTTCCTACACAATATTCCATCTACTCACCACCATCCAATCCTATCCCTTCAAGATAGACTTCCTACACTGCTCCCACTTACACACTCACTAATACACTATGTCAGTCGGTTCAGTGAATATAAACTTTTTAGGCATTCGTTCTTTACTAAGCCTGATAACTTTGCAGGCTGATTGTAAGATGAAAGATGGCCACCGAATCTCAATCAATAAACTATCGGGGTAATCAGACTCAACACAATACTCCCACTTACAATACTCAAAACTATCTCTCCTACACAATACCAGTTGGTTCAGCACATATTTACCAGACCCTAAAACCTGCTACTAAGCTATCACCTTGTTCACTGTTGTTCACAGTACAAGCTCTTAAATTCTGAAGTATGTAATCTACTGTATTTCATAAAATAAATAAATAAAATTTTTTTTTTTTTTTTTATTTTTTTTTTTTTTATTGAAATTTACAACTGTACAAAAAATACATCAAGTAAATATGCTGTAATGTTATAACACATGGAATGAACATGAAGAGAAACTGCCCATTGACAGCGCTCTTTGGTAGTGAGTCTAAACAAGAAGGTCTCGAGGCCATCTTCTTTTCAGACGCCTCGGAGGATTATCAGGAATGGAAGAGGAAGCAAGAATTGAAACTAATGGATTAGAGTGGGAGTGGAGTTTTTCATGGAATGTGTGATACCTGGTACGGGCCAAATCAGCAACATATGGAACATTAAGATCATTGTGGATGATTTTATTCGTGACAAAGTAAGGAGCGTTAAGGATTTTGCGAAGGATTTTGGATTGTAAGGATTGGATACGGGAAGAGTTTGATGGTTTAGTAGAGCCCCAAAGTTCTACTCCGTAGGTCCAGATAGGCCTTATGATGGTCATGTAAATGAGTCTTTTGTAGTTAAGTGAAAGGTTAGAGCGTCTGTCTAGTAAGTGTTGGAGTAGCCGAAATCTTCGGGCAGTGTCTTGTCTCTTCAGTCTTGTATGCGGATTCCATGTAAGTCGTTTGTCAAGCAGGAGTCCTAAATATCGGATCTGTTCAACCGGGACAAGCGGAATATCATTAAAGGACACTGTAGGGCAGGATGCCATAGGTTTCCGACGAAGGGTAAAGGTAATTTGTTGGGATTTATTGGAATTGATTTTAATTCTCCAATTCTGACACCATACCTCAAGGTCTCTGATGTGGGATTGGAGAGTTTGAGAGGCTATTGTAGGATTGTTATTAACCGATAACACACAAGTGTCATCGGCATAGGTAGAAAGGAATGTGTTAGGATGGGTTGGGATATCAGCTGTATATACTGTGTAAAGAATGGGTCCTAGTATACTGCCTTGAGGAACCCCAGCAGACTGGGTGAAGAGAGATGAATAGGAACTATTGTGGTTTATTTTGAAGGATCTTTCAGAGAGGTAGGACTGGATGATTAGGAAGTATGTAGGAGGAAGGAATTTACGGAGTTTGTACAATAGTCCTGGGTGCCAGACTTGGTCAAAGGAAATAAATAAAATAAAATAAAAAAAAGTTTTCCATTTTGTGCTCTTTTCTGTGGAATATCGGGAAACTGTTAAATCGCCGACGATTGATTGAGGTTACGTACAACGGAAGCATCTTGGCTGATGCTGTGTTTGGGAAATCTGACGAAATATTCGTTGTTGAGCTGATGATCGACTTTTGTAGCCTTAACAATAAGTCGTTGATGAATATTTGAGTCTAAGCTGAACAAATACCCAAAATATTTTTATTGGTAAGCCAATGAACACCCCAGGTAGACGAATAGCAGTAAGCTATGGAATTATAGTAATGAATTATATATGAGAAAGTGTTTTTAAAAAAATAAGTCTTGAGAATGGGGAAACAACCCCGAAACGTTGATAGATGATGTGAATGGTTATGAAATAAAATAAATATTCAACAAAAGGAAGTTAAGGTGTGCATATTTAAGTGTTAATATTAAGAAAAACTTAAAAAAGAAAAGAAACAAAATGTTTTTATTTAGTGTTAGTAATGAACAGGATGAGTTATTTTACTGTTTACCAAACTATCCTAGCCAGAGTGTGAAGGTCCAGATTTATTTATAGAGTCCACCACAAAGTTTATTTCAACCCGAAATAAACGTTTCTACTCAGCATTTCTAATACTGATAAAGCAAGACAGTTATCATACAAGTGACCTTTCTCGTTGTTTTGTTATTGTTTGCTTATTTAATGCCACTGTATGCTACTGTGGCTAATCGGACGATGCTTAAGTGCGAGCCCTTAATTTGGCTTATTTTAATTAGCCCGGTTTAATTAGGATAGGGATCTATAACGAGTACCGACATCGCACAGGCTCGGGACCACCTTTTTACTTCCTCTACGAAGGACGGCACAACTAAGGATTTTCACTCCCATTTATAAATCCTAGGACCACCTTTCGGTTCGAACTCGTGACCTTTAGTATAGAAGGCTGTTCTGCTAGCCACCCTGCTACAAGTGATCCCACTAGTTGTATTTATAAAATTTGTATGAATAATCCTGTAATGGTTTTTGAACTCTTTTACTAACTCTGGCAGAAGCTATTCTCTTACTGCTAAAGTTATGTTTTAATATCTTCATAACATGTTATGGAATGTCCTGTAATCTTGCGACAAGATTCTCGATCCGTTCCGTTTTTTTAATTAACATTTTCTTCTGATAGTTTAACCTTTGTATTGGGTTGTGTCATATAAGATGTCCGTTTTCAAGGTAAAGGATTTTTATTAAAAATACGATATTAAATCAAGATAATTTTATTCGAAGTAATTACCTTCTTTTTCTACACCTTTTTCCCAACGTAACACCAACTTTTTTATCTCCGAACTAAAAAACTTTGAAGTGAAACAAAATCTGAAAATGCACTTTTCATTTGATCATCATTTTCAAAAAGTTTACCTTTGACGAAGTTGTCTATATTCCTGAACAGGTGGTAATCTGTTGGAGACAAGTCGGGAGAATATGGTGGGTGCGGAAGAACTTCGTAGCCCAGTTCTTTCAATTTTTGCACGGTATGTTTTGAAACATGGGGTCTAGCTTCCGCTCAGTGAGATCATGAGGTACCCATGTATCGAGCTTTTTTACTTTCCCAATACACTTTAAAAGTCTGGAAACGGTAGGTGCACTTGCATTTAGTTGTGCTGGGAGTCCTTTAACTGTTTGGTAGGGGTTTCCTTCAACAATATGTTTGAGGACATCGTTGTCTATTACGGACGGAAGTCTTCCTCGGGACAAGTTTTCCGGATATCGGTATCCCCAGCTGGAAACAGCAAACCAACTTAAACTCGTACAAAAATATTACTCGAAAATCGCGTGTTTCCATGTTCATATTTGGAGGTATACTAAAAAGTTGGTAATTGATTGGGGAGCTTATGTTTATAATACAAAGGTAGAGGGTTAGTAACTGTTTACTTTGAATATGTAAACATTCAGATGAAAACAACAGAGACCTGCAAAATCCCTTATGTATTTCACAAACTATAAAAACGGACATTTCATGTGAAACAACCCAATAATAATTAAATATAAACTTCTATGTCTGCCTTTATCAGTTAAATGGTATTATATTTTGCTTTATGGCATTTTACATACCTTAAGCACATGATGCTATAAGATATTATTTTGATATTTTCCAGGTCTGTTCAAGGCGGCCATCTGCGCCAGTGGTTCCTCCCTGAACCCTTGGACCATGGCAGAGCACTCCCGAGAGAAGACCATCTTCGTGGCTAATGAACTGGGATGCCCTACCAGAGATTCCCAGTCGATGGTGAGGTGCTTGAGGAACCGACCTGCCGAGCACATCGTAGGGATGTCTAGGAACTTCTTGGTACTTACTCAAAGCACTCTATTAATGATACTTTAATTTACCAGTAAGTTTATTAATAATAGGCTCAGAATACCGGAAGGTTTTGAGTCGATACCCCAAATCTTCGCCTACATTATTTCATCAGATCAGACTTATCACAATCCTCCCAACTCTCTACGCCTCTGCCCACCCCTTGGGCACCTGCCAATTGGTTCCGGTTATATAAACTTTTTTGGCATCTCTATATTAAGGCTAACCACTTTGAACATTTAGTGACGTAGTTCAAACAATTTTGCGTCTTCTGTAACAATTCTGTAAAACCTTTTTTTTTTTCAGCGGCCTCATCTCTATGTAGAACAAATATAACTATAAATTAATTTTCAGAGCAAGTGACCCCGTTTTGCGGCGTTAAAAACCGTTGGGCGTCTTGGGACCCGTCCTCAACATCCTTTACACTGCTGATATTCCTACACATCCTGATACCTTTCTGGCAACTTTTGCAGACGACACCGCCATCCTATCATTCAGTTCCGATCCTGAAACAGCATCCTTAAACTTGCAGGGACTCCTTTCTCTTATCGAAGACTGGTGTTATGCTTGGCGCATAAAGATGAACGAAGCCAAATGCAAACACGTAACCTTCACTCTTCGACGAAACTCCTGTCAGCCAGTTTACTTCAATTCCATTCCAATTTCTCCTTCAGATACAGTCCGGTATCTTGGATTACTGTTAAACAAAAGATTGACATGGAACCCACATACAAAACTTAAAATACAAGAACTCAACCGACGATTCGGACAGTCTAAGTTTAACCTTTGTATTGGGTTGTGTCACATTAAATGTCCGTTTTCAAGGTAATTACCTTCTTTTTCTACACATTTTTCCCAAGTGACACCAACTTTTTTATCCCCGAAATGAAAAACTCTGAGCTTTGAAGTGAAACAAGATTTGAAAACGCACTTTTCACTTGATCATCATTTTCAAAAAGTTTTCTTTGACGAAGTTGTGTAAATTCCTGAACAGGTGGTAATCTGTTGGAGACAAGTCGGGAGAATATGGTGGGTGCGGAAGAACTTCGTAGCCCAGTTCTTTCAATTTTTGCACGGTATGTTTTGAAACATGGGGTCTTGCTGCCACTCAGTGAGATCATGAGGTACCATCGAGCTTTTTTCCTTTCCCAATACACTTTAAAAGTCTGGAAACGGTAGATGCACTTGCATTTAGTTGTGCTGAGCGTCTTTTAACTGTTTGGTAGGGGTTTCCTTCTACGGTATGTTTGAGGACATCGTTGTCTATTACCGACGGTCTTCCTCGGGGCAAGTTTTCCAAGTCGGTATCCCCAGCTGAAAACTTAGCAAACCAACGGCGAATGGTCCGTTCATTAACATTCCCTTCCCCAAACGTCTTGCAAATATTTCTCAGCTGCTGAATGACCGAGTTTAAACTCGTACAAAAATATTACTCGAAAATCGCGTGTTTCCATGTTCATATTTGGAGGTATACTAAAAAGTGATTGGGAAGCTAATGTTTATAATACAAAGATAGAGGATTGGTAACTGTTTACTTTAAATATGTAAACATTCGGAAGAAAACAATGGAGACCTGCAAAATCCTTTATGTATTTCAGAAACTATAAAAACGGACATTTCATGTGAAACAACACAATAATTTCCTCAAAATTTTTTTTTTTTTTTTTTTTTTTGTCTTTATTCGTAGAATCTAGATTCCTAAATGTATCTAAATTTAAACCTGTATTCTGTCATATCCATATTTAAACGGTTACTGATCATATATTTGTTCTCGATCATATTTACTTAAATACTGCCCTATCTCTTCGATGATTTTCATCAACGTACTTAATAATTTAATAACATTACATTACAATTGGTTATTACTTTTCTTAGCATTGGCTCTTCAACCCGTTCTCCCCTTTCGCCTTGGTAGTGGAGCCTCCAGGCCCGAACGCCTTCCTCCCAGACACTCCGATCAACCTACTCCACCAAGGGAAGGCAACTGACGTTCCAATACTATTCACCTTCGACAAAGAAGAAGGGCTTTATCCTGGAGCAGGTAAGCATTAAAAAAAATATGAACAATAAAAAAAAAAATTCTAAAATTTTCATTGTGGATCCATATTTACTATAAGCTGTTTTCTTATACTTTAACACTTGCCAGACAAATCTCCCTCTTAGCTACAAATGGTTTATCATAAGACCACCTAAACTTGAGTTGAGGTTTTGGACTCTAGCGAATCATCCCGTATCCAATCCTCACAATCCAAAATTCACAACGCTCTCTAATTCGTTACGTAATGGCCATAATTTTGATAATAAGCTACTGCCTGGATACTTGATAATAAGCATATGCCCACCAGAGGCCATAAGTTACTGCTTTGCCCCAACCAGGAACTATTGTTTTCATGACAATCTCATCCCCACGCTAACCCATCAGTTTTTATTCTTACCCTCTCTTCAATTTCTTAAAGCCCTTCGAGATATGGATTAAGAAAATGCCCGCAAGACCTTCAGGTTTATGATATTTTAAATAGTATACCATTGATAGTTTCTCTACATTGTATCGTGCGTGTGCATCATATATATATATATATATCTATATATTATATATATATATATATATATAAGTTTCTGTTGTTCTCAGGTTTCAGTCAATGAATAAATAAAACTGTGCGACGTTTCGAGAATTTATTGTTTTCATAATCATGCCTTAACAGTGGGAAATCAAATTCCGGTAGATATATCCACTATAAAAATCAATGCCGATAGATATAAAATCAATACAGGTATAAATAACAGGTATAAAATCAACACAGCAAAAGATTTAATAGATCGAGCGAGAAAATTAATCTAAAAAAAAATACAAAAAAATAGATCGGAAAATAAAGTAGTTGACCTCGAGAAAGTAGAAAATGGTTATCAACACAAACTTATATGTAAACTACTGAAACAAATACCGACGTTACAAAAACAACCACACAATGAGAACAGAAATTGTGAAAACAAAAACTTACATTATCAACAGTCGAGAACTGATCAAACAATATATATATGTATATTTACTTTCTCTTTAAGTTCAGTTTCCTTTTTTTAGTTCGTTTAACTAACTAAATTGATTTTAACAACGGAGGTAAGTGATAGTCGTGTGTTTTTTTCTATTGGCAACTAGTTTATCTAGAACTTTTTTTTATGTTACGGAGCTTATTAGCTGAGTGAGGAGTGTTACTATAATTCCTATTTAGGAGTAAGGAACTTCTCCTTCTTCTTCTTTGGCTTCTCCCTATAGTGCCGTGTCAGCGTAGGGAAGCATTTAACCACCGGATCCAATCCTCTCTATCCCCAGCGAGGTTCCTGGCCTGGCGAAGATCCTTTCCTCTTCCTCTGCAAAGTTTGTCGACGTACTCCAGGTAGGACATCCTTGGTCGACCCCGAGGCCTTCTCCCTTCTTGAACGTAATCCATGGTTTTTAGGGAGTCTCTGTGTTCCTCCATTCTAATGACGTGGCCGAACCACTTCAATGACGGGTTTGCAGAGTTTCTTTTAATGGCGCAACCTCCAGTTCCTGGCGTATCCGTTCATTCCTGACACGATCTCTTCTTGTCTTTCCTGCTGTCCTTCGCAGGAACTTCATTTCAGCAGCTGTGACTCTGCTCTCCTGGCGGTCCGTCAATATCCAGCTTTCAGCTCCATACAAGAGTATGGGCAAATATACTGATTTAAATATATGGAGCTTAACACTTCTACTCTTCTCTTCTATTACAGTGTTGCAGATCTGATAGTAGACTGCATTTGCCTTCCTAATTCTGTTTGATATCTCTGAGTCTACTTTCCCAGATCTTTCTATTACTGTGCCGAGGTAAGTGTATTCCGAAACCACTTCCATTTCCTCTCCGTTGCAGTATATATGGAAATCTTCCTCTTGCCTTCCTACTTGTAGTATCTTGCTTTTGCTGGTATTTATTTTCATCCCTTTTCGGCTGAGCTCTTCTTGCCATTCAGTCACCGCTTGCTGCAATTTATCAACCGTGTCTGCCACAAGAACAATGTCATCCGCGTAGAGGAGAAGTTGAATCACCACTGGGCCAAGGTTTCTACGACCCAGGAAGGTCCTCTCCGTTCTTCGTTTGCATATGGTGGCCACTCCATCCATGTAGAGTAAGAAAAGCAAAGGGCTTAAACTGTCCCCTTGTTTGACCCCCCTTGCTATGCTGAAGACATCAGACTCCTGTCCGTTTAGCCTTACTACTCCTTTTGGTTTTTGATAAATGGACTTAATGGCTTCCACCAAGTTTCTTGGGACATTCTTTACTCTGAGAGCCTCCCATATTTCTTGTCTTGGAACGGAGTCAAACGCTGCTTTGATATCAAGGAAGGCGAGATACATACTTTTGTCTCTGTCCCAAGATTTCTGGAGAACATTTCGCAAAGAGAAAATGTGGTCCTGGGTTTGCCGTCCTGGTCTGAACCCGGCTTGTTCTTCTCCAATTTGGTGCTCCACAAGAGGTCTTACCCTTCCCTCCAGAACTAGACGTATAAAGTTTGTAGATTGTTGGTGAGAGGCATATAGGGCGATAATTCGAGCATTCTGCCTGGGACCCTTTCTTGTGTATCGGAATGATAACGTTGTATTCCCAGTCTGTTGGGATCTTCTTCTCATCCCAAGCTTTTTAGAAAAGAACTTGTAGGGCTCTGACTAACTCTGGGCCTCCCGCCTTGATGTATTCTGCCACTATGTTGTCTCGACCCGGTGCTTTTCCTGTCTTCATTCTCGATATAGCCATTTCAATTTCATCCTCCTCTATCACCTCATTAAAATCAACCTCATTCCACGGTCCTTGCTGGTTCACTGGATAGGTATCATCTACGCAAAATTGCTTCTCGTAATGTTTGCACCAGACGTTCAGAATAGCCTTCTCCTCCGTGACCACCCTCCCTTGATCATTCTTTATATTTCTTATTTCTTTACTTTTTCGGCCTCTTAAAGCTTTAATCTTTTTCCAGAACTGCTTAATGTTGTCTCCATGGTCTTGGTTTAGCTTTTCCCGGAATTCCTCCCAAGACCTCTGTTTAGCTCTTCTCACTTCTTCCTTCGTTCTGTTACGCACCTCTACATATACTTGCCATTTTTCCGGAGTCTTGTTTTTGCAGTAGTTCTTCCATGCAATCTTCTTTTCTTCGACCTGTGCCCTAAGTTCTTCAGTCCACCAAGAAGTTCGCTTGCCCTTTGTGGATATTCGCTTTACTCCGCACACTAGAGATGCTGACTGCAATATACTATTCTTTATGTAACACCACAAGTTATCTAGGGTAGCATCCGCGTTTAATTCTTGAAGCCTTTTCCTTAATTCTTCCCTGTATTCTTCTCCTTTCTGAGGGTCCTGCAGCTTCTTCACTTCAGTCCTTTCATATGATTTTGGCTTCACTTTGCGTTCCCTCAGTACCCGGGTATCAGCCGCTAAAAGCATATGGTCACTTCCTATTTCAGCACCTCTAATCACCTTCACATCCGTGAAGTACCTCCTGATATCACGACTATAGATAAAGTAGTCTATGACACTATTGGCACCTCTCTCGGCAGCAGAAAAGGTAATTTTATGTACCCTCTTTTGGGGAAAGAAGGAGTTTCCCAACAGTAGATCATTCTCAATGCAGAAATCTATTAAGCGCTGGCCACTTTCATTCTTAATGCTTTCTCCACCATGCAGGCCCATCACTCCATGAGCCCTAATGTGTTCATTGCCCGTTCTCGCATTTAGATCTCCCATTATTAATATGCTTCTGTTGTTATCCCTTGCTTTAACAGTAGCTCGCTCCAAATCGCTGTAGAACTGCTCTTTCTCGAGGATATCAGAGTCATTTGTAGGGCCATAAACTTGGATAAGAGCCCAGTCTCCAATACGCAGGTTTATATTTGCCACAATAATGCGAGGGCTAACTGGCTCCCATTAGACAACCTTCTTGAAAAGCTCATCTTTCATTATGATGCCCACACCTTCTACAGCTCTGTTTCCCGGTGGAACCCCTGAGTAAACCAAAGTGTGCCCTCGGTCCATCCTGTACTCGCCAGAGCCCTTCCTCTTTACCTCACTCAGACCAAGAATATCCAGCCTGTATGTCGCCATTTCCTCTATAATTTCGACTTCTTTGCCGGTGAGTGATCTCACATTCCAGGTTCCTAATCGTATGTCCTTATCCGTGCCGGGTCGTTTCCTTCTAGACTGTCCAGTTCCGAGGCTATTTACTAAGTTCCTTTGAATCAGTTATACCCCCAAGCGGGTGATTGGCCCAGCTCAGGAGGCCCCGTTACCTCGGGACTACTGGCTTCCCGAATATTTAGATCCCCTCGGGAATAAGGGTGGCCAGGCTATACCCCCCAGCACTGGGTACCTATTGGTCCACGGGTCTTTATTCTGTATATTCAGACCACCCCTCCTAAGAGGGATCCCCCATCCGCCAACCAGGGGACGCGCTCCCTAGCGGGTAGGTTCCGTCGAGAGGGAGTGAGGAACACAGTTTTAAAAAACTTATTAAAAGTACTGTTTTGACGAGATTATTTACATTTTTAGGGTTATTACCAAGCATATAACTTGAATATTTATAGGCTTATTTTTTAATTATTTCGCTTTGAAAAGGGTCACTTCGACACCAATCTTGTTTTCCTACCTTCACTATAACCAGAGATATTAAATAAAAATTTTTTTTCACGCGAATTTTCCAATTTTGTTTGCGACTCCTGGTTAGCGTTTGCCCCTAATATTTTGCATCATATTGGTTTAATGTCTAATGATACCTAAAAAATCATCTAAATAGGTGAGACGAATTAGGAATCCCAAATACTTACCCTTGTAAGTATTTCCAGAACTGAAGAATTTTCTTGCGTTGGAAACCGACTGAGGCAAAATAATTATTTACTCTGTTTTATAAGGTTGATTTGGTCGGTAGCGGTTCTCTCAGCCCTCTGTAAAGTGGGTACTTGAAATGTAGTGTAATGTCTGATTTTTGGAGATATCAGTCTTATCAGCACCGTGCAAATACTGATAATTACTTTGTACTTAACCTATGACCCTATATATTTTTTTTTTTTCATATAAATTATCAATTTACTTAAAACAATCCACTTTGGCTTAATAATTTAACTGTTTCAGAGATTGTCGGTAAACCTGAAAACTTAAAGCAGATAAAAGAAAGATGGGATGAACTTTTGCCTTTCGTTCTCGACTACAATAACACAGCAGTCACAGAAGAGTCCAAAAAGGAAATCACTCGGAAGATCAGAAAATATTACGATGTTGATCTCGACACAAAGGAAGGTATCAGGAATTTCGTGGAGGTGAGTTTTAGTTAAGTATCGATAATAATAATAATAGAAGGTTCGATGCCGATACCATCAAACTTCGCCTGCACAGACTCGTCCAATGTTCACCGGTCAAGCCCCCAGATCAGCCTTAATGCAATCCTCCCATCGACGCTTCGGCCTACCTTTCGGACACCTACCAGTCGGTTCAGCGAATACCAACTTTCTCGGAATCCGTTCCTCACTAAGCCCAACAACTTTACGCGCCCATTTGAGTCTCCGCGTTGTGCAACCTTCTAAACTCCCCTGTGGCCTCATCTCTCTTCGGACCAAATATTTTACGCAGTACCTTATTCTCGAAAACCTTAAGCCGTTGTTCATCCTTCAAAGTAAACGGCCACGTTTCGCATCCGTAAAGAACCGTTGGAAGAATATTAGTTTTATAAATTCTAACCTTTAAGTTTTTAGACAGAAGCCGTGAGCTAAGTAATTTAGCAACTGAATAATAACACGCATTTCCCACCTTTAACCGGGACTTTATTTCTTCCTGGATTTCATTTTTAATTGTTATCATTGAACCTAAATACTTGAATTTCTCTACGTGTTCAAAAGTATGACCTGAAATATTAATATCATCAAGATCGCCACCATTTCTGCAACTAATCATATATTTCGTCTTATCGGTATTTAATTCGAGACCTATTTGTTTACCGGTTTTTATTAACACACTTGTATTTAGTTGTATGGTTTCCGTGTCTTCACCTAGTAGTACCAAATCATCGGCATACCCCAAAACCGGAATCTTGTCACCCATATTTAAGCCTTTCTCGGTACACATCACCTTTTCTATGACATATTCTAAAGCTATATTGAATAATACAGGTGAAAGGGAGTCACCCTGTTTCAAACCCGATCGCACTCAAATCTCTCGGAGTAATTATGACCGATTGTAACTTTATGAAATGTTTCCGACAAACACATCTCTACTAGGTTTACTAACTTTCTAGGTATTCCCTGTTCAATCATGATGTTATATAGCTTCTGACGGTCTATGGAATCATAAGCCTTTTTAAAATCTATATAATGTTGATGGACTACACCGTTGTATTCCAGCTTATTCTCTAATATTTGACGTAAGGAAAATATTTGATCAATAGTCGAGCGATTGCGCCTAAAACCACATTGGTGGTCTCCGATAATTTCCTCAGCGTATTCCGTGATTCGGCTAGTTAGTATTGACGAGAATATTTTATAGCATACTGGGAGAAGAGAGATCCCAGGATAGTTGTTACAATCCGTCCTCGGTCCTTTTTTTAAGTATCGATAAATGAAGTAATATAATTGGATAAATACACTTCCCCCAACCTGTATCTTGGATTTGCTTACTAGCTTCTAGCAGTTTAAACAGAAGGGTAAGTATCCGATGCTGTTTTTATTATTCACAGTTTATCAGACTAAATCTTCAACTAACGAGATATTCAGGACTTTATGGATGGTTTTATTAGTATTTTAGTTTTTTTTTTATTACCCTATCCTGCTTTGAGGCAATACGGAATTCGCACACGTGGAAATTACCGTAGATATTAGGTTATGAAATAATTACGTATTGTTTTTCAATATTTTAATATATAAAATGTTTTCATATTAAAAAAAAAGGATTAGTTGAGGTGCTTTTATGCATAAGTTTCAACCGAGTTTTCTCAGCTTTAAGTGATATTTTGCTTGCTCAAAATGAAAGACAAAAAAATTAATTTTCGTCATTTAATAATTTTTTTTGGTGGTAGAATTCCGGTTCTGGGATACGCCGATGATTTGTTACTGCTAGGCGAAGACACGGAAACTGTACAACTAAATACATGTTAATAAAGACCGGTAAAGAAATAGGACTCGAAATAAATACCGATAAGACGAAATATATTATTAGTAGCAGAAACTGTGGCGATCTTGGTGATATTGATATATCAAGGCATTTTTTTGAACATGTAGAAAAAATTCAAGTATTTAGGTTCAATGATAACAATAAAAAATGAGATCCAGGAAAAAATAAAGTCCCGGTTAAAGGTAGGAAATTCGTTTTATTATTCAGTTGCTAAGTTACTTAGTTCGCGGCTTCTGTCTAAAAACTTAAAGGTGAGAATTTATAAAACTATTATTCTTCCGACGGTTCTTTATGAATGTGAAACGTGGCCGCTTACTTTGAAGGATGAACAACGGCTTATAAGGTTTTCGAAAATAAGTTACTGCGTAAAATATTTGGTCCGTAGAGAGATGAGGCCACTGGGGAGTTTAATTAAAAATGTCTCAAAATTAAAGACAAAAAAATTAATTTTCGTCATTTAATAGTTTTTCTTATTTGATTGCTTTAAGGCTGATCTCGGGGAATTGGCTGAACGTGTTCATTGGACGAGTCTGTGTAGGCGGATTGGTGTATCGGCATCGAATCTTCGGGTTCGCTAACCTATATATTTCCGAAAGGAAAATCCGCAGCACGACGGTAAACAAATTATATTTGTATGGCGATGTCTGCAATAGGAGAAAGCACCGTCTATAAGAGCTTTGCTCAGTTCAGAACCGGATCAAAATTGGTCATTCATTATTACAATTGTATTTAATCCTAAAAATCATCTACTAATAAACATATCCGAACCAGGTGCAACTTTTCATGAATAATATCATTCCCAATCTTTGCTTTCTCTTCGATTTCTGATAATCCTTCAAGGTGTACGAAAAACTGTCCACAAGATCTTGTTGCTTGAAATTCTATGATTAATCGGTTTTTCTAGAAGTTCGCTTTAACTCATTGTATCTTTATCCATAATTACTAGATGTATAACTAAATACATTAGTAAATTTCAGTCTCGGTTGAACAGATCCGCTATTTAGGACTCCTGATTGAAAACGCCTTACATGGTGTCCGCATACAAGACTGAAAATACTAGAAACTACTCGACGTTTTGGGCTACTCCAACACTTACTATACAGACGCTTTAACCTTTCACTTAACTACAAAAGACTCATTTACATGACAAGGCATATCTGGATCATAAGACCTACGGAGTTGAGCTTTTGGGCTCTACTAAACCATCCAAGTCTTTGCGTATCCAATTCTTACAATCCGAAATCCTTCGTTAAATCTTCAACGCTCCTTACATTGTCACCAATAAAATCATTCATAAACAACTCCATGTTCCATATGTAGCTGATGGGCCCGTACCAGGTATCATTCCTTCCACGACAAACTCCATTTCCACTTGTTTCAATCCTTGCTTCCTTTTCAATTCCTAATAATCCACCGAGGCGTTTGAAGAGAAGATGACCTCGAGACCTTCTTGTGTAGATTCACTACTAGAGTGCTGCCAATGAGCAGTTTCTCTTCATTTTTTTTCATATGCTCTATCTTTTAGCAGCATATTTACTTGATTTATTATAATATACAGTTGTAAATTTCAATAAAAAAATATATTGAAAAATTTCAGGTAATAAAGTTTAAAAAAATCTACTTAAATATTTTTTTTTTCAGTTACTCGGGGATAGATTATTCAACCACGGTATCGTGAAAGCTGCCAAACTCCACTCTACACTGTATTCTTCCCCAATTTACTTGTATCGCTTCTCCTACATGGGAGTGAACAGCTTTTCTGTAAGCTTCGGAGGTACTAAGGAGCTAGGTAACTACGATTATTTGCTTTAAAATAATAATTTGTAATTTTTATTATAATAACGTATTAGAAACTAATAAAGTTTCAATTACAGGAGTATGCCACGCAGACGATATCATCTACGTTCTCTCTACGAACGGAATGAGTTCTCAGGACACCGAATCGGACCGCCAGGTGTCCAAGGATATGGTCGACTTGTGGGTCTCCTTCGCAGCCAATGGGTAAGTTATTATCTATCATTGATAGACTATCAATAGTTTTTCTGTGGCATATTAGTTAGCATAACAGCCGCCTATGCCCGAGGTCGAGGGTTGGAACCTGCAGGTGCCCCTAGGATTTTTTAATAACAGTAAAAATCCTTAGTTATGCCTTCTTTCATAGGAGACGTGAAGAAGTGGTATCAAGCTGTGCGATGTCAGATACTCGTCAAAGATCCGTATTCTAATTAAACCAAGCTAGGCAATATGAGGACTTCCTCCGTAGCATCGCCCGATTAGCCTCAGTAACATAAAGTGACGTTAAACGAATAAACAAACCAACAACAATTTCGAGGCAAACGTTTAAAAAAAAAGTCATAGCAGGCCTGCCAGGGTATCCTAAAATGAAAATTGACTAGGAATCTAGAAAATGGAAAATTCTAGTTCGCATTCTCCAGGAGACTGTAGAAATGTGGAATCGACGGAGGATTACATCTCAAAAGTGCTTTACCTTAGAAAAATACTTCCCCATCGTTCAGTCATATTGAGTTGTTTCACATAAAATGTCCGTTTTTATAGTTTCTGAAATACATAAAGGATTTTGCAGGTCTCTGTTGTTTTCTTCCGAATGTTTACATATTTGAAGTAAATAGTTACTTATCATCTACCTTTGTATTGTAAACATTAGCTTCCCAATCAATTACCCACTTTTTAGTATACCTCCAAATATGAACATGGAAACACGCGATTTTCGAGTAACATTTTTGTAAGAGTTCAAACTCGGCCATTCACCAGCTGAAGCCGCTAGAAATATGTGCAAGGCGTTTGGGGAAGGGAGTGTTAATGAACGCCGTTGGTTTGCTAAGTTTTCAGCTGGGGATACCGACTTGGAAAACTTGTCACGAGGAAGACCTCCGTTTGTAATAGACAACGATGTCCTCAAACATACAGTAGAAGGAAACCCCTACCAAACAGTTAAAGGACTCTCAGCACAACTAATTGCAAGTGCATCTACCGTTTCCAGGCATTTAAAGTGTATTGGGAAAGTAAAAAAAGCTCGATACATGGCACCTCATGATCTCTCTGAGCGGCAGGCAGAAAGACCCCAGCTAAAGGACTTTCAGCACAACTAAATGCAACTGCATCCAGACATTTAAAGTGTATTGGAAAATTGAAAAAGCTGTATGCATGGGTACCTCATGATCTCACTGAGCGGCAGCAAGACCCTATGTTTCAAAACATACCGTGCAAAAATTAAAAGAACTGGGCTACGAAGTTCTTTCGCACCCACCATATTCTCCCGACTTGTCTCCAACAGATTACCACCTGTTCAGGAATTTAGACAACTTCGTCAAAGGAAAACTTTTTAAAAATGATGATCAAGTGAAAAGTGCGTTTTCAGATTTCGCTTTACTTCCAAGCTCAGAGTTTTTCATTTCGGGGATAAAAAAGTTAGTGTCACGTTGGGAAAAATGTGCAGAAAAAGGAGGTAAATATTTCGAATAAAATTATCTTGTTTTCATATCGTATTTTTAATAAAAATCCTTTACCTTGAAAACGGACATTTCATGTGACACAACCCAATAATAACGTTTTCGTATTTCGTTCTTAACTAAGCCTAAAAACGTTTAAAGCTATTTGAGCCACTACGATCCAAGACCTCAATCATGCTGATCGTGTGCAGGTTATATAATTTAGCGTTTTTAACGTGTAATTATATAACTGTGTAACCATATTAATTCCCGAGTAACCTCGTTTCACTTAGTACCAAACATTTTAAGTAGACCCTTATTATCGAAAACCTGAAGGTGTAGTTTATCAAGCCACATGTGAGTTATCAGTCAATACTGATCCTACAATAGCCTCTCAAACTTTCCAATCACACATCAGAGACCTTGAGGTATGGTGTCAGAATCGGAGGATTAAAATTAATGCCAACAAATCCAACCAAATTATCTTTACCCTTCGTCGTAAACCAATGACATTCTGCCCTAATGTCTCCTTCAATAATACTCCTCTTGTCCCGGTTGAACAGATTCCGATATCTAGGAATCCACCTTGACAAACGCCTTACTTTTTTTTTTTTTTTTTTTTTGTCCACCCCTACCTCGCCTTTGAAGGGGGGGTTCTCTCGGGCCAGGGGCTGAGGGCGGGGGATATATGCCGAGATAAAATCCCCCAGCCCGAGGGTCGAACTCATAATTATTTGGTTTTCTCATTTCGGTTATCTGTTGCTAGGCAACGCGTGCTCACAGCAACGCGCGATAACACGCTCGGCCACCCCGCCCCTAAAAATATAAAAAGGTGGTCTCGAGCCTGTGTGATATCAGGTACTCGTTAAAGATCCCTATCTTAATTAACCCTAGATAGGCGAAATTTAAGACTCCCACTACAGCATCGTCCGATTAGCCATTGTAGCAGTGACGTTGAATATTGTTTGTTTATTTATTTAACGTCACTTAAATTTAAAAAAAAATTATTTAACGCTGTTGCGGCTAATCGGACGATGCTTCAGTGGCAGTCTTAAATTTCGCCTATCAAGGTTTAATTAGGACAGGGATCTTGAACGAGTACCTGACATCGCACCGGTTCGGGACCCCTTTTTAACATCCTCTCCGAAGGACGGCACAACTCAGGATTTTTTTACTCCCATTAAAAAATCCTAATGCCACCTGCGGGTTTGAACCCGCCACCTGGGGCATAGGAGGCTGTTGTGCTAACCACCATGATACAGGTAACCCCAAACGCCTTACTTGTAACCCTCATACAAGACTGAAACGATAAGAAACTGCTCGAGTTTTCGGTTACTCCAACACTTACTAGACAAACGTTCTAATCTCCCACTTAAATACAAGGCTCTTCTAGTTGATTATCACACGGCTATATGGAGTTACAGGGTAGAGCTTTGGGGCTCTACTAAACCATCATATTCTTCCCGTATCGAATCCCTACAATCCAAAATCCTTCGTAAAATCCTCAATGTTCCTTACTTTGAAATTAATAAACTGACCGTAAAGACCTTAATATCCTGTATGTTGCTGATTTGGCCCAAACCTGATATCATTCTTTCCATGACAAACTCCATTCGTACTCTAATCCGCTAGTTTTAATCCTTTCTTCCACTTCAATTCCTGATAATCCTCCGAGGCGTCTGAAAAGAAGATGAGCTCGAGACCTTCTAGTTTAGAATATTTTAAGAGTGCTTCCATTGTAAATGTAAGCAAGCAATGCAGTTGTAAATATCAATAAATAATTTAAACAAATATATAAATTTTCAATTTTCATTCAAATAAAAATACAATTAATTGCAGTAAATTGGACGGACCAACTTTTGGCGAGAACTTACCAGGAATGACCTTCACAGACATCCAAGGCCCGTCGCTTAAGGTTCCGTTCATCGCCGAGGATTTGGGAGAAGAAAGATTCTGGGACAATTTGAACCTCTTGGAGAACATAGTCAGTGTCGTTCATGAAGAGCTTTGAATCGATTGTTACCGTTAGGAATCAATCATCATGAACAGTCAGTAAGGTTACGTTCAATGTAATGAAACATTCGACATATCACACACTGCAATATTAATCTCAAATAATTCATTGCTTTCTTGTCTAATTCGCTATTGATACCATAATTTTAGTAATATTAATTAATAGGCGAATTTTATTTTTATAAACGAAGTTTTTCCTTTTCGTTTAAAGATGTAAATACTCCAAAACGAAAGCTGAATTTGAAAATGGCACGCGAATTTCAAGAAATCCAATGTTTTGTAATGTCTAATACATACAATACAGTCTAATACATACAGTGTAATACATACAATCTAATACATAGAAATAGCATCCACCTATGCTTTAATTTTTTATAGTATAAATTTGATCCATTCTAATATTTTTGTTTTTGTCTTCTTATTTATATCAAACGATTAATGAGAAAAAAAAAAAAAACGTTTTTTTTATTTCTTAGTCAATATTTATAACAATTACCAGAATAAAATGTTTAATTATATCGAATTTTAACAATTTAGCTGTCAGAAATAATTAACATTGTGAGATTAAAGGAAGAAAAACGAATTTCACGGAAAACAGCTGTGGTACAAATCAACAGTTGGCATAGTTTTGAAAATTAATATTATAAATCATTTTTCGGTGGAAAGTAAAACTTCTATATTTTTTTTTATGTGCTTTCTTCCATTTTCAATATATAATATTATTTTATTATAAATAAAATAGTAGGTTTCTATTTCTTCCAAAAAAAAGTTTATAACATTAAAACTTTAACGAGTTAACGACGTTTCGGGGGCCTTCTCCATCATCAGTACTCTCTAAAATAATTGTTGACATTTTTGACTACATTTTTGATTAAAAAATGGATTTTTAACTTTTTAGACAACTCAGGTAAATAAAAAATGTTTTATGTAACATTGCTATTTGAATGTTGTTAATGTTTTTAAGTTATTATATTAAATAGTGTATGTTGATGTTAATTATTAATTATTGATGTATTTTAGTAGTCCAGATGATGGGGAAGGCCCCGAAACGTTGACTCGTTAAAGTTTTACTGATAAACTTTTTTTTGAATAAATAGAAACCTACTATTTTATTTATATCAATTGCAATCTTCCTTTAAACCTTTTTTTATTATGAAATTATTTTATTATGTAATCAGTTTTTTTTTTTTTTTTTAAACATGCAGTTATGTTTCATTTTTATTGTGTTATGCAATTTATACGACCATGTCTATACATACAATAGAGAAGTTTATTACAAAATGTGCTATATTCCATTTAGGAAATCTTAAACGATGTGCAAAAAACTCTCCATTATTAATTGTTAAAATTTTTTTTTTTTTCGCACAAAATCAAGATTTTTTTTATTTCTATTATATTTATATATTCTTTTTACGTGATGCGTCTCGAAAATAATTTTTAAATCGCCTATCAAATGTTTTTTTAATTAAATCATATGGCAGATTTTCACAAAACTAAACGGTTAGAATACAAATATGTAAAAATATCATTTCCGTTAGAAAATCCTTTTGCTAATCAATCTCTCAATTTAATATACCACAGAAATTAAAATTCAATATTTTATTTTATCGTAAAAATTACCACTTTGTTGCACAACTACTAATTTACTACTTACGACCCTGAGTATAATATTTTCAATAATATTAATCACCTTAGAGGTGAAACATTAATATTCGAAATTTAATCACTGATTTGTATGTCAAAAATAACTTTTGCACAACAACTGATAAAAATGAGAATATTTTGAAAAATCATAATAAACATAATCGGGTGTATACACAAACAATCTTTTAAGCAACAACTGTTCAACCCAAAAAGTTATAAAAAAATTATTTGCCCCAATCTTTATGTTCTTCTGCTGTGCTTCAAGTAAATAGTTTAGCTTTTATTGTTTTATTCCTTTTAATATATATGTAATGTGTACCTTTTCAAAATAAAAATATATTTTTATAAAATAAATTGAACCTGTGCTGAAGAAGTGTTTGTTTTTTTGTTGGCATCCCATTCATTTTAAGATCTTCAGGATGCAATGTATATCGAGGATCTGGGAGAAGAAAGCGTTTATGTTACGATGAACATGGACTATGTTCTCCGAGAGGTTATGGCATGACTGGAACTTCTTGGAGAAGGTTAGTGTCATTCCGAAGGAGCTTTGAATAGATTTTAACTTTAAGAATCGATTTTCATGAAATCTAGAAAAACAAAGAACCAAAAACAAATATCTTGATCTAATATTTTTTTAGGCGGAGATGAAATATTGGGTTGTGTCACATAAAATATCCGTTTTCAAGGTAAAGGATTTTTATTAAAAATACGATATGAAAACAAGATAATTTTATTCGAAGTATTTACCTTCTTTTTCTACACATTTTTCTCAACGTGACACCAACTTTTTATCCCCGAACTGAAAAACTCTGAGCTTTGAAGTGAAACAAAATCTGAAAACGCACTTTTCACTTGATCATCATTTTCAAAAAGTTTTCCTTTGAAAGTTGTCTAAATTCCTGAATAGGGGGTAATCTGTTGAAGACAAGTCGGGAGAATATGGTGGGTGCGGAATAACTTCGTAGCCCAGATCTTTCAATTTTTGCACGGTATGTTTTGAAACATGCCGCTCAGTGAGATCATGAGGTACCCATGTATCGAGCTTTTTTACTTTCCCAATACACTTTAAATGTCTGGAAACGATAGATGCAATTGCATTCAGTTGTGCTGAGAGTCCTTGAACTGTTTGTTAGGGGTTTCCTTCTACTGTATGTTTGAGGACATCGTTGTCTTTTACGGACAGAGGTGTTCCACGGGGCAAGTTTTCCAAGTTGGTATCTCCAGCTGAAAACTTAGCAAACCAACGGCGAATAGTCCGTTCATTAACACTCCCTTCCCAAAAAGCCTTGCAAATATTTCTAGCGGCCTCAGCTGCTGAATGGCCGAGTTTAAACTCGTACAAGAATATTATTCGAAAATCGCGTGTTTCCATGTTAATATTTGGAGGTATACTAAAAAGTGGGTAATTGATTGGGAAGCTAATGTTTATAATACAAAGGTAGAGGATTAGTAACCGTTTACTTTAAATATGTAAACATTCGGAAGAAAACAACAGAGACCTGCAAAATCCTTTATGTATTTCAGAAACTATAAAAACGGACATTTCATGTGAAACAATCCACTATAAATAAATAAGTAGTCAGTTATTGGTGATTCACAGTGGAAATACTCTTTTATTTTCATGCAAGTACAGAAATTAATAAAAAAAAAAAAAAAAAAAAATAATAAAAAGAAAATAAAAAAACGGAATAAAGCTCTGGGGCTCCACTAAACCATCGAATTCTTCCCGTATCCAATCCCTACAATCCAAATTCCTACGTAAAATCCTCAACGCTCCTTACTTTATCACGAATAAACTCACCCATAAAGACCTTAGCGTTCCGTATGTTGCTGATTTGGCCCGATCTAGATGCCATTCCTTTCATGACAAACTCCGTTCCCACCCTAATACTCTCGTTTAAATCCTTTCTTCCTCTTCAATTCCTAAAAATTCTCCGAGGTGTCTGAAAGGGAGATAGCCCCGAGACCTTCTAGATTAGAATATTTTTAGAGTGCTTCCACTGGGAAGCTTCTCTACATGTGTTTCTTGCCTTCTTATATTTCACTCAATTTACTTGTTGTATTCCTTTATGCAGTTGAAAATTTTAATAAATAAATATAAAAAAATAAATAAAAAATCCTGTAGCTCTACAACCCATAAAACAAATGTCTTGGGCTCAGTACATAGGGATTCGTACTGTTTTTAGGCCACAGGAGTGTGCAAGGAGCTGATTAGGCTGCGATCATGCTCGGCCGCCCGGTTTTCCCCCCCCAATTTTGGGTATCCACTTTATAGAGGCTGGGTGTGCCCCAGGAGGGTCTCCATACCCCAGGGTCGCTTCACTGCTGAAATAACAGAATAAATAATTCTGCCCTCCTCCGGGATTCGAACCCACTAGACCATGCCGCTGCCATAAAAATTAATAAACAATAATAAAAAAAAACCATGGTAGTTAGCATAACAGCCTCCTATGCCCAAAGTCCCGGGTTCAAAACCGCAAGTGGCCCTAGGATTTTTTAATGACAGTAAAAAATCCTTAGTTAAGCCATCCTTCGTAAGGGACGTTCAAAGGTGGTCCCGAGCCTGTGCGATTTAAAGTACTCGTTAAAGATCTCTATCCTAATTAAACCTGGATGGCAAAATTGATGACTCCCTCTGTAGCATCCTCGTCTAATTAGCCACAGTAACATAAATTGACGACAACAAAAAACGAAAAAAGGGACTAGACAATATATATATATATATATTGCTTCTTCATTCTTTAAATCTAGTTGTAAATTAAAGTAAATAATTGATATTGATGAGAAGATAATTTTGAGCGCAGTCATCAAAACACTTAATTAAGTAGAAACTGAATTTATTAGCGCTGAAGTTAAATTTTAGGCCATCTTCATCTGTTTTCTTCAGAAATAAATTAGTTCCCTATAGCGGGGGAAAAAATAATAATAAAACACGAGGCACGCGAATAAAATTATATAATAATAACAATAATAATAACAGGCAGATGCCAAATTCCGCCCACACAGACTCGTCCAATGATCACCGTTCGAGCCCAAGCTCCCGAAATCAGCCTTAACGCAATCCTGCCATCGACGCTTCGGCCTACCTTTCGGACGCCTACCAGTCGGTTCAGTGAGTACCAAGTTTCTCGGAAGTCGTTCCTCACCGAGATCAACAAGTTTACTCGCCCATTTGAGCCTCCGCAATGCTATCAACTCAATTATATTCACATGGTACCAGCTCCGCAATTTCGCGATGTGCAACCTTCTAAACTCCCCAGTGGCCTCATTTCTCTTCGGACCAAATATTTTACGCAGTACTTTATTTTCAAAAACCTTAAGCTGTTGTTCATCCTTCAAAGTAAGCGGCCGCGTTTCACATCCGTAAAGGACCGTCGGAAGAATAATAGTTTTATAAATTCTAATCTTCTAATCTAGCTAAGTACTTTAGCAACTGAATAATGACTCGCATTTCCAGCCTTTAACCGAGACTTTATTTCTTCCTGGATTTCATTTTTTCTCGTTATCATTAAACCTAAATACTTAAATTTCTCTACTTGTTCAAAAGTATGCCCTGATTTATCAATATCACCAAGATTGCCACCGTTTCTGCTATTCATCAAATATTTTGTCTTATCGTTATTTATTTCGAGTTGTGTTTCTTTACCGGTTTTTATTAACGTACTTGTATTTAGTTGTATAGAATAAAATTATATACATTTTTTTTTTTTGACAAAATTATCTAAATCATTGACTAGTTTAATCAAATATTTGATTATCAATAAAATATTTATCTGTTTCAATAGTTAATTAGATTGTGAAATAATAAAACGAGTGATAAGTCAATCTAGAAGAACTCACTGAGTACAGTTTATGTTAAACAAATAAAAACAATGAAACGTATTATGTTAGAGGAATGAAGTAAGTGTCCTAATATTTCCGTTTATTTTTTTCTTCTTAGCTAATAATTTAATTATAGATTTAACATAAGAAAGATGATAAAATTAAATTACAAATATAATAAAATATCTGTTAGTATTATATATATATATATATATATATATTATATATATATATATATATATATATATATGTGTGTGTGTGTGTGTTTTTATCAGAAAATTTGACTGTGATAATAAAATTTAATAATAACTTAAACTGGAATTTAAAAATTTTTATAATCGCAATACTGTATCTTACTATATATACATTTTCATATACAAGTAAATGAATGAAAAAATTCTATATCTTTCTAAACATATTATATTCCTCTGACCATGAACCAGGGATTAGAAGAAACGTTAGTTGCGCTGAGTGCTTCATCATATGCAGCAATTTACAAGAAAAGATGATGACTCTTAAAAATCTTGGTTATGCCAAGAAAAAAAGGCTAGTCCAATTGCCAATAATTAATTAATGTTTCAAATATAGTTAATTAAGAGTAAACATATTTTTAATCTAAAATTTGTATGAGAATTTTTGATATAATTTGGATGCAAAGTACTATCAGATAAGAATACACACTTATTAACATTTACAACCAGCTTATCGTGGGTATTAAAAGTGGAAAGTTGAATTAAATAAAAAAAAAAATCGTTATCACCGAGATAAGATCAATTTGGAGTGTTTATTTAGTTGTTTACTGTGTTTTTGAATATCATACTGTTGAGAACCAATTTTAATTAGTGTCCTTGCAATACGATTGAAAGAACGGTATGAAGCTGTGGTTCGTAGTGCTGTGTACCGTTGGTCTGAACCGAACCTGGGTTCTGGGTAGCCAGCCCGAGGTGGTTCTCAGCCAGGGTACTCTCAAGGGTTTGTGGTCCAAGAGTGTCGGGGGAAGACCATACGCTGTCTTCCTGGGGGTACCTTACGCCAAACCTCCGGTCGGCGAGCATAGGTTCAAGGTAAGTACTATATATTGCAAAATTGTATGTGTGTACATAGATATGTAATGTGGTAATGTACGGTTAGCTTGAAATAACGTAATATAAATTTCAATATACATAATTTAAAAAATAATTGAAATAAAATAAAAGGTTTTTAGAGTTCATTCTGTTAATAAAAAATCTGGTGCGCGCAACACACGACTTTCACTTACCTCCGTTGTTATAATCAATTTAAGAATTTTTAAAAAAATTAGAATTAATTAAATTTATTTTTAATTGAAACATGTATTTTATTAAACAATTTATTATATTATTATCTACAACAATCAGTTAGTTTTATCGGCATCACGTTACGTTAACTTTAAAATTGTGTGTATAAGATAATGTTTTTCTATAACCTTCAGTTTTTCAACGGTATATTATACATCTATATTAATGTTGTTATATAAAAAAACACAACAGGTAAGTGAAAGTAAAAATAAATATAATACTATTAGTTAAAATGAATATTAAGTTAATTTAAAATATGTAATGATAATAGGCTCAGCAACCAGAAATTTAGATACCGATACCATCAAATGATACCTACCCAGATTTGTCAATGATCATCGTTCAAGCCCAAAGCCACCGATATTTTAGGAATTAGTTCATCAGTATAAAATATCGGCTAAATGCTGGCCACGGCTACCTCTATCCGATGGTCGATATTTTCAATGACTAATTGAGGTTCAATGTCGTTAATGTGCAGAATTATCTTATCCTTTAGCACTTGAATTGTTATTAGCTTATTGACGTACACTATTTCTTTTAAATGTCCCTAAAGAAAGAAGTCCAACGGTGACAAATCACTTGATCGTGACGGTAATTAACATAGCCACGACGTGAGATAACACAGCCATTGAATTTCTCTCGAAAAGACTCATTGTTTCCTTGGCTGTATGGCCAACTCCTGTTCGAACCACACTCAGCCACAAGATTTCCGTTCAATCATATCTTGATAGCGAACACCATTCACGGTCGCTGCTCAAGGAGTTACCTGTAGCATGCTGGTTGGCATAACAGCCTTCTATGCCCAAGGTCTCGGGTTCAAACCCGCAGGTGGCCATAGGATTTTTTAATGGGAGTAAAGAATCTCTAGTTATGCCATCCTTCGGACGTTAAAAGATAGTCCCCATTCTGTGCGATTTCAGGTAATCGTTAAACACCCCTATCTTAATTAAACTCGGAAAGGAAAAAAAAACAGCATCGTCCGATTAGCCACAGCACCATAAATAGGCGTTAAAAAAATCTGGTGCGGACAACACACGACTTACACTTACCTCCATTTTTAAAATCAATGAAAAAATTTTCAAAAACAGTTAGAGATAAAAATGCGTGAAACTATTAAGGAATTAATTAAATTGAATCTATATAGAAATATGTGTTTTATTAAAAAGTCTATTATATTATTATCTAAAATAATCAGTTAGTTTTATCTCCTTTTCCTCACTCTCTATCAACTTTTAAAAGCTTGAGTATAAGATAATATTTTTTCTAAAATCTTTAGCTTTCCAACGGTATATCATACATGTATATTACTGTTCTTATGTTCAAAAACGAAAAATTGCATTAAAAAAATACTTTTTCTGTTTTCTCCTTTAGTTGGGTATCGAATTTATATATTTACCTGTTTTTCATCAGCGTTAACAAGATAATATAGTTATTTTTATTGAATCTACAAAATTAAAAGTACTTTAGGGGAAGAAAATTTAAAATATCGGCATTTAAGCCCCGTCAGACCATTTTAATCAGAATAAAACCTACATGATATTAAAGCCCATTAAATTTTACATCGATATAGCGAGTTTAATCAAAATTGAAAAAAGGTGCAAAATACATGGTATAAAGTGCCTCTTCTGGTAGCTCATTTTGATGAAAAACGTTTTGTCACGTCTCGGGCGTATAGTTGTCTTAAATATGAAATTTCAGTTTCATAGGACTTACGGTTTCCGCCGGGAGTTACCACACACACACACACACACACACACACACACACGCAGACTTTTTTGCGGGACTTGGTTATTTGGATTCAGGGGACCCTAAAACGTGTATTTCCGTTGAAAACTAGAATTGGAAAATTTTCACGATCGCAATAATTCCCCTTACTATATATAGTAAGTGAAAGTAAAAATAAACAAACATTAACTTGTTAACTGGTGAGCATACAGACTTGTTTTCACATTTCCTATAGACCAGTTATGCTGAAATTTGCGCACGATTCTCCTAATTGTGGACATTTGTGGTCGATTATGCCAAAAAAAAAAAAAATTCAGGGAGTGCACGAAATGCATTTTGATTTGAGAGCTCATTTTCGTAAATGGCTTCAAGAATCTTAATGCGCTGCTCAATTGTGTACCTCTCCATGGTTAAATTTTTCAAACACTGAAGCAAAGAAATGTAAAATTAAGTTTTGCAAAAAACGACTTTAAGGTGCGACTCACAATTAACATCGTGCGTTTTGGTTGTACCACCCTGTATTAAGTATATTAGCAGTTGCGTATTGTATGCATCGTACTTCCTACTGCTGCGCATATTGCCTCAAGGCAGGGGAGAATTTAAAAAAATAAAAAATAATTAACACAGTACATTGAAAGGAATTGCTACAATATTTCTTTAAAATCAGTACTATTATCTGTATGTACTCAACTCAAAAATCTACATGAGGAAGATGGTTGGGGGTGCGGTCATAAATTAAAAACACACAATTAAAAATAAGCGTTATTTTAATTATGTGCCGACGTTTCGGCCTACAATGTGGGACTTCATCAGGGATGACGACGTGCAAGCGTTGCCTACAGAAGTAGGCTTCTGTAGGCAACGCTTGCACGTCGTCATCCTGATGAAGGCCCACATTGTAGGCCGAAACGTCGGCACATAATTAAAATAACGCTTATTTTTAATTGTGTGTTTTTAATTTATGACCGCACCCCCAACCATCTTCCTCATCTAATTTCTCTACGGTCAACAAAACTCCATCATTATCAAAAATCTACATGGATCGTATCATAATAACTAACTGTAATATCACTCATTTTCAGAAGTTTATCTTTCTGCTGTTTCAGGAACCTGTACCAGCCGACCCTTGGCTCGGAGAGTATTACAACGCGACTAGAGAACCCCCGAGGTGCCTCCAACTGAACCACAACACTCTCAACACACCTTTCGCCATATTGGGTGATGAGGACTGTCTCTACCTCAATGTCTACACTCCTGCGGTATCTAATATATAATTGCTCATATATCATATATTGAGTATTTATTTTAATATTTATTAATCGTACTGGACTCTTTTGGATAATAACACTTGTATTACGTATCAAATATATGTTGAGTCGTCTCATAAGACATGTCCAATTTTGTTATTTCTAAATTTCAAAGTGGGATAAGTGGAATTTTGTTGTGTATTACGTTTATGTTTTTCGAATATAATTAGCCGTAATTAATCCTTTATTTTTCGATAGTATTTAATATTGTTTAGTTGCCATCTAATATGGCCTTGTAAAAACCTGATTTTCTTGTATTAAAAAAAATATATTTTATTGATATTTACAATTGTACTTAAAATAATACAACAAGTAAATGGGATAATTTACAATTATGGGCTTGAAAATATCTTGTGAACAACTACCCAGTGGTGGCACTTCAAAGTCAATTTAATTTAGTAGGTTTCGAAGCCATCGTCTTTTCTGTCGCTTCGAAAGGTTGTCAGGAATAAAGGGGAATGATAAGTTGCGTAAAAAAGGACTCGTGTGGGTCAGGAGTTTGGAATTAAAAGAAGCATAGCTGTTTTGGGATAGTTCTGTGACAAATGGGATATTTAGGTCATTATGGATGATTTGATTCGTAGCGAAATAGCATTTAGGATTTTGGGAAGGATTTTGGATTGTAAGGATTAAATGCGAGAAGAATTAGATGGTTCAATAGAGCCCCAAATCTCGATTCCACATGTCCAGATGGGTCTGATGATGGTAACATAAATGAGATTTTTGTAATAAATTGGGAGTTTTGAACGTTTTTCGAGTGAGTGCTGTAATAATCTGTATTTACGGGCAGCTGCTTGTCGTTTAAGTCCTGTATGAGGATTCTATGTAAGAAGTTTGTCAAGATAGAGTCCTATGTATCGGATTTGTTCAACAGGTATGAGTGGGGTATGATTAAAGGATACAGTTGGCAGGAAGTCGTCGGCCGGTATTTTTTTTTAAATGAGTTAAACTGGTTGCATAATTGACAGACCATGATTACTCTAACAAAACCACGAAGATCGAGGAAGGATGTCGTAACGAACGGACTATTCATCATGTTATTTTTGAATTGT
Source organism: Piezodorus guildinii (assembly GCA_023052935.1). Taxonomy (NCBI): domain Eukaryota; kingdom Metazoa; phylum Arthropoda; class Insecta; order Hemiptera; family Pentatomidae; genus Piezodorus; species Piezodorus guildinii. The sequence goes on along the minus strand of CM041293.1, from coordinate 6,425,994 downwards.
GAAACAGGATTATTAAGGAATAATTTTTTTTTTTTTTTTTTACCCAGAGCTGAAACTATCTAAATCGTACCGCACAGATATTGATAGAAAATGAAGTATCTCTATAACCCAAAATAGGTCTTAGGTTCAGTAATTATAGAGAGTCGTGCTGTTTCGTGATTAAGCGTAGATAACACTCTGCCACCAGGCTTTTTCACAGTCTTTGGGTAGCTAATTTATAGAGACTGGTTGTACCCAGATATAAAGCCATGGGTTCCAACGTTGGACCCGAAGAACAGTAATTAGGTTTCTAATAACTAAACCACGCCGCCCTTCGAAACAAGGGCCCAGTACAGTCGATGCCTGGTTTCCTTGGACAATTAATGTAATTATTGGAGTGATAACCTCGCAAGAAAGATTTAGTTAACCTTCTTTATGTTCATCTTAGGGTTAGTCATGCTCAGTTACCCACCACACTCGAGCCTATTTGTGGAATAATCCTAGCTATGCAAAAGTTCTGATCAAGGCGGCTGACGACAACAAAACAAAGCTCTACTAGAAGGACACAGAGGAGTAGTATCATTCCAAGTTGTTCTTGAAATGACCTTGCAAAGAGAGAAGTCATACTTCACATTCGACAGGATAATCCTAAGGAGGGTTTTTGGGGTAATGACCTCTAACTCAATATCAAGATGATCACATCTGTTTGGAAAGTGGACTGTATGAAAATATAGAAAACTAATTAAATGAAATCCTCTTGGCCACTGAGGGCGCTCTGATTCCTCAGCAGCCCCCCAAGTGGCAGCACGGTCAACATAAAGTTCTCTCTTCGGAACCCGAAACAAATGGTGACATGATTATATACTGGACACTCCATAATATGAGGTTGGTCCATAATTAGGGTTAGGCTCACCGACTTTCTTTATTTTCTCCATCACCGTAATTGGCTTCATAAGCTTTCTAATCTGACAAAGATAATTTACCTGTATTGACTGTATATCAGGCGTAGGTCGCAGTGCATTCTATGTTAAAAAAAACATAAACAAATGTGTTTATAGATCACCGAAGGAAAAGGCTTAGAAAAAAAACCTTTGGATGTCATCGTGTTCATTCACGGAGGAGCGTTCATGTTTTTGACTTCTAGCGTCTTTGGAGGTTCGATTTTCATGGAGCGCGATGTCGTCCTAGTCACCATCAACTACAGGCTGGGACCTTTGGGTATTGTAATAACTTGTTTAATCTATTGTATATTAGATAATAAGGTTCTATGCTCATTCTCGTGGACTATACAGGTTTCCTGAGCACCGGTGACGCGGCAGTCCCAGGTAACAACGGGATGAAGGACCAGGTGCTGGCCTTGCGGTGGATCCAGCAGAACATAGCAGTCTTCGGCGGGGACCCCAACAGCGTCACCATATCTGGCTTCTCGGCGGGAGGAGCCAGTGTCCACTATCATCTTTTATCTCCTCTAAGCAAGGGTAAGTCAATTAACTTGCTAGATTCCTAAATTCTATTCACTATTCCTTATTCACTATTTCCTGCAGTCTCTGCCCTAAGCAAATTAAGGCAGGTGTACCCAAAGGTAGTGTTCTGGGTCCAACATTATTTAATATATATAATACACTTAGCCACATTACATTGGGTCTTTACTCGCTACTTTTTCTTATATTCTCCAAAAATCATTTTTCAAGTGGCATTCCCTGTTTAACACCATATTAATTATTACTACTTAGGCCACGGTAACAATGAATGAAAGAATATTTACTCTTATAAGCCTTTTCCCTGTATTAATTCTGATTATATTATAATTTATACTGCTATGTTTTTGACCGGCTGCTTTTCTAAGGCAGCGGTACTTTCAAAAACTAGCTTACTTGATATATATAATCGATAAATAGACTATATTTAATGAGAGCATCGGATTACCTTTCAAAAGGTATCGTGTTTACTGACCCAACTAGGTGGCATGCAGGGTAAGATTAAATCAGACATATTTCAATAGATGACATTATTATTTGTAATCACTTAAACATATACAATATATTTACATAATGCTTGAGAATACTGTGGGACATTATTGTTAAACTTGCCATACAATATTACAACCAAAGAAAATACCTTTAAAACAGTTAGTCGACTGGCGAAGGTGGAATCAGTTCTTGGCTCTTAGATCTCCAGCTGCTCTCGACTTCTCGTGGCTGGAATAAGACTCTCGTGGCTGGAATAAGACTCTCGTAGCTGGCATAAGACTCCCCTTCGAATCTTCTCTGTCATCCTCGTCACTTCGGGTGGGGCTGATATGGGAAGTGCCCCGGTAGGCAGTCCAGGCTTTGTAGAAACTACTTTTAAGAAATATTTCTAATTTTTTTAAGGCTGCGTTGTATGCCTTTGTGATATTTTTATTTATTTTTTTTTTTATTCGTATATATTACAATTTGTCATAATAGACAATAATAATAGTACTACAGGATCTCATTCATATAATATTTACAATATAAACAAAAGGAAAGTCAAATTACATAAAATAAAATAAAAATAAATAAACGTATACAATAACAAAATTTGTAGACAAAATGAATACAAATAAATAAACAAAATATGTCACATTCATACTTATGTACAATATTTACAATCAGCTCGGGAACCCCGGACGGGGCTTGTCCCCCCACTTGTGGAAGGACAAGCAGAGTCCAAAGGATCCCAGCGCCTCCCTCTCAGCCGCATCACTGGTGAGAGCCAGCGGAAGCTAAGTGAGGGCGCCACAGCTTTGTGATATTATTATTATTTTTTCACTGCTCTTAATAGTCTTGTCGGCCTCCGCTAGGGAAAACTACCAGAGTAACGCGGGGGGAGGGGAGGAGCCCATAACGATGGGGTATTTAGGAGGCTAGGTTTTACTCCAACTTTTGCTGACCTTGACTTATAAAGGCATATTAATATACATTTAATTAATGTATAAAAAAATGTACTCGCTTCGGCGGTACATATACTAAAATTGGAACGATACAGAGAAGATTAGCATTGCCCTGCGCAAGGATGACACGCAAAATCGTGAAGCGTTCCACATTTTAGGGGGTGGGTTAGCCGAGTGGGTTAACGCGTGTTGCTTTGACGCGCGTTGCCTAGCAACCACAGAAAACCAAAAATTGGAAACCATAAAATTACAAGTTTGAGTCTCGGTACCGGGAGGACTTTTATCTCGGCATTTATACCCCGCCCTTACTCCCTGGTCCGAGAAACCCCCGTATAGCCTTCAAAGGTGAGGTAGGGGTGAATAAAAAAAAAAAAAAAAAAATTTAATTAATAATTAATAATTGTTATCCAATAATGAATTCCCATCGTCAGTATTCTCAATACATACATCTGAAGGACAAGAGACTGCCTAGGAGAACACATTAGGATAAGAAGTTAAAAGATATTTTCAGTATTTTATCTAGACCACTTGACAACCGTTCAATCTTATTACTAACGAAAATTCTCAATAAAATTTTTCTGATACCAATTTGGACGATGAGAAATAGAACCGTGGGGTTCAAATAAGCCATCAAACTCTCAAATAATTCTGTCATTTCATTGCAAAGTTCTACTTAAAATAGTCTTTTAACGTTCTACCAGACAAATGATGTTACCTGTATTCCGATTTTCTGTTTATATCTCTATCCCGAATCCCCAAGAAAATACCTACTTGGCATCTTCCTATTCCAATCCTTGCGAGCCAGAGAACCTTCCTATATCTTTGACCTCCTCACTCCGCGCTCTTTCGCGCACATCCTAAATACAAGATCCCTTTTATTAGGTATACATTCCGATCTATACCTACCCTTTCTAATTTGAAAAGTTCTTATCGTCCGTACTAACATACTTTGGAACTCTTCACCCATCTCCTTCCGTATAGTGTCATCCCTTGCCACTATCAAACAAGGATTATTTATCCACCTCCTCAAAAATCAGTCTTCCGCAAATATGTGATAAATCTAGACTTTGATGATACACAAATAAACATAATTGATGTTATCTGTTTTTATTTGTATTTTTTATTTATATTAAATTTTATAGTTAATTAACTAAATAATTATCCATCTAATGAAGCCATACAAATTGGACTCCCTTTGCTCACTGTAAACTATTCTTAGGTTACGAAAGTTCTAGCATAAAAATTCTAGGGTTGTAGAGTTGCAATTTTTTTTTTCTAAACCCTACCAAACCGCCATTTCACACACTCTTCCAGACATTGATCAGCTCGCATATCTTAGATAAGCCAGTCCTTCAGGTGTCTACATACTTGCTTATCGCAAAGCAATTACAGATTGAAAATGATATCAAATGTCCAATTCCTTGTTTGTGATAGAGAAAAAAGAAATATAATTAGGGATCACTTGTAGCTGGGTAACTAGCATAACAGCCTCCTATGTCAAAGGTCACGGGCTCAGAACCCGCAGGAGGCCCTAGAATTTTTTAATGGGAGTATAAAATTCTTAGTTATTCCGTCCATCGGAGGGGACGTTAAAAGTTGGACCCGAGCCTGTGCGATGTTAGGGACTCGTTATATATCCCTATCCTAATAAAACCTGGATAGGCAAAATTTAGGACTACCGCTGTAACATCATCCGATTAGCAACAGTAGCATAAAGTGACGTTAAATAAATAAACAAGAAATATAATTATTTAAATTATAATATATCATTATTTTCCAGGTCTGTTCAAGGCGGCTATCTGCGCCAGTGGTTCCTCCCTGAACCCTTGGACCATGGCGGAGCACTCCCGAGAGAAGACACTCTTCGTGGCTAAAGAACTAGGATGCCCTACCAGAGATTCAGAGTCGATGGTCAAGTGCTTGAGGAACCGACCTGGCGAGCACATCGTAGCTATGTCCCAGCGATTCATGGTACGCTATTTACGTATCATATACGCTATAAAACGTATCTTTACTTATAAGCGTGTGTTATATTTTATTATTCCTTTCCTTAGCCTTGGCTCTACAATCCGTTCTCCCCTTTCGCCTTGGTAGTAGAGCCTCCAGGTACAAACGCCTTCCTCCCAGACACTCCGATCAACCTCCTCCACCAAGGGAAGGCAGTTGACGTTCCAATACTATTCACCTTCACCAAAGATGAAGGACTCTACCCTGGAGCAGGTAATAAGAACAATCTTGGATAGTAATATAAATTTATAACATAACTTGTATAGCTAAATATCATCTAACATTTTATGTTGTATAAGTATCATGAAAAACGCATAAACTTCAGTGATTGTTATTGATAATAATTTCAATCTAATTGATTATAAATTAAAGAAATATGGTACGGCCAACACACAATAATAACTCTTGGCTGTTAAAATCAATTTAAAAATAAATAAATGAATATATAGCTAATAAAAGATTTAAGTTAATTTAATTAAAAACTATATTAACAATATTAATATGTATAATAATCAGTTATCTAGAGGGCATCTCAAATTGCTTTTGGGTTAATAGTGGCTTAAGACAAGGTGACCCATTACAGTGCTGTTCAACCTCGACGTAGAACGTGCCATCAGAAAAATAAGGACAGACTCGAGTGGCACCATTTACAACAAGCTTACACAGCATATGGCTCATGCTGATGATGTGGTCTTCACAAGGAGAAACAAGACAGCTCTAGCATGTGCTGTAGAGGAATTCAAGAGGGCAGCACAGAATTTAGGGCTTGAAATAAATATATTGGGTTGTGTCACATGAAATGTCCGTTTTCAAGGTAAAGGATTTTTATTAAAAATACGATAACAACGAAAAAAAGATAATTTTATTCGAAGTATTTACCTTCTTTTTCTACACATTTTTCCCAAATTTTTTATCCCCGAACTGAAAAACTCTGAGCTTTGAAACAAGTCGGGAGAATATGGTGGGTGCGGAAGAACTTCGTTGCCCAGTTCTTTCAATTTTTGCACGGTATGTTTTGAAACATGGGGTCTTGCTGACGCTCAGTGAGACCATGCGGAACCCATGTATCGAGCTTTTTTACTTTCCCAATACACTTTAAATGTCTGGAAACGGTAGATGCACTTGCATTTAGTTGTGCTGAGAGTCGTTTAACTGTTTGGTAGGGTTTTCCTTCTACTGTATGTTTGAGGGAATCGTTGTCTATTACGGACGGAGGTCTTCCTTGGGCCAAGATTTCCAAGTCGGTATCCCAGCTGAAAACTTAGCAAACCAACGGTCCGTCCATTAACACTCCCTTCCCCAAACGCCTTGCAAATATTTCTAGCGGCTTCAGCTGCTGAATGGCCGAGTTTAAACTCGTACAAAAATATTACTCGAAAATCGCGTGTTACCATGTTCATATTTGGAGGTATACTAAAAAATGGATAATTGATTGGGAAGCTAATTTTTATAATACAAAGGGTAGAGGATTAGTAACTGTTTACTTTAAACAGAGACCTGCGAAATTCCTTTATGTATTTCAGAAACTATAAAAACGGACATTTCATGTGATACAACCTAATAGAAATGACTCAATATAGGAAAACCTCGAGGCAGACCAGGGAGAGAGGAGATATTTTGGAGGTGGGTAAAAACACGTTTAACAGCCGCATTACGTTCAAGTTCCTGAGAGGTGTTGAGGAGAAGAAGAATTTAGAAGTAGAAATTAATGGCAGAATGGTAGCGGGAACAAGATGTTTTTATGCCAAAAATCTCTCCGATACAATCCAGGAAAGCAAAGCTCTTGTTATACGAAACATTAATTAAGCAAGTTGTAATGTAAGTCAGCGAGACGTGGACCCTAACCAATGAAGACAGAAGAGCTCTACTGGTTTGTGAGAGGAGTATACTGAGAAGGATTTTCGGAGCCGTAAAAGAAGAACACACAGGGAGAATCAGAAGCAACACCGAACTTACAGAATTGTATGGAGAGCCTGATATCCTGATATCCCTGTGCTATTAGGAAGAGCAGGCTGAGGTGGTTAGGGCATGTGCAAAGGATGGAGCCCTGTAGGCTGCCTAAAATAATGTTAAATGGTGCACCAGGAGTAAATGGAAAATGGGCAAATCCAGGCGACGGTGGATTGAGGATTTGGAGGAGTATTTGAGAGGGATTGGAGTTGGAAGTTAGAGGAGATCGTGAGACATGAGGAAGAACGGTGACATAGGCCCAGGTCCTACAAGGACTGTAGCGCCCAACAGTGAGTGAGTGAATAATCAGTAATAAGTTTATGCCATATTATTACTTTCACTTACTATATATAGTAAGGGAAAGTATTGTGATCGTGAAAATTTTCGAATTCCAGTTTACAACGGAAATAAACGTTTTAGGGTCCCCTGAGTCCAAATAACTAAGTCCCGCAAAAAGGTCTGTGTGTGTGTGTGTGGTAACTCCCGGGGGGAAACGGTAAGTCCTATGAAACTGAAATTTCATATTTAACACAAATATATGCCCGAGACGTTAAAAAACCTTTTTTCATCAAAACGAGCTAACCAAAAGAGGCACTTTATACAATCCATTTTGCACCTTTTTTCGATTTTCTCGAAAACGGTTCAGACGATTTTTTTAAAACTCGCTATATCGATGTAAAATTTAATAGGCATTCTTATAATGTAGGTTTCATTCTGATTAAATTGGTCTGACAGAGCTTAAATGCCGATATTTTAAATTTTCTTCTTCTAAGATACTTTTAATTTTGTATATTCTATAAAAATAACCATATTATTATGTTAGTATTGATAAATAAGAGCTAAATATGCAAGTTGAGCGAATTTGAAAAACGACTAAAGGAGAAAACTGAAAAAATATATTTTTAATGCAACTTTTTGTACAATATTTTAACTTAAGAACAGTAATATACTTGTATAATGTACCGTTGGAAAGCTAAAGATTTTAGAAAAAAAACATTAATTCATACACAAGGTTTTAAAAGTTAATAGTGAGTGATGAAAAGCCGATAAAACTAAGTGATTATTTTAGATTATAATATAATAGAAATTTAATAATACACATGTCTCTACAGAGATTCCAATTAATTAATTCTTTAATGTTTTAACTCATTTTTATCTCTTACTGTAATTGAAAATTCGTTAATTGATTTTGAAAACGGAGGTAAGTGAAAGTCGTGTGTTGCCCGCACCAGAAGTTTCCTACCAAACTACAATTATATACATTGCTCTTACTTTAAATATTCCAGAGCTCGTTGGCATAGCTGAAAACTTGAAGGAGCTGAAGGCACGGCTGGATGAACTCATGCCTTCAGTTCTCGACTACAATTATACAGTACCTCCAGAAGAATCGATACAGGACATCACGCAGAAGATCAAGGAATATTATAAAGTAGATATCAACACCAAGGAAGGTGTCAGGAATTTTGTGGCGGTGAGTACCATATAAAATTAAATTACTTTAAAATTAAATATATATCGAAATTCGAATACTTTTTTTTTCTTTCCATTTGTTATTTAACTTTACTTATTTAATTTTATTTCATGTTTTTTTTTGTTTTGTTTTTTACTGTGTACATATGGAATGAATGTCTTCTCTTAGCTCTAATTCTTATTGTCCTAGATAGTGGCAAATTGTTTTATTTCTCAATAAAGCAATATTAAAAAACAATAAAATATTATTTTATTCCAGTTGATCGGAGATAGGCTATTCATGCACGGTATCGTCAAAGCAGCCAAACTCCACGCCAAGTTATATTCCGCTCCGATCTACATGTACCGCTTCTCCTACATGGGAGAGAACAGCCTATCTGAAGTCGAAGGAGGTTCTAAGGAGTTAGGTTCGAGGCATTCAAATATTTTTAAGATTTCTGGAATAAGATATAAATAGATTAGATAAGATTTATGTATATGTTTTTTGGGGAAAATCCCCTTACAAATAGAGCCTGGCTACTTAACTCTTTTAGTGCTGGACGAAAAACGAGTGCTGCGAAGATAAGCGGGCGAAATTGACAAATATGCAACGATTTGGAAAAAACGCTTATAAAAACCAAACTACAAACGATATACACATGCTTAAAAATGCCACGTATTCTTGAAAAAATAGAGAATAAAGCAATGGTAATGATTCTGCAATATCGATTGAAAATAATATGAAGAAAACAATAAGAAAAATAAAGGCCACGGGTTCAAACCCGCAGGTGGTCCTAGGATTTTTTAATAGGAGTAAAAAATCCTTAGTTATGGCGTCCTTCGGAGGGGACGTTAGGAGGTAGTCCCGGGCCTGTGTGATGTCAGGTACTCGTTAAAGATCCCCATCCTAATAAAACCTGGATAGGCAAAATTAGGACTTCCACTGTAGCATCGTCCGAATAGCCATAGTAGCATAAAGTGACGTTAAATAAATAAGCAAACAATAAGTAAATTTAGTTCTATCTTTTATTTTTTTTTTCGTTTACCACTACCTCGTCTTTGAAGACTATACGAGGTTTCTCGGGCAAGGGGGTGAGGGCGGGTGATAAAGGCTGAGATAAAATCCCCCTAACACCGAGACTAGAACTCGTAATTTTTTTATTTCAAACTTTTGTTCCAATGTAGTTGCTAGACAACGAGCGTTAACCAACTCAGCCACCCCCCGCCCCAAGAGAGTTCTATATATCATAAACAAAACAGCTCGACTTTGGACCCAGAAGCGTGCCTGGTGCCTAGTGTCCATCTTATCGCTCCAGCGTAAACAGAGTCTCAGCACCCTCCGGTATAGAATGTGCAAAATGTCAGACCCAAACCGGTTTAAAAATTCACGGTTTGATCATTTACAATCAAATTAAATCATTTATACATGTATTATGCCTCGCGCGGATCTCATTACCGCGTATGGCCTAAATAAATAGTATGGCGTATGGCGTAAAGGCCTAAATATGGGTGACAAGATTCCGGTTTTGGAGTATGCCGATGATATGGTACGCTAGGTGAAGACACGGAAACCATACAATTAAACACTAGTGTGTTAATAAAAACCGGTAAAGAAATAGGTGATATTGATGTATCAGGGCATACTTTTGAACACGTAGAGAAATTTAAGTATTTAGGTTCAATTATAACTAGAAAAAATGAAATCCAGGAAGAAATAAAGTCCCGGTTAAAGGTGGGAAATGCGTGTTAGTATTCAGTTGCTAAGTTACTTAGTTCGCGGCTTCTATTTAAAAACTTAAAGGTTAGAATCTATAAAACTATTATTATTCCAACGGTTCTTTACGGATGTGAAACGTGGCCGCTTACTTTAAAGGATGAACAACGGCTTAAGGTTTTCGAAAATAAGGTATTACGTATAATATTTGGTCCGAAGAGAGATGAGGCCACTGGTGAGTTTAGAAGGTTGGACAACGCGGCATTGTGGAACTAGTACCCTGGGAATATAATTGAGCTGATTGCATCGCGGAGACTCAAATGGGCGAGTAAAGTTGTTGGGCTCGATGACGAGCGGATTCCGAGAAAGTTGGTATATGCTGATCCGACTGGTAGGCGTCCGAAAGGTAGGCCGAAGCGTCGATGGGAGGATTGCATTAAAGCTGATCTCGGAGGCTTGGGCTTGACCGGTGAACATTGGAAGAGTCTGTGCAGACGAAGTTTGGTGGTATCGGCATCGAACCTTCGGGTTCGCTAAGCCTATTATTATATTATTATATATTATTTTAGTTATATATTATTTAGTTTATATATTATATATACTTACATGTATTATGAAATAAATTTTTCTCGCTATTACACGTACGACAATATATCATTGTTCTCGCTTTTGGCGAGTGTAGCAAAATACCATATATCGTCATCCAGCACTAAAAGGGTTAAAGACAACAATAATAATGCTAATAAAGTTTGAACATAAATAAACATTAATAATGATAAAATTGCATTTTCTACAACAAAAATAACCTAACTTCAAACCAAAAATTAATTAATGAATTACTTGAGAGATTTCTTATATAACATGCACAATATTAAAATAAACGAACAACAATATTTTTTTTTTCTGATCACTTTTATTGTTTAAAAAAAACTCCAAAACAAAGAAAATAATGTTGCAAAACAAATTAGTGCAATAGTTCAGGCCTTATCCGAAGTTACGCTACCTTTGGGGCATTTCAAGTTTGGCATTCCTAAGCCCACTGAATGTGGTGGTTCCGACTGCAGGCTTTCGCCTCAACAGTACTGGATGGAAATATCTTCCAGGCTTATGGAAATATAATGGATTTAGACTGCTGAGTCCAGACCCCTTCGCTCAGCGAGAATGTCGACTAAAGGGACAGTGCTTTGCCACTTCCCAGGCCTGTGTGGAGGTGCAATATCTCTGAAGTTAGGGTTGGCACAAGCCTTTAGCCCATCAAAGAACTTGCTGTGCCTCCACTCCTATATACTCAGGGCACTGGAGGTAGCTGGAGCTGCTCGTGGATGTGGCTATCTCGTGCCCTTTAGAGGGAAGTGCCACGGACGATCCGCCGAGTTCTGGTAGCTCTGCAGCCTCTGAAGAGTCGTATTATACTGATGGCGTAACAATGGTGCACCATAGAGCAGGGTAGTTCTGATAATAGCCTTATAAATCTGAAGTTTCAGACGTAAAGAGAGCTGCGGCAATGTCAACAGATAGAAGAGCCTATGCGTCTTTAATCTATCCCGAACGTGACTGGAGAAGGTAAGATGTCTGTCCAATGTCACGCCCAGGTAGAGAATAGTTTGGGAAACAGGTAGGTATTTGGTATCCAGCTTGAATGTTTTTGGTAGAGGCTTCTTACCCTTTTGAAACGACATCATGATGGCATCGGTCTTAGCCGGGTGCCCTTGATGCCGTTTTTCCTTAGACTTACAATGGTTCGTTCAGCATTTACACTGGATGTGTATATCGCGATATCGTCAGCATAGGCTGCTTCTTCTGCTCCTGGATGCTTGACTGAGATCACAATATATTATTCATAAATATACTTTATTTAATAAATACTGAATAAATGATGTGGGTTTCTATTTATATCAGTTAATAGCAGTAAAACATAGTTATAAACATATCTAGCTGTAAATACATAAATATAGATAAACAAGTGAGGTTATTTATTGATGATAAATGCTCTAAGTTTAAGAATGTTAATAATATAGCTGTTTCATTTTCATTGTTTTTTGTTGAGTGAATATATTGGGTTGTTTCACATAAAATTTCCGTTTTTATAGTTTCTGAAATACATAAAAGATTTTGCAGGTCTCTGTTGTTTTCTTCCGAATGTTTACATATTTAAAGTAAACAGTTACTAATCCTCTACCTTTGTATTATAAACATTAGCTTCCCAATCAATTACCCATTTTAGAATACCTCCAAATATGAATATGGAATCACGCGATTTTAGAGTAATATTTTTGTACGAGTTTAAACTCGGCCTTTCAGCAGCTGAGGCCGCTAGAAATATTTGCAAGGCGTTTGGGGAAGGGAGTGTTAATGAACGGACTATTCGCCGTCGGTTTGCTGAGTTTTCAGCTGGGGATACCGACTTGGAAAACTTGCCCCGAGGAAGACCTCCGTCCGTAATAGACAACGATGTCCTCAAACATGCAGTAGAAGGAAACCCCTACCAAACAGTTAAAGGACTCTCAGCACAACTAAATGCAAGTGCATCTACCGTTTCCAGACATTAGAAGTGTATTGGGAAAGTAAAAAAGCTCGATACATGGATACATCATGATTTCACTGAGCGGCAGCAAGACCCCATGTTTCAAAACATACCGTGCAAAAATTGAAAAAACTGGACTACGAAGTTCTTCTGCACCCACCATATTCTCCCGACTTGTCTCCAACAGATTACCACCTTTTCAGGAATTTAGAAAACTTCGTCAAAGAAAAAACAGAGTTTTTCAGTTCGGGGATAAAAAAGTTGGTGTCACGTTAGGAAAAATGTTTAGAAAAAGAAGGTAAATACTTCGAATAAAATTGTCTTGTTTTCATATCAACCCAATATATCATTAAATAAAAGAGTTTTTATCCCAGGTATCTGCCATGCGGACGACATGCTGTACCTCTTCGCTAGGGCAGGCCTCAGCACGCAGGAGACAGAATCTGACCGGCAGGTCTCCAAGGATATGGTCGACTTGTATGTATCCTTCGCAGCCAATGGGTAAGTCATTATTATCGATAACTGCACTAACCGATAATCACCTGAATGTACGAATCGAGTTAAAGAGGGCAGATATGAATTGTAATATAGATTCGTTTACAATAGACTGGTTAAAAATCTTATTGTTCATCTATTGATCTAATGGAGCAATTCTTTTTTTAAGGTATTTAGGCTTATTGATAACTAGAAAAAATTTAATCTGAGAGTAAATAAAGTCGCGGTTAAAAGCGGGAAAATCGTCAGTCTGTTGTTAAGGTACTTGAATCTTAAACTTAAGTGTGGTAGGACAAGCACGAAAATAAAAAGTCGTTCAAAACATAAATTTCATATTTAAGACAACTATACGCTCGTAATGTTACTGAAACTTTTGAATCGAAATCGGCTTACTAGAAGAGCCACCTTATACCATTCATATTGTACCATTTTATTATTTTCTCAAAAAACAGCCCTAACGATTTTTAACCAACTAGATATAGTAATGTAAAATTAAATGGGCTTTAATATCATGTAGGTTTCATTTTGTTTGAAATATTCTGACTGAGCCTAAATGCCGATATTTTAAATTTTCTTTCTCTAAAGTACCTTTAATTTTGTAGATTCTATAAAAATAACCATACCACCTTGCTGTTTGTTTTTTTATTTATTTAACGTAACTTTATGCTACTATGGCTAATCGGACGATGCTACAGTGGGAGTCTTTAACGAGATTTGGGACCACCTTTTAACGTCCCCTCCGAAGGACGGCATAACTAAGAATTTTTTACTTCCATTAAAAAATCCTAGGACCACCTGCTGGTTCGAACGCGTGATCTTCGGCATAGGAGACTGTTATGCTAACCACCCAGCTACAAGTGATCCCATATCATCTTGTTATTATTAATAAAAAAACATGTAAATATATAAGTTGAATGAATCAGATATATAACTAAAGAAGATAACCGCAAAAATATATTTTTTTTATGCAATATTTTGTTTTGGAACAGAAGAGCAGAAATATACATGTATAATATACCGCTGGAAAGCTAGAGATTTTAGAAAAAAAAATCATTATCTTATACATAAGTTTGTGAAAGTTAATAGTGATGAAAAGACGATAAAACTAACTCTTTGTTTTAGGAAACAATATAATCGATTTTTTAATACAACAAAAGTATCTATAGAAATTCTTTATTAATTTCACTCATTTTCATCTGTAAGTACATTTGAAAATTCTTTAATCGATTTTAACAAAGGAGGTAAGTGAAAGTTCTGTGTTGGTCGCACCAGAATTTTTATTATTATTTCTTCTTTCGTTTTGGCCAACTTGGGACAACGTAACGATTGTTTTCTTTTGGTCAAATATTGTCTCATCCTTTCTGCATACTCCTGTAGCCGCTCTTCGGTCCACTTCTTGCCTGTTTTGTACTTAGGCTTTGTCTGCATACTCTGGAGTCCTTGAAGTTTCATTTTCAGAGGATCACGCTCCTCAACATCTGTCCATCCGACTACCAACTCCTGCAGATCCTTTTCCACCTCCGTGAACCACGCCCCCATTAGGGGTGGGCATAATCGAATGATCTCCATAATCGGATGATCGAATGATTAATATGCATTCTGTGCCACATTTCCCGTTCTGAGCTGGCTGAGCCTAGGTGGAAAATGTATATAATTTATGTGATGAGCAGAAAAAAAAGAAAAAAGAAAAAGAAGGTCGTTCGATTATCAGAGCTCCTTATAGCCCCTCGATTATCGTTAAACAATTCAGTTCATTCATTACCAATGATCATTCGTAATGAATGAACCGATTATTCCGATAATCGATTAATTCGAATGATTGAAATAATCGAATGATACGATAAGCTCATCCCTAGACCCCATAATCTTCTTTCTCAAAAAGCAAGTGAAAATTCTATTAGTCAACTTTGCTTGGCGTGTAATGTGACCATAAAACTTTTTATGTGACCATAATAATAAATTTTTATTATTATTATTTTTTTTCAGAACATTGAGAGGACCATGTTTTAGAGAGAACTTACCCAAAATAGCCTTCTCGGATATCCAAGGTCCGTCACTTCAGGTCCCGATGTCGGTGGAGCATTTGGGAGAAGAGAGGTTCTGGGACGGTTTGAACCTCTTGGAGAACTTAATCAGTGTCGCTCATGAAGAGCTTTGAATCGATTGTTAAATTTAGTAACGATTTTCTTGAAAAGTCAGTAAGGTTTCATTCAATGTTATGGAACCTTATGCAAGGAACAAATAGTCTATATCTTATTAAAAACCATTTATGTTTTTTAACCAAAAACCCGCAAATAACTATATAAAAGAGAAAAAAGAAAAGAAAAAAAATTAAAAATTTTCACATAAATACGCTAATAACTCAGTTATTTTTGAAGATAGAGAAAAGTATGTAGAGAGTTTTAGAATCAGTAAAGCGCAATAAATAAAAAAAATCAATAAATAAAAAAAAAATCATATGTATAATGAAGTAACAGATGATAATAGATGTAATTACACCAAAAATCGGTAATTATTAAGATAGAGAAAAATCGATTTTCGTGATCAAGAATGTGCAAAAAAAAAAAAAAAATAATAAATAAAAAAAAAAAAATCTTCTTATATGGTCAAGCCACAACTTATTAGAGATGTAATTCCCTGATAACTCGGAATTATTGATGATATAGATCAAATGTAAGGTTTTCTGGAATCAGGGAATGTTGTTTAAATTATTTGAGAGCTTACGTTTCAAGAAGCGTAGAATCCGAATAACGCATAAAAAAAAAAAAATAAATGTTTGTCCGTTTGTCCTAATAAATAAATGAATTATTAGTGCAATTTGATAGATAATTAAATTTTGGACGAAATAAAAAAAGAATCATTGAATTTGGTTTACAACTAGCTTAGATATTGCGTTTTGAAATCAGTGGTAGTGTTATGATATGATGCTTTGAATTAGTGCTTTTCATATTGCTTAATTGCCTATCAACAGCCATGTAAATAATTATACGCTAATATTGTTTTTTTTGGAACTAATAAACCATTGTGTAATAATTTGCAGTTTTTTTAATATTTTTTATTCTTTATTGCAAAATATAAAATAATACGAGACCTTCTTAATTAAACATTGAAATGCTACCGCTGGATAGTTCCTTAACTAGACTTTTTTAAGCACATAATTGTAATTTTTTTGTATAAATTTATAAATATCAATAAAATGTATAATAAAAAAATATTTGATTATTCTTATTTTTTAATCCATCCATTTCATTTTTTTTTAAATATTATAATTATATTATAACGTCCGAGAAAATGTTAAGAATGTTAAAGTCCACAACGAGTTTCAAAGCAACAAGCAGTTTAATTTTGCAACAAGTACATTCATTCGATGAGTATTACATAAGAAATCACAAGTTAGCCGTAAATTAATCATACAAGTTATATGAAAATTACTAAAAGGAGATAGTCCGGGCGGCGGTCGGTGAATGAAACAATTGAGTAGTTTCAACAGTTTATTTTTTGCCAACGTTTCGACCCCCATTGTGGGTCATCATCAGGACGTGTTGTAGGCGAATGGAAACTCAAACTGTTGAAACTACTTAATTGTTTCATTTACCGACCGCCACCCGGACTAATTCCTTCTAGTAATTCTCAACGGTCAACGAATTATATCCACTATCGTTATATAAGAATATTATTTTAGAATAGTGATTGATATAGAATATTATTAATTATACTTACATTCTTTACATATTCTCTTTTAATGACCTTTTGGCGCCAATGCATTAATTTTACCGATGTAAAATTAACATTATACTATTACTATTACTGTTATTGTTACTGTCAATTACCATTTCAATAATTAAATATTTATTTTTCCTTTTTACTTTCACTTACTATATATAGGAAGGGAAATTATTGCGATCGAGAAAATTTTCGAATTCCATTTTTCAACGGAAATTCACATTTTAGGGTCCCCTGAGTCCAAATGACCAAGTCCCGCAAAAAGGTCTGTGTGTGTGTGTTTGGTAACTCCTGGGCGGAAACGGTAAGTCCTATGAAACTGAAATTTCATATTTAAGACAAATATAGCATTTCCAAGTCAATTGAAACCTTTTCCAAGTCAAATGTAACTTTTTCCATTTCAAATGTAACCTTTTCCAAGTCAAATGTCACCTTTTCCATTTCAAATGTTACCTTTTCCAAGTCAAATGTTCCCTTTTTCTTCACTTCTAGCCTTAAATATTCCGTTTTATTTATTTATTTATTGAAAAATAATTAATTTAATTAACATTATGACTTTTTTAATCATTTTGGCATATGATAATTGATATTTTTTTTGGGTCTCTTAGATATTTGATATCAAGTTCTGTTTTTTACCAGCTAATATTTAAAAAAAATTAATTATCGTCTATTTAGTTTTAAGATAGTTGTTGAATTTGATTTTTTAGAGAGGAGGGGTAGTTTTTTGGAATAATTAATGTGTTTTCGGGTATTATAATTAAATTTTTCGAGCTGTATTTTTTATCGCTCGCGTGCATGGCAACTCGCATTAAATTTTAATGTTTTTTATTGAAATAGGGATTAATTAATGTGCTTTCGGGTGGTTATGATTACGTTTTTTGAGCTGTATCTTTTATCGGTCATGCGTATTTCAACTCACATTTACTTTTGATGTTTTTAATTGATATAGGGATTGATTAATGTGTTTTCGGGTATTATAATTACGTTTTTCGAGCTGTATTTTTTATCACTCGCGTGCATGTTAGCTCGCATTAAATTTTAATGTTTTTTATTGATATAGGGTTTAATTATTTTGATTTCGGGTGGTTATGATTACGTTTTTCGAGATGTATATTTTATCGCTCGCGCTTATTTTAACTAAAATTTACTTTTTATGTGTTTTATTAATATAGGGATAAATTAATGTGCTTTCGGGTGGTTATGATTACGTTTTTCGAGCTGTATTTTTGATCGCTCATGCGTATTTCAACTCGCATTTACTTTTAATGTTTTTTATTGATATAGGGATTAATTAATGTTCTTTCGGGTGGTTATGATTACGTTTTTGAGCTGTGTGTTATATCGCTCATGCGTATTTCAACTCACATTTACTTTTAATGTTTTTTATTGATATAGGGATTAATTAATGTGTTTTCGAGTATTATAATTATGGTTTTCGACCTGTATTTTTTATTGTTATAGACGTTTGTAATTATCTTT
Source organism: Piezodorus guildinii (assembly GCA_023052935.1). Classification (NCBI taxonomy): domain Eukaryota; kingdom Metazoa; phylum Arthropoda; class Insecta; order Hemiptera; family Pentatomidae; genus Piezodorus; species Piezodorus guildinii. The sequence continues at coordinate 6,407,760 of CM041293.1, read as the reverse complement.
TCGGGTCTTGTGATTACGTTTTTTAAGCTGTTTTTATTGTCGCTTGCTCTCAAATCAACTTGCATTTGCAGTGGTCTTTCTTTGTTTTTGTTTTAGGGAATGCTCATAACGTGTTTTGAACTTTATTCTTTTATGCGCTTGGGAATTTCTACAAACCGTAGGTATTACGTTATAATATGATGTAAAAATTATTTATTGTGTTTTTGCAGGATCTGATTACATTTTTTGATTTGGGCGTTACAACGCGATTGCGCATTCTTCTAGATCACGATTCATTTAAGTTAAAATGTGCACTAGCTATAAATAAATGTCATAAGCTCTATTAGTATTCCCGAAAACACTACAAACGATCCCTCTATCGAATATTTATGAAATAGGAACTGTAACTTAAAATGAGTAAAAGCTATAACAAATTTGGTTCAAATAATGTTATCAGAACACCCGAAAATAGAATAAACGATTCCTCAATTAAATTATCAAATAATTGTAAGACCAAGTTAGGAAGCGGATCCTTTACAAAGCGTCCTGAGTACAAAAAACATTAAAAGTAAATGTGAGTTGAAATACGCATGACCGATAAAAGATACAGCTCAAAAAACGTAATCATAACCACCCGAAAGCACATTAATTAATCCCTATATCAATAAAAAACATTAAAATTTAATGCGAGTTACCATGCACGCGAGCGATAAAAAATACAGCTCGAAAAATTTAATTATAATACCCGAAAACACATTAATTATTCCAAAAAACTACCCCTCCTCTCTAAAAAATCAAATTCAACAACTATCTTAAAACTAAATAGACGATAATTAATTTTTTTAAATATTAGCTGGTAAAAAACAGAACTTGATATCAAATATCTAAGAGACCCCAAAAAAATATCAATTATTATATGCCAAAATTATTAAAAAAGTCATAATGTTAATTAAATTAATTATTTTTCAATAAATAAATAAATAAAACGGAATATTTAAGGCTAGAAGTGAAGAAAAAGGTGACATTTGACTTGGAAAAGGTAACATTTGAAATGGAAAAGGTGACATTTAACTTGGAAAAGGTGACATTTGAAATGGAAAGGGTTACATTTGACTTGGAAAAGGTTACATTTGAAATGGAAAAAGTTACATTTGACTTGGAAAAGGTTACAATTGACTTGGAAATGCTATATACGCCTGAGGCTTTACAAACCTTTTTCATCAAAATGAGCTCACCAGAAGAGCCACTTTATATCATGCATTTTGCACCTTTTCACGATTTTCTCGAAAACGCTTCCGACGATTTTAATTAAACTCACTATATCGATGTAAAGTTTCTTGGGCTTTCATATCATGTAGGTTTCATTCTGGTTAAAATGGTCTGACAGGGCTTAAATGCCGATATTTTAAATTTTATTTCTCTAAAGTACCTTTAATTTTGTTGATTATATAAAAATAACTATATTGTCTTGTTACTACTGATGAAAAACAGGTAAATGTATAAATGAATGAATTCGATACCCAACTAAAGGAGAAAACAGAAACAAATATTTTTTTAATGCAATTTTTCGTTTTTGAACATAAGAAAAGTAATATACATGTATGATATACCGTTGGAAAGTTAAAGATTTTAGAAAAAAATATGATCTCCTACAAAAGCTTTTAAAAGTTAATAGAGAGTGATAAAAAGCCGATAAAACTAAGTAATTGTTAAATAATAATACAATAGAATTTTTTTAGAAAGTTTTAATATTAAAACACATGTTTCAACAGAAATTCAATTTAATTAATTATTTAATAGTTTCTTGTAATTTTTTCTTCAATTGTATTTGAAAATTCATTCATTGATTTTTAAAATGGAGGTAAGTGAAAGTCGTGTGTTGCCCGCACCAGATCTTTTTTAATTCAATTTAATTTTATTGTTTATTATATTTATCGTCACGTTTATGCTACTATCTCTAAGATGCTACAACGAGAGTCTTAAATTTTGTATACCCAAGTTTAATCAGGATAAGCATCTTTAAAGAGTTGATGACGCCGCATAGGATCGGGTCTATCATCAACCGAGCAACCAAGTATTTTTTTACTCCCTTTTAATATTATAAGGCTATTACCGGATTCGAATCCGCGACCTTGGTAATAGATGGCTGTTATTCTAGCTTCTCCACCACAGGTGATCCCTATATACAACAATTCTTTAATATTTTTTGAGCTCCAGTTTTATTTAAAAGTTTTTTAAGTGATTTAAAAAAAGTGGAGGTAAATGAAAGTCGTGTGTTGCACGCACCAGAATTTTTCTTCTACTATTAAGAAAAATTAGATATATTAAGTAAAAAAACAAACGGAATTATAAAATAACAAGACTGATATTACATATAATACTAGATGTTACCCGCGGCTTTGCTCGCGACTATTCCATTTTTGGTTAATTTAATTTATATTAGTTTATGATAATAGTACCTATAATACATAGTGTTCAGTCAAATTTACCAATGCGTACAAATAATGATAATTATAATAATAATTGTGCTTCAACAAGTAATCCTTTCCGGCCATCACTTGACAGCCTGATGTGATATGCTGAATTGATTCTGTAACTGTCCTACACATACGGCACAGCTCAGAAATAGCTTCTCCACATATACGGCGCCTATAGGTATTTCTGGCAATTACATGGTCCTGAATCGCTAAAAAAAATTCTTTAGTTTCAAGAAACAAATTACCATTACGCAACCATGCTAAAGATGCACCTTTGTCTATGCCCGTTGCTACCAGATTGTGGTAATATCTTCGGTGAAGTTCTTTAGACTTCCACGTCTCTAGCATTTGTTCTTGATTTGCAGGCAAGCGGATGTTGTCGTTCTGAAGATTTAATGCAGTAAGACCGATATCCAGAGCTTTGATTGTTGATGTCCCAGTTGTTCTAAAGTAGTTTCTTAAATTATTTTCCTCTTGGTGGCACGCCTTCACTAGACTTGTGAGGCCTCGCCCTCCTAATTTTCGTGGAAGATACATTCTAATCACAGATTATTTTGGATGAAGCTTTCTTGAGTTTACCATCTGCACTCTTAGATAGGAGTCCAAAGCTTCCAGATCAGTGTTGGTCCATTTTAAAATTCCAAAGGAATATATTGATGCTGGAATAGGCCATGTATTCATGGATTTTATTATGTTTTTGCCTGAAAGATACGTTCCGAGGATAACCTTTACTCGTTTTTTTTACTTTTTCTTCAAACACATTTTATATCTTTCTTAAAGTTAAAATAAATAATAATAATATTTTGCGAAACCGAATAATTAAACTGATTATGCTTCTCTAACTAAGACTTGGAAAAATAAGCCATTACATGGACGATTTTATCATTTATTGAACGAAACAGGAATAGACGTGCAGACATGGTTAAAAAATGGTTATCTTTTTCCTGACACAGAAGGGTTTCTGTTTGCTATCCAGGACCAAGCAATAGCCACGAAAGCATACAGAAAACATATTTGCGGAGAGGACATAAGTGACCTAGGCCGTTTATGCAAAAAGTCTGCTGACAACATACGATATGTGACTTCGGGTTGTCGAATTCTGGCTGTTAGGGAGTATCTCCAAAGACACAACAATGCAGCGAAAATTATTCATCAAGCCATCGCATCAAGGATGAATCTCCTAAGCACCCATTCTCCCTATTACAGATATAATCCATCACCAATTACTATCGGCCACAAAACTAAAATTTATTGGGATCACCCTATCATTACGGACCATACAGTTTTAAATAATCGGCCTGACATTTTAGTTATTGATAAAAATAGAAAATTGGCACAGATTGTTAAAATATTCGTCCCATCGGATGACAATCTTCAAAAAACAGTTTCTGAAAAAAAAGGAAATACGAGGAGCTGGCAGAGGAGCTCAAGCAACTCTATAGCTTGGAGAGCTGTGGGATTTACCCTATTATACTATCTTGTAATGGCCTTATTTCAGAGAGTACGCTAGAATCAATCCAACAGCTAGAGCTACCTGTAAGAATTCTAGCGGAGGTTCAGCGAGCAGTCGTTCTAGGAACAGCAGCCACTGTTAGAAATTATTTAAATATAACATAATTAGAGCCTAACCCTTGACTCCCTTTGATCGAGTTTGGCACCCGAGGTTGCTTTACAAGCTCCGACAATTTCTCCCCTACATATTTTCTAATTATCCAATCCTACCTCGCTTATAGATAATTTAAAATAAATCACAATAGTTCCTATTCCTCCCTGGTTTCTCAATCTGCTGGTGTTCCTCAAGGCAGCATCCTAGAACCCGTTCTTTTACAGTCTATACAGCTGATAACCCAACCCCTCCAAACGCTTTTCTTTCTACCTATGCAGATGAAACGTGTGTGCTATCAGTAGATAATGATCCTGTTACAGCCTCCCGCACTCTTCAATCCCACATCCGAGACCTTGAAGTATGGTGCCAGAATTGGAGGATTAAAATTAATTCTAACATATCCTACCAGATAAAAATTACCCTTCGTCGTAAACCAATGACTTCCTGCCCTGCAGTATCCTTTAATGATGCTCCACTAGCCTTTGTTGAACAGATTCGATACCTAGGACTCCAAATTGACAAACGTCTAACTTGGAATGCCCATACAAGACTGAAACGACAAGAAACTGCCCGGCATTTTCGACTACTTCAACACATACCGGACAAACGTTCCAACCTTCTACTTAATTACAAAAGACTTATTTATATGACCATCATAAGACCGATATAGACTTACGGAATAGAGCTATGAGGCTCCACTAGACCATCGAATTCTTCTCGTATCCAGTCCTTACAATCCAAAATCCTTCGGAAAATCCTTAACGTTCCTGACCTCGAGACCTTCTAGTTTAAAATACTTTAAAGGGTACTGCCAATGGGTACCATCTCTACATGTATTTCATGTCAGTTTACTATGTCCATCACATTTACTTGTTGTATATAATAATATAGTTGTAAATATCAATAAATATGTTTAAAAAAATACACTAATAATAAAACCATATACAACAGAACATAAACGTTTTTATCTGTTTTGTTACTAATCTTAAGATTCTTGGCTAATTGGAGGAACAGAAAGTGATTGAACAGACGAGATTTGAATATCGAAAGAGTATTGGAGTCACGGATATAAGAAGGAATAGAGTTCCATACGGATGTGGATCGAATTAGGAATGATCAGTCGAAAGTTACGGTTCGAAGGGGCGTTATGTACAGGTCCAAATGTCATGAATGTGTGTTGCGGAAGCGGACTGAGGATTTGAAACAAAAAGATATCTGAGATGTAAACGGACGTTGGGATTGGATAACTTGGATGAGGAAGGATGCCAGAAAGTACTTACATCGGTAGGAAGAGTAAAGCCACTTCAACTCTTCGTAGAATCGGGTGACAGAAGCGTCTCTGGATATTCCAAAGGTGAAGCGAACAAAGCAGTTAAATAATCGGTTTAGTTTTGCCTCGAGTTCCTCAGATACACCCCCATACACCGAACAGCTGTAGTCAAAGTGGGGGAATATTAAGGAACTAACCAAAAGCCTAAGGGTTTTAAATGGAAAAAGGTAAATTAGGAGTTTTGAGGTGGAAAATTGTAAGAAATTTTGCTGATATGTGTTTTCAATCACACGGTTTGTTCGAGAGTGATTCTTAGGATTTTAACGGTTTGGTAGAACTTTATTGAATGATTATTGAGTATAGTATAGGGATTGGTGGAAGCTTTTTAAGGAGAAGATTGGATCATATTACAATGACCTTAGTTTTATCTGATTTAGGTTTAGCTTGTCTAGCTAAATATAAGTAGAGATACCCATAATGAATTAAAACTTTTAGATTATAATTAATTTTAATAAATTTTACTAATAAACCTATGACCTAAATTACAGTAAAAACCTTATTAAAATCCGTCCAGTTGTTTAGAAGGAGTTAGGGGAACCCAGACTCGAGGTATCATTTTATATATAGAGAGAAAGAGAATATAACAGCTTATCATTTATTACTTTCACTTACCTTAAAATTTTCGAATTCCAGTTTTCAACGTAAAAACACGTTTTAGGGTCCCCTGAGTCCAAATAACCAAGTCCCGCAAAAAGGTCTGTGTGTGTGTGTGTGTGTGTGTGTGTGTGTATTTAAGACAACTATAGCATGAGATGTTACAAAACCTTTTTCATCAAAATGAGCTTACCAGAAGAGGCACTTTATACCATACATTTTGCACCTTTTTTCGATTTTCTCGAAAACGGTTCCGATCATTAAACTCGCTATATCGATGTAAAATTTAATAGGCTTTAACATCATCTAGGTTTCATTCTGATTAAAATAGTCTGACAGGGCTTAAATGCCGATATTTTTAATTTTCTTGTTCTAAAGTACCTTTAATTTTGTAGATTTCGAAAAAAAATGTAACATTATCTTCTTAGCATTGATAAACAACAGCTAAATATGTAAGTTGTATGAATTAAAAAAAAAAAACAATTTAAAGAGAAAAATGAAAAAAAAAAAAAAATTAATGCAATCTTTTGTTTTTGAACATAAGAGCAGTAATATAAATGTATGATATACCGTGGGAAAGCTAAAGATTTTAGAAAAAAATATTACTATACACACAAAGCTTTAAAAGTTAATAGAGAGTGATGAAAAGGCGATAAAAACTAACGATTATTTTAGATAATAATTTATAGATTAATTTAATAAAACACATGTTTTCAAATATAAATTCAATTTAATTAATTTGATTTTAACAACGGGGGTAAATGAAAGTCGTGTGTTGCCCGCACCAGATTTGTTTAATTACTTAGTTACGATTTGGAACGTACTAGTGTTTCCTAAATCTTGCCTAATGAATGGAAGAATATAACTTGTAAGATTCTATACTACTGTGGCAACAGTGAAATATTATAACCTTCCTCTTTACCAATATATGCTCATAAGTTTATGCGTTTACAAGAACTTCACATTAACATTATTGCATATTAAGGTTTTTTTTAAATATTCCAACTTATAACATATAAGTATATTATATGTCTATGTTGCTACCTATATTTCAGAATAATTTTGATGACTTGTTTATAGAAAATTTATTTTTCCCGTTCAGTAAAAAGCTAAATTGCAATGCATTTTAATTATAAACCTTTAATAAATAATGCCGTAAATATGTGTAAAAACCGTATCAAAATCCGTCTTGTGGTTCAGAAGGTGTTCTCAGAAACTAAGGATCACTGGATCATTTTATATATAAATATTGAGGAATGTTGATGTTTTTTATCTTTCTGATTACACTCTTTGCTATTATTTTATGAACTTTCTCATTTAATGATCCGATCGAGGAGATAAAGATGGAAGAAATGTGAATATCTCTAGAGGGACCACTACATGCAATTTCCCTTATCGTAAGGTCTCCTTATCCATGACCGCCAAAACAATTAGCTCTTTGTTTCTCAGCAAGTTCGGGGAAATCCTTACGATATCGATATATCGATAATGCGACAAACAACTGAATAACTGCCATTATTAGTTGTTTTCGCATTCTGCAGATCTATGCACCTTGTCTCTCTGAAAACAGTGAGTATCATGTCTTATCATCTAATTCTCTCTCTCTCTCTCTCTCTCTCATATATAATATATATATATATATATATATATATATATCTATAATATATATATATACACGCGATTTTGGTTTCCGCGAACTCTTTCTTAACCACTTTTTTTTTTTCTTTTTATTTATTGAGAAATATTACAATTAGTACAATCAACAGTAGTAATAGTGATGTAGTACACATTCATACAATATATACAGCCAATAATGATAAAGTCAAATTACATAAAATCGGAAATAAATAAATTCAAATATATACAAAAAAAACAAAAAAAAAAACAAGAAACAAATCAAAACAACAACCTGTAGTAGAGATAAATACAAGTTGGGAAATAAATAAAAATCATACAAGCAAACTTAACTATATACAATATATACAATCAGCCAAAGAGACCCTGGAAGTGGGGGGAGAAGCCGAATCCAAGAGATCCCAGCGCCTCTCACTCAGCGCTTCAGTTTCTTAACCACTAGAGAGATTTTTATACGGTTTTCACAATCATTTCATTCTTTCCTAATGGTTTATTAGTAAAATAGATTGCAATTCAGCTTTTCTTTGACAAGAAAAATAAATTATCTGTGATTAAGTCATCAAAAAATTATTCCTGAAATAAAAGTAGTGATTATATACCGTTGGGAAGAGCGAGAATTTAAAAAAGATAATATACAATAAATGAAATCGTACGAGTTAGTATAAAGTTGTTGTAATCTCAACAACTTATGAGCATATGATATTGGTAAAGAGGGAGGTTATAATGTGCAGGATCGTGCAAAATTCTTCCAACTATCTTACGTACCGAATCGTAACTAAGTTGTTGACATAAATGGTAAGCTGTAATTAATCTATAAACTGAAATTTTTACTCATTATTTCAAATTTAATACTAACGAACGAAGTGGAATTTCTATGGAAATTTAATTTAACTTATAAAAGGTAACATAAATAGTTCATTAGAAATATGAAATAGCAATAAACTAAATAAAAAAATAACGGTTATTATTTCAGTAATTATTACAGTAATTATATATATATATATATATATATATATATATATATATATATATATAAAGTGATACCGATATTCTTGGCTTTCGCAAACTCCTTATAAACCTTGGGACGGGCTTTGATACAGATTTTGTATATTTTATCTGAAGATTTTAAGTAAAATACATTGCGATTGCATTACCTTTTCTTTACGAAGGAAAATAAGTTTCCTGTAACTAAGAAATATCAGTAGTAATATACATGTATAATAAGCGTTGTAAAGAGCAAGATTTAGAAAAGTAAATATACAATAAAATAAGACATAAACTCATAAACATAAGAACATATATTATTTTTAATGATCTAATGAGGGAGGTTGTAGTAGATTCAGTGTTGCCACCGTTTAGTATCGCACAAGTTATACTTTTTCATACAGTGCACAAGAACATTGAAAAACTATTACAATATAAATCGTACTTCAATTTCTAACTTAAAGGGAAAGTTATTATAATAATCTATATGCTAACATTGCTATTAATTATAGCATGAAAAAGGATGTTTCGCGGTAAAATAAATGGGATTCCGATGGAATGTTTGGATAGAAATAAAACTAGAATTGGAATGTAACATGAAATTAAACCTTTAAAATGTATTTTCAATAGTTAATTTGAAATATAAAATAATAATAAACCAAATATGATAGTAACATTTGTTATTTTTATAGTTTTTGAAAACATACATTGCATTCAAGTTAAGATGGAAAAATTAAATATTCTGTTTCCATGGTTCACTTTAAAATAAACAATCTGGTGCGGGAAACACACGACTTTCACTTACCTCCGTCATCAAAATCGATTAGATAATTTTTAAGTACAGTAAGAGATAAAAATGATTAGAACCATTAAAGAATTATTTACATTGGATTTTAACAGAAACATGTGTTTTATTAAAAAATCTATCATATTATTATCTAAAATAATCGGTTAATTTTTTTTGGTTTTTCATCACTCTCTATTAACTTTTAAAAGATTGTGTATAACATAACATTTTTTCTAAAATGTTTTGCTTTCCAAAGGTATATGATACATGTATATTACTGTTCTTATGTTCAAAAACAAAAAAAATGTCATTAAAAAAATAGGTTTTCAATTTTCTCCTTTAGTTTTTTTTTTTAAATTTGCACAACTTACACATTTAGATGTTATTTATCAATGCTAACTAGTTAATATGGTTATTTTTATAGAATCTACAATATTAAAGGTACTTTAGAAAAAGAAAATTTAAAATATCAGTATTTAAGCCCTGTAGGACTATTTTGATCAGAATGATATCTAAATGATATTAAAGCCAATTAAATTTTACGTTGATATAGAGAGTTTAATCAAAATCGTCGGCACCGTTTTCGAGAAAATCGAAAAAAAAGGTGCAAAATGTATGGTACAAAGTGGCTCTTCTGGTAAGCTCATTTTGATGAAAAAGGTTTTGTAACGTCTCGGGCGTATATTTGTCTTAAATATGAAATTTCAGTTTCATACGACTTAATGTTTCCGCCCGGGAGTTACCACACACACAAACACACACACACACACACACACACACACACACACACATACACATTCAGAAATTTTTGCGGGACTTGGTCATTCAGACTCAGGGGACCCTAAAATGTGTATTTCCGTCGAAAACTGGAATTCGAAAATGTTCACGATCGCAATACTTCCTTGCTATATATTTCATATATATGTAAGTGAAAGCAAAAATAAACTCTACTAATTTTTATTTATTGACCATTTTATGTTTCCCATTTCTGCCGATTATTGAATATATCAATGAATAGACTTTATAAAATAAACATATTTCAATTCTAATTTCACTTTTCTTTATTATGAATAAAAGATATGTTGCATGCAACACACGACTTTCACTTACCTCCATTATTTATATCAATTTATGAATTTTTAAACAAATTTAAAAACGAAAATAAATTTTTAAAGAATTATTTACATTGGATTTTAACAGAAACATGTGTTTTATTAAATAATCTGTTATATTTTTATCTACAATAAACAGTTAATTCTAGTAGAGATGTGTTTGTCGGAAACATTCCATAAAGTTAGAATCGGTCATAATTACTCCGAGAGATTTTAGGTGCGATCGGGTTTGAAACAGGGTGACTCCCTTTCACCTGTGTTATTTAATATAGCTTGAGAATATGTCATGGAAAAGATGATGTGTACCGAGAAAGGCTTAAATATGGGTGACAAGATTCCGGTTTTGGGGTATGCCGATGATCTGGTACTGCTAGGGGAAGACACGGAAACCATACAACTAAATACAAGTGTGTTAATAAAAATCGGTAAAGAAATAGGACACGAATTAAATACTGACAAGACGAAATATATGATTAGTAGCAGAAACGGTGTCGATCTTGGTGATATTGATGTATCAGGGCATACTTTTGAACAAGTAGAGAAATTCAAGTATTTAGGTTCAATTATAACTAGAAAAAATGAAATCAGGAAGAAATAAAGTCCCGGTTAAAGGTGGGAAAAGCGTGTTATTATTCAGTTGCTAAGTTACTTAGTTCGCGGCTTCTATCTAAAAACTTAAAGTTTAGAATTTATAAAACTATTATTCTTCCAACGGTTCTTTACGGATGTGAAACGTGGCCGCTTACTTTGAAGGATGAACAACGGCCTAAGGTTTTCGAAAATAAGGTATTGCGTAAAATATTTGGTCCGAAGAGAGATGAGGCCACTGGGGAGTTTAGAAGGTTGCACAGCGCGGAATTGCGACACTTGTATCATGTGAATATAATTGAGCTGATTGCATCGCGGAGACTCATATGGGCGAGTAAAGTTGTTGGGCTCGATGGCGAGCGGATTCCGAGGAAGTTGGTATTTGCTGATCCGACTGGTAGGCGTCCAAAAGATAGGCCAAAGCGGAGATGGGAGGATTGCGTTAAGGCTGATATCGTGGGCTTGGGCTTGAATGGTGAACATTGGACGAGTCTGTGTAGGCGAAATTTGGTGTCATCGGCATCGAACCTTCAGGTTCGCTAAGCCTATTATTATTATTATTATTATTATTATTATTAAACAGTTAATTTCCGTTATTAAATAATATTTTTTCTTAAATCTTTAGCTTTCCAACGATTTATTATACATCTATATTGCTATTCTTGTGTTCAAGAACAGAAAACTTGCATGAAAAAAATTTGTTTGCAATGTTATCCTTTTGTTCTTTATGAAATTCGCCCAACTGCATATTTACCCGTTACTTATGATTATCATATTATCAATGCTAATATGATGATGTTCAAAATTTTTTCGAATCTACAAAATTAAAGGTGCTTTTGAGAAAGAAAATCTAAATTATCGAAATTAAAGCCCTGTCAGACTATTTAAATCAAAATAAAACCTACTTCATTTTAATGCCCATCAAATTTTACATCGATGTTATATCAAAATCGTTAGAGCCGTTTTTGATAAAATCGTAAAAAAGTGCAAAATGCATGGAATAAAGTAGATCTTCTGGTCAGCTGATTTTGATGAAAAAGTTTCTGTTACATCTCGGGCGTATAGTTGTCTTAAATGTGAAATTTCAGTTTCACAGGACTTTTAGTTTTTCCCAGGAGTTACCATACACACACACACACAGACCTTTTTACGGACCTTTGTTATTTGGTCTCAGGGTGTGTATTTCCGTTGAAAACTGAATTCGAAAATTTTCACGATCCCAATACTTTCCCTTACTATAATTCATATATAAGTAAGTGAAAGTAAAAATTGGATCAATCAATGAAAGATAAAAGCCCAAAACTGGCAAATTGGAAGGATTTTCAAAGTAAGGTGTTCATCGCTAGGCCCCACACCTCATTGGTCACTCGCAATAGATTATTGAGCCTTGGGATGGACCTGTTGTCCCACCTCCCTCTTCACCAGACCTAAACTACCAAGCAGTACGGTCTCTGCAGAACTCCATGATTGAAAAAAAAAATACAAAAGGAAGAGAACATCAAAAACTATTTGGATTAGTTTTTAATCAATATGCAAGTATTAAGTGATGGCCAATATATTGTTGATTAAAATTTTATGTCTTTAATACATAATAGACTTATTTGCCAACCAAATATAATGGTCAAAACCTTGGCATAGCAATAAATACCTAAAAATTTATAGCTGTTATTTTTTTTTTATTTAAACTGCCAGCTAAAGATGTCTCTTCTCTAGAAAATTCATACTCTTTCAAGTTTAAGTATTTATTATGCATTTGATCCCGAGTTTTCCATCAGGTCGGTCTATTTACAAACTCCGTAAATTCCTCCATCCAACATACTTCCTCATCCTCCAGTCCTACCTCTCTGATAGAACCTTTAAAATCAACCACAATAGTTCCTATTCATCCACTTTTACTCAGTGTGCTGGTGTTTCTCAAGGCAGTTCCTAGGACCCATTTCTACACAGTCTATACAGCTGATATCCCATCCTAACACATTCCTTTCAACCTATGCCGATGACACTTGCGTGCTATCAGTTAATAACGATCCTAGTATTGCCTCTCAAAACCTCCTATCCCACATCAAAGACCTTGAGGTATGGTGTCAGAATTGGAGAATTAAAATCAACTTCAATAAATCCCACCAGATTACCTTTACCCTTCGTCGTAAACCTATGACATCCTGCCCTGCAGTGTCCTTTAATGATATTCCGCTTGTTCCTGTTGAACAATCCGTTATTATAGCCTCCTACTTGACAAACGTCTTACATGGAATCCGCATACAAGACTGAAAAGACAAGAAACTGCTCGCCGATTTCGGTTACTTCAACATTTACTTGACAGACGCTCTAACCTTTCTCTTTACTACAAAAGACTAATTTACATGACAATCATAAGGCCAATCTGGACTTACGGAGTTGAGCTTTGGGGCTCTACTAAACCATCAAACTCTTCCCGTATTTCCCAATCCTTAAATCCAAAATCCTTAACGCTCCTTACTTTGTCACAATAAAATCATCCACAAAGACCTTAATGTTCCATATGTTGCTGATTTGGCCAGTACCAGGTATCACTCCTTCCAGAAAAACTCCACTCCCACTCTAATGTACTAGTTCAATCCTTACTTCCACTTGAAATTCCTGACAATCCGCCGAGGCGTCTGAAAAGAAGATGGCCTCGAAACCTTCTTGTGTAGATTCACTACTAGAGTGCTGCCAATGGGCAGTTTCTCTTCATGTTTTTTATCATGTGATATTATCATTGTAGCATATTTACTTGATGTATGAACATACAGTTGTAAATTTAAAGAAATGAATTAAAAAAAAAAAAAATTATGAATTTTCGAGTATTTCCATCCAGCGTACTTGCTTTTCAATTCCTTCCTACCTTATCCTGATATGAGCCTTTAAAGTTAACCATAACATTTCTTACTATCCTTATTTACTCAGCCGCCGGATGTACCTCAAGGTAGTATCCTGGGTCCGATCTTTTATACGGTGTATACAGCTGATATCCCCATCCATTCTAGTACGTCCTCACTACGTATGCTGATGACACATGTGTGTTATCAATTAACAATGACCCAACTGTCGCATCACAAAACCTTCAGTCACACATTGACTCCATTGAAAAGTGGTGTCAGAAATGAGAATTAAAATCAATCCCATTAAATCACATTTACCTTCGTCGCAAACCCTCCTGTCCCACTGTATTCTTTAGTAACATCCCACTAATTCCTGTTGAACATATCCGCTACCTAGGACTCCATATGGAAAAACGTCTAACTTGGAATCCTCACACCAGACTGAAAAGACAAGAAACTGCCCGCAGATACCGGTTGCAACAACACTTACTTGACAAACGTTCAAAGCTTCCAATCTACTACAAAAAAATAATTTATATAGCCATTATTAGACCTATTTGGACATATGGTATTGAGCTATGGGGATCCACCAAGCCATCAAATTCCTTCCGCATCCAATCCTTACAATCCAAAATCCTCCGAAAGATCCTAAATGCTCCTTGTTTCGTCACTAATAAAATCATCCATAAAGACCTGAATATTCCGTCAGTTGCAGACTTGCCGGAACTAGAAATACCTCCTTTGATTCCAAACTACCAGCCCACTCAAACTTGCTTGTCCGCATCCTCTCATCTCCATATATTCCTGATAATCCTTGGAGGCGCCTGAAAAGAAATTGGCTTTGTGACCTGCTAATGACATAAACATTGAAGCCCTACCGCTGGGTAGCTTCTTCACAAGAGTTTATCAAGTTAATTGTTACTTTTTTTTCTCATTTACTTGTATTTTTTTCCTATACAGTTGTAAATATCAATTAATGAAAATTCTTAAAATAATTTTCACACATAAAAGTTGAGTGTTATATGCACATTCCGTATTAATTATTTTATTTATTTATGTAATTATTTGTAAACAATGACATCATCGTTTTATAATATTTAAAGAAGAAAGAAAACACATTAAAAGTGAAATATTGCATTATTTATTTTGTTCCTGTATATCTCTCGACCCTTCCGATAAACTTCGATAATGACATAATCAGAGCATCTTCTAATAATATCTTAACAACAAACAATAATTAACTTAGGTTTTATTATTCGCATTACTTAAATACTGCAAATTAAAATATTAGAGCGGCCAAATGATGTAAAATGGAAGGTAATACTTACCAAAATATGTAAGTCGGTTATGTTTAATGATAGAGAGGAAATAAAAAGTTTGTCAAGATCAAGATACAACGGTAAACATCTGAAGAAAGGAAAACATATTTATATGGTCATGCCAGTTGAGGGTTTCAAACCCTGAATTAACCAACCTCTCTGTAAAAACAGCTTCTCGTTGGAATTCAATCCGTCAAACTCCTGAGATCCGACATGCACGAAATGCTTCCGCTTTTAAATCACTTCTTTTATTTTCCCAATCCAATAAACAATAAAAGTGCGGATTCTGGAAATACTAAGCTACGATAAATAAATTATTTATAATTAATTTAATTATTAATCTATTTTTATTTTCACTTACTATATATAGTAAGGGGAAATATTGCGATCGTGAAAATTTTCGAATTCCAGTTTTCAACGGAAATACACGTTTTAGGGTCCCCTGAGTCCAAATAACCAAGTCCCACAAAAAGGTCTGTGTGTGTGTGTGTGGTAACTCCCGGGCGGAAACGGTAAGTCCTATGAAACTGAAATTTCATATTTAAGACAACTATACGCCCGAGACGTGACAAAACTTTTTTCATCAAAATGAGCCTACCAGAAGAGGCACTTTATACCATGCATTTTGCACCTTTTTTAATTTTCTCAAAACGGTTCCGACGATTTTGATTAAACTCGCTATATCGATGTAAAATTTAATGGGCTTTAATATCATGTAGGTTTTATTTAGATAAAAATGGTCTGACAGACTTAAATGCCGATATTTTCTTCCTATAAAGTACCTTTAATTTTGTAGATTAAATAATAATAACTAAATTATCTTGTTAACGCTGATGAAAAACTGGTAAATATATAAATTGAATAAATTCGATACCCAACTAAAGGAGAAAACAGAAATAAATATTTTTTTAATGCAATTTTCCGTTTTTGAACATAAGAGCAGTAATATACATGTATGATATACCGTTGGAAAGCTAAAGATTTTAGAAAAATTATCATCTCATACACAAGCTTTTAAAAGTTATTGGAGAGTGATGAAAAGAAGATAAAACTTACTGATTATTTTAGATAATAATATAATTGATTTTTTAATAAAACACATGTTTCTATATAAATTCAATTTGATTAATTCCTTAATAATTTCACGTATTTTTATCTCTAACTATATTTGAAAATTCTTTCATTGATTTTAAAAATGGAGGTAAGTAAAAGTCGTGTGTTGCCCGCACCAGATTTTTATTTTCACTTATCTTTCATCTGCATTTACACCACATACTGACTTCATCAACCCTGAACATGACAGACACGTACAAACAGTTTAGATAGTCCACTACAACTAGCACTACCTCCTCCTGACATCACTCCAAAACAAGTTGCAAAGCAAATTAGACAGTTACCGAAGAAGAAAGCCCCTGGCCATGATTTGATAAATGCCCAGTAAAGCTCTCGTGTTCCTAACTTGTATTTATAACGCCATACTCAGAACAACTAAATTCCCTTTACAATGGAAATACAAAACAATGATCCACAAACCGAACAAAAATACAAACACCCCTACCGCATATAGACCTATTAGCACGCTCCCTATTCGTTCAAAAAATTTTGAAAAACTACTCTACATAAGACTTTTTGAGACACTTACGGACAGTAACACAATACCCGACTATCAATTTGGATTCCGCACACAACACTCAACCACTCACCAACTACATAGAGTGACTGACTACATTTCATCAGAGCTAGAACAGAAATCGTATGCAACAGGAGTATTTCTGGATGTCGCTCAAGCATTTGATCGGGTCCGGCATCAGGGGCTTCTCTTCAAACTAAATACTATACTCTCTCCTACATACTTTCTCATCCTTCAGTCTTTGCTTAGCGATAGATTTTTCTCTGTCTGTCATGACACGGAAATCTCTTCCATTAGACCTGTCTTGGCAGGAGTACCTCAAGGGTCGGTTCTCGCACCACTACTTTACACATCCGAAACTCTAACAGCGACATACGCAGACGATACTTCAATCATAACAAAACATCCCAAACCTACGCACGCCTCACAGACATTACACCACCTAACACAATTCCATGACTGGTGCATAATTTGGAAAATTCGAATTAACCATGGCAAATCCCAACATATTACTTCCACTCTTCGACATAACACCTGCCCACCAGTGTATCTTGACAACATCCAAATTCCACAGACAGACACAATAAAATATCTGGGCTTGACATTCGACAGAAGAATGACATGAGGTCCACACATCTAGAACAAACATATGACGCTAAACAAAAGACTAAAACTTTAATACTCACTACTCTCAAGACGTTCAAAATTCAAACTTAAATATAAACTAAACACTTACACTTACCTACTGGAGCCCATTTGGACTTACGCCTCACAGATATACGGGACTGCCAAAAAGACACACATACGCAAAATTCAAATTTTTCAATCCTAAACTTTCAGAACTATTAAAAACTCACCATGGTACGTTAGCAACACTACTTTACATACCAACAGTCAACGAACAGATTCGGACTCTCTACAAACGTTTTTACAACAACTTGCACGGACATACTAACAAACTAATACGAAGCAATAGCGGAGTACAATACGCGCAGGAGACTGAAAAGAAGTGGGATGAGGGACCTTCTAAGGTAAATCCGTTATAGGAAGCACGCCAGAAAGAGGTGGCGCTGGGCATCTTCTCACCATCATGCCTAACACGCAAACTATCATTCCTTCATCATCACATTCGCTGATTGTCAACATTAATTGACAGGTGTAAATAAAAAAAATTTGAAGATAAAAAAAAACTTACCTATATATGAAATATATAGTACGGGAAAGTATTGCAATCGTGAAAATTTTCGAAATCCAGTTTACAACTGAAATATAGGTTTAAGAGTCCCCTGAGGCCAAATAACAAAGTCCCGAAAAAAGGTGTGTGTATGGTAAATCCTGAGTGAAAACGAAATAGAAGAATAATATACGCCCGAGATGTTACAAAACCTTTTTTTACCAAAATCAGCTTACTAAAAAAGCCACATAGTATATCATTTTGCACTTTTTTACGATTTTCTCGAAAACGGCTCTAACGATTTTGATTAAGCTCTATATATCGATGTAAAATATAATGGGCTTTAACATCATGTAGGTTTCATTCTAATTGAAATAGTCTGACAAGGCATAAAGGTCGATATTTTAAATTTTCTTACCCTAAACTACCTTCAATTTTGTAGATTTCACAGAAATAAATATATTATCTTGTTAGCATTGATAAATAACCGCTAAACATGCATGTTGAGCGAATTTGATAAACAACTAAAGGAATAAACTGAAAAATATTTTTTTAATCCATTTTATTTATTTTTTTAACATAAGAACAGTAATATACATGTATAATATGCCGGTGGAAAGCTAAAGATTTAAATAAAAAAAATATGTTATATCCAAGTTTATGAAAGTTAAAAAAGAGTGATGAAAATCAGATAAAATTAACTAATTATTTTAAATAATAATACAATCGATTTTTGAATAAAACACATATTTATACAGAAATTAAACTTAAATAATTGTTTAGTAGTTTCACTTATTTTTATCGATAACTGTATTTGAAAATTCGCTAATCTATTTTAAAAACGGATGTAAGAGAAAGTCGTGTGTTGCCCGCGCCAGATTTTTCATATATCCACCAGATCATGCATATATAGTTTATAATTATAATTTTATTTTACCATGTGCTTCTAGACAACATTTTTCTGGTCATTAAATTTGCATTTTAATTATATTCTTGATAAAATTTAATTTCAGTATAGTTAAAAGAATTTATCATTTTTATTTTTATTTTTTAGGAGACAGAGTGAGAGTGATTATTCAGAAGCTGGTCTAGACGTTTAAAAATAAGCAGATAGTTTTTGAAAATACATAACTGTTTAATAATTCTGACCATGGCCGAGAAACCAGTAGTCATTGACACCAATGTGTGGAGCGATCTCTATAGCTTAATGGATAACCTGAGGAAAAAATCGGGAAAATCTTTCCAAGATCTCTGGAAACAATCTGATGACGTTGTTGAAAAAATCATTTCTGAAAGTGGTGTTCTAACGACAAAAAGAAAAGCGATAAATGTATTTCGATCTATTCGTGAAATGATACACAAAACCTCAGACAAATACGTCATCCATGTCCCAAATTACGTCTTCAACGAAGTGGCGCGAAGCCTCACATCAAAAATCACAAGACCGGCCGGGGACAAAGATTTTACTAAAGAGTATAAAGAATTATTCCAATCTATACCTTTAAAGATGGAAACCGATTATAGAGATTTGAAAAGTGGAGAGGATTATCCAAAAAAGTCAAATGATAAGACGAAGACAGAAGGAATAATGAAAGAGTTTCTTGACGGAAAAAAGGCTGAAATGAAAGGGATATTCGACTACTTAAAAAACGCAAGTGACCAGCAGAAAAAGAAAGTAAGTGATAAAATTCAAGAATTAAAGAAAGAGATTAAATATGTTGAAACAAAAAGCACGAATTGGGACAAACCGATGATCGATGCAACCAGGATCCACGCCATTTCCTATGAACCGAGGACAAAAGCGCTCAACACATTGAATGACAAAATTAAAAAATACGAAGTCAATAAAATAAACTTCAAAGAACCTTTAGAACTAGTCGCAAAAAGACTGGCTATAAATGACGAAGAATTCGATTATTTCGACCTGAAGATTTACCAATTTGCTAAGGAAAAGGGTGCACCGATAATAACAGCCAACACTCAAGCCTTCCAAGAAATAAACGATCCCAGGTTTTTATCGTATTTCGAAGATATCAAAATTATGCACCCCGGTGTCAATTTTGAATCTTTGGCAGACTTGAAAATGCCTAATGATTTAAAGAGTGTTATTAAAAGAGCGATTGAAAAAGACTTTAAGAGTGAAATAGATTTAGAAGTGTGCAGCGAATTGGACAGAAGATTGGACACTCCGGTCATTAAGGAAAAGAGTAAACCAATTATAAAACAAGCTGAAAAGAATTATATCGAAAAAGATCCCAAACTAGGCATGTCTCTCGGGGAAGTACTCAAATTTTTGAGGACTGAAAAAAAACATTTAAAAGTGAGCGAAGATTACATTTCCGGGCACGAATCAGCTGGCAAAACGTTGCAGGTGTTGGCCTATGTTGATAAAGAATATTTTAGGAACCATTTGACAAGTGACGATTTCTTAAAAGACGTTAAGGTTACACCAAAACTTAAAAATAATCTATTAAATAAACGATCGATGAAACAATACCTCGATGACAATCCGAAAGTCAAACGAAAACCTCAAAGATTTAGAGGCACAAAAAGGAACAAAAAAGTTGGAGTTATTTTTAGAAAGATACAGAGGTAAACCTATAAAAGAATTTATCGATTTGTTTTATGCCTTTACCCTAGAAAACCATAGCACTACTGAAGAAATAAGGGAAGCATTAGAAGTTCCTAAATCTAAAAGCTTGTCGCCAACACCACGTACTAAAATCCGCGGTGTTGGAAAAAGAGAAACGAAGGAATTCGATAATACTCAGCGACGTAAAAGGGACTTGGAGGGCAGTGAAGACGTTTCAACTAAAAAACAAATCGCTGATTCCAAACATCCCCTTGCTGCTACAGGAATATTAGAAAAAGTTTTGGATTCTCAAACTGATACTTATCAAAATTCTTTCAGTTATGCTCACAATAAATTTATGACAGGCCCGGCTCCAATGCCTGTTTTAGACGCAGTGCTTAATTCTCATTCCGCAAAAGAACATAAAATTCAGAGACTATTAGGTTCGAAAGAGAACATTCCTCTTTCTAACGAAAACAAGAGCAGCTTTATAAACTTCAACAGTACACTTCTGTTGTTGGACACGTTAGTGAGAAAGCTCAACGATTCCAAATATAAGCAGCCTAAGGAGGCTTATTTGTTGTCTCCGCAAGAACAGGTTGAGCGGAAAATGGTCGAACTGACCAAAAAACAAGGGTTAGATTATAATGATGTTGTTGGAAGTATGGAGAAACAACATAAGCGAATATTGAAAAATATAAAAGAGAAGTAATGGTGTGATTCTAGTGAATAGAATAGAGGTAAGAGGGTAGCGAGTTACCTAGCGGGGAACTGTTACGTAACAACGGTCACACTTGTAGTGGATGTTGGTACTACCAACATGGGGTGGGCATAATCGAATGATCGTCATAATCGAATGATCGAATGTTTATTATGCATCGTGAGAGGCGATATGTCTATAATTTATGTGATGAGCAAAAAAAAAAATAAAAGTCGTTCGATTATCCGAGCTCCTTATAATCCCTCGATTATCATTAAACAGTTCAGTTCGAATGATCATTCGCTTATCCATACCGATTAATCCGATAATCGATTAATTCGAATGATTAAAATAATCGAATGACCCGATAATCGTCATTCGATTATGCCCACCCCTAGTTGGTAGTAACCAACGTATTATTAATCAAAAATCGTCTAGTTAATCAAAAGTAAATATGAACTAACTAGTCCTGCCATAAATGTATATTATGCAAGAAAAGTAATGATATTAACATTGTAGTAAATATAATGGAGGTAAGAGGGTAGCAAGTTACCTGGGGGTAATTATTGTTATTTTTATTCTGATGAAGAACCTTAGTATGGGTCGATACTTTGGTACAATAAATTGTTTTTTCACTATTTCTGTTTTTATTTTTAACCCCCATCCGATTCAACTCATCCTTCATTCATTTTATTCCCATTACTAATTTTCATTTTGGTTTGTTATTTTCAATAATGAACCTTTACAATCGACCGAGAAAAAAAAATTACCCATAAAAAAAGGGGTTCACCCATAGCACACTGGCAAGCATAACAGCTTTCTATGCCAAGTCAAAAACCGGGGGTGACCCTAGCATTTTTTAATATAAGTAAAAAATTCTTAGTTATGCCGTCCTTTAGAGGGGACGTCAGGTACTCGTAAAGATCCATGCCCTAATAAAACCAGGATAGGCAAAATTTAGAATTCTTAATTCCTAAATTTTTATCGTCCGATTATTATTATTTATTTATTTGTAACATAAAGGCTTTTCAACCATAGAGGTTATTTTAGCCCTAAACTAATAATGCAGATACAATATAATAAAAGTAATAATACATACATATATACTAATAATACGTACATATTATATAATAATATAATAATAACATACAAATACAAATATAAATACAATACAAATATACATAAATACGAAATAATACATACAATACGAAAATAATACATACAAATATACTAATTACATAATAAAATAAAATACATAATACACAAAAAATATAAATACAAACAATTTATAAGATAGCTACATATAAGAAAAGAAAACAAAAAAAAATACACAATACATAATAAAATAAAATACATAATACACTAAAAAATACATAAATACAAACAATTATATAAGATATCTACATATAAGAAAACAATTATAAAAAAAAAAAAAAAAATAATAATAATAATAATATATATATATATATATATATATATATATATATTATTAAAATAAAAAACAGGAACTTTTTTTTTTTAATTTTGGAAAATATTGATGTGTCTTTTAGATAATTCATCAGTTTGGTGGCTGACTCCTTGGTATTTTGTAATATTGTCCCAATATCATTCTCCATACCAATCCCTCTTCGCTCGGATTCGAAGGAAAAGCAATCCAACAGTATATGTGGTACTGTGAGGAGAACCCCACAGGAGGTACATTGATCCCCTCGCCATCAGGCAGCCGTGGGTCAGCCTTGTGTGGCCGATCCTCAGTCGAGCCAGTACCACTTCCTCCTTCCTGCACAACCGTAGGTCTGCTCGGTTGGGTTTCACTGAAGGCTCGACTACTCTAAGTTTATTCTCCCTCATAAAAAACCATACTTTTTGCCAATGTTCTGTGGCCTTTTCTTTTATGAGGCGATTACTTCCCGCGTTGACGCACCCGGAACAAACAGACCTTCTGTTACAGCTAATTTCGCTTTGGTATCAGCTAGCTCGTTTCCTTTTATGCCACAGTGACCAGGAAACCATATAAATTCCATTCTACTACCAACCCTCTCCAATGCCTTTAATTGTGTTAATGTATCTACCACAAGTGGGTCCACAGAAAATGTATTTGTTAAAGCCTTAAGAGCCGACTTGGAATCTGTGCAGATAAATGCGTTCCTGTGCTGCTAATGTAATCATGCACCGCGCGATTTATTGCAAGCAACTCAGCGTGATATGATGAACAAAAAGGTGGTAACGAATACATTTTTACGCCCTCCGAGATTACAGCGGAGCCCACTCCATCTGTTGTTTTGGATCCATCCGTATAAATATAGGTCCACCCGCTATGTTTCCGCTGAAATTGCACAAATTGCAATTTCTGTTCTAATTGGCTGATTATATCTTTGCCCCTTTTGCAGTTCATACGGTGTGTTTTAGGTATTGAATGTAGCCACGGTTCTGATTGCAACAGTCGAAAGACCAGAGGCGTCGGTAAGGAATGAAGGTCAAGTTTGGATCTGTGTACAGAGCATCTTTCTGGTAGTGAAAGTTTCAATTGGTTAATTTGTTGGTTCATTTCTGACTGGCCGAACAAATTATTTAATGGGTGATTTGGTCGAGATAGAACTTTAACGTAATACGCTAAGTCTAGAATCTGTCTCCGTATACTCAGAGGCATTACACCAGCTTCAACTTCAAGACTCGCGGTGGGACTTGAGCGGAAGGCGCCCGTGGCTATGCGAAGAGCTGTGTTTTGAACCGGCTCAAGCATCTCTAGCGTTCTTTTGCTCGCGGAGCCGTATGCTGTACAAGCATATTCCAATTTGGGACGTATAAGAGTCAAATATAATCGGATTAAGCTGATTCTGTCCGCTTCCCAGTTATAATTATTAGCAATTTTTAAAACATTTAAAGCCTGAAAACAATTTGACCTAACTTGTTTAATATGAGAAGTCCACCTAAGAGAGCGGTCTAAAATTACACCGAGATATTTTACGCTTGTTCGATATGGTATTTCTTCCCCCCTGATTTTAACATTTTCGACAGTAAAATTTCGCTTTCTTGTAAATAGTATCGCCTGAGATTTGGGGACAGATATTCTAAAGCCGTGGTTGTCGAGCCAAGAAGTAATGTTTAATAAAGACTCCTGTAAAATATTGCGTATATGATTTGGATCCTTACCCTTTACATACACCACAACATCGTCAGCATACATCAAGGCTGTAGCTGGTAGCTTTAGGACTGTGGCAACTCCATCTATGACCAGGCTGAATGAGATTGGGCTTAGAACGCTTCCTTGTGGGACGCCGCTAGACTGCTCAAATATCCTTGATAGAACACTGCCGGATTTTATGTAAAACGTTCTATTACTTAGGAAGTTCGAAATGAATTGAAATAGTTGACCATAAATCCCAATTTCCGATAATTTTCCCAAAATATTAGTTTTGTTTACTGAGTTAAACGCATTTTCGATATCCAAGAAAACGGCTAGAAGGGATTCTTTTGATCTAAATGATCCTAAAACTTCAGTTTCCAGCTTTATTAAATTATCCGATGTTGATCTACCAGACCGAAAGCCACTTTGCCAAACGTTTAGTAAATTGTTCCTTTCGATAAACCATTTTAAACGATTCGCGACCATACGTCCCAATAGCTTAAAAAGGCAACTAGTGAGTGCGATCGGACGGTAACTAGAAGTTAATTCTTTAGGCTTACCTTTTTTAAGGATTGGTATAATTTCCGACTTGTGCCAATCGTCGGGGAAGAAGGTGGAGCAGTAAGTCTTGTTTAGAAATTTATGAATTTGAATTTTGTTGTAATATGAAAGATTTTTCAACATACTGTACGTTATTTTATCAGGTCCCGGAGAGCATTCCTTACATGATTTTAAGGCTCGGCTGAATTCTAATATGAAAAAGGAAGGTTCAAAGTCTCAACTTTGACGCCCACCCGAACTGAATCATTTGTCGATGTCGCTAAGTGTTCATCAGGTGGTGATAATAATTTCAAGCTAAATATTCTCCAATAGCATTGACTATAGCCACAGGATCCGTGATCAAAGCATTATTTTTTTTGAGCACGTTTAGGGAGACAGGTGGTTTTCGACCCATTATTTTCCGTACTATATCCCAAACTTCGGTAACCGGAGTGTTAATATTTATTTTGGATACGAACTCCCGCCAGCAGATTTTTTTATTTTGTTTCACAATATAACGTGCATGTTTTCGAGCTGTGACATATTTTTCAAAATTTTCAGAACTCGGTTTATTTTTAAATTTTCGGAGCGCTCTTTTTCTATTGTTTATAGCTATAGAGCAATCTTTAGTCCACCAAGGGACAGAGATCCCCCTATTATTTGGCCTACTTTTGGGAATTGAGCAATCAGCTGCGTAAATAATGGTTTGCTTGATCATATCATATTGTGTTATTAAATCGTTTTCATGAAACTGCAGGGAGGAAAAGTCTGCCAAAGATCGATAGTGATCCCAGTCGGCACGCTTTATAAGCCATCGCGAGGGGGGCAACATGGTTGGAACTCTATCAAGGTATCAATTTTAATAGGGTAATGATCACTACCATATGTATCATTCATTGTGCGCCATCCTAATTTTGAAGATATATTTGGGGTTGTTAAAGATAGATCGATACTGGATAATGTGCCAGTCCGAGGACATATATAAGTGTGGGATAAGTCATTTAAAATAATTAAATTTTTGGCATCTATGAAAGCCTCTACAAGCTTCCCTCCATTATCAGATTGTGAGGCACCCCAGAGAGGGCTGTGACAGTTGAAGTCACCAAGCCAAAGCACTGGTGCTGGAAGTTCGTCGCTTAGGTCATATAATGCGCTGGTCGGAAAATTATTAGCAGGGGGTATATATATACAACATATAGTCATAGGAAGAGGCGCCAAGATCCGTACGGCTACAGCTTGTAGGGTAGATCTTAATGGGAGATGGAAGCAGGGGACATCATGAGCCGCCAATATAGCAACTCCACCGCATGCTTTTTTCCCTTCTGTGTAGTATTTTCGGAAGATTTGAAAATTTCTAAATTTCGCACTATGTTTTGGCAGTAAGTGTGTTTCTTGCAAACAAATTATGTTGGTTTTACATTCCCGCACTACGATTTCCAAATCATCTTTGTGATGAAGAAACCCACGTATATTCCATTGGAGTACATTCATAAGTAGGCGAGGAGAAATATGCACAACTTGTTAACTTATTGTTTATGAGGTGTAGTTAATTTTGTTTGGTCTTCCCTCGTGTCCGCTGTTGTTGCGGGGGCGAGGCTTTGTTTACCTGAGCTGATCGAAATTTTTTTTCGTCCGATTAGCCACAGTAAAATAAAAGTGACGTTAAATGAGTAAACAAACAAACCAATAGTTCTATGAAACTACTGGACCAACTTTTTTAAAATTTATCACAAAAATACTCGGGCATGATGATCCTAATATTTAAAAGTTGATACTAGCAGGTTATTTTTAAAATCAGTAGCCGATTAAAAGTAATTTAATTCAATAACTCAGTTCTTTTTGAAGATAGAGACAATATCATTAGTGTTTTTGTACAAAAAAAAAAAAAAACTGAATAAAACTATAACAAAAGAGAAATACAAACAGAAACAATTGAAATTTTATCTATAAACACTTCCATAACTCAGTTATTTTTAAAGATGGAGCAAAATATGCCTGGAGTTTTTTAATCACTAAAGCATTATAATATATATATTATATAAACAAAGTAGTATATATTATTTATTTTATTTTAGTTATGTATATATATATATATATATATATATATATATATATATATATATATATATATATATATATATATATATATATATATATAGCGGATATGTGTAGGTAAGGAATTCCAGAGAGTAGTGGAGCGGACAATAAAGAAATGATGAAAAGTTGTTCTATAGGTAGGAATATAAAGGTCGGAATGGCGCGATCTTGTTTGGAGAGAGTGGACTGACGATTTAAATTGCAGAAGTCTGTAGATATATATATTTAGGTAGCTGGGAGTTGATTGTTTGGTAAAGATATGATCTTAGGAAATATTGTCTTCGGATAGAAGGAAGGAGTCACTTTAACTCATTGTATAAATGGGTCACATAAGACCTCTTCGGTGTACCATGGACAAATCCTAAAAATATGTTCATAACTCGCTTTAGCCTGTCCTCGAGCACAGCCGAGAGGCCACCATATACCATACAGCAATAGTCAAAGTGGGGGGAAATAAATGAGGATACAAGGAGCTTACGAGTAGACAGAGGAAGAAGATGACGGGAGCGATGGAAATATTTGAGGGTACTTATTGTTCTTCGGGAGATTTGGGCAATATGGGGTTTCCAGGAAAGGGTTTGGTCGCTAGGTTTTTGACCGAGGAAGTGAAGGTGATTGGGTGATCATTTAGGGTTAGACTCGGAAAAGTAGTATGGGATCTGAGGAGGCGATTGGAACCTATAGCAATCGCCTGAGTTTTTGTAGCATTTAGACTTTATTCAACGTTTTCCAGACACAGATTCTATCCAGGTCTTCCTGAATATTGACAAATGCTATTGGAGACTTGGAGGGAGGAAAGGATAGGTAGATCTGGAAGTTATCAGCGTATAAGAGGTGGGAGCAGTGATGGATGGCATTGGGAAGGTCATTAATATAAAAATTAAAAAGGAGAGGAGATATGCTTGAACCTTGTGCCACACCTGCCGAAAGGGCAAGGAAGGAAGATGGTTAGGAATGGTAACAGCTTGAATTCTATTTCAGAGAAATTATTTGAACCAATGAATAGTGCTGTTGGAAAAGGATAAGGAATGCAGTTTGGAAAAAAGGATAGAGTGATCAAGTGAGTCAAAAGCTTTTGAGAAGTCCAGAAGTATTAGTACTGTCAGTTTCTTTTCGTCTATGGCAGTATGTATGTCACTAGTGATTTTGAGGAGGGCGATTGTGTGGAAAAGCCGGGTCGAAAACCAGATTGGAGAGGATCAAGAACGTTTGGACTTTTCGAGGAAGTTATACAATTGTGACTGGACTATCCTTTCTAAAGGTTTGGAAAGGTTAGATAGGATGGAAATTGGGCGATAGTCTTTAGGGGATGTAGGGTTCGAGGTTTTATTTATAGGACGTACTATCGCTTTTTTCCAAGTAGTTGGAAATACGGAATTTTGAAGTGAAAAATTATATATAAAGAGGAGAACTGGTAGGATGTCGAGAAGGCATAATTTTAGTAATTTGACAGGTATTCCATCAAATCAAATGGAGTTGGTATGGGATTTCATAACAGAGGATATAAGGTCAGTTGGTGAGATATCTGAAAAATAAAAATTATCAGGGTTAAATGATGGTATTATTGAAAACTCGGGAGGAGATGGTGTAGAATTATCAGAGGAGTTGGATGAGAAGTAGGAATTCAATTCATCAGGTGAGACTTGAAAGACCGGTGAGGAAGATGTTTTGGAGAGTGAGAGTTTGTGGAGGAGTTTCTATTTTGACTTGGAATCGGTAGTGGAGGAGAGGGCTTCCTGAAAGTAGTTAGATTTAGCCTGTCTAATTTTTGTCTGAGTCAGATTGCGGAGTGCCCTGAACGCATGGTAGTCCTCTGTCTGTCTAGTGCGTCTAAAGCGTCTACGGGCTGCCTCACGCCTCTTTTGTAAGTCTTTTATTTCTGGACTAGTCCAAGGGGCAGGACGGCGACGGAAGGTACAGGTTTTGAGTGGAGCATGTTTGTCTAGGATACTGAGGAGATTGGAAGTGAGAATGTCAACCATTGTATCAATGGTCGAACAGCTATAAATTTATTCCAGTTCATGGATTCTATGTCAGGTAAAATATTTTCTCGGGTGAGATTATCTAGGTTTCGGAAAGTTGACGTTATGGGAGTTATGGGAAGGAATGCTGAAGTTTGGAAATTATATGAAATTTGGATAAGATCGTGAGATAATAGGAAGGGCAGAAGAACAGGCACTTGAGAAGCGGAAAGAAGGTTTAGCGCGGAATCAATGATATTTAGATCAAGCCAGGTGTCGGAATGGTGAGTATGATGAGTTGGAACATATGGAACGATGAACAGGTGAAGAGAGAAGAAGAGGTTATCAAGGTAATGTCTATCATAGGAGTCAGAAAGGAGGTTGGTGTTAAATACTTCATGTTATGATATTATTATATAGGGAGACGTAGTTATAAAGGACAGATTCAAAGGATGGATCAAAAGGTACTAAAGGGGGTCGGTACACCACAGCATAGAGGAGAGGGTTTGTATTGTAGGAGATTTCGACGAAAAGGAATTCGATGTGAGGAGAATCAGAATTAAAAGAGGCATCTAGGACTCGGGATTTCAGGCTATTATGGACATAAAGTCCGACACCTCCGCCAGTCCGGCCAATCCGGTCATGGCGGATAAAAGAGTAAATAGGGAGGGAAACAGAAGAGGAAGGAATATATGGCTTTAGCCATGTTTCGGAGACTGCGACAATGTGGTAGGAATTGTTGTTAAAATAATGAAGGAATTCGTCAACCTGGGCGGGTAAGGACTGGGCGTTGACATGACAGGCTGTTAGGACATTAGACATGTAAAAAAGGAAATGGAGAAGGAAATAGAATGTGAAGGGAAGACGCTAGAGTCAGTAAGTGATAAGCCAAATTATAAACAAAAAATTGAAATAAAAATAAAACAACTAATATTAGGAGAAAAACCTTGGAAAAAAAAATTCATATCCATAAAAATATAAAAACTAAATAAACTTGGCAAAAAGAAAATTTTTAATTAAATATTCTTGTATAGAGAAAAGAGGTAGATCGATGGCGAGATCATTTCCAGTTCAGAGCCAGTGGGTAGACGGGTGCCTAGAAGTCAGCCGAAGACGTCCAAATCCTGGACTTTGTCGATAAATATGACCTGGTGACCATCCTCCTTTCGGCATCGCACTCTATCGCCAGCGAACCATACATATTTTATTTTTTTTAAAACAACAACAAAAAGTTCTGTAAATTACAGAAGTAACGAACAAAGGAGCTATTAGATGTTGTCTCGTTGCTATCTCGAGCCAGACTTATGTGTATATATACATAAATAAAATAAAATAAATAATATATACGAGGCATGTTTTTTAAGCCTACGGTTGGCGATCCGCGCATGCGCGCTGTTTACCTACATCTCTTGTCTACGCACCGACGCCATTACAGTTAGATTCTTCATTGTATACGTTTTACTTTCACTTACTATATATAGTAAGGGGAAATATTGCGATCGTGAAAATTTTCGAATTCCAGTTTTCAACGGAAATACACGGTAAGTCCTATGAAACTGAAATTTCATATTTAAGACAACTATACGCCCGAGACGTGACAAAACTTTTTTCATCAAAATGAGCCTACCAGAAGAGGCACTTTATACCATGCATTTTGCACCTTTTTTCGATTTTCTCAAAAACGGTTCCGACGAATTTGATGAAACTCGCTATATCGATGTAAAATTTAATGGGATTTAATATCATGTAGGTTTTATTTAGATAAAAATGATCTGACAGGGCTTAAATGCCGATATTTTAAATTTTCTTCCCCTAAAGTACCTTTAATTTTGTAGATTCAATAATAATAACTAGATTATCTTGTTAACGCTGATGAAAAACTGGTAAATATATAAATTGAATAAACTCGATACCCAACTAAAGGAGAAAACAGAAAAAATATTTTTTAAATGCAATTTTTCGTTTTTGAACATAAGAGCAGTAATATACATGTATGATATACCGTTGGAAAGCTAAAGATTTTAGAAAAAAAATATTATCTAATACACAAGAGCTTGTAAAAGTTAATAAAGAGTGATGAAAAGCAGATAGAACTAATTATTTTAGATAATAATGCAATAGATTTTTTAATAAAACACATCTTTCTATATAAATTCAATTTAATTAATTCTTTAATAGTTTCACGTATTTTTATCTTTAAGTGTATTTGAAAATTCTTTCATTGAGTTTAAAAATGGTGGTAAGTGAAAGTCGTGTGTTGCCCGCACCAGATTTTTTTACTGAGTGTTTAAGATGCCTCGGACAATCGTGAGTCCCGCTGATTGTGAAGTACGGGCTGTTATACGATTTCTTAGTGCTAAAGGAGTAAAACCGATCGATATTCATCGTGAGATCGTTGAAGTTTACAGAAAAAACATTATGAGTGATGGAATGGTAAGGAAATGGGTGATATAATTTAATGATGGCCGCACAAATGTGCACGATGAAGAACGGAGTGGCCGTCCTTCGGTCGTTAATGAAAATTTGGTGCAGAAAGTGGACGAAATGGTGAGATAAAACAGATGCTTTACAATTTCATCATTGCCCGACTGTTTTCTATGACATTTGTGATGCAGTGGTTAACAAGTCAGGCGGCAGAATTGTTTGAGGAGGGTATTCAAAAACTGGTGCCGCGTTATGACAAGAGCCTCAAAATTTATGGAAATTATGTAGAAAAGTAGATTAAGGTACAGGCTTTCATGTAAAAATAAAATTATTGTGATATCATTGCACGTCTATTTTACTTTCACTTACTATGTATAGTAAGGGAAAGTATTGCGATCGTGATAATTTTCGAATTCCAGTTTCCAACGGATATATAAATTTTAGGGTCCCCTGAGTCCAAATAACCAAATCCTGCAAAAAGGTATGTGTGTCTGTCCGTGTGTGTGTGTGTGTGTGGTGTGTGTGGGTTTAAGTCCACCGCGAAAATGTTAAGTCCTGTAAAACTGTAATATACATGTGTGATATACCGTTTGAAAGCTTGAGATTTTAGAAAAAATATTTTCTAATTCACAAGCTTTTAAAAGTTAGTAGAGAGTGATAAAAACCGCTAAAACTAAGTGATTATTTTAGACTAGTTGTGAACCGCAGCTTTGCTTGCGAATATTGCATTTCGTATTGATTTATGTGCGTTTATGGTGAGATTGGCTATAATAAATATCAACTATCAGCTACTCTTTGTTATTATTTAAAGTTCGATCTAGACTTCTTCCTGTCAAATTTACAATTTCAACCACTTGTAAGTTGAAGATTTTCAAACCCAGCCTTATTGCACATCTAGACACTGAGACGAACCTCCAGGAAAAATGTTAGCTTCACAACCATAGTCATTTTTTAGATACTGCGATGACCAGAAAATTGATTGATATATTTTATAAACATAGACATACAGCTAATAAAAGTCCTAAATATGATTAAAATAATAGTTCTGATTATTATACTCGAATAATTCAAAAGAAATAATAATTGTTATAATTTATTTAAATTTATAGATGTATATGCTTCAAGGTAATAACGATTAAAGTTAAAAATGACTCTTGAAATAAAACATGACATATATAATAGTATAGATTGATATCAATACAGTCTCCGCAACCTTCTTTACTCCCTAGTGGCCTCATCTCTCTTCGGACCAAATATTTTGCCTGTAGTACCTTATTTTCGAAAATTTTAGCCGTTGTTCGTCCTTCAAAGTAAGCGGCCACGTTTCACATCCGTAAAGGACCGTCGGAAGAATAATAGTTTTATAACTTCTAACCTTTATAGTTTTAGACAGAAGCCGCGAGCTAAGTAATTTCGCAACTGAATCATAACGCGCATTTCCCGCCTATAACCGGGACATTATTTTCTTCTGGACTTTTGTTTTT
Organism: Piezodorus guildinii; assembly: GCA_023052935.1. Classification (NCBI taxonomy): domain Eukaryota; kingdom Metazoa; phylum Arthropoda; class Insecta; order Hemiptera; family Pentatomidae; genus Piezodorus; species Piezodorus guildinii. The sequence continues at coordinate 6,374,797 of CM041293.1, read as the reverse complement.
CTCGTTATCATTGAACCTATATACTTAAATTTCTCTACATGTTCAAAAGTATGCCCTGATATATCAATAACACTAAGATCGCCACCGTCTCTGCTACTAATCATATATTTTTTCTTATCGGTATTTATTTCGAGTCCTATTTTTTTTACCGGTTTTTATTTTATTAGTTTGCGTGTCGTTCCCTAACAGTACCAAATCATCGGCGTTTCCCAGAACCGGAATTTTATCAACCATATTTAATCCTTTCTCGGTACACGTCACCTTTTCTTTGACATATTCTAAAGCGATTTCGTCTGCGTAAATTTCTGTTATTATGATCGCTATTAAGAAGTTTTTAAAAGAATATATTTGAAAGAACTTCCGCGTAAATGACATTTGTAGTTTTATTTTCATGTGGCAGAAGAACATACTGATTTTCTCCGCAACCCGATCTTGGCGTAAATCAATTCCTACGTGTTTAAATTTTTGGCCCTGTGATTAATTAATTGTTACAGCAAAAGATAAATTATGGGTATTTTTTCCTAATTTTTTCCATTTTTTTCCTGATTTTCCACCGATTCTTCACTCCTATTGGTCACAGCGTGATGGTATATAGCCTATAGCCTTCCTCGATAAATGGACCATCCAACACAAAAAGAATTCATTTCGAACCAGTAGTTTCTGAGATTAGCCCGTTCAAACAAACAAACAGACTCTTCAGCTTTACAATATTAGTATAGATAATAACATAATAGATTTTTTAATAAAACACACGTTTCTATAGAAATTCCATTTAATTAATTCTTTAATGGTTTCACTTATTTTTATTCTCTTTTTTTTTTTTTTTTTTTTTTTTTTTTTTTTTTTTTTTTTTATTCGTATATAATACAATTTGTCATAATAGACAATAATAATAGTGCTACAGGACCTCATTCATACAATATTTACAATATAAACAAAAGGAAAGTCAAATTACATAAAATAAAATCAAAATAAATAAACGTATACAATAACAAAATTTATAGACAAAATAAATACAAATAAATGAAGTTAACAAATAAATAAACAAAACATGTCTCATTCATACCTATGTACAATATTTACAATCAGCTCGGGAAACCCCGGACGGGGCTTGTCCCCCACTTGTGGAAGGACAAGCAGAGTCCAAAGGATTCCAGCGCCTCCCTCTCAGCCGCATCACTGGTGAGAGCCAGCGGAAGCTAAGTGAGGGCGCCACAGCCACAATCACACCGCACATGAGAGGAGAATCTGACCAGTGTCAGAACTCCAGAATAGATGTTTACAATATGTCTCGGGGCCACTGCCGTTTCAACCTTCTAGGAGGGTTGTATGGATGAGTGGAGCTGGATAGGGATTGTGCTAGAGGATTAGGATGATGAATGAGGTTCTGGTGGAATTTGGAAAATTTAGATGGAATCAGGTCTGAAATAAATGGAACATTAAGGTCGTGGTGCAAGGTATAGTTGGATACATAATAAGGAGCATTTACTATTATTCGCAGGACTTTGGATTGAAAGGATTGAATGCGTTTGATGTTAGAACGTTTAGCTGTCCCCCACAGTTCAAGTCCGTAGGTCCAGATTGGTTTCAGTATTGTCTTGTAAAGTAATAATTTGTTGTCAACTGTAAGCTTAGATTTTCTGTTTAGTAGTCTGTATAACTGTCCGAATCGTCTGTTGAGTTCTTTTCGTTTAAGTCTTGTATGTGGGTTCCACGTCAATCTTTTGTCTAGTAGTAAGCCAAGATACCGGACTGTGTCTGAGGAAGGAAGCGGTATGGAATTAAAATGAACCATTGGACAGGATTTGCGTCGAAGGGTGAAGGTGACGTGGGTGCATTTGCTTTCATTAACCTTAATACGCCAAGCATTACACCAGTCCTCGATAAGACAAAGGTGTCTTTGCAGGATTAAGGATGCTGTTTCAGGATCGGAATCGGATGATAGGATGGCGGTGTCATCTGCAAATGTTGCCAGAAAGGTGTCAGGATGATTAGGAATATCAGCAGCGTAAAGGATGTAGAGGACGGGTCCCAAGACGCTGCCTTGAGGAACACCGGCCTCAATGGGATAAAAGTTAGAAAATTCTACACCACAGCGAACTCGGAAGGAGCGGTTTGAGAGATAGGATCGTAGAATGAGGTATAGAGACTGGGGTAAATGCGTTTTAAGCTTGAAGAATAATCCGGTGTGCCATACCCGGTCAAAAGCTTGCGCTATGTCCAGAAACGCACCAGAACAATACTCTTTGCATTCAAGGGCTGAGGAAATATGGTCTACAACTCGGAGTCCTTGTTGAACAGTGGAATGATGAGCACGGAAACCAAACTGATGGGAAGGAAGATTTTGTGATTCTAATATAGGCAGGATTCGTTTTAGAAGGAGTTTTTCAAAGACTTTTGAGAGGATGGGGAGTAGACTAATAGGTCTGTAAGATGAAGTGTTGCTGGAAGGTTTACCTGGTTTTAGGAAGAGAATGATTGTGGAATGTTTCCACAAGAGAGGAAAATAGGTGGTGCGTAGGATGCAGTTGTAGATATAGGTTAGGAATATAATAGCTTTCTGCGGAAGTTGACGGAGGATCTGGGGGGTAAGGAGATCATGTCCAGGAGATTTACGGAGGGTCAGTTTCTGGAGAAGATATTTAACCTCAGAGGGATTAATAGCTTTAGGAGGTAGGGAAAGAGGTATTGGTGACAAAAGGAAGTCTTGTACTGCTGCGGTATGATTGCTTTGGGATTCCGGATGAGGAGTGAATACTTTGGAGAGGTGTGTGGCGAATTCCTCGGCTTTGTCTTCATCAGACGCAGCCCAGGAGTCATCCCCACGCCGGAGAGGATGGGAAACTTGATGGGATTTTAAAATCTTTTTCGTGACATTCCACAGGGAATTGTCACTAGCTGACAGAGAGGAGAGGTAGGAATTAAAGGACTGGGAACGGAAGGTCGCCAACTCCTGCTTCAATTGTCTACAATAGAAGTTATAGGAGCGGCGATATGTTGGGTGTCGGGTGCGCTGCCATAATGATCTGGCACGGCGTTTTGCATGGATTAGGTCTGTAAGGTGTTGAGGCAAATGGTTTTGGTGAGGAGTTATATTGGAGTGCTTAGGAGAGGAGGCAGTCCAGACAGCTTGCTGAATGGCGGTGGTGAAAGTAGACGGAATCGTCAAGGTCTTCTGGGGTTTTGAGGGTCGCTCTGAGGTTAATATTATCGGTCAGGATTTGGCGAAATAGGTTCCAGTTGACAGGGCCTCGGATAAATGACGGTGGGATAGGTTTTAGAATTGGAGTGAGAGATACTTTTAGGATCAGTGGACTATGGTCTGAGGATAGTTCATCAAGTCGAGTTACAGATAAGTTGAGGGAGCCTAATCCGCTGTGAATGAAGAAGTCAAGGATGTCAGGATTACGGTTGGGATCGGTTGGCCAGTAGGTAGGGGAATCAGGAGGTAGGAGATTGAAATGACGGGAGTTGAGTGCAGACAGCAAATTTCGCCCACGAGAATTCGTGGTTCTCGAACCCCACTGTTGATGCTTGGCATTTAAGTCTGCACCCAGAATGAAATGATTTCCTAAGGAATTTAGAAAGGATACAAATTCGGTGTTGGAAATGGAGTGTTTGGGAGGGCAATATGCTGATGTAAGGGTTACCGGAAAGGAAAAACTTTTGATTACTATGGCAGTGGTTTGTAGGAAATCATAGGTAGGAAGTGGAAGTATGTGATGAGAGAGGGACTGGTGCACAATGACAGCAGTACCGGCATGGGCTTTGCCGTCTGGGTGGTCCGTACGGTATGTTACGTATTGAGGTATTTTGAAGAACTGTTTAGTGGTTAGTCTAGTTTCAGTAATAAGTGCTACGTCAACGTTTTTGTCTTGCAATAAAGCTGTAAGTTCGTCAGTATGATTTCTAACACCATTCGCATTCCATAGGAGAATGGATAAGGAGTTAGGTGAAGTCATTTAAGGATTTTTTAAGGAAGGGATTAAGTTTGATACAAGATTAGTAAGTAGTGATATTAGCGGCATAACGAGGGATTTGATTTCAGTGATGAAGGATGTCATCAAACTTGTAAGGTCTGAGACATTTGATGGAGGAGGAATATGAGAAATTTGATGCGGATGAGGTTTTTGAGGGTTGGGTAAATTTTGAGGAATAGCTGGTTGTGGAACGGTTTGAGGATTTTGAAGTGTGCGTTGTTCCGGCAGGGCCTCGGCCTCTTTGTTCTGGTTCCCACCTCCAAGTAGATGGGCAAATGTTACATTGGAATCAATTGTTTTTGAAGGTTGTCTTCTGCTTCTGATCGGTTCAGCTGTTTCATCCAGATTCTGAGGTTTTTGGTATCTGCTTTTGAGGTTCTTGTAGATTTGACATCCCTTGTAGCTAGCCGGGTGGTCCTTGAGGCACAGAGCACAAACAGCGGGTGTTGATCTTGGTCTTGTACATTCTTCTGACTTATGTTGTTCACCGCATTTCACACAGCGTGGTATGTGGTGACAATAACTTCTAGTATGACCATGTGCCTGACAATTGTGGCACTGCACTATTTCTTTCTTAGTGTAAGGTTTTTCAACTCTTACACTAGTATAGTATAATCTATTGAGGTCATAAATTTTTTCGACTCCTGCTGATGGCTCCAAGTCCACAAAGAATAGAGGCAGTGGAATTTTATCTTTTAGGACGTTGGTGACTTGCCGCACTTTATAGCCTATCTCCGTCAGTTCTTCTTGGATAGCTGCTGCTGGTGTCGAAGGGTGTAGGTTTCTAATTACAACCCTTAAAGCTCTCTCCTGGCGTAACTGATATGTATGAAAATCAGCTTTGGTCTCCGTCAGATATTTTACTATTTTTCTGTAGGTTTCGGCGGTAGTCGGGGATATTTTAGTATCACTGGTTCTACTTATACAATAATAACTGTTAGGATCCGTTAATTTATTTAGATGCGCACACAGTAGTTGAAAGTTTTTAATATTTTTAACAAATATTGGTGGAGGTGATGGTTCTTTTGGTATAGGAGAAGATTCCATTGTTTCTTTTTCAATTTGAAGGATCTGAAATGGGTTCGGTGTAAAAAACGGCGATTCTTCAGATAATCCTTGTGATGATGTGCTAGGCTGTGGTTCAGATCCTAAAGAGGTAGCTGAAGCAGTCGCTGGTGGAATCATTTTTTTATTATTATCACGGCGAGGTCTCTGTTTTGTGGGAGACGAGTTTGAACCTGCAGATCTAGATCTTTTACTTGTAACTTTCGAGGACATCACTTGATGAAAATATCGCATTGATTAAAAAAAATAAATAGGAATAAATATATAATGGAATAAGAATAAGAAGGGAAAAAAATAAATAAAAGAAAGATAAGGAAAATAAAAGCAAGCCCGAGCTTGCCGAGCTAGCGGCAATCAGCTGATCAGTGACCCTCCTTTCACTTTTTCGTGATTGTACAAAGTAAATTATAACTTTGCTTACCGAAATTTCTCCAATATTCACTGCTGTAGTATTCCTGAGGTCTAGTGATGTTTTCCAGACTGAACTCAAGCGAATTCCTACTGAAAAAAGCAAAAATCTGAGAGACGAAGTAACGTATGACTGTTATCATCGAGCGCATCAGCTGATCTATTTTTATCTCTAACTGTATTTGAAAATTCTTTAATTGATTCTAAAAACGGAGGTAAGTGAAAGTCGTGTGTTGCCCGCACCAGAATTCCAAAACGGTACTTTCTTAAAAAACATGCCTCTTATTAAGAAAATAATAATAACCTTGATTACATTCATACCTACCAATACCTAATGTGTTGAAATTAACAGCTGTGATATTTCATTTTCCTTTGAATTATTTATTGCTTTTTATATTACTTAATTGCCTATAAAAGGGTAAATATACAGTTATTCCCTAATATAGTTATTTGGAATATTATCCATTGTGTAATAATTTGCAGCGTTATTACTTTCACTTACTATATATAGTAAGGGGAAGTATTGCGATCGTGAAAATTTTCGAATTCCAGTTTTCAACGGAAATACACGTTTTAGGGTCCCCTGAGTCCAAATAACCAAGTCCCGCAAAAAGGTCTGTGTGTGTGTGTGTCTGTGTGTGGTAGCTCCCGGGCGGAAACGGTAAGTCCTATGAAACTGAAATTTCATATTTAAGACAACTATAGCCCGAGACGTGACAAAACTATTTTCATCAAAATGAGCCTACCAGAAGAGGCACTTTATACCATGCATTTTGCACCTTTTTTCGATTTTCTCAAAAACGAATCCGACGATTTTGATGAAACTCGCTATATCGATGTAAAATTTAATGGGTTTTAATATCATGTAGGCTTTATTTAGATAAAAATGGTCTGACAGGGCTTAAATGCCGATATTTTAATTTTTCTTCCCCTAAAGTACCTTTAATTTTGTAGATTCAATAATAATAACTAAATTATCTTGTTAACGCTGATGAAAAACTGGTAAATATATAAATTGAATAAACTCGATACCCAACTAAAGGAGAAAACAGAAAAAATATTTTTTAAAAGCAATTTTTCGTTTTTGAACATAAGAGCAGTAATATACATGTATGATATACCGTTGGAAAGCTAAAGATTTTAGAAAAATTATCATCTCATACACAAGCTTTTAAAAGTTTATAGAGAGTGATGAAATGAACATAAAACTAACTGATTATTTTAGATAATAATGCAATAGATTTTTTAATAAAACACATGTTTCTATATAAATTCAATTTAATTAATTCTTTAATAGTTTCACGTATTTTTATCTTTAAGTGTATTTGAAAATTCTTTCATTGAGTTTAAAAATGGTGGTAAGTGAAAGTCGTGTGTTGCCCGCACCAGATTTTTAAATCTTATATGCGAATAAAGATATGGCATTTTTTTTTTTAAATTTTGATTATTTCAACGTAGTTAGTTTACTCATTGAACTGCACTTAATGCTGCTATAGCTGATTGGACAATGCTACAGTGCGAGACCTAAATAGTTCATATCCAGGAGTAATTTTTTTTTTTTTTATTGTTTCATTTAGAATTAATACATTCTGAAATAATATTAGGCAATGAGTAATAAAGCGATCAGAAATTATTCATTCTATATGTACAGTAAATAATAAAATACAACGAATAATAAATAAACCTAAATAGAGAAAAAATAAAATAATAATAACCTTGAGCAATATTCTTATATACAATATTTTAATACTTCCCCTGGGAAACCCAAATCAATCCCCGACAACCACCAGTAGAGGCAGAGGCCAGAAGATCCCATCGCCTCTCTGGGCCACACTGGCCAAAATTTAATCAAAAATAGGTGTCTTTGCAGGTAGGATGATGCTATTTCTGGATCTTAATGGGTTGATAAAATGGTAGTATCGTATTGGTATAGGTTTAGGGGATAGAAGACAAGACGTAGGACACTGCCTTGAGGTACACCTGCCTCAATTTGGTAACTATTGGAGAATTCTGAACCAGAGCGTATTCCGAAGAAACTGTGAGAAAAGTGGGATCGTAGGATTAGATATAAGGTTTGGGATAAATAGTTTTTAGTTTGAAAAGCAACTGCACCCGGTGAAATCCTTGAGCAAGGTCTAGAAAGGCACCAGGGCAGCATTGCTTGTTTTCAAGACCAAAGGTAAATGGTCAACCATTCGAAGGCCTTGGTGTACAGTGGAATGCTCTGAGCGGAATCCGAAGATATTTCAATTAAATGTATTGGGTTGTGTCTGTAATCTGTTGGAGGCAAGTCAGTAGAATATGGTGGGTACGGAAGAACTTCGTAGTCCAATTCTTTCAGTTTTTGCACGGTATGTTTTGAAACATGCCGCTCAGTGAGATCATGAGGTACCCATGAATCGAGTTTTTTACTTTCCCAATACACTTTAAATGTCTGGAAACGGTAGATGCACTTGCATTTAGTTGTGCTGAGAGTCCTTTAACTGTTTGGTAGGGGGTTTCCCTCTCTGTATGTTTGAGGACATCGTTGTCTATTGTCTTCCTCGGGGCAAGTTTTCCAAGTTATCCCCAGCTGAAAACTTAGCAAACCAACGGAGAATGGTCGGTTCAATAACACTCTCTTCCCCAAACGCCTTGCAAATATTTCTAGTGGCCTCAGCAGCTAAATGGCTGAGTTTAAACTCGTACAAAAATATTACTCGAAAATCGCGTGTTTCCATGTTCATATTTGGAGGTATACTAAAAAGTGGGTAATTGATTGGGAAGCTAATGTTTATAATGCAAAGGTAGAGGATTAGTAACTGCTTAAATTTAAATATGTGAACATTTGGAAGAAAACAACAGAGACCTGCAAATGCCTTAATGTATTTCAGAAATTATAAAAGCGGACATTTAATGTGAAACAACCCAATAGGATAAGCTTAAGAAGGGTTTTACAAAGATTTTTTAAAGAACCAGAAGGATGCTAGTTGGCCTATAGGATGAGTTGTTGGGTGGTTTACCCGGTTTGAGAAAAAGGAGTATCATAGAGTGTTTCCACTACAAACGAAAGCGGGTTGTAAGGAAGATACAATTAGAGAGGTAGGTAAAAAATGTAATTGTTTTTGAGGCAACTGACGACGGATCTTACAACTGAGGAGGTTTTTGAGGTTTCATTTTTTTTTTAAGGATTTTGTCCTCGGAGTGGTTTACAGCTTTTAGAAGGTGGAGAGAGAGGAATTCCTTTACGTTAACTGTAGGGGTAGGATTGAGTTCGGTGTGGGAAATAAAAACGTTAGGTAGGTATTTGGCGAATTCTTCAGCTCTAGTCCCATCTCATGAAGAAGAGCTCTAGAATCCACCTTCACGTCGCACAGTGGACAACATGACCGATTTAGGTGGACAAAATTCTGATACTTGTCTATATTTAACCTTTAGGGCCCCAGATTACAGAAATAAATATTTTAAAAAATTATAAGAAAAAATAGCCAAGGGGAGCCCGTGGCTGAGTGGCTAGCGCGCTAGTCTCTCATGCTACAGGTTCTAAGTTCGAATCCCAGTTCCGGCGGGAATTTTATAAGGATGTAAAAAATGTGGATTCACTCACAACCTCTCTCCCGGGTATGTGAGACCAGTTAGCCAAAGGGTGGCCACTCACAAAATTAGTCGTAGGGAGTGATGACCCTACAATAAAAATTGCATCGTGGAACGTGAGTGTAAACTCGCAGGTGTTTACACCGCGAGGCCCAGGGCCTACACGACCTGTCGCGCCACTGGAACGAAGGAAGAAGATATGAAAAAATACTTATTAAAACTAATTAATTTTTTGGCTAGCGTTTATTGGTCAAACACACCAATTTATTTGCTAAAATCTAAAACTTCCCTATATTTTACGTTTGAAGCCCAAGAATACGGAAAAACTAATACAAAAAAAAATCTAATTATGACACGGAGTTGCTAAAACCTGCAAAGAGATGTATTTTATATCATTTAGGAAATTCTTGAAATTATAGATTGCAAAACTTTTGATTCGGAATGTTGTGTCTGAAAAAAAAAAAATATGTATCACCCAAAACGCAAAAAATTGCAAAACTTTTTTGTAATATCTAAAGACTAGAAGGATTGATGAAACAAATCCTTGGGGTAAATTGGAGGTTATATGGTTTTTCGTTATTGAATAGGGGCATACATTTACCAATTTCTAAATTAACTCTACAGGTGAGATTGCAACGTATATTCAACAACGAATTTGGAAATATAATGTCTAACCTGTCTTTAGAATGTCCATTGTTAAATAAAAGCAAAAAGACTTTGCTCTAAATACACCTTGAACACAATAAATGGCCATCAAAAAAAGATAATCCCACTGCCGGTTACTAGACACTTGTGTGAACAGGGATGATTCATTCATTTACTATTTATTTGTAAACACGGTATGGTGGGAAATATTAGTATTAAGGGTCTTGCCAACTAATACTAAAAAAGTGAAGCACAGTAATATTCCAAACTTTTGACTTGACTTTTGTCCACCTAAATTGGGGATTTCGCCCACTGTGCGTCGAATGGAATGGGGGATGATTTGGTATTTAAAAAACTTTTTTGGTTACTTTCTTGAAGAAATTTTCGCTAGTGGACAATGAAGAAAATTAGAAATTCCACGATTGGGGTCTAAAGGTATCTAATTTTTTTTTAGCTAATTTGGTATAATTATTGTAGGATTTAAGATCTAGGAGGTCTTGGAGTGAACGATTCTTCAAGTAGTGATTTGGGTAAGGGGAAGGCGGGATTGTTGGATCAGGGTAGTGAAGGAATTAACTGCATCATCAAGATCTTGAGGAGATTTCAGATGCACTCTGAAGTCTATTCCATCGGTAATTATTTCGCGTTTCGCGGAAGTGTTTCCAGTTGACAGGGTCCTAAGGAATGATGGCGAAGAGAGTTTTGGAGTAGGAAATAAAAAAAGAGTTAGGATAAGAGGGATGATCTGAGGAAAATTCATCGGGTCGGGAGACGGAAATATATTAGTGGCCCCAGTCATTTGTAAATGAAAAAAATCTAGAAGGCCAGGATTACGTTTAGAATCAGCAGGCCAATAGCTGGGAGAGTTGGTAAAAAGAAAGATACTATGACTGGAAAAGAGTGCAGAAAGTAGTGTTCGCCCACGAGAGTTCGTAGTTCTAACGCCAGCACCTAAAATAAATTCCAACAAATCCCACCAAATTACCTTCACCCGACGTCGTAAACCTATGACATCCTGCCCTACAGTATCCTTTAATAATATTCCGTTTGTTCCAGTTGAACAGATCCGCTACCTAGGGCTTCTACTTGACAAACGTTTAACATGGAATCCGCACACTAGACTGAAACGACAAGAAACTGCTCGCCGCTTTCGGGTACTTCAACACTTACTAGACAAACGCTCTAAACTTCCACTTATCTACAAAATACTCATCTACATGACCATTTTTAAGACCTATCTGGACTTACAGAGCTGACCTATGGGGTTCCACTAAATGAAATGAAATGAAATAGCCTTTATTATGCAAAATAAGTAGTTACATAAAGTACAAATGGTTTTTATTTTTATAACTACTAATATAAAATAGCATGCATATCTACATGGATACGCACCACACATACACACATACACACATACACTATTATACACTTCTTCTTCTATGTCTTTCTTCCTGCATAGGCCTTCCAGGGAGGGAGTAGTAGTCAGCACTTCTCTGAGTGACTAGCCCTGTTGAGAAGCGGGCCGTGAGCTCTGTCCACTTCTTTTTCCATATAACCCTGTCTTTAGCGTCTCTCCACCAGAGGGATCCCATCGTCAGCCTCAATACATCGCACCATCTCTTCACTGGTCGGCCTCTCTTCCTTTTTAGATCATATGGGGTCCACTCGGTTGTTATTTTTGACCACCTAACATCGTTGCTACGTAAGAGGTGACCAGCCCATTACTATTTAATTATCCTCAATTATAAAATTGTATCCACAATCGGGCTTACTAAACCATCAAATTCTTCCCGTATCCAATCCTTACAATCCAAAATCCTTCGAAAAAACCTCAACGCTCCTTATTTTGTCACGAATAAGCTTATCCATAAAGACGTTAATATTCCCTTTGAAGCTGATTTGGCCCGAACCAGGTATCAATCCTTCTATGAGAAACTCCACTCCCACTCTAACCCGCTAGATTCCATCCTTGCTTCCTCTTAAATTCCCGACAATCCTCCGAGGCGTCTGAAAAGAAGATGGCCTCGAGACCTCCTTGTTTAGATTGATTACTAGAGTGCTGCCAATGGGCAGTTTCTCTTCACGTTTTACATGTACACTATCTTTTATCAGCATATTCACTTGATGTATTCGTATACAGTTGTACATTTCAATTAAAAATTAGAAAAAAAAAAAAAAAAAAAAAAAAAAACGCCTGCATCTGTGAGGAAATGATGACCTAAGGAATGAAGGAAAACATTTAATTTAATCAGCATTTTAGGCGGAGGGTATGCTGCAACGACTGTTATAGGAAAATGATGTGTTTATACTAGGGAGAATCATGGACTGATAAGAGTAATTTGTTATGGGAGAGGGAGCGATTTATGATGACAGCAGTGAACGGCATGAGCTGTTCCATCGGGATGGTCAGTTCGGTATATTTGGTAGCTGGTATGTTGAATGATCGTTTGTTGGTTAGGCGTGTTTCATTGATAAGATACGTCAATATGTTTGTCGGGTAGTAATGTAGTTAGTTCGTTCATGTGATTTCGAAAACGCATTCTAGAGAAGTAAAGAAGTAGAATTGGATGGAAACATCTGGGATTTTTTAAGGCTGGAATAAAATTTGAAACAAGATTTGTTAGGAGTTATATCAGAGGCATAACGATTTCTGAGATAAAGGATGGCATTAAACTGTTAAGGTCTATGTCATATAATGGAGGAGGGATAGGAGAGATTGAGGTTAAGGTTCGAGATGTTTGGGTGTATAAGTCGCTTTTGTATTGGGTTGTTTCACATTAAATGTCCGTTTTTATAGTTTCTAAAATACATAAAGGATTTTGCAGTCCCTGTTGTTTTCTTCCGAATGTTTACATATTTAAATTTAAACAGTTACTAATCCTATACCTTTGTATTATAAACATTAGCTTCCCAATCAATTACCCACTTCTTAGTATACCTCCAAATATGAACATGGAAACACGGGATTTTGGAGTAATATTTTTGTACGAGTTTAAACTCGGCCATTCAGCAGCTGAGGCCGCTAGAAATATTTGCAAGGCTTTTTGGGAAGGGAGTGTTAATGAACGGACTATTCGCCGTTAGTTTGCTAAGTTTTCATCTGGGGATACCGACTCGGAAAACTTACCCCGTGGAACACCTCAGTCCGTAATAGACAACGATGTCCTCAAACATACAGCAGAAGGAAACCCCTACCAAACAGTTCAAGGACTCTCAGCACAACTGAATGCAAATGCATCTACCGTTTTCAGACATTTAAAGTGTATTGGGAAAGTAAAAAAGATACATGGGTACCTCATGATCTCACTGAGCGGCATGTTTCAAAACATACCGTGCAAAAATTAAAAGAACTGGGCTACGAAGGAATTTAGACAACTTCGTCAAAGAAAAACTTTTTGAAAATGATGATCAAGTGAAAAGTGCGTTTTCAGATTTTTTTTCACTTCAAAGCTCAGAGTTTTTCCATTCGCGGATAAAAAAGTTGCTGTCACGTAGGGAAAAATGTGTAGAAAAAGAAGGTAAATACTTCGAATAAAATTATCTTGTTTTCATATCGTATTTTTAATAAAACTCTTTTACATTGAAAATGGACATTTAATGTGACACAACCCAATAATTCACCGGTTACCCTTCACATCAAAATTCATCTGGTGTTTTAGAAAGAGTTCGCTGTTAGAAAGGATCTTAGACAGCTCGGGATCTCTCTGAGAGGAGCTGAGGATCGAGAAGGATGGTTGGCGACTGTTGAGCAGGCCAAGGGCGTCCTCATGCGCCTGTTGAGCCAGTAGAAGAAGAAGAAGAAGAAGTTTTAGAAAGAGTTCGCAGAAAACCAAAACCGATTTATCATTTTATTTATAGAGAAACAAAGATTAGGCAATGTTGCAGTAATTTATCTTGCTGATCGCACTCGTTACTATAATTTGATGAACTTTCTCAATTAATGATCTGGATCGACAAGATAGAGACGGTAGAGATGTGAATATCTCAAAAAGCGGGCACTGGATCAGCCGGTCGTTGCTATTTCCCTTATCGTAAGGTCTCCTTATCCATGACCTCCAAAATGATTAGCTCTTCGTTTTCCAGCCAGTTCGAGGAAATCGAAACAATATCGATATAAAAGGCAAGTTATACGTTGTCGATAACATATCGTCTGGTTTAGTTGAAATCGCATCCTGCAGAGCTATGCACCTCTTCGCTAAGAAAACAGTGAGTATCCTGTCTCATCAATCTATTGCATTTAACCTGCCATTTGGTCGCTAGGTCAATTGTAAGGCCGTTGGTTGGGTGTTAGAGAATCTCTCACGCCTGAGTATAAATTTTGCCCTTGAATATAAATTTAATTTACTAAAAAGGCATTTATTGAGTTAGATATTTATTACTATTAACATTATGAATATAAAAATTCAATATTTTAAACAAAAATCTGGTGCGAGCAACACACGACTTTCACTTTCCTCCATTTTTAAAGTCAATAAAAGGATTTTCTGATACAGTCACAGATAAAATGCGTGAAACTATTAAAGAATTAATTAAATTAAATTTCTATAGAAACACGTGTTTTATTAAAAAATCTATTTTATTATTATCTAAAACAATCAGTCAATTTTATCTTCTTTTCATCACTCTCTCTTAACTTTTAAATGCTTGTGTATGAGATAATATTTTTTCTAAAATCTTTAGCTTTCCAACGGTAAATCATACATGTATATTCCTGCCTCCTGACTCCCCTACCTACTGGCCAACCGATCCTAACCGCAATCCTGACATCCTCGACTTCTTTATCCACAGCGGATTAGGCTCTCTCAACTTGTCTTTAAATGGCCTTGATGAACTATCCTCAGACCATAGTCCACTGATCCTAAAAGTATCTCTCACTCCAATTCCAAAACCCATTCCACCATCATTCATCCGAGGCCCTGTCAACTGGAACCTTTTCCGCCAAATCCTGACCGATAATATTGACCTCAGAGTAACCCTCAAAACCCAAGATGACCTAGATAATTCCGTCTATTCCTTTACCACCGCCATCCAACAAGCTGTCTGGACTGCTTCCTCTCCTAAACACTCCAATATAAATCCAGACCAAAATCATTTTCCACAACCTATTATAGACCATATCCACACCAAACGCCGAGCAAGATCATTATGGCAGCGCACCCGACACCCAACAGATCGCCGCTCCTATAACTTCTATTGTAGACAATTGAAGAGGGAGTTGGCGAACTTCCGTTCCCAGTCCTTTAATTCCTACCTCTCCTCTCTATCAGCTCGTGATAATTCCCTGTGGAATGTCACGAAAAAGATCCTAAAATACCATCATGTTTCCCATCCTCTCCGACGTGGTGATGACTCCTGGGCTGCGTCTGATGAAGATAAAGCCGAGGAATTCGCCACACACCTCTCCAAAGTATTCACTCCTCACCCGGAATCCCACATCAATCACACCGCAAAAGTGCAAGACTTTCTTATGTCACCGATTCCACTTTCCCTACCTCCTAAAGCTATTAATCCCTCTGAGGTCAAATATCTTCTCCAAAAACTGACTCTCCGTAAATCTCCTGGACACGATCTCCTTACTCCCCAGATCCTCCGACAACTTCCGCAGAAAGCTATTATATTCCTTACTTATATTTATAACTGCATCCTCCGCACCACCTATTTTCCTCTGTTATGGAAACATTCCACCATCATCCTTTTTTTAAAACCAGGTAAACCTTCCAACAACACTTCATCCTACAGGCCTATTAGTCTACTCCCCATCCTCTCAAAAATCTTCGAAAGGCTTCTTCTTAAACGTATCCTACCCATATTAGAATCTCAAAATCTTCCTTCCCATCAGTTTGGATTCCGTCCTCAGCATTCCACAGTTCAACAGGGGCTCCGAGTTGTAGACCATATTTCCTCAGCTCTTGAATGCAAAGAGTATTGTTCTGGTGCGTTTCTGGACATTGCGCAAGCTTTTGACCGGGTATGGCACACTGGATTACTCTTCAAGCTGAAAACCCATTTACCCCAGTCCCTATACCTCATTCTCCGATCCTATCTCTCGAACCGTTCCTTCCGAGTTCGCTGTGGTGAAGAATTTTCTAACCTTTATCCCGTTGAGGCCGGTGTTCCTCAAGGCAGCGTCTTGGGACCCATCCTCTACATCCTTTACACTGCTGATATTCCTACACATCCTGATACCTTTCTGGCAACTTTTGCAGACGACACCGCCATCCTATCATCCAGTTCCAATCCTAAAACAGCATCCTTAAACCTTCAGAGACACCTTTTCCTTATCGAACACTGGTGTAATAACTGGCGTGTAAAGGTGAACGAAGCCAAATGTAAACACATAACCTTTACTCTTAGACGAAAATCCTGTCCGCCAGTTTATTTCAACTCATTACCGATTCCTCTCTCAGATACAGTCCGGTATCTTGGCTTACTGTTAGACAAAAGATTGACTTGGAACCCACATACAAGACTTAAAAGACAAGAACTCAACCGACGATTCGGACAGTTACACCGACTACTCAACAGAAAATCTGAACTTACAGTTGAAAACAAATTATTAATCTACAAGACAATACTGAAGCCCATCTGGACCTACGGACTTGAACTGTGGGGGACAGCTAAACGTTCTAACATCAAACGCATTCAATCCTTTCAATCCAAAGTCCTCCGTACAATAGTAAATGCTCCTTATTATGTCTCCAATCATACCTTGCACCACGACCTTAATGTTCCATTTATTTCAGACCTAATTCCATCCAAATTCCACCAGAACCTCATTCATCATCCTAATCCTTTAGCTCAATCCCTATCCAGCTCCACTCATCCATACAACCCACCTAGAAGGTTGAAACGGCAGTGGCCCCGCGACCTTTTGTAAATATATTGGAGTTCTAGCACTGGCTAGATTCTCCACTCAATGTATGTATGAGTGTGTGTATGTGTATATAGGTATAAGTGAATTATTGACTTTTGTATTGATTCATTATTGTGTATATATTTTGTTGTAATTTTATGTTGTGTAAATATTGTATGAATGTAGTATGTTTGATATCATTCAGCAATACTATTAATGTCCAAATTGGGACAGATTGTAAAATTTTCTCAATAAAAATTGTTATTACTAAAAAAAAAAAAAAAAAACATGTATATTACTGCTCTTATGTTCAAAACAAAAAATTGCATACAAAATATTTTTTTTTCAGTTTTCTTCTTTAGTTGGGGTATCAAATTCATTCAATTTATATATTTACCTATTTTTTATCAGTGGTAAGAAGATAATATAGTTATTTTTATATAATCATCAAAATGAAAGGTACTTTAGACAAAGAAAATTTAAAATTTCGGCATTTAGGCCCTGTCAGACCAGTTTAATCAAAATCGTTAGAGACGTTTTTAAGTAAATCGTTAAAACGAGCACAATTCATAGTAAAACGTGGCACTTCCGGAAAGCCGATTATGATGAAAAAGTTGCTGTAACATCTCGGGCCTGTAGTTGTCTCAAATATGAAATTTCAGTTTCGTACGAATTTTTTTTTTTTACTAGCTAGAATTTGGTAAGTCACGCACAGACAGACCTTTTTGCGGGACTTGTTTATCCGGACTCAAAGAACCCTAAAACGTTTATTTCCGTCTAAAACTAGAATTCGAAAATTTTTACGATCGCAATACTTTCCCTTACTATATATTTCTTATATAGGTAAGTGAAAGTAAAAACAAAATTAAACGTCCGTTTTTGGTTTGGTTTCATCAGTTTTAAAGATAAATATAATTTTATAGAATTTTTTTGTCTTCTGTTACAGAAATAAATAATTTTACTATTTATTGCTACAGCATTCAGCATGGTAACAAAAATAGTCTACAACCAATTATCGAAAATTATAATTTGACTTCATATTGCCAACCACATATAAACCACCCTTTTGATGTTATAGCATTTCCAAGTCAATTGTAACCTTTTCCAAGTCAAATGTAACTTTTTCCAAGTCAAATGTCACCTTTTCCAAGTCAAATGTAACCCTTTCCATTTCAAATGTTACCTTTTCCAAGTCAAATGCCACCTTTTTCTTCACTTCTAGCCTCAAGTATTCCGTTTTATTTATTTATTTATTGAAAAATAATTATTTTAATTAAAATTATGACTTTTTTAATAATTTTGGCATATCATATCACTGTTTTTTTGTTTGTTTTTTAGATATTTGATACCAAGTTCTGTTTTTGACGAACTAATATTTAAAAAAGTATTTAGTTTTAAAATAGTTGTTGATTTTGAATTTTTAGAGGGAGGGATGGTTTTTTGGGAATAATTAATGTGTTTTCGGGTATTATAATTACGTTTTTCGAGATGTCTCTTTTATCGCTCGCGTGCATAGTAACTCGCATTTACTTTTAATGTTTTTTATTGATATAGGGATTAATTAATGTGTTTTCGGGTATTATAATTACGTTTTTCGAGCTGTATATTTTATCGCTCATGGGTATTTCAACTCGCATTTACTTTTTATGTTTTTTATTGATATAGGGATGAATTATCATGCATTCGGGTGGTTATGATTACGTTTTTGGAGCTTTATTTTTTATCGCTTTAAGGATTTCAACTTGCATTTACTGTTAATGTTTTTTATTGATCTATAGGTTATTAATTGTCTTTGCGGGTCTTGTAATTACGTTTTTCAAGCTTTATTTTTTATCGCTCATGCGTATTTCAACTCGCATTTACTTTTAATGTGTTTTATTGATATAGGGATGAATTATTGTGCATTCGGGTGGTTATGATTACGTTTTTCGAGCTTTATTTTTTATCGCTCATGCGTATTTCAACTCGCAGTTACTTTAATGTGTTTTATTGATATAGGGATGAATTATTGTCCATTCGGGTGGTTATGATTACATTTTTCGAGCTCTATCCTTTATCGCTCATGGGTATTTCAACTCGCATTTACTTTTTATGTTTTTTATTGATATAGGGATTAATTAATGTGCTTTCGGGTGGTTATGATTACGTTTTTTGAGCTCTATCTTTTATAGCTCATGGGTATTTCAACTCGCATTTACTTTTTATGTTTTTTATTGATATAGGGATTAATTAATGTGCTTTCGGGTGGTTATGATTACGTTTTTTGAGCTTTATATTTTATCGCTCATGCGTATTTCAACTTGCATTTACTTTTAATTTTTTTTCTTGATATGGGCATTAATTGTTGTGCTTTCGGGTTGTTATTATTACGTTTTTCGAACTGTATTTTTTATCGCTCATGGGTATTTTAACTCGCATTTACTTTTTATGTTTTTTATTGATATAGGGATTAATTAATGTGCTTTCGGGTGGTTATGATTACGTTTTTTGAGCTTTATATTTTATCGCTCATGCGTATTTCAACTTGCATTTACTTTTAATTTTTTTTCTTGATATGGGCATTAATTGTTGTGCTTTCGGGTGGTTATTATTACGTTTTTCGAACTGTATTTTTTATCGCTCATGGGTATTTCAACTCGCATTTACTTTTTATGTTTTTTATTGATATAGGGATTAATTAATGTGTTTTCGGGTATTATAATTACGTTTTTCGAGATGTATTTTTTATCGCTCGTGTGCATATTAATTCGCATTTATTTTTAATCATTTTTATTGATATAAGGATTAATTAATGTGCTTTCGGGTGGTTATGATTACGTTTTTCAAGATGTCTTTTTTATCGCTCGCGTGCATATTAACTCGCATTTACTTTTAATGTTTTTTATTGATATAGGGATTAATTAATGTGCTTTCGGATGGTTATGATTACGTTTTTCGAGCTGTATTTTTTTATCGCTCATGGATATTTCAACTGGTATTTACTTTTTATGTTTTTTATTGATATAGAGATTAATTATTGTGCTTTCGGGCGGTCATGATTAAGTTTTTGATTGATATTGGGATTGATTTTGTTGTTTTTAGTTCTCATTATAACGTTGCTGGAATATACATTATTTAGTTTTTTTATTTATTTATTTAAATTTTTTTTATTATTTTTTTTATAAAAGGATCAGTTATAGTTCCTTTTTTAGCATCCTGAGTAAGTTTTTTCAACTAAATATTTTATAATGGACTCACTTCCTCACTTGTTCTTACAATTATTTGATAATTTAATTGAGGAATCGTTTATTCTATTTTCGGGTGTTCTTATAACATTATTTGAACCTTATTTGTTATCGCTTTTATTCATTTTAAATTACTGTTCCTATTTCATAAATATTTGATAGATGGATCGTTTATAGTGTTTTGGGGAATACTAATAGAGTTTATGACATTTTTTTTATAGCTAGTGCACATTTTAACTTAAATAAAAAGTGATCTAGAACAATGCGCAATTGCGATGTAACATCCAGTTAAAAAAAGTAATCAGAACGATCAAAAACACAACAAATAATTTTTACTTCAAATTATAACATAATATCTACGGTATGTAGAAATTCCCAAGCGCATAAAAGAATAATATTCAAAACACGTAATCAGAATCCCCTAAAACAAAAACAAAGAAAGACCACTCTATCAAAATATAAAATGATATTAGCACTATGTTTAAAGGCGCGCGCGCTATAGAATAAGCAGTCCAAAAAAAGTTTTTTCATAACCACCCAAAAACACAAGTATAGATCCCTATAACAATAAAAAGATTAGAAGTAAATGCAAGTTGAAATGCGAACAAGCGACAATAAATACAGCTCAAAAAACGTAATTACAAGACCCGCAAAGACAATTAATAACCTATATATCAATAAAAAACATTAAAAGTAAATGCGAGTTAAAATACGCATGAGCGATAAAATATAGAGCTCGAAAAATGTAATCATAACCACCCGAATGCACAATAATTCATCCCTATATAATAAAAAAACATTAAAGTAACTGCGAGTTGATATACGCATGAGCGATAAAAGATAGAGCTCAAAAAACGTAATCATAACCACCCGAATGCACAATAATTCATCCCTATATCAATAAAAAACATTAAAAGTAAATGCGAGTTGAAATACGCATGAGCGATAAAAAATAAAGCTTAAAAAACGTAATTACAAGACCCGCAAATACAATTAATAACCTATATATCAATAAAAAACATTAACAGTAAATGCAAGTTGAAATACTTAAAGCGATAAAAGATAGAGCTCCAAAAACGTAATCATAACCACCCGAATGCATGATAGTTCATCCCTATATCAATAAAAAACATTAAAAGTAAATGCGAGTTAATATGCACGCGAGCGATAAAAAAGACATCTCGAAAAACGTAATTATAATACCCGAAAACACATTAATTATTCCCAAAAACCATCCCTCCCCTCTAAAAATTCAAAATCAACAACTATTTTAAAACTAAATATTTTTTTTAAATATTAGTTCGTAAAAAACAGAACTTGATATCAAATATCTAAAAAAAAACAAAAAAATAGAGATATGATATGCCAAAATTATTAAAAAAGTCACAATTTTAATTAAACTAATTATTTTTCAATAAATAAATAAATAAAACGGAATATTTAAGGCTAGAAGTGAAGAAAAAGGTGACATTTGACTTGGAAAGGGTTACATTTGAAATGGAATGGGTTACATTTGACTTGGAAAAGGTGACATTTGAAATGGAAAAGGTGACATTTGAAATGGAAAGGGTTACATTTGAAATGGAATGGGTTACATTTGACTTGGAAAATGTTACATTTGACTTAGAAAAGGTTACAATTGACTTGGAATTGCTATATAATGCATAATTATTTCTGGTTTAAATAATGTTCCCGTTTCTTCATCTATATATCGATTGTCATGAAAAGTGGAACACATTATGGCATTTATTGGCATATATGATGCTAGTAGGGGAATGATCTTCATAATCGAATGATCGGACTCCGATGATTTAAACAACTGAATGATCGAATGATTAATATGTAATGTGAAAAACAATATGCCACGATTCCCTCTCTATGATTGCTGAGCTGGAAAAAAAAAAAGAAGGTCATAAGGTCATGTCATTCGATTGTCCCAACCCCTTATAATCCTTCGATTATCGATTATCAAATTCAGTTCGAATGATAATTCGTTTCTCTAAACCGATTAATCCAATAATCGATTAATTCGAATGATCTAATAATCGTCATTCAATTATGCCCACAACTAGTTGCTAGTTCTATTGCATTCCAGTATCTGAGTATACAAACATTGTGCTAAACAAGGGCCTCTCCTTTCGGAAAAATATTGGTAGGGTTTCAATTTTTGTTATTTCAAAACATATTTATACAAAAATCTGGTGCGGGCAACACACGACTTTCACTTACCTCCAATTTTAAAATCAATGAAAGAATTTTCAAAAACAGTTAGAGATAAAAATACATGAAACTATTAAGGAATCAATTAAATTGAATTTATATAGAAACATGTGTTTTATTTAAAAATCTATTATATTATTATCTAAAATAATTAGTTAGTTTTATGTTAATTTCATCACTCTCTATTAACTTTTAAAAGCTTGTGTATGAG
Organism: Piezodorus guildinii; assembly: GCA_023052935.1. NCBI lineage: Eukaryota > Metazoa > Arthropoda > Insecta > Hemiptera > Pentatomidae > Piezodorus > Piezodorus guildinii. The sequence goes on along the minus strand of CM041293.1, from coordinate 6,352,618 downwards.
ATAATATTTTTTCTAAAATCTTTAGCTTTTCAACGGTATATCATACATGTATATTACAGCTCTTATGTTCAAAAACGAAAAATTGCATTAGTAAAAATATTTTATCCTTAAGTTGGGTATCGAGTTTATTCAATTTATATATTTACCTGTTTTTCATCAGCGTTAACAAGATAATATAGTTATTTATATTGAATCTGCAAAATCAAAGATACTTTAGAGAAAGAAAATTTAAACTAACGGCATTTAAGCCCTGTCCGACTATTTTAATCAGAATAAAACCAACATAATACTAAATTCCATTAAATTTTACATCGATATAGCGAGTTTAATCAAAATCGTCCGAACCGTTTTCGAGAAAATCGAAAAAAGGTGTAAAATGCATAGTATAAAGTGCCTCTTCTGGTAAGCTCATTTTGATGAAAAAAGTTTTGTCACGTCTCGGGCGTATAGTTGTTTTAAATATGAAATTTCAGTTTCTTAAGACTTACCGTTTTCGCCCGGGAGTTACCACACACACACACCTTTTTGCGGGACTTGGTTATTTGAACTCAGGGGACCCTAAAACGTTTATTTCCGTTGAAAACTAGAATTCGAAAATTTTCACGATCGCATTACTTCCCCTTACTATATATAGTAAGTGAAAGTAATAAATGTAAACATGGATGATCGCACTTTAGAGAAACTCTTACAATTAACAAAAGACTAGGAACACGGATGTTTGCATTTCACACCAGAGACAGGTCGTAACGAGACAAGTGCTGTCGCTAAACTGAGAGGAGGAAAGTGATAAGAACAGTTCGTACATGTGCCGAATTTACTTGAACTGAGATAAACGAGGCTAGCCACTTTTTGGCTGTAAAGAAATAAGCAGATTAAATGTGACAAAAGAAATGTGAGAGAACGGCGGGTTAAAGTAAGTTTGTAATGTTTTTAATATTTCAATTTAATGTAATGTGTTTTTATAGATTCATGTTTATTTATCTATAATGTTCACAAATCCTAGAAAAGGATTAGTTAAGGTACTTTTTTGTATCGGTTTCAACCGAGATTCCTTATCTTTAAGTAGTATTTTGCTTACTCAAAATGTAAAAGAAAAAAAACAAATCTTTTTCGGCATTTAATGTTTTTTTTATTTCCGAAATGAAAAATCCGCTGCAGAGACGGTTAACAAAATTTGCAGTGTGTATGGCGATGACGCTGTAGTGGAAAGGACCGTCCGTGAGTGGTTTGAGTGGTTCAGAACCAAAAGGCCATACCGGAATAATCATGTGAAATCCGAAAAAATACTGATATTTATAATATTATTGTAGAAATATCTTTTTTTTATTTTATTTTTTTTTTTGGATAACAACATAATACTATGTGCTCTATTTATATAAGGAGAGCAAAGCAAAAACAATTAATTGAAATCGTTTAAGAAATAGCTGAGATATAGCGCTCCGAAAATGGCAGTGGCGATATGCCATTTTCCATTGAATATAAATTTAAAGTATTGGTGTTTTTTAAGCTCTTTAATTAATGTATTGCTATAGATATCTCACGTCAGAAGCTGTATAACATTATGGTTGAACAGGGAATACCTAGAAAGTTATTAAATCTAGTAGAGATGTGTTTGTCGGAAACATTACATAAAATTAGAATCAGTCATAATTAGTCCGAGAGATTTGAAATGTAATCGGGTTTGACTCCCTTTCACCTGTTTTATTAAATATAGGTTAGGAATATGTCATAGAAAAGCTGACGTGTACCGAGAAAGGTTCAAATATGGGTGATAAGATTCCGGTTGATGATAAGATTTCCGATGATTAGGTACTGCTTGGTGAAGACACGGAAACCAGACAACTAAATATGAGTGTGGTAATAAAACTATTACTACATAAAACTATTAAATACATTAATTATTTAATGCTTTCACACATTTTTATCTCTTACTGTACTTGAAAATTATTTAATGCATTTCAAAAATGGAGGTAAGTGAAAGTCGTGTGTTGCCCGCACCAGATTGTTTTATTTATTTATTGAGATATATTACAATTTGTTTCTAAATGAACAATAGTAATAGTGATATGAGACCACATTCCCACAATATATACATATAACAATGATACAGTCAAATAAATACAAATAAATGAAATAAAAAAGTTAGAAATTCATTAACATCATACACACAATCATAACTATATTCCAAAATTCAATTATTAGGAATAACTATAAATCTATGAAGTTTAGGGGTGTCTTTTGTATAAGGCTATACCTCTAACTTTTTAATTGTTACCCGTTGTAATGTGAATTCTTTTATTGAAAAAAAAGTATGGCTCATGCAGCCGACTTGGAAATAAAGTAATTAAAAAAAAAATCTTTTACCATGTATTTACTCATTTCATTATCAACTGATTTTATAATAATAATAATAATAATAATAATAATAATAATAATAGGCTTACCGAACCCGAAGGTTCGATGCCGATACCACCAAACTTCGCCTGCACAGACTCGTCCAATGTTCGCCGGTCAAGCCCAAGCCCCCGAGATCAGCCTTAACGCAATCCTCCCATCGCCGCTTCGGCCTTCCTTTCGGACGCCTACCAGTCGGATCAGCAAATACCAACTTTATCGGAATCCGTTCCTCACCGAGCCCAACAATTTTACTCGCCCATTTGAGTCTCCGCGACGCTATCAACTCAATTATATTCACATACAAACTCCGCAATTCCACGTTGTGCAACCTTCTAAACTCCCCAGTGGGCTCATCTCTCTTCGGACCAAATATTTTACGTAGCACCTTATTTTCGAAAACCTTAAGCCGTTGTTTATCCCTCAAAGTAAGCAGCCACGTTTCACATGTGTAAAGAACCGTTGGAAGAATAATAGTTTTATAAATTCTAACCTTTAAGTTTTTAGATAGAAGCCGTGAGCTAAGTAACTTAGCAACTGAATAATAACACGCATTTCCCACCTTTAACCGGGACTTTATTTCTTCCTGGATTTCACTTTTTCTTGTTATCATTGAACCTAAATACTTGAATTTTTCTACGAATTCAAAAGTATGCCCTGATATATCAATATCACCAAGATCGCCACAATTTCTGCTACTAATCATATATTTCGTCTTATTGGTATTTAATTCGAGTCCTATTTCTTCACCGGTTTTTCTTAACACGCTTGTATTTAGCTGTATGGTTTCCGTGTCTTCACCTAGCAGTACCAAATCATCGGCATACCCCAAAACCGGAATCTTGTCACCCATATTTAAGCCTTTTTCCGTACACATCACCTTTTCTATGACATATTCTAAAGCTATATTAAACACAACAGGTGAAAGGGAGTCACCCTGTTTCAAACCAGATCGCACCTCAAATCTCTCGGAGTAATTATGACCGATTCTAACTTTATGAAATGTTTCCGACAAACACATCTCTACTAGGCTTACTAACTTTCTAGGTATTCCCTGTTCAATCATGATGTTATATAGCTTCTGACGGTTATTATATATGTTATATCAACTGATTTTAATTAAATAAAATACTGCAATACCGATATTATAACAATCGATTTTATTATGGCGATATTACATCGGAATCGATAACGTTCACGAAAATGGATATCTACATCTTATCTATAGTAGACAGGTATACACAGACCTCTGTGCATGTGCCAGTCTAGAGCATGTTAGTAACGTCAACATGGTTACGAAATCATAGCTCTTACCCCTGCCAAAAATCACATAACGCACCTAAAGAAGTTTTCACTTAAAAAAAAAAAAAAAATATATATATATATATATATATATATATATATATTAATCTATTTTTATTTATTATTCTTCCAACGGTTCTTTACGGATGTGAAACGTGGCCGCTTACTTTGAAGGATGAACAACGGCTTAAGGTTTTCGAAAATAAGGTACCGCGTAAAATATTTGGTCCGAAGAGGGATGAGGGCACTGGGAGTTTAGGAGGTTACACAACGCGGAATCGCGGAACTTGTATCCTGTGAATATAATTGAGTTAATATCGTCGCGGAGACTCAAATAGGCGAGTAAAATTGTTGGGCTCGCTGAGGAACGGATTCCGAGAAAGTTGGTATTTGGTTATCCGACTGGTAGGCGTCCGAAAGGTAGGCCGAAGCGTCGATGGGAGGATTGCGTTAAGGCTGATCTTGGGGGCTTGGGCTTGAACGGAGAACATTGGACGAGTCTGTGTAGACGGAATATGGTGGTATCGACATCGAACCTTCGGGTTCGGTTAGCCTATTATTAATCTATTTTTGTTTAATATTTTCCTTTGTTTCATAACTTGACTTTTTATATTATTTTTATGCATACATAGTTTATAAATATAATTTTATCTTACCATGTGCTTCTTGACCACATTTTTCTGGTAGTTAATTATACAATTTAATTATATTCCTAATAAAATTTAATTTCAGAAGAATAAAAAGATTTTTCATTTTATATTTTTATTTTTTAGGGGACAAAGGAAGAGTAATTATTCAGAAGCTGGTCCAGACATTTAAAAATAAGCAGATTGTTTTCTGAAATATCATAACTGTTTAATAATTCTGACCATGGCCGAGAAACCAGTAGTCATTGACACCAATGTGTGGAGCGATCTCTATAACCAAATGGATACCCTGAGGAAAAAATCGGGAAAATCTTTCAAAGAACTCTGGGAAAAATCTGATGACGTTGTTGAAAAAATCATTTCTGAAAGTGGTGTTCTAACGACAAAAAGAAAAGCGATAAATGTATTTCGATCTATTCGTGAAATGATACACAACACCTCAGACAAATACGTCATCCATGTCCCAATTTACGTCTATAACGAAGTGGTTCGAAGCTTCACTTCAAAAATCGCATTCCCGCCCGGGACCAAAGACTTGACTAAAGAGTTTACAGAATTATTCGAATCTATACCTTTAAAAGTGGAAAAAAATGAAAGTAAATTGGAAAGTGGAAAGGATTATCCAAAAAAATCAGAGGATGGGAAGAACATAGAAGGTATAATGAAAGAGTTTCTTGAAGGCGAAGATGCTGCAATGGGAGACTTATTTAAGTATCTAAAAACCGCCAGTGACCAGGAGAAAGAGGATGTAAGTAATAAAATTAATGATTTAAAGAAAGAGATAAAATATATTGATTTGAAAAGCACGAATTGGGACAAACCGATGATTGATGCAACCAATGTCCATGGCATCCCATATGAACCGAGGACAAGAGCGCTCAATACTTTGAATAACAAAATTAAAAAATACGAGCCAGTCAATAAAATAAACTTCAAAGAACCTTCAGAAATAGTCGCAAAAAGACTGACTATGTATAACGAAGAATTCGACTATTTCGACTTTAAGATCTACCAATATGCTAAGGAATTGAAAGCCCCGATAATAACAGCCAACACTCAAGCCTTCCAAGAAATAAACGATCCTAATTTTTTAAAGTATTTCAAAGATATCAAAATTATGCACCCCGGTATCAATTTCGAATCCTTGGCAGACTTAGAAAAATCTACTGATTTAAAGAGTGTTATTAAAGGAGCGATTGAAAAAGACTTTAAGAGTGAAATAGATTTAGAAGTGTGCAGCGAATTGGACAGAAGATTGGACACTCCGGTCATAAAGGAAAAGAGCAAACCAATTATAAAACAAGCTGAAAAGAATTATAAAGATAAAGATCCAAAACTAGGCATGTCTCTCGGGGAAGTACTCAAATTTTTGAGGACTGAAAAAAAACAACTAAAAGTGAGCGAAACATACATTTCCGGGCAAGAATCAGCTGGCAAAACATTGCAGGTGTTGGCCTATGTTGATAAAGAATATTTTGGGAACCATTTGACAAGTGACGATTTCGTGATAGATGTAGAGGTTAATCCAAAAGTTAAAAAAGACTTATTAAAAGCTAAATCGATAGGACAATACCTCAATGACAATCCAAACGTCAAGCAAAACCTCAAAGATTTTGAGGCACGAGAAGGAACAAATAAGTTGGAGTTGTTTTTAGAAAGATACAGGGGGAAAACTCAACCAGAGTTCAACGATTTGTTCAAGGCCTTTACGATTGAAAACCATACCCCTGCTGAAGAAATAAAGGAAGCATTGGAAGTGCTCCCTTCTTCTGAACCGTTATCGCTAGAAGCATGTCCTGAAGCCCGTGGTCCGAGAAAAAGAGAAACCGCAAAATGTCTTCTGGAATGGGAAGATATCGATCGATTCAACGAAGAGAAAACCGCAAAACGGGACCCGCTAAAAGTAAAAATCGACTCCGAGAAGTTCTTAGAGTACTTGAAGAAGGTGAAAGATCCGCAAGAACGGAAACAGCTGATTGATTTCGTAGATCAGGTTTTGGTTTCATCTGGGAATTACGAGAGCAAGTTGAGTGGGGCGAAGATTGCAGAGGTAGTTCACATCATCAACGCTCAGAAAGTTCTTGACCACTTCGGCAAAGTTCACCGCGTCTCCAGCGCGCTCAATCACGGAATATTTGCCATGAACATTCTAGCGGATCTCTTAGCTGGCGAATACAAAGGTGTAGCTATTAATATCGGATTCATGGGTGGAAATTACTTTTTTTCTAGATTAGCCAAATTTTCCTTTTCTCTAGGAGTCAGTTTGGCCGAAGCGGGGAGACTAATGGTAGGGACCAGCCTCAAGTACGCTTCTCCCTTCATAAAACGTTTCCTCACTCCTATAATCGCTCTAGACCTCTACCACCAGATCAAGGCACTGAAAGCCGGCGACAAAGAAGCCATTGCCGGGATCGTAGGGGACAGCATTTTCTTGACCATTGACGCGGTAGACATCGGCGTAGACATATTGGAGATTTCGGGACTGATTGTAGAAGTTTCCTCGGTTACCGGTCCCATCGGAGAGACCATCGGTGCACTAACAATCGTCGGCCTTGATATATACTCCTCTGTCAGGAAAGTTAAAATAGTCGACAAAGTCATGCATTTGAGTACTATGGAAAAATGGGAGATGGGAGTCGTAACGTTTTTCACTTTCGGTTTAAAAAAGATGGATGTAGAGGAGAGGATGTCGCTGAAAATAGCTAATGATCAATTGGCTCAACAGGCGCTGGATATTATGAAGAAGAGTCCCGGCATCCAACGAATGATTGTTCCCAGTGGCGAATGGCATGGCGCAGCTATAAGAACAGCGTATAACAATTGGTTCCTACCATTCTCAAATGGTTACGATACTTGGTACAGGGAGAGACCCGATGACCCACAAGGTGGGAGGGTGTTCTGTGCTCCGCTAGGAGACACACCAGCTCCCAGCTGGATTATGGGTCAATGTACTAATGCTTTAGGGGTTGTTGACCTAACTCCGAAAAAAGAAAACATTACCTTGTTCAACTTAGGAGATGGTTATGACTATGTGAAGGGGTTCAGTGACAGCCCCAACATGTTTCTCTTCGGAAAAGATTACAAGGATATTACAGGTGGGGACAAGAACGATGTCTTTATTGTAGAAGTGAATACGACATTCCGTGAATTCCCAAGGGGAAATATTTACGGTGCTGGCGGGAGTAATATGCTAGATTTGAAAAGCCTGAAAGGAGGAGGACTTGCGGTATTTTTCGAGGAGGAACCATTGACATTGAGAATCGCTGAGGTAACTAACCTCACTTCCCTCACCTACAACTCACTTAACAAGATTACATTTTCGCAATTTCATTCTGTAATAGGAAGAGAAAATGAAGTAGACTTCATATACACAAATTGTTCAACAAGCTATGTTGATGGTAAAGGGGGCAGACCTGATTTCGCAGATCAGATCCACATTTCCCACACTTACAAAGAATGTAATCACGATAAACTCATCAAAATGGGTCCCAACACGATGGTCATAAACGAAGCAGTCACAGGAAATTTTACTTATCTCGTCGATGACATCCATTCCGACACCAAGTGCACTCTCAGAAGAAGTCCACCTTTTAAAAATCTAGTGAAGGATCCTGAAAAAAATCGGATCGACCACAAATTTTTCATAAACGGCAAATTACACGATATTGTAAAGATTGATTTTCACCACGAGAAAGATGATAAATATGATGTAGACTTTCAGATTTTTTTTAAAGATGACAGAGGAAAAACCAATAAGTTTCATTTAGACACAGTTCTTGGCCATGGCAAAAATAACGGAGGGATGGATAATGTTGTGATATACTTGAAGGACAGCGTGGAACTGAGATACCACCATAATGGTGTCTATGCTCTTCTTCAGAGCAACACCACTGTTCCCAACATCATCAACCAGTATCAACCGATCGCAGTCGCGCTCGGCATATCAATTTTCGTATTTACTGAAATTGAAAACATAAATAAAAAAGAAGCAGCTATAGTATCCATCGGAAGCGACCAAAAAGACGACGTTCTTTACAATGACCCAACTCACAAGACTTTCCTCGTTGCCAATAAAGGAAACAATGTTTATATGATCGTTTCAGGAAACGAATTCCTTTACGGTTCTAAACCACCGGTGCTCCCATTCGTGGAAATTTTCAACTCGCACAGCAAGGACAACATCAACGCTTTAGACCTTCACTATCTCTCAAAACAGATAAAGCGGGACTTGGATAAGGATCTACTGATTAAGCACGTATTCGACACAGAAAAGCTCGTCATCTACTTGTACACCGTCGGAAGCGACAGAAGGAGTTACGACAATGTCACTTCGATCACTTTCAGGAACCTGCCGAAGGGAATGCAGTGGGACGCTTGGTGCCGTAGGCTTCACGTCTTCATCAACAGGGCCCCAGTCGTTCTCAAGTGCGACGAATCTTACAAAAAAAATTTCGGGCAAAGCATCAACATCAACAACGATGTCATCGATTACCGACCATGGAATTATTACACGCCACTTCCTCTGGAGTTTTCAGGTTTCGATGTGACGAAGACGATGTGGAGTACGCCACTGAGGTGATTGTGAGGCAGAAAATAGGCGTCTACAAGTATTTGCGCCTCCAAGAAGATCTCGTTTTTACGAATGGTTTCGATTTCAAAACACCTGATTATCACCCAACTACCATAGTATGTAAAAACTTTTACAAAAATCCTTCAAATGTGTTCTTTTCACTAAAGTTCACATTTAGTGATAAGTCCCTGTACTTCGTCAATGAGATAGATGAAGTACGGGAAGCAGCCTCTTTAGGTGATGTGTACAGAGAATACGAAAGCATTTCTGATCGTATTATGGGTAATGTTACTAAGCGAAGTAAAAGAAACTTGGAAGGCAAGGAAGACGTTTTAATTAAAAAAGAAATCACCCATTCCAAGCATTCCCAAGCTGCTCCGGGACTGTTAAGAAACGTTTTCGATTCTCTAACAGATATTTATCACAAGTCTTACAGTTATGTTCACGGCTACTTTAAATCTATGACAGGCCCGGATTCAATCTCCAATTTTCATGCAGTACTCCATTCTCATGCCCCAAATGAACATACAATTCCTGACCAGAGACTGTTAGGTTCGAAAGAGAACATTCCTCTTTCTAACGAAAGCAAGATCAGCTTTATAAACTTCAACAGTACACTTCTATTGTTGGACACGTTAGTGAGAAAGCTCAACGATTCCAAATATAAGCAGCCTAAGGAAGCTTATTTGTTGTCACCACAGGAACAGGTTGAGCGGAAAATGGTAGAACTGACCAAAAAACTAGGGTTAGATTATAACGATGTTGTTGGAAGCATGGAGAAACAACGAAAGCGAATATTGGAAAATATGCAAGAGAAGTAATTACATTATGATGGTAGTGAATATAATGGAGGTAAGAGGGTAGTGACTTACCTGGCGGGGGACTGTTACTAGGATACTTGTTTCTAGGTTACTGTTACTGCAAAGGTGATAATTGTAGAGGATGTTAGTAGTAACCAACATGCTATTAATCAAAATTCATGGAGTTAATCAAAAGTAGATGTGAATTAGCTAGTCCTGTCATTTAATATTGTCACAAGAAAATATGTACATATTTAAACAGAAAACTTAACTTTTTCAAAAATGTTATTGGAAAATAAAATTCATATCTACAGAGAATAATAAATATATATATATATATATATATATATATATATATATATATATAATAATTTAAAATCTTTTTTCTGGGACTAGGTCCCTTAAGAATAACAAAAATGAACAGTAGATATTCATATATATGTCTGGTCAAGAAAACAATAAAATTAATTTTTCATTTACAAATGAGCAAAAAGGAAAAATTAAACACTACCTAGACTTTGATACATTCATGTACAAAAAGTATCGATAATAAACACACAAGAATAGAAAAAGAAAGAAGAGAAATCTCCTAAAGGCTACTGATAGGGTTGAAGGAATTATAAAAAAACAAAACAAACTAATTATTCCACACTAGCTTTAGGGTAAAATAGATAATTATAACTTGTATTAAAATAAAAATAAGTCAGTTGCAGATTTACATTTGTTGTGCATCTATTCGGGATACCAAAAGATGTTGGAAAAGGTGAGATTTTGATGAGAGAAAGGAAGAAGTATGGCGAATATGAGTAGGTAGGGAATCCCAGAGGGCTGCAGAACGGATATAAAAGGAGTGATCAAAAGATTTAGTTCTATGGTTGGGAATGTAAAGGACGGAATGGCGGGATCTAGTTTCGAGAGAGTGGACTGAGGATTTAAATTTAAGGATGCTGTGAATGTATGGAGGGTGCTGGGAGTTTATGATTTGGTAAAGGTATGATCCGAGAAAATATTTCCTCCGTGTAGCAGGTAGGAGTCACTTCAACTCGCTGTATAAGTGGGTCACTGAAGACCTCTTCGAGGTGCCGAAGATAAATCTTATGAACATGTTCATGATACGCTCGCGTCTGTCTTCGAGTACCATTGGGAGGCCACCATATACCACACAGCAATAATCGAAGTGGGGGTATTATATATATATATATATATATATATATATATATATATATATATATATATATATAAAATAAGAAATTTCTCAAAATGTTCCCGTTTTGCCTGGACACAGGTATTAATTCTCAGTCATTAGTCATCAAAAGTAGCACGCAGCCGTTCTTGAGGAAAGCGCTCAACTTCTCGGACCAGATATTTTTTGAGACTCTCCAAGTTATAGTGTGATCTGTGGCATGCCATCCTCTAAAGTTCGGGCCAAAGTCGCAAAAGCTAAATCAGGGTTTTCGTGGGCCAATCCAAGATGAACAGATAAACTCTGGTATGTTCTTTTGCAGTCACTGCGGAGTTGACCTGGCCTCACGAGCTATACCGGAATCCAGCAAACAGATTACCGTTTAGAGGCTTGACAACAGGTTCCAATATATCATTATCATAGTTTTGAGCGTTTTTAAAAAAAATGGAGCTTTGTGGTGCAATGATGATATCTTTCTACTCTTCTAATGAGTTCCTAGACTTCTTTTGAGCTGTGTGGGTACAAATGATCATTTTTCTTGGATTGTAAATCTTTTCTCATAGCTAAACAAAATGTTTCAATGAAGACCATTTTTGTAACAGCCAAGGAGTATTACGGATCTATCCACACTAAGTTCAAAGAAAATGGATAGCCTTTGTTCTGAGATTCTTCGAAATTCTCCCACCTTAAGGTCACTTTCATTATGCGAGACAGAGATCTGACAGAGATTTCCCGAGAAGTGATTTGTTTTCGAATGGGATTTGTTCCGATTCGAGCGTCCACTGCTTTGACAGGATTTGCCGTTCTCAAAGTCCAGGGACCATTTAAAATGCGGTGCAGGAACATACGGCTGATACCCATAGGTTTCGAAATGTTGAAAATCTCTAACCTACACTTTTGAACTAATGTAAAGCGACCACAGCTATTCAGTTTTCTTTATCACCTCACTCCAAGTCAACCGAGCGAAAGAAAAATACAAACTAATTGGAATTATTACCCTGACACGTAAATAAAATAACCTGATAGAGCCAAGTATTATGTAAGAAATACACAAGGATGTAAACAAAGCTCAGCCATTGTAACAGTATTTATGGCAGAACTAGGTAGATCACCAATACAAAGTAGATAGTTGTATATTAATATTATTTAACAAGAAATGTGCAAATTAAATCGTTAAATAGCTAAATAATATAGATTGTAAATATATATTTGTGTGTTTAATAAATATCTATACTGTATCTTATTATTTTTTGTTCTAATGAAGACTCCTTAAAAAGGCCGAAAGTTTGGTTAAATAAATTTTATTTTTATATATTTTGTTATCATTTTGACCTCCATCCGAATCATTCCATCCTTAATTTATTTTATTATCATTTTTAGTTTATTTTTTTACTTAAAAAAATATATATATATGAAAATAAATATATCGTTGCACTTCTTTTTAATTTTAGTACCCTATATATGAAATATATAGTAAGGGAAAGTATTGCGCTTGAGAAAGTTTTCAACGGAAATACAAGTTTTAGGATCTCCTGGTCCAAATGACCAAGTCCCGCAAAAAGGTTTCCGTGTGTATGTGGTAAATCCCGCGCGTTAACGAAAAGTCCTAAAAAGCTGAAATTTCATATTAAACACAACCATACGCCCAAGATGTTACACAACCTTTTTCATAAAAATCAGCTAACCAGCCATGGATTTTGCACCTTTTTATGATTTTCTAACAAACGGTATAATCTAACGATTTTGATTAAACTCGCTATATCGATGTAAAATTTAATGGACTTTAATATCATGTAGGTTTTATTCTGATTGAAATATTTTTACAGGGCTTAAATGCCGATATTTTAAAATTTCTTTCCTTAAGCACCTTAATTAATTTATTAATTTTGTAGATTCTATAAAAATAACCATTTTATCTTGTCAACATTGATATACCGTTGGAAAGTTAAAGATGTAAAAAAAAATATCATCGTATACACATAATTTTAAAAGTTAACAGAAAGTAATGAAAATCCGATAAAACTAGGTGATACTTTTAGAAAATAATATAATAGATTTTTTAATAAAACACATGTTTCTATAGCAATTCCACTTAATTTATTCTTTAATGGTTTCACTCATTTTTATCTCTACTGTATTTGAAAATTCTTTAAGCGATTTTAAATACTGAGGTAAGTGAAGGTCGCATGTTGAAAATAATATAATAGAAATTTAATAAAACACATGTTTCTATTTCAACTTAATTCATTCCCAATGGTCACCCTTATGTTGAATTCCTTCTTGTCGAAATTTCCTGTAGCTCAAGTTCTCTCCTATATATTGTAGTGTACCGCCCTCCTCTGGTTCCTTTTGATCAATCCCTCGAATCAATCCTCTATAACTATGTTCCCTATTACAACCATATTATAATCTCTGGCGATTTTAATACCAACTTGCTTTCCGACTCCAATGATAAACTATACCTGGAAAACCTTTTTTATTCTCTCCATCTCTACATTGTTCCTTATGACCCAACTCACCATACCTTGAGGTCTGACACCTGGTTGGACCTACATGTTATCGACTCAAGGCATAACCTTTTATCCGCTTCTCAGCATCCAGAACCATTCCTTTCATCTCATGACCTTATCTAAATATCTTATAATATTCAAACCCCAGCTTTCCTACCCAAAACGTTCACTTTTCGTAACCTGGACGCTCTTACCCGTGAAATCCTTTTACCTGACCTAGAGAAGATTAACTGGAGCGAAATCTATTCCTGCACCTCAATTGATTCCATGGCTGATATCCTCACAGCTAATCTTCTTCATATCCTTGATATCCACGCACCATCCAAAACCATCACCTTTCGTCTTCGACCTGTTCCCTGAATGAGTCAAGAAATTAAAGACCTACAAAAAAGACGTGAGGCTGCCCGCAGGCGCTTTAGAGGTACAAGACTGACTGATGACTATCAAGCGTTTAGGGCACTCCGTAACTTGACTCAGACAACTATCAGATGAGCAAAATCCATTTATTTCCAAGAAGTCCTCTCCTCAGCTCCTAACTCGAAAACGAAATGGCATATTCTCCGTAAGCTCTCCCTCTGCAAATAGTCTACTTCGCATGAACCAAAGATATCTCCCGATGAACTAAATTCTCATTTTATATCCTCGTCTTCTAATTTGTCTTCCCTGCCTCATCCTGAATCTTTCTCAGCTCCATTATTCAACCCCGATAATTTCTACTTCTCGGACATTTCTCCAAGCGACCTTATTTCCTCCATTATGAAATCGACCACCAATTCCCTTGGTGTTGATGGAGTTCCTGTTAAATTGTTAAAATTATGCCTTCCCGAAATCCTCCCCACTCTCCTTTTTATATATAATTTCTCCCTTCAAAATTCAATATTCTCGAGCTCTTGGAAAAAAGCTTTAGTCCATCCCATTAACAAAACCGCAAACCCCGTCCTACCTAAAGATTATCGGCCTATTTCCATTCTCTCAAACCTTTCGAAACCTCTCGAAAGATTAATCCAGACTCAGATATCCGAATTCCTTGAAAAGTCCAAGCTACTCGATCCCCTCCAATCTGGTTTCCGTTCAGGCTTTTCCACACAATCCGCCCTCGCCAAAATCACTAATGACATACATACTGCCATGGACGAAAAGAAACTAACAGTTTTAATACTTCTTGACTTCTCGAAAGCTTTCGACTCCTTAGACCATTCTATTCTTTTTACCAAACTAAATGCACTATCCTTTTCCAACAGCACTATCCGCTCGTTCCAATCATTCCTTTCCGGTCGAACCCAAGCCGTTTACATTCCTAATCATACTTTATCATCCTTCCTCGCCCTTTCGGCAGGTGTGGCCCATGGCTCCAGCATCTCCCCTCTCCTATTCAATTGCTACATCAATGATCTCCCTAATTCAATAGTCCTTTGCTCCCATCACCTCTATGCCGATGATTTCCAAATTTATTTCTCCTTCCCTCCGTCCGAATTATCATCTGCGTTTGCCGCTATTCAGGCAGACCTAGATAGAATCTGTGCCTGGGCAAACCTGAATAAGCTATGCTTAAACGCTATGAAAACTCTACTATGATTGGTTCCAATCCCCTCCTGAGATCCAACTCCACCTTCCCAACCTTATTCCTAAACGGTCATCCCATTGCTTTCAGCCCCTCTGTCAAAAACCTAGGAATTATTATTGACCAATCCCTATCCTGGAAACCCCATATAGCCCAAATTTCTCGTAAAGCCATAAGCACCCTAAAGTTTTTCCATCGCTCCAGTCACCTTCTTCCCGAATTCACGCGTAAAATCCTTGTCTCCTCACTCATCTTTCCCCACTTTGACTACGGCTGTGCGGTGTACGGGGGCCTCTGTATGGTACTTGAGAACAGAGTAAAGCGTATTATGAATTGCTGTTTGAGATTTGTTTTTGGTACCTCGAGACGGTCTCACGTGACTCACCTCTACGCCGAGTTGAATTGGCTCTTCCCCTCCATACGCAGACAGTACTACCTTGGGTCATTTCCCTACCAAACGTTAAAATCCCAGCATCCTTCCTATATTTACAGTCTCCTTCAATTTAATTAAATCCTCTGTCCACTTGCTTGGTACAAGATCGCGACACTCCGACCTTTACATCCCATCCCACAGAACTAAAGCCTATGATCGATCCTTTCTTGCCCGTTCCACTGCATTCTGAAATTCCATTCCTTCCTATATACGTTGTGCTTCTTCCTTATCCACATTTAAATATCTCTTTTTCCAGCATCTATCATCCCTCACAGACGCTTGTTGATCTTAAATCTGATAATTTATGATATAATTGAATAATTATTATGACTAAATGTCTATTTTACTTTGCTTTTGTTTTTGGTTTTTTGGGTTTTTATTTTCAAAATTAATGGTTTTTATTATCTCATTATGTTTTACTTATCATCATTATCAATACTTTGTGATTTTTTAAAGTATGTATGCGTGTGTGTGTGTATATGGATGTATGTGTGTGTGTATATATATATATATATATATATATATATATATATATATATATATATATATATATATATATATATTTATATATAAATATATATATATTTTTTTTTTTTTTTTTTTAATATACTTTGTTTATGTAAATAATTAAGTTTGTAAATAAGTTCAATTCTATTTAATGAATTCTGGCCAGAAAAGCTATATTTATTTGTAATATCAATGTTATTCTTGAGGGACTATGTCCCAGAATAAAGTTCATTTTTCTATTCTATTCTAATTTAAATGATTCCTTAATAATCCTTAAAACTGACCCTGTAGGGTAGAGGCGGATAAGAAATAGAAACCAGCAACACGCGACTTTCACTTACCTCCGTTTTTAAAATCGAGTAAAGAATTTTCAAATACAGTAAGAGATAAAAATGAGGGAAACCATTAAAGAATAAATTAAGTAGATTTTCTATAGAAACATGTGTTTTATTAAAAAATATATTATATTATTATCTAAAAGTATCACTTAGTTTTATCGGCTATTCATCACTCTCTATTAATTTTAAAAGCTTGTGTATAAGATAATATTTTGTCTAAAATCTTTAGCTTTCAGACGGTATATCATACATGTATGTTACTGTTTTTATGTCCAAAAACAAAAAAAAATTGCATTTAAAAAATATTTTTTCAGTTTTATCCTTTTGTTGTTTTTCGAATTCGCACAACTTACGTATTTGGCTGTTATTTATCAATGCTAACAAGATAATAAGGTTATTTTTATAGAATCTACAAAATTAAAGGTATTTTAGAAGAAGATAATTTGAAATATCGGATTTTAATCTCTGTCAGACTATTTCAATCAGAATAAAACCTACATGATGTTGAAAGCTATTAAATTGTATAGCCGTTTTTGAGAAAATCGTAAAAAGGTGCAAAATGCATAGTATAAAGTGGCACTTCTGGTAAGCTGATTTTGATGAAAAAGATTTTGTAACATCTCGGGCGTATATTTGTCTTAAATATGAAATTTCAGTTTCATAGGTCTGCTGTTTACGCGCGGGAGTTACCACTTCCACACACACACACACACACTCACACCTTTTTTGCGGGACTTGGTTATTTGGACTCAGGGGACACTAAAACGTGTATTTCCGTGGAAAACTGGAATTCGAAAATTTTCACGATTGCAATACTTCCCCTTACTATATATAGCAAGTGAAAGTAAAAATAGGCTTACCGAACCCTCAGATTAGGTTCCGATACTACTAAATTCCGCCTACACAGACTCATCCAATGATCAGCCTTAACACAATCCTCCCGTCGTCGAGGGACGACCATTCCTTGTCTTTTGTTTGAAAACTGGAATTTGAAAATTTTCAAGATTGCAATACTTTTCCTTACTATATATTTCATATATAGGTAAGTGAAAGTGAAAATGAAAAAAAAAAAAAATTTAAACATTTAGCTTAGACCAACTCTGTACATTACCTAGTACTGACACTCGATCGAAGGATGACTTGGGGCCCACATGTCAAGACAGACTCTTAACCACCGACTGAAAGTACTATACTCACTTTTATGTAAACCTTCAAAATTAAAAATTAGACAGAAACTGAATACATACACATACCTCCTTAAGCCAATATGGACTTACGCTTCACAGGTTTTTGGTTCAGCAAAAAAGACTTACATACAAAAACTGCAATCATTTCAGTTTACAGGTACGTAAACAACGGAACCCTACATACGGATTTACAACAACCAACAGTTGACCAACATATACGAACACTTTATAATCGTTTTCACAGTAAACTTAACGGACACGACAATAGACTGATTAACGACATGTCAATAGTCGAAATGCCAGTCAGAAGAATGCTAAAGAGAGGCTGGATGAGGGACCTCCTCGGATAAAATAAAACCATGGAAGGAGTGCTGCTGGGCATTTTCCTTCTTCATGCCTACCATGCCTGATCTCAATTTATACAGCACATTTGCTGATTGTCAGATACATTCTAACAGGCGTGAATATAGAATAAAGAGAAAAAATAAACAAAAAAACATTTAGAATTAAAAAAAAATAGATTATAGCAACCAAGGTAAGTAAAATTCGTGTGTCGCGCACACCATATTTGTTTATTATTTTAAAACCGTAATCTCGTCGTTCATTCCGAGGATCACAATATATATCTGCGTATGTGTGTTGATGAAGGGTATCGGGTTGGAACCTTTCGGTCTCGCCAAGACTAATTATTACCAAGGCACAGTGCAGCGCACTGAAGGGCACGATCCCAGACCGGCGCAGACACCACCTGTTGCTGGAGGCGGAGCGAGAACTGGCTTCAGTGCGGGGCGAGATGTCCCTACAAGTGGACCTCGAGTTACCCCCGCGGTACAGGCTGAGGGACCTCATCCTGGGAGACTACGCCTTCACCGACGACGGTCAGAGGTCAGTCATATATATCTAGATCCTAGCACATCTCACGTCAGCACCTCGCCTCTCTAAACTGTTCCAGTCAGTTGTCTTCACTTTGGAATATGCTCACTCGACCGAAATTTCTACAACAATTAGTCCAATGATAAGACAATTTATTAGAAAAAATATCGATAAATAGATAGATAGATATACAGGAAAATACGTTTATTTTTAAAAATTACAGCAAATAGAAAATAAACAATTTACAAATACAATAACAAAAATCAGACACACTACATGGTCTATTGACCGTCCGTGGAGTCTATGTTTATTGACAAAATTAATCTTTAATCTATCAATATAAATAATTAATAACAAAATAAGAAATAATATATCAACACTTTATAGTTAAATTTTTTCGTCAGTAACTTTCTATAAGAGAAAGCCGATCTGGAGTAATTAACTAACGCCAGTCAATCTTTTCTATTTATTAACTCTAATATTTGATCCCAAGTTAAATTTTTAGAATTAAAGTATTTTTTACTTTCACTTACTATATATAGTAAGAGGAAGTATTGTGATCGTAAAAATTTTCGAAATCCAGTTTTCAACGGAAATACACGTTTTAGGGTCCTCTGAGTCCAAATAACCAAGTCCCGCAAAAAGGTCTGTGTGTGTGTGTGTGTGGTAACTCCCGGACAGAAACGGTAAGTCCTGTGATCCTGAAATTTCATATTTAAGACCAATATGCGCCCGAGACGTTACGAAACCTTTTTCATTAATATGAGCTTACCAGAAGATCCACTTTATACCATGTATTTAGCACATTTTTTCGATTTTCTCGAAAACGGTTCCGACGATTTTGATTAAACTCGCTATATCGAAGTAGAATTTAATGGGCTTTAATATCATGTAGTTTTCATTCTGATTAAAATGGCCAGACAGGGCTTAAATGCCGATATTTTACATTTTTTTCCTGTAAAGTACCTTTAATTTTGAACTAATTCAATATCTAACTAAAGAAGAAAACTGAAAAAAATAGTTTTTTAATGCAATTTTTTATTTTGAACATTGCAACAGTAATATACACGTATAATATACCGTTGGAAAGCTAAAGATTTTAGAAAAAAATATTATCTTATGCTCAAGCTTTTAAAAGTTAATATAAAGTCATGAATAAAAGATAAAATAACTGATTATTTTAGATATTAATATAATGGATTTTTTAATAAACAAATGTTTTATTAATAAATGTTCTATTATTTATTTTATTAATAAATAAATGTTTCTATATAAATTCGATTTAATTAATTCTTTAATTGTTTCACGTATTTTTATCTCTAACTGTATTTGAAAATTCTTTCATTGATTTTAAAAATGGATTTAAGTGAAAGTCGGGTGTTGCCCGCACCAGATTTTTTTATAAACTCTGAAAGTATCGGACATGCAGCTAAAAAGTGAAAAAGATCTTCAGTTTCATTTGTATTGCACAAACTACATATATATCTTTTTTTTTTATGAAATTTTTATGATTTAGTGTTAAAACATCACCCCTGATTATAATTATCCATCTAATCACCTCCAGAGAGTATTTGTCAATAATGTAATTTACTGTGGATTACATATGGAATTACGATTCATTTGTTTCACATGCGGAATTTCAAGACTCTCCTATGTTTCTAGTAGGTACACCCCTACTGTAGTTGAATTTGCTTTATCCCTTTTTCCGTCGGCAATACCTCCTTGCCTTGTTTAAGTCTCTTCCGATCTTTCAAAACGAAGAAACCTAGTTATACTACTTTTTTAAAACTTTTCTAAAACCTTGCGCTTTCCAACGGCATATTGTGCGCATATATTTATATATCTACTTGTATTTCTGGAATAACTTTCTGACGATTTGGTTTAAGAAACTTATTTTTCCCTTCTAAACAAAAGCTAAGTTGGAACGTATTTGATTTATACACCTTCAGGAAAAATGCCCTGAATGATGGTAAAAACCGTATCAATATAAGAGTGAACATAAAAAAGAATTCGTGTCAGAATGAGCACTTAAATACCTAATAAAAAAAATAAGGTAATACGAGGCATGTTTTTTAAGTGCCTTTTGGAATTTAAAAAATACGTGCAAAGATATCGCAATAATTTTATTTTTACATGTAATTCTGTACCTTAATCTACTTTTCTACATAATTTCCATGAATTTTGAGGCACTTGTCATAACGCGGCACCAGTTTTTGAATACCCTTCTCAAAAAATTCTGCCACCTGACTTGTTAAACGACGTAGACGAAACATGGGTGGCCTACGTCACACCAGAATCAAAACAACAATCCATGGAATAGCGACATTCATCATCACCCAAAAGAGTAAAGTTTAAGCAAACAATTTCTGCCCGGAAAATCATTTGCACATTTTTTTGGGATAGAAAAGGAGTATTGCTAGTGGAGTTTCTGCCTCGTAATGAGACAATCTATGCTACCATTTGTTCCTGCACTTGAAGAAACAACTGGGCGATTGGCGTCTTAAAGACGATAACGAAGTCAAAACATTGTTGATTCAGTGGTTAACAAGTCAGGCGGCAGGTTTATATATATAGCTTCTAAGTTGTAATAAAGTCGTTTATTTATATATATATATATATATATATATATATATATATATATATATAAAATTAATATAAAATTGTTTTTTATTTTTTCATCAACTGAAAAAATATTACAGATATATAAAGCGCTTGTGTCGCAAAAGCCGCGAAAAATTTTCAATAGATAAAAGTAAGTACATAATGTCTCAGAGTAAATTTAAACCTTACTTCAACATTTATTTATTTTTTATTCCCAAAACATTGATTGTCATTAAGAACACAAATACAATATCTCAGTAATGCCGATACAGAATGTTAAGTCTAATATTTTTTGTAAGCTATGGCTACATTTGAATTTTCAATCAATGTCGAAACTACCTGCAAAAGGTCTATGTGCGAATACATAAGTCTAACTGAAAAAAAAAAAACAAAAAAAAAAACATAATTAGTATCAAAAAACAAAGTAGAAATCTGTATAATTCAGATAGTAAGGCGAATTATGTCAGAAAATCAACGAACTAGAAAAGCCTTAAGCCT
Source organism: Piezodorus guildinii (assembly GCA_023052935.1). Classification (NCBI taxonomy): domain Eukaryota; kingdom Metazoa; phylum Arthropoda; class Insecta; order Hemiptera; family Pentatomidae; genus Piezodorus; species Piezodorus guildinii. The sequence continues at coordinate 6,331,214 of CM041293.1, read as the reverse complement.
ATTACTTTCACTTACTTATATATGAAATATATAGTAAGGGAAAGTATTGCGATCCTGAAAATTTTAGAATTCCAGTTTTCGAGAGAAATACACGTTTTAGGGTCTCCTGAGTCCAATTGACCAAGTCCCGCAAAAATGGTCTGTGTGTGTGTGGTAAAATGAAAAGTCCAAAGCAACTGAAAATTTCATATTTAAGACCAATTTACACTCGAGACGTTACAAAACCTTTTTATCACAATTCTGTAGATTCTATAAAAACAACTATATTATCTTGTTAGCTATGATAATTAATCGCTAAATATGCAAGTAGAGCGAATTGAATAAACATCCAAAGGAGAAAACTGAAAAAAATATTTTTTTTTGCAATTTTTGTTTTTGAACATAAAAGCAGTAATATAGATATATAATATAGCGCTGGAAAGCTAAAGATTTTAGAAATAATATTATCTTATACAACTATTGTAAAAGTTAACGGAGAGTGATGAAAATCCCATAAAACAAACTGATTGTCGTAGATAATAATAAAAAAGATTTATTGATAAAACACATGTTTCTATTAAAATCCAATTTAAATAATTCATTAACAATTTATTTCCGTTTGTAAATTTGTTTTAAAATTCTTGAATTGATATAAATAACGGAGGTAAGTGAAAGCCGTGTGTTCCGCTCTCCAGATTTTTTATAAATCATTTTCAACCTTAATACAAATTTCTCGAAACCGGATTTTGATTTAGCTATGACGAAGTGGAATTCAACAGGCTTCATATAGGTTTTATTTTTATTGAAATAGTCTATCAGGACTTAAAAGGTGATATTTTTATTTTTATTGCTTTAATTTTGTATATTACAAACAAAATATATCAAGTTGTTGATAGGATAGCATTGATAAAAAATCTGGTGCTGGCAACACACAACTATCACTTACTCCTGTTTTTATTTTCTAAAATAATCGATTAGTTTTATCGGCTTTTAAAATCGATTAAAGAATTTTCAAATACAGTTAGAGATAAAAATGAGCGAAACTATTGAAGAATTAATTAAATTGAATTTCTATAAAAAAAACTTGTGTTTTATTAAAAAATCTATTAAATTATTATCTAAAATAATCAGTTACTACTATCCGCTTTTTATCAATCTTGACTAAAGTGATGCCGAGATGCCAGCGCTGTGACTTACAGCGAACTGTGGAACACATCCTGATGTATAGGCAGAACATGGCCTCTTCTACAAAATTATAAGGGAAAAATGGACCAAAAGAATCAAGAAAACTTGTTCTTTAAAAAAAAAAAAAAAAATTGTATTCATCTCTGTAAATAATTTATGACCACGGTGTCTCTAACCTTTGTAGTTGTACATGACACCTAAAACTGTGATCAAATAAATACAAGCTTGTGTATTTTTCTATAATTTTTAGCTTTCCAGAGATATATTATACATGTATATTACTGTTCTTATGTTCAAAAACAAAAAATTGCATACAAAAAATATTTTTTTCAGTTTCTTCCATTAGGTGGATATTGAATTCGTTTAGCTTACATATATACCTGTTTTTTTTGTTTTTTTTTATCAATAGTAACAATATACTTTGGTTATTTTTATAGAATCTAAAAAATTAAAGGTACCTTAGAGCAAGAAATTTTGAAATAACGGCGGCATTTAAGCCCTTTCAGACCATCTCAATCAAAATAAAACCTTCATGATGTTAAAGCCTATTAAATTTTACATGGATATATCGAGATTAATTAAAATCGTTAGAGCCGTATTTGATAAAATCGTAAAAAGGTGCAAAATGCATGTTCTAAAGTCGATTTTCTAGTTAGCTGATCTTGATGAAAAAGTTTTTGTAACATCTCGGGCGTATAGTTGTCTTAAATATGAAATTTAAAATTTATAGGGCTTTTCGTTTACGCACTGGAGTCACCACACACACGCAGACCTTTTTGCAAGACTTGGTCATTTGGACTTGGGGACCCTAAAACGCGTATTTCCGTTAAAAACTGGAATTTTCAAATTTCAAAATTTCACGATAGCAATTCTTTCCCTTACTATATATTTCAAATATAGGTAAGTGAAAGTAAAAAACTCTGGTGCGGGTAATACATGACTTTAACTTACATCGAGTCTTAAAAGCAATTTAAAAACTTCTTTTTGAAAAATATTTTAAGTTGGCTTTATTAAAACGTGTATTCATTTTCGTTGGAAACATATGATTTAGATTAAATAAAATAACTGTTTTAAATTGTTAATCAGTCATAAATTTATTCTCTATTCGTCACTTTATTTTACTTTTTATAACTTTGTGTGTCGGATAATATTTTTTCTAAAAAAAAATTCTAAAACGGTATATTATACGTCTATATTGTTCTTCTTATTATCAAAAAAACAAACATTTTTTATACAAATATTTTTGCTGTTTTTTCCTTTAGTTGGTCATCAAATTCGTTTAACTTGTATATTTAGCCGTCCTTAATCAATGTCATTAAGATGATATGGCTAATCTTTTGGAATCTACAAATTTAAAGGTACATTAAAGAAAAAAAAATTAAATATCGGCATTTTATCCCTATCAGACTATTTCAATCATAAAGAAACCTATATGATATTAAAGCCAATCAAATTTTACATCGATATAGCAAGTTTAATTAAAATCGTTATAGCTGTATTTGAGAAAATCGTAAAAAGGTGCAGAATGCAAGGTATAAAATTGCTCTTCTGATTAGCTGATCTTGATTAAAAAGTTTTTGTGATATCTCGGGCATATAGTTGTCTTAAATATAGAATTTCAGTTTCATACGACTTTTTTCTTACGCGCTGGAGTTATAACACACACACACACACACACACAGACCTTTCAGGGAAAGTTGGTAATTTGAATTCAAGGGACTCTAAAACGTGAATTTCCGTTGAAAACTATAATTCGAAAATTTTCACGATCGTAATACTTTCCCTTACTATATATTCCACATATAGGTAAGTCAAAGTAAAATGATGGATAATATGAAAGAATTTAAAAAATATTTATTTTGTTAATTTTCTTTCGAACATAAAAATAGTACAGGTGTATGATATTACCGGTGATGACCTGTTTTAATATATAATAAAGTCAACGATTTGAGAACAATTGTTATCTCATAAAAAAAGTTGGAATAGGTAATGGAAAGAGGCGATAAGCAGATAAACTAATTGCAAGCGATTGTTGTTGATAATTATTTCTTCAATCTTAAATGAACGTCTACATCGAAACTGAATGTAATTATTTTTTCTTTTTTTCTTTTTTTTTTTTTATCTTTATTTACACCTGTCAGAAGATGTCTGACAATCAGCAAATGTGTTGGACAAAATGAGATTAGACATGATAGGCATGAGGAAGTAAAGTGCCCAGCAGCACCCCTTCCAAGGCTTTAATCTAGCTGAGGAGGTCCCTCATCCAGCTTCGTTTTAGCCTTCTTCTGACCGGCATTTCAGTGTAATTATTTAAAGTTTTTTTTGTTAACATTATTGGAGAGTTTTAAAATTGATTTTAAGAACGGCTGTAAGTAAAAGTCGTTTGCTTAATTTAGATTTTACTCCCAATTAATTGATCGGTATTAATAATAAGAATTTAATTGATTCTTCATTTCACTAAAATCTGATACAATATTTATGTTTATTTTATTTTTTGTAAGCATTTGCAAAATTTATTAATATTTTCTTTATAGTGAATTTTTTTTATTTCAGAAATGTATATATCTGAGATGTTAATGCTAAAGTTTTTACTAGAATTAACGACCTAGAAGAGGGAATTCATACTATTCAGTTCGAACCTTAATAGAATTTTCTACAAAATGTTATTATTTTATTTTAGTGACAACTTCTTTAGATGCATTATGCGATTTTTGGCAGGGGTAAAGTCTTTAATTTCGTTACCATGGTGGCTTCACCAACATGCTCTAGACTGCATGCGCAGCGGCCTGTGTATGTCTGTCCAATAGAGATAGAATACCGATATCAATTTCCGTGAACGTTTTCGATGCCGATGTACTATCGTTATTTCAGTATTTAATTGAATTAAAATCAGTTACAAATGAATGAGTAAAGACACGGTAGATAAAATATGTCTTATAATTTACCTCTTACTATATATAAGTTGATAAAAAAAAAAAAAAAAAAAAAAAACCTATACCACTACAACCCATGAAGAGTTTTGGGTTCAGTACATATTAAGATTCAAACTGTTTCTAGGCCAACAGCCGTGCAATGAGGTGATTCGGCCGATATCACGCTCAGCCGACAGGTTTTTTCCCCATTTTTGGGTACCCACTTTAAAAAGACTGGGCCTGCCTCAGGAGGGTATCCATACCCCAGGATTACAGAATAAATAATATTCCGCCACATCCAGGATTCGAACCCAAGACCCGGAGCACAGTAGACTAGCGCTTTCCCCACGAGACCACGCCGCTCACTTAATAAAATAAATATGTCAATTCTCTTGACACTAAAATACTGATATTTAAAATATTATTAAATCATTACTTTGCATTAAAATATTTTTAAAAAAATGAAGCAATATCATAATGATCTAATTGTCAATATTTAAATGGCATTAAAGCGAAACTGAAAAGCATATCTTCATCGTATTAATATAGAAATATGATATTTGAAAATGAAATTCATTTTTAGAATATAGGTTTCAATTAAGGACAATGTATACTTCATTACTAATTAAAACGTGTGGTTTTTTTAAATTAGCTTGGAGCAGAAACTGAGGTTATCTGTGGTTCACACCTACATACATTCCATTCAGGGCGGGGTGGCCGAGCGTGTTAGCGCGCGTTGCTGTGAGCAAGCGTTGCCAATAGCCACAGATAGCCGAAAAAGTTAAAACCAAATAATTACGAGTTCGACTCTCGTGCTGGGGGATTTTATCTCGGCATATATCCCCCGCCCTCACCCCCTGGCTCGAGAGAACCCCCGTTTAGCCTTCAAAGGCGAGGTAGGAGTAGACAACAAAAAAAAAAAAAAAAAAAAAAAAAAAAAAAAACCTACATACATTCTAAAATATGTATCAAATAATTATTACTTTTGCACTAATAGAACTCAGCCTATCGTAGTTTCCATGATTCAAATGGCAGGTCCAAAAAACAAAAAATTGTGCTGCGTGCATTACCAACCGATACAGTCTAATAGAAGATCCGAACTTGAAACGATCTTCACCGAGCTGATAATAGAATGAAACATATTTTAAAACAAATTTTGTATATTAAAAATGGCTGCCTAAAAAAATCCTGGATAGACTATTTTTTATTATTTTTAAACGTCTTCGACTTTTTTAACACAATTTTCCTGAGCTTGGTAGGAGTAACACGAATGTTTAACAGTTAAAAATATTTTTTCGAATTCTAGTTTTCAACGTTAATACCCGTTTTAGGGACCCCTGAGTCCAAATAACAAAGTCACGCATTAAGGTCGGTGTGTGACTGCCGTAAGCCTAGCCAAAAAACAAAATGTCATAGGAAACTGAAATTATATATTTAAGCAACTATAATACCGAGATTAAGTTAGAATCGGTCATAATTACTCCGAGAGATTTGAGGTGCGATCGGGTTTGAAACAGGGTGACTCCCTTTTACCTGTTTTGTTTAATATAGCCTTAGAATATGTCATAAAAAAGGTGATGTGTACCGAGAAAGGCTTAAATATGGGTGACAAGATTCCTGTTTTGGGGTATGCCGATGATTTGGTACTGCTAGGCGAAGACACCGGAACCATACAACTAAATACAAGTGTGTTAATAAAAACGTAAAGAAATAGGACTCGAAATAAATACCGGTAAGACGAAATATATAATTAGTAGCAGAAATGGTGGCGATCTTGATGATATTGATATATCAGGGCATACTCTTGAACAAGTATTTAGGTTCAATTATAACAAGAAAACATGAAATCCAGGAAGAAATGAAGTCCCGGTTAAAGGTGGGAAATGCGTGTTGTTATTCAGTTGCTAAGTTACTTAGTTCGCGGCTTCTATCTAAAAACTTAAAGGTTCGAATTTATAAAACTATTATTCTTCCGACGGTCCTTTACTGGTGTGAAACGTGGCCACTAAGGATGGACAACTGCTTAAGGTTTTTGAAAATAACGGTACTGCGTAAAATATTTGGTCCGAAGAGAGATGAGGCCACTGGGTAGTTAAGAAGGTTGCGGAGTTTGTACCCTGTGAATATAATTGAGTTGATAGCATCGCGGAGACTCAAATGGGCGCGTAAAAGTTGTTGGGCTTAGTGAGGAACGGATTCCGAGAAAGTTGTTATTCGATGATCCGACTGATCGGCGTCCGAAAGGTAGGTCGAGATGTTTAGGATTGTGTTAAGGCTGATCTCGGGGGCTTAGGCCTGAATGGTGAACATTGGACGAGTCTGTGTAGGCGAAGTTTCGTGGTATCGGCATTGAATCTTTGGATTCGGTAAGCCCATATTATTATTTTATCTTGTAAACATTTGCTATATTTGTTTAAATTTCTCTAATGGAGAAGTTGCTTGTTATCAGTATTGAAACTTGGAGTATTAGTGGAAGTTGTTAGTAGTGTACAAAGATAAAGTGAAAGGGACACTTCTTGAACATCAGCATTCGATATTATAGGACTCAACTTTGGTATCGAACCACTTAGGGCTTCATAATTACTAACTTAAAGGTCCAACTTAGGGGATATCCATATCTTAGTTATTTCCGTAGTCGAAATTTTCTTCCTAATTAAAATTTCTTTAATTTAATGAATATTTATTCTTATAGTTTATTTATCTGTTATTCCATATCATACCCTTTCGGGTCATTAGCGCACTATAATTGATTGAGTATATATTGAATTGAACCGATGATTATCCTAAAAAAACTAGTCTGTTTAGAACCTTATCTTCATCATCTCTCAAGGCTTTTTTGAAACAGGAGACATGATTTGATACGAAAACTTAAAAATCAAGACTAAATTAATAAATTTTCAACATTGCTATGCATCTTTTCCCTATCAATTTTTGGTTTATTATTTCCAATAATGAAGTCTTTGTAATCGAACAATAAAAAATCTGGTGCGGGCAACACACGACTTTCACTTACCTTCATTTTAAAAATCAATGAAAGAATTTTCAAATACAGTTAAGATAAAAATACTTGAAACTATAAAGAATTAATTAAATTGAATTTCTATAGAAACATGTGTTTTATTAAAAAATCTATTATATTATTATCTAAAATAATCAGTTAGTTTTATCTTCTTTCATCACACTCTCTATTAACTTTTAAAAGCTTGAGTATAAGGTAAATTTTTTCTAAAATCTTTAGCTTTCCAACGGTATATCATACATGTATATTACTGCTTCTTATGTTCAAAAACAGAAAATTGCATTAAAAAAATATTTTTTTCAATTTTTCCCTTTATTGTTCTAAATCCATTCAATTTATATTTACCTGTATTCATCAGTGGTAACAATATAATATAGCTATATTTATAGAATCAACAAATAAAAGGTACTTAAGCCTTAAAATATTGGCATTTAAACCCTGTAAGAGATTTTAATCAGAATAAAACCTACATGATATTAAAGCCTATTAAATTTTACATCGATATTGCGAGTTTTAACAAAATTGTCGGAACCGTTTTTAAAAAAATCGAAAAAATATGCAAAATTCATGGTATAAAGTGGCTTCTGGTGAGCTCATTTTGATGAAAAAGGTTTTGTAACGTCTCGGGCGCATATTAGTGGGAGTTACCACACACACACAGACCTTTTTGCGGGCCTTGGTCATTTGGACTCAGGGGACCTAAAACGTGTATTTCTGTTCAAAACTGGAATTCGAAAATTTCAAGATCGCAATACTTCCCTTACTTATACTCGTATAGTAAGTGAAAGTAAAAAAAAAAAAGTCCAAATCACAGTAGGTGTAATTCCCATTAAACCTCGAAGCTGGAGAAAAACGGTAAAGGCGAGCAGCTATCATAGAAACAGTTATACCCTAATATAGTTATTTGGAAATAATAAACCATTGTAAAATGATTTGCAGCGTCGTTTTCTTTATTTCAAGCCAGTTTCATTCAAAAGATTCATTGGTATTTACACATTATAGAGTAATTTTAACTTGGAATCGATTCAAGCCGTCCTTTGAACAGCTAAAGTCCCGAGAGAATGAACACATTATTCTCTTCGTGGCTAAACCAAACTCGGGCAATAAATAAAAACAAAGCAGAGTTGAGTGAAAAAGTTGAGCTCAAAGCGAGCCGTTATTTGAAGAGTAAATCCGATCCGAAAACATTTCCAGCTCACTAAAGTATTTTTAACCAAGAAGCTACGTTTCTCCTGTATTGGATAATATAAGAGTTTTTAATCTGTATTTTATACATTTTAGTGTCGTTATCGTTATTAGGGATTACCATGGCACACAATCGATAAAACGCAGGATACACCGCCTCAGAGGGCAGGCATTTAAAATCGGTGCCGGCGTGATCGTGTTAAGATAAATATTGATTCTGAAATGTCTTTACATCAAAGGCATCCATCCTTTCAAGCCAAAAGTCCTCCAAACAATGGTTGATGCTCCGTACTATAAGGCCTACGATACCTTATATCATCAACTTAATATATCGGGTTGTTTCAATGAAATGTCCTTTTTATAGTTTCTGAAATACATAAAGGATTATGCAGGTCTCTGTTGTTTTCTTCCGAATGTTTACATATTTAAAGTAAACATTTACTAATCCTTTACCTTTGTATTATAAACATTAGCTTCCCAATCAATTACCCACTTTTTAGTATACCTCCAAATATGAATTATAGGAATATAAATATAAGAGTCGATACAGATGCTGGACATTTTTTGTTTGATAAAGTTAACAGAGATAAGTCCCTCAGTATTTCCCCAGTCATTGTTATAGATAGTCCGGTTGTTGTGTAAATATAATGGATATCTATTGTGTATGGATATTTCATTTATTGAAAACTGATAATTATAATGTTCCCCTGCATGCCCACATATTGAGATTCGTAAACACGACACCCTTGGAAAAGGAACTTCAATGATTCAAAAATACAGGTATATATAATAAATAAAAAAACAGCTATAAATAATTCAAAGGAAAATGGTATGTCTCATTTCGGTTAATTTCAAACGCATTATCTCTGAATTCAAATGATTTTTTTTTTTTTTTCATTTTGTAGGACATTTACAGGTAAGCCCTCACATTTTGAGGAAGGGAGGGAGTAACATTTTTTTTATTTGATTACAAAGGTTGATTATTGAAAATAATAAACCAAAATCATTTATACTAGAATTTTTTACTATTTCCTTTCTATCGATTTTCATTTAAATAAAATTTCCTGATTCCATAAGGCCAATCAGTTTTTCTCTACCATGAATAATAACTGAGTTATCAGAGAATCATTTTTCTTATCAAGTTGTGGATCGACCATATAAGGTCTGTTCATCGCGGTGTCTTGGTCTCGTAAATGTTATCCATTTTTCTCTATCTTCAATAATCACCGAGTTTTAGTGGGATTACATCTATTATAATTGTCTCTTTTTTTTATAATTATTTACCGTTATTAGGTAAAATAAACACAACAAGTCCTATGAAACTGAAATTTCATATTTAAGACAAATATACGCTCGAAAAGTTACAAAACCTTATTCATCAAAATGAGCTCACCAGAAGAAGCACTTTATACCACGCCTTTTACATCATTTTTCGATTTTCTCAAAAACGGTTCCGGCAATTTTGTTAAAACTCGCAATATCGATGTAAATTCAATAAGCTTTAATATTATGTAGGTTTTATTCTGATCTAAATAGTCTGACAGGGATTTAAATGCTAATATTTTAAGACTGAAGTACCTTTAATTTTGTTGATTCTATAAAAATAGCTATATTATATTGTTACCACTGATGAAAAACGGTTAAATATGCAAGTTGAGAGAATTCGAAAAGCAAATAAAGGAGAAAATTGAAAAAATATTTTTTTTTATGGAATTTTCTGTTTTTGAACATAAGTTTCACGTATTTTTATCTCTAACTGTATTTGAAAATTCTTTCATTGATTTTTAAAATGGAGGCAAGTGAAAGTCGTGTGTTGGCCGCACCAGATTTTTTATTGTTCGATTACAAAGCTTCATTATTGAAAATAATAAACCAAAAATTGATAGGATAGATGCATAGCAATGTTGAATTTTTTTTTATTTAGACTTGATTTTTACCTTGTTCGTACCAAATCATGTCTCCTGTTGAAAAGCCTTGAGAGATAATGAAGATAAGGTTCTAAAACTTTAGCAGTTTTTTTAGGATAATCATCGGTTCAATTCAATATATACTCTTTGAATTATGGTGCGCTAATGACCCGAAAGGGTATATATGGAATAACAAATAAATAAAATATAAGAATAAATATTCATTACATTAAAGAAATTTTAATTAGGAAGAAAATTCCGACTACGGAAATAACTAAGATATGGATATCCCCTAAGTTGGACCTTTATGTTAGTAATTATGAAGCTTTAAGTGGTTCGATACTAAAGTTGAGTCCTATAATATCGAATTCTGACGTTCAAGAAGTGTCCCTTCCACTTTATCTTTGTACATACTACTAACAACTTCCACTAATACTCCAAGTTTCAATATTGATAGCAAGCAACTTCTCCATTAGAGAAATGTAAACAAATATAGCAAATGTTTACAAGATAAAATAATAATAATAGGCTTACCGAACCCAAAGATTCAATGACGATACCACAAAACTTCGCTTACACAGAGTCGTCCAATGTTCGCAGTTCAGGCCTAAGCCCCCGAGATCAGCCTTAACACAATCCTAAACGTCTCGGCCTACCTTTCGGACGCCTACCAGTTGGATCAGCGAATAACATTTCTCGGAATCCGTTCCTCACCAAATTTGTTCTCTATTTTCGAAAATTACGTTGTTAAAAACGTACATATAAGCGAGATTTCAATATTTTCTTTTTTTGTTATATTATTTTTAGTTACTGTGCTTTACTGATTCTAAAACTCTCTACATACTTTTCTCTACTGTCAAAAATAACTGAGTTATGGGCGTATTTATGTGTAAAATTTCAATTTTTTCATTTTCTTTTTTCCCTTTTATAAAATTATTCGCAGTTTTTTTGGTTAAAAAACACTAATAAATTTTTTTTCTAGCATCAAAAATAACTGAGTTATTGAATAAAATACTTTTAATCGGCCGGCCATTTTAAAAGCAATCAGCTGATATCAACGTCTAGGTGTTAGGATCATCGTTGCATGGACTAGTATTTTGGGGGCGAATTTCAAAAAACTTGGTCCAATAATTGCCGAATTTTTTTAAATTTGTTATTCGGATCCTACGCATCCTGAAACGTAAGCTCTCAAATTTCTAGCAGGAGTAATTTTTTTTTTTTTGGTCGATTACAAAGGTTGATTATTGAAAATAATAAACCAAAAGAGAAAATGTATCGAATAAAGTTGATTTTTATTGAAAGGTATAAAGCTCCTTCAACTGGGAATGTAAAAAGGAGTAGAACAGAGACAATAATCTTATTCTTAATCTTAGCGAAGACTCTTGTAATGATGAACCTGACAATCAAGGAACAGAAAATGATAGAGCTCCTGGTACATGTGCCATAAATTTATACCAACCTACTATTACTCAAGCTGGCTGGCTAATTAGTTAATCTGATAGGAATATAATAGAAACGAAGTAGAAATCAGCCTCCAATTTTATTCATAGAAATTGACCTTCACCTAAAAGAATCTACAACATATATAATAGAAACATTTGATTGGCTTAATATACATCACAGCTATGGAGTCTATCCAACTTAGTGTTAGTAGGGATTAGTTGTATAATTAGAAGAAAGTAAATAAATAATTGAAGAAGTACAGTTAAGAAGACAAAAAGAAATTATACAATAAACATTGTAAATATTTTTATTATTTAAAACATTTTCATATTTTAAATCATTCCATATTTTATATTTTAAATATTTGCCATATAATTTATGCTACTTACTCGGACGATACTGTAATTTTAACAGCAAACGGCGATCCTATGCTGGTCTCACTGACTCTATAAAATCACTTAATGTTACTACAAAAATGATACTCTCTTTGGAAAATTTGATTAAATCACGACAAGTCAAAACACGTAACGTTCACACTACGACAAAACACTTGCCCACCAATTTTTAACGACAAAAAACAAATTTCTCAGACCAACTCTGTACATCATCTAGGACTGACACTCGATCGAAGGATGACTTGGGGCCCACATGTCAAGATGAAAAGAATGATTCTCAACCACTGACTGAAAGTCATATACTCACTTTTATCTAAATTATTAAAATTAAAAATTAGACAGAAACTGAATACATACACATACCTACTTAAGCCAATATGGACTTACGCTTCAATGATTTTTGGTTCAGCAAAAAAGACTCACATACAAAAACTTCATTCATTTCAATCCAAAATTTTAAGACTCATAACGACAGCTCCTTGGTACGTAAACAACAGAACCCTACATACGGACTTACAGCAACCAACAGCTGACCAACATATACTGACACTCTATTCTCGTTTTCACAGTAAACTTAAAGGACACGACAATAGACTGATTAACGACATGTCAGTAGCTGAAATGCCTGACAGAAGAAGGCTAAAGAGAAGCTGGATGAGGGACCTCCTCTACCTAAATCAAAGCCTAGGAAGGGGTGCTGCTGGGCACTTTACTTCTCCATGCCTACCATGCCAGATCTCAATTTGTGCAGCACATTTGTTGATTGTCAGATAGCTACTAACTGGCGTGAATATAGATATGAAGAGAAATAAAAATATGTATAAATATTTTTATATAATTATTGTCATAAATAAATAAAAATACATCTATACTAAAGAAAATTAACTAAGCAAAACAGATAGCAACATCAATGATTAAAAACACATCTGTAGATACAAATAATAATGATAATATTCTAAAGGCACCCAGATTGTGAATATTCACGAACGCGTGCAGAAAAATGACCACGCGCTTGACCTAAAGTTGAGGGTTTGTGCTTGTATTAATAGTGAATTATATTATAGAGCATAATAGTTAATATATAATAGTGAATTATATTATAGAGCATAATAGTTAATATATAATAGTGGATTATATTATAGAGCATAATAGTCAATATATATTAGTGAATCATATTATAGAGTATTAAAACAACTGATAATAAAATAAAATGTTTTGTTCAACTGTTCAAGATTTTTTTATCTAACACACACTTCAGTGATAAATCATCTGTGACAGCCTCTATATATGTACGTAGGTATTTCCTTTATGTGTCTCCAGAAGCAAACACTCCAGTATCAAGTGCATTAGACCTTGTTGTTAAGCTCAATAAAGAACGAATTCCGAAAATCTTAGTATGCCCTGAAATGCCTGAAAAGTGTTGACGGGTTAAACCAAGCCGTCATTGGGAGGATTGTGTTATCTGATCTCAGGGGCTTGGGGTTGCACGAATCTGTGTTAACAACTTTTTTTTGTTTCGGAATGGAAACTTTAGGTTCGCTAAGCCGGTTATTGCCATTATTATTTATATGAGAAAGTTTTTAATCAACGTGTAGTAATGTATTTAGCGTAGCCTTCAAGGAGTATGTGTACACTAAACCGGCCTGACGCTACTGTAAAGCGGACAAGTGGCCATCCAATGTAAGGCGCTGGAAACTGCCATTTTACATATTTTAACATAAGGAATGGAATAATAAATATTAGTCGAAAACATTAATTTAATTTGTATTATTTATAGAAAGAAATATTGTTTTCAGAAATATACGTCACATAATTTCTTAAAACCCAGAAAAAAAGAGTTATACCCCCGTGCATCAGATACCAGCAGTACCGTCACCCGAAGTCGTACTTTAACCACTCTCCACTTGTGGGTTACCTGTAGCAGGGTGGTTAGCATAACAGCCTCCTATGCCAAAGGTCACGGGTTCAAACCCGCAGATAGCCCTAGGATTTTTTAATGGGAGTAATAAATCCTTAGTAATGCCGTCCTTCGGAGGGGACGTTAAATGGTGGTCCCGAGCCTGTGCGATGCCAGGTACTCGTTTAAGATCCCTATCCTAATAAAACTTGGATAGACAAAATTTAGGACTCCCACTGTAGCATCGTCCGATTAGCCACAGCAGCATAAAGGGACGTTAAATAAATAAACAACAAACAACACTCTCCACGTTGAGTAAGATGTGTGATATCGCAGCCCTGTCTAAAATACTTTTTGTTTTAAGTTTAGAGATCATTGTAAGTTAATTATCAGTTTTATATTTACTTCCTTTAGTTAATGTTAAAATTGTGAAATATTTTTTGTTTATTTTCCTATCACTTTTGTTTGTATTTTTCTTAAATTTGTATTTACTATATTTAAATGTTTGATTCTGAGTAACTATATGGTCTTAGACACGACAGCGCAACTTGTACTAAAGCAGGGGAAACACCATTGACATGCGCCAACTGCCATGGATGACATCCAGCCAACTACCGTCTAATTCGGAATTTCCGGATATTTCTCAAGTACATCAATCCAGCCACCAGATAAGAATAATACTACCCAGATAGTGTTGCAAGTTGAGCAGCTGAGAGCTGCGACTCGACAACAGGAACGAACACTCCAGCCATCGTCTCCCCACAACGAACCAGAAGAAGGAAAGAAAAAGAAGGGAAATTCCTCAGCAGCCGTCTTCAGGTGAAAATTCTTTAGAAAGTTTGCAAATAATATTAGGATGGAATAATCTTATTCAGCCCTTTTTGAGCCTTCCCCAAGACCTCGCTAGCTTCTTCAAATAGCCCCTAATCAAATAATCATAGGGTCATAAACAGATCATAAAAGCCTTCAATTATGTAAAAAAATTTAAATTTAATTAAATTTTTTTTAAATAAAAAAAACATGCCAATTGATTCAGCCGCTCTAATGAGAGAACCTGCGAGCCCGTCGATGCCCTACTCCTTACTATCAAGCACTGCTACGTCACCTGCATATGCAAGCATTTTGTGAATATTTTGTCTTATCCGTTTTTATTTCAAGCCCTATCTCTTCTCTGGGTTTTATAATCTTACTGTATTCACTTGTTTCAGAAGCTATTCTTCCACGTCAAGTAGCAACATATCATTCGCGTGATTAGGCATTAGCCAGAAAAAAAAAATTATCTGGGATTTTGAATTCTATGTAGAATAGAGAATAACTGATAAAAAAAAAATTAAATTAAATAAAAAAAACCAGGTGCGTGCAACATACGACTTTCACTTCCCTCCGTTGTTTATATCAAATTAAGAATTTAGGAAAGAAGTTGGTTCAGGGTGCAGTCAATTTAACACACAATTAAGCGTAAAGTTAATTTATTTTATTTTATATATTATTTTTTATTATTTATTTATTATTATTATTTATATTATTATTATTATTTATTATTTACGCTTAATTGTGTGTTAAATTGACTGCACCCTGAACCAACTTCTCTCATATATACACACAGTCAACCATTGTCACTTCATCATTACAAATTAAGAATTATTAAACGAATTTAGAAACGAAATAAATTGTCAAAGAATTATTTACATTGGATTTTAATAGAAACATGTGTTTTATTAAATAATCTATTATATTATTATCTGCGAAAATCAGTTAACTATAACAGAATAGTATATATAAGATAATATTTTTTTTTCTAAAATATTTAGCTTTCCGGCGGTATTTTACTGTTCTTATGTAGAAAATCGAGAAATCGCATTAAAAAAATATTTTTCAGTTTTCTCCTTCAGTTGGATATAGAATTCGTTCAACTTATATATTTACTTGTTTTTTTATTAATAATAGCAAGATGATATGGTTATTTTTATATAATCTACAAAATTAAAGGTACTTTAGAAGAAGACAACGTTAAATATCGGCATTTAAGCCCTTTCAGACTATTTCAATCAGAATGAAACCTACATGATATTAAAGCCCATTAAATTGTGCATCGATATAGGGGAGTTTAATCAAAATTGTTAGAGCCGTATTTGAGAAAATCGTAAAAAGGTGCAAAATGCATAGTATAAAGTGGCACTTCTAGTTTGCTGAGTTTGATAAAAAAAGTTTCTGTAACATTTCGGGTGTATACTTGTCTTAAATATAAAATTTCAGTTTCATAGGACTTTTCGTTTACGCGCAGGAGTTACCACACACACATACACAGACCATTCTGTGGGACTTGGTCATTCGGACTCAGGGGACCCTAAAACGTGTATTTCCGTCGAAAACTAGAATTCGACAATTTCCAGGTTCCCAATACTTTCCCTTACTATAAATAGTAAGTGAAAGTAAAAAAAACAATGGAGCAGCTCTGTCTGGCCGATTTTGATTGACACATATTAAATATGAAGATCCTGTTTGGACCAAGTTAAAACATCCAGAGCCTGAAGTAGGTTGAAGAAGCGCGATTCGTTGAAGGTCCCTTCAGTTTCGCGAACAATAAGACGCCGAGTCAAAGGCTTCCTTGTGCTTCAAGTCTAAGCCCCGCTTCACTAAGTAATGAGACTTTTTAATTAGTAGCGTCGCAATTCGCTCTGCTTCAGCCCAGCCTTCAGTCTTCCTTCTCTATTATACACTTCATACATAAAATAATCTAGAAGTATGTAATTTGTTGAGCTAGTGGGTAAAGCTTTCAAGCATTATGCTGTTGGGACTCAAGATTCTACGTCACAGGAGAAAAATATCGTATATTAGATATGGTGCAATCCAAATATAATAGGTTGCTACATCTGCTATAATATTTATCATAGTCAAATTTATTTTATTTTATTTTTTCTCGTTATATCTATATTCACGCCTGTTAGAATGTATCTGACAATCAGCAAATGTGTTACACAAATTGAGATCAGGCATGGTAGGCATGAAGAAGGAAAACGCCCAGCAACACCCTTTCTTAGGCTTTAATTTAGGAGGTCTCTCATCCAGCTTCTCTTTAGTCTTCTTCTGACTGGCGTTTCAACTATTGACATGTCGTTAATCAGTCTATTGTCGTGTCCGTTAAGTTTACTATGAAATCGATTATAGAGTGTTCGTATATGTTGGTCAGCTGTCGGTTGTTGTAAGTCCGTATGTAGGATTCCGTTGTTTACGTACCTGTAAACTGAAATGATTGCAGTTTTTGTATGTGAGTCTTTTTTGCTGAACCAAAAATCTGTGGAGCGTAAGTCCATATTGGCTTAAGTAGGTTTGTGTATGTATTCAGTTTCTGTCTAATTTTTAATTTTGATTATTTTGAAAAAAGGAGTATAGTAATTTCAGTCGGTGGAGTGGAATTGTTAAGTTTAGCGAAAAACGAATTTCGAAAATGTTAATATGCAGTATATACCATATACCATCCTTTTCCTTAACAATACTACTTTATTTATTTAAATCCTTTCCTGCCTTGATGGCATTACGGGATCTTGCAGCTATGGGGAATACCAAGATATAACCTACAGCTGCTTTGTGTCTTCAGAGTTAGTTAAGATGTTCGGCAGCTTTCTTCATTCTTCTTCTCTTCCCAGCGTGAAGTGACTTCCTTCCACCCGTACACGGATGCTTTGTAGTGTGGGTAGTTTTTGTCGGTTACTAGGTGAAGAATGTCACTCTCTGTCAGGATATAGAGGCCTGTTGTTGTTGTTGGTTTGGGTTTTGAGGCGTAAAACCAGATGGTCATCAACGCCTTTATTTCTTTTGTTTATTTTATTTAACTTCTATCTTAAAAAAAAAAAAAAAGCTTTAAGAAAGTTTAGCAATAATTTTATATTATTTTCATTATCGCTTAATAAGGTAGCTGTATCAGGTCTTATTCCTAATCTGTTAAAATACGATCGGTAAAAAGGGCATTCCTCCAATATGTGTCTGTTAGTAAGCGGGTTTTTAGAGTGTTGGCACTTCGGGGGTGGCTGTTTGGTGATTTGATGTATACGTGGCCTATATGGGCCTATCCTCAACCTAACTAGGACAACTTCCCCTCTGCAACTTGAGCGACTGGACGAGCTCCATGGCTGAACTGTTCTTTTAATTGTTTGCTAGGAGGGCTTTCGTCCATATGGATTGCCAGCCATCTTCTATTTCCTTTCGAAGTGAATGACACATATCTCGAGGTGTTAAGATAGCAACGCCTTGACCTGGAAGGGTGTGTACTTGTTTGGCAGCCCTGTCCGCCAGCTCGTTACCAACTAACCCCACATGGCTTGGGATCCAAATGAAGCATACTGCTTTTCCTAAATCATTTAGCATACTGATGGTCCTGTGGACATGTCTAGAATACATGTTACTCAAACCTTTTAAATAACTCAAGGAATCTGTTACTATCGTGATTGAGTTTGCAGTAACTGACCTAGTGAAATGAAGAGCTGAAAGTATTGCATGCAGTTCCGCTGAATAGATACTGCACAGTTTATGAAGTCTTAATTTGTGCGTTGAATTGCGGTAACAAATAAATAAGCAGCAGACTCTTCGGATTTCGATCCATCATGTATATTAAATAAGTATCCGGAATGCTGTCTTGACGTAATCGATTCCTTTAAATGTTTGCCCCTGTGATTTATCAATTGTTACGACAAAAGATAACTTAACGGGATATTGAATTATTTTTAAATTATAAGGCAAATCATTTGGAATCATTCTAATGCAAGATTAATTTTCCCCCAGTTTTCCATATTATAGTCGCAGCGTGGTGCTATATAGCCTAAACCCTTCCTCGATAAATGGACTATCTAACACAAAAAGAAATTTTCAATTCAAAACCGCAGTTTCTGAGATTATCACATTCAAACAAACAAACTCTTCAGCTTTATAATATTAGTATTAGATAAGGGAAAGTATTGCGTTTGAGAAATTTTTTTAATTCCAGTTTTAACGGAAATACGTGTTTTAGAGTCCTCTGAGTCCAAAAAAACAAGTCGCGTAAAAATGTCTGTGTCCGTGTGTGTGTGTTGTAACTCCAGCGCGTAAGAAAAAAGTCCTATGAAACTGAAATTCCATATTTTAAGGCAACTATACGCCCGAGATATCCCAGCAACTTTTCCATGAAAATCGGAGAAATAGAAAAGGCGCTTTCTATTGTACTATACATTTTCACGATTTTCTCAAAAACGGCTGTAACGAATTTGATTAAACTTGCTATATCGATGTAAACTTTTATGCGATTTGATGTATAATAATATAGGTTTCATTCTTATCGAAATAGTCTTAAAAGGGCTTAATTTTTTTCTCCTAAAGTACCATTAATTTTGTAGGTTTAAAAAATTTGGTACATTAGCTTATTAGAATTGATAAATATGCAAGTTTAGCGAATTTGATAAAAAAAATAATGAAGCAAAGTGCAAACATATTATTTTAATGCAATTTTTGCGTTTTTGAACACAAGGATAGTAATATAGATGTTGATATACCGTTGGATTGCAAGATATTTTAGAAAAAATATTATCTAATTCACGGAATTTTTGTCACTAATTATAATGGAAAAAATAGAAGATTATATTGAAATTTAAAATAATTAATCGTTTAACAATTTATTTGTATCTTTAAATGTATTTTAAAATTCTTAAATTAATTTTAACAACAGAAAGTCGTGTGTCGTGTCCGCACCAGATTTTTTAAATATAATTTTTCATTTATTTGTTCCATAGCAATTCAAAACTTCGGGTAGGTTAAGCCTATTATATACTAACGAACTAGCCGAACCGTGTATATTTTATTCTGTTTATTAAATCGAGAGTTGATAATACAGTTGGCAATCATCGACCGTATTATTTATTTTCTGCCCAATGGAGGAGGTCGGCTGACAGAGACGAAAACATATGGTCCAATTGAATACTGTCCGCTACTGTCGATTCTGCCCTGAATTCTGATCGCAGGCCGGGGACGGCATCAGATTGGATCTCGCGCTGATTTGAAGTTTAAACTGAAAAACTGTTTGGTCTATTTCATTTGAAGGAAAGGAAAAAAAATAACTAGGAAGGTGTAAACAGTAATTTACAGAAACTTGTGATTCTAGTCCAGAAGTCTCCAAGCCTATTCTACCTAGAAGCACATCTTAAGTGTGTTTTTCAAGTGGCGTTAAAAAGCGTAGAAAACAATAGACGGTGTTGAAATTTCGTCCGTAAAAAATAGATATAATTTTAAAATTTTGAAAGTAATTTGTACTTTATTGTGTTGCCTAGTTATTGAGATATATAAAATAATTTTCAATCTTTATGATATTTTTAGAAAATTAATAAAAAGTCCCTGGATCGTTTCATAAAAACCTAAAGTTTTCTCCAACTTGTGAAATAATGATTATAAACAAAGCTAAATAAACCAGATCAAAACGTACTCACCACGCATTTCATAAAATAGTGACATACATTCACATTCCATTCAGCCAAAAGTATACAATATGAAATAAAAAGCTTCAAACGAAATTTGAAAGAAATGATTACGGTAGAAAAATATAAAAATCGCGCCATAAAAAATGTCCAAAACTTTAATCAATGTTACTCAAGTTTATACACACACGCGCACACACACACACACACACACACACGTATATATATATATTATTTATTTTTTATTTTTTCCTCACGCGGATCTCATTACCGCGTATGGGGAGCGTCCCACGGGAGGCGGATGTGGGGATGGTTGGTGGAATTTCCTCGGAAGCTCCTCCCGGCTAAGTCCGATGGACTCGCTGACCAACAATGAGAGCGGCCTCCCAGGCTTGCTGGAGGGTGTGACGTAGGTTCGAACGCCCTACTCACATATTTTAGTTCACAAAATGTCACCAAAAGTCATGGATTCCTCTGAGGTAAAACGTAAGATGGGAAATGCGTGTTATTATTCTGTTGCTAAGTTACTTAGTTCGCGGCTTCTATCTAAAAACTTAAAGGGTAGAATTTATATAATTATTATTCTTCCAACGGTTCTTTACGGATGTGAAACGTGGGCGCTTACTTTGAAGGATGAACTGATAATATTTATATGAACGTGAATAATATTTCACTGGCTATGTGAAATTTATAGTTAAAATTGGTGCGGTGGGGGTCTCTCAGACCCCAGACCTCTTTTTTTTTTTTTTTTTTTTTTTTTTTTTTTTTTTTTTTTTTTTTTATCCTGAAACATCTAGAATTGTTTATTCTTTTAAAATACGTTAATTCAACCAAATTTTAATAGGCACTATACGAAAGGATACTCATAAAATTGAATAAATGCCTGGTATTATTTAATACATTTTATTATTACTTTTTTTTTAATGCAATAAAAACATTTGTAAAATAATATATAAACAAGTCCTTATCTTAAAGTTTATTATATTTAAAAAACGGAAAATGATAACAAAAATTAAACTTTTATATTGTAATGAAAGTATGCACTGCTAAAATTAGGCACAGTTTTTGCAATAGAAAACCGAACATTGTCCACAAATATTTTGTTCACAATTAATACAAACTATAGATGACTTCCTATCCTTGTTTCCTGGACAAAAATAACATCTAGTTTTCTTCGGAGAAGCCTCCTGACTGTATGTGTTAGATTCTTCTCGGTTTTTACCCTTATAATGATTAAGATTTAATCCGAAGCTCCCGGGGAAGTCTGGGATTTTCTGACCGTCTGATCCCAGCGTCTTCATAAAAATGAAAAGGTGCGTAAAATAACTCGTGATCGAGACATTTCTTTCAACAAATTGAAAAACACATTTTCAATAAATTCGAACAGAAAATAGTGAGACTATAGACCCCACTATAGAACCCCAATAACACTGTCCTAAAGCAATACCGGATAAAAACTGACTAAAAAAGGATTCTATATTACAATCATGTTGAAACAGAAAAAGTCAGGTTTTCACAAGCTGGTCGGATCGGGACAATGGGATTCACGAAACTCTAAAGAGACCCTGGGGGCCTGTAGACCCCACCTCACCAGTTAAAGGTTAAATGAGGAACAAAAACAAAAAAACCTGTACCACTATAACCCATGAAGGGTCTTGGGCTCAGTACATGTAGAGATTCGTACTGTTTCTAGGCCAACGGCAGTGCAATGAGGTGATTAGGCCTTAATCACGCTCAGCCGCCAGGTTTTTCCCCAATTAATTTGGGTACCCACTTTATAGAGACTGGGTCTGCCCCAGGAGGGTCTTCATATACTAGGGTCGCCCCCCGACTGAATTAACAGAATAAATAATATTCTGCCACAGGCGGGATTCGAACCCAGGACCCGGAGCACAGCAGACTAGCGCTCTATCCACTAGACCACGCCGCTCCCTAAATGAGGAACATAGCATAAACTTATTACTGATTATTATACCTAACAATTTAATATAGTTATGTTATTTTATCTAAATAATATGTTTTCAACTAATCTAAATACAATTTTTATTTAAATCAATTACCACAATATTTAAGAAGTTTTATTCCAATCGCTCGTAAACGTTACACAATTAAACTTCTTTTTTTTACGAACGTAAAATAATAATTATATTAATGAAAATCAAAGGTAATCTAATTTAGACGGTTCTGCTTCCAGGAGGCAAGAAGTTTGTGTGAACTGATGAAATAAATATTTTTATTACAATTATCACTCTTGTAATATAAGAAATGTATTTATATTTTCATTGGGTTGCATAGTGTATTACACACGATATATTAGCTTCAGTCTTCCTTTGGAAAGTTTGAGCAAACGTTGAAGGGACAATGTGCCATTTTCATTTATTCATGTTCTTCATTCTGAGTTGAAAAGCTGTTTTAGACACAAGATGGAGATCAATGTTTTAACAAGCTTTTAGCTCTTCAATAGAATATTTAGGAAATTCCAGATATTTTAGATGGATTGTCGAGAACCTGGATATAAATCCATTTAAGGGATAATTTTCGATTCTTGTTATTTATGGAGGATTCCCTTTAGGTCATGTCTGGATTTTTGAGAAGTGGCTTTCCAAAACACCTACTGGATCTATTGGGCTGTGTCACATGAAATGTCCGTTTTCAAGGTAAAGGATTTTTATTAAAAATACGATATGAAAACATGTTTGTTTTATTGGAAGTATTTACCTTCTTTTTCTACACATTTTTCCCGACGTGACAGCAACGTTTTTATCCCCGAACTGAAAAACTCTAAATTACTATAAATTACTCACAATCATTATTTCCCCTGTAAATATGGGTCATTGGTTGTATAATTTATCAATCTTCTTTTTTTTAATAGCTATCACAGTTCTAAAAATACTCTGATTTTTTTTTTCTTTCGTGAGCTTCTTTTGATCATTTATTATTGAACTCTAATAGCAGTACACATTGCTTTTAGACCACCAACAACTGTTTTCAATCAATCGATAATAATATTATATACATAATGTTTTGAAACTCTGTTTTCGGTATAAACGATTTATGAGCAGTTTTATTGTTGTTGTTTTTTTTTTCTTTTTTTCATTTCCGATGTCTAATATTGGGTTGTTTCACATAAAGTTATAGTTTCTGAAATACATAAAGGATTTTACAGGTCTCTGTTGTTTTCTTCCGAATGTTTACATATTTATTGTAAACAGTTACTAATCCTCCACTTTTGTATTATAAACATTAGCTTCCCAATCAATTACCCACTTTTTAGTATACCTCCAAATATGAATATGGAAACACGCGTTGTTCGAGTAATAATTTTGTACGTGTTTAAACTCGACCATTCAGCAGCTTAGGCCGCTAGTAATATTAACAAGGCGTTAGGGGAAGGGAGTGTTAATGAACGGATCATTCGTCGTTGGTTTTCTAAGTTTTCAGCTGGGGATACCGAATTAATAAACTTACCCCGAGGAAGATCTCCGTCCGTAATAGACAATGATGTCCTCAAATATACAGTAGAATGAAACCCCTACCAAACAGTGAAAGGACTCTCAGCGCAACTAAATGCAAGTGCATCTACCGTTTCCAGACATTTAAAGTGTATTGGGAAAGTAAAAAAGCTCGATACACGAGCACCTCATGATCTCACTGAGCGACAGCAAGACCCCATGTTTCAAGACATACCGTGCAAAAATTGAAAGAACTGGGCTCGAAGTTCTTCCACACCCACCATATTCTCCCGACTTGTCTCCAACAGATTACCACCTGTTCATGAATTTAGACAACTTCGTCAAAGGAAAACTTTTTGAAAATAATGATCAATTGAAAAGTGCGTTTTCAGATTTTTTTTCACTTCAAAGCTCAGAGTTTTTCAGTTCGGGGATATATATTTTATATTCTAAATATAAAATATCCCCTTTATAATGTTTTCTTCGATTGCGTAATTTTTTTGCTTTCCTTCTATTGCAAGAAAAATGTGTATTTTTATTTTCATTATTGTTTCTTTGAAGATTTATTTATTATTTTGTTCTACGTTATCTCAAGATGTATTTTTTACGCATTCATGTAAAACATCTGTTTACATAGAAAAGATTCTTTAAAAAAAAATAAGATTTTTATTTAAATTATTTACACTAATAAAAATAATTTTTGAAAATCGAACAAGCTATTGATTTTTTATTTTGAGAATATAAAAATTGAGAGTTTTGTGGAGAATTAAAGAGATACAATGCATTTTTAACCCTCTTATTTATTTATTTAACTTAGCACGATTTAGCTAATCGGACGATGCTACAGTGAAGGTCGTAAATTCTGCCTATCTCGGTTTAATTAAGATAGGAATCTTTAACGAGTACCTGACATTGCACAGGCTCAGGTTTTTGACCTGAGAATCATCGTTAAAATGTTCACCTTTTTTAATTTTCATTGGTTCTAATTTGTGAACAGATAGGAAAAGTGCGAAACATCTTTTTTACACTGCTTTTTTTTTCTTCACTGCCTATCGTGAAATATGACGTCAGATTTAGTGGTGTAGGGATATAGATCTCTTATGATTGACTAATGCAGGTTATCTGTTTGTTTGTTTATTTATTTAACGTCACTATATGCTACAATTGCTAATCGGACGATGTTTTCGAAAATAAGGCATTGCGACAAATATTTGGTACGAAGAGAGGTGAGGCCACTGGGAAGTTTAGAAGATCGCACAACGCGGAACTTGTATCCTGTGAATATAATTGAGCTGATTGCATCGCGGAGACTCACATGGGCGAGTAAAGTTGTTGGGCTCGATGACGAGCGGATTCCGAGAAAGTTGGTTTTTGCTGATCCGACTGGTAGGCGTCCGAAAAGTATTCCGAAGCGTAGATGGAAGGATTGCGTTAAGGCTGATCTCGGGGCTTGGGCTTGAATGGTGAGCATTGGACGAGTCTGTGTAGGCGGAATTTGGTGGTATCGGCATCGAACCTTCGGGTTCGCTAAGCCTATTATTATTATTATTCCGTCGGTTCTTTACGGATGTGAAACGTGGCTGCTTACTTTGAAGGATGGACAATGGCTTAAGGTTTTCGAAAATAAAGTACTGCGTAAAATATTTGGCCCGAAGAGAGATGAGACCACTGGGGAGTTTAGCAGTTTGCACAACACGGAATTGCGGAACTTCTATCCTGTCAATATAATTGAGTTAATAGCATTGCGGAGACTCAAAAGGGCGCGTAAAGTGGTTGTGCTCGGTATCCTGTGGTAGGAACGGATTCCGAGAAAGTTGGTATGCGCTGAACCGACTGGTAGGCGTCCGAAAGGCAGGCTGAAGCGTTGATGGGATGATTGCGTTAAGACTTACGGTGGTCATTCTAAGAGTCTGTGTAGACAGTATTTGGTGGTGTCGGCATATGACCTTCGGGTTCGGTAAGCCTGTTATTATTATTATTATTTAATTTACCCTAATACTCTATAGCACATTTTGTACATTATGTATATTTTATTCTGGAGGGACATGCCCCATTATAATAAAGAATTTATTTAAAGAATCATTGAATCTTTATAGAAATAAGTGAGATATAGATTTATAAAACTAGGAGTGGCGATTAGTTTTTTTCCTATGATTAATTTATCACAATACATATTTGTGATATATAGTTTAAAATATATAGTAAGTGAAACTAAAAATGATATTTCTAATCCTTAATATCTTTCACTTAATCAATAATATTACTATAAATACATACAAAGCCTGGATTAAAGGCAACACCTAGATAATAAAGAGAATTATGGGTGTTACAATATTTTTGACGGGGAGTATATATATATATATATATATATATATATATATATATATATATATATATATATATATGTAATAAGTGGTAATAATAGAAAAACATGTAATGTTAGTTTACAATTAAATATTAACACTTCAAGTAGTATTTTTGAATAATAAATAAGATATAAATGAAGGTATTCACTTTTTTTTAATTGGTTGATTTTGGTTACTATTAAGAAAACGAGGAGATCAGCTGAAACAGGAGATCAGCTGATGCGCTCGATGATAACAGTCATACGTTACATCGTCTCTCAGATTTTTGCTTTTTTCAGTAGGAATTCGCTAGAATTCAGTCTGGAGAACATCACTAGACCTCAGGAATATTACGGCAGTGAATATTGGAGAAGTTTCGGTAAGCAAAGTTATAATTTACTTTGTACAATCACGAAAAAGTGAAAGAAGGGTCACTGATCAGCTGATTGCCGCTAGCTCGGCAAGCTCGGGCTTGCTTTTCTTTTAATTATCTTTCTTTTATCTTTAATTCTTATCTCATTATTTATTTATTATTATTATTTTCTTAATCAATGAGATATTTTCATCAAGTGATGTCCTCAAAGTCTGCAAGTAAAAGATCTAGATCTGCAGGTTCTAACTCGTCTCCCACAAAACAGAGACCCCGCCGTGAACAAAATAAAAAAATGATTCCACCAGCGACCGCGTCAGCTACCTCATTAGGTTCTGAACCACAGCCCAGCACATCATCACAAGGAATAACTGATGAATCTCCGTTTTTTACACCGAATCCATTTCAGATCCTCCAAAATGAAAAAGAAACCATGGAATCTTCTCCTATACCCAGAGAACCACTACCTCCACCAATATTTGTTAAAAATATTAAAAATTTTAAACTGATGTGTGCGCATTTAAACAAAGTAACAGATCCTAATAGTTATTATTGTATAAGTAGAACCAATGATACTAAAATATCTCCGACTACTGCTGAAACCTACAGAAAGATTGTAAAATATCTGACTGAGACCAAAGCTGACTTTCATACTTATCAGCTGCGCCAAGAGAGAGCATTAAGGGTCGTAATCAGAAACCTACATTCCTCAACACCCGTTGAAGCAATCAAAGAAGAACTGACAGAATTAGGATTCCAAGTGAGGCAAGTCACCAACGTTCTAAAAGATAAAAGTCCACTGCCTCTATTCTTCGTGGACTTGGAACCATCAGCAGGAGTCGAAAAAATCTATGACCTCAGCAGACTGTACTATACCCGTGTAAAAGTTGAAAAACCTTACACAAAGAAAGAAATAGTCCAGTGCCATAACTGTCAGGCATATGGTCATACCAAAAGTTATTGCCATCACATACCACGCTGTGTGAAATGCGGTGAACAGCATAAAACAGAAGAATGTACAAGATCAAGATCAGCACCCGCTGTATGTGCTCTGTGCCTCAAGGACCACCCGGCTAACTACAAGGGATGTGAAATCTACAAGAAACTCAGAACCAGATACCAAAAACCTCAGGATCCGAATGAAACAGCTGTACCAACCAGAAGCAGAAGAGAACCATCAAAACTTGTAAATTCTAACGTGTCATTTGCCCACTTGCTTGGAAGTGGTAACCAGAATCATGAAGTCGAGGCACTGCCGGAACAACATTTTCCTCAACATTCTCAATCTATTGTACAAGAATCTATCCCTCAAAGTTTACCTAATCTTCAAAAAACTCCTCAACATCAAATTTCTCATATCCCTCCACCATCAAACGTCACAGATCTTACCAGTCTAATGACATCGTTCATCTCCGAAATCAAATCTCTTGTTATGCCGCTTATATCACTCCTTACAAATCTAGTATCGAATCTAATCCCTGCCTTGAAAAATCCTTAAATGACTTCACCTAACTCCTTATCCATTCTCCTTTGGAATGCGAATGGTGTTAGAAATCATATTGACGAACTGACAGCGTTGTTGCAAGACAAAACAATCGATGTTGCACTTATAACTGAAACAAGACTAACGACTAAACAGTACTTCAAAATACCGCAATACATGACATACCGTACTGACCACCCAGACGGTAAAGCCCATGCCGGTTCTGCTATCATTGTCCACCAATCCCTCTCTCATCATTTACTCCCACTTCCCACCTATGATTTCCTACAAGCCACATCCATAGTAATCAAGACTTTTTCCTTTCCGGTAACCCTCACATCTGCATATTGCCCTCCTAAACATTCCATTTCCAATTCTGAATTTGTATCCTTCCTGGATTCCTTAGGAAATCGTTTCATTCTGGGTGCAGACTTAAACGCCAAGCATCAGCAGTGGGGTTCCAGAACCACGAATTCTCGGGGACGAAATTTGCTGTCTGCACTCAACTCCCGAAATTTTAATATCTTGCCTCCTGACTCCCCTACCTACTGGCCAACCGATCCTAACCGCAATCCTGACATCCTCGACTTCTTTATCCACAGCGGATTAGGCTCTCTCAACTTGTCTTTAACTCGCCTTGATGAACTATCCTCAGACCATAGTCCACTGATCCTAAAAGTATCTCTCACTCCAATTCCAAAACCCATTCCACCATCATTCATCCGAGGCCCTGTAAACTGGGACCTTTTCCGCCAAATCCTGACCGATAATATTGACCTCAGAGTAACCCTCAAAACCCAAGATGACCTAGATAATTCCGTCTATTCCTTTACCACCGCCATCCAACAAGCTGTCTGGACTGCTTCCTCTCCTAAACACTCCAATATAAATCCAGACCAAAATCATTTTCCACAACCTATTATAGACCTTATCCACACCAAACGCCGAGCAAGATCATTATGGCAGCGCACCCGACACCCAACAGATCGCCGCTCCTATAACTTCTATTGTAGACAATTGAAGAGGGAGTTGGCGAACTTCCGTTCCCAGTCCTTTAATTCCTACCTCTCCTCTCTATCAGCTCGTGACAATTCCCTGTGGAATGTCACGAAAAAGATCCTAAAATACCATCATGTTTCCCATCCTCTCCGACGTGGTGATGACTCCTGGGCTGCGTCTGATGAAGATAAAGCCGAGGAATTCGCCACACACCTCTCCAAAGTATTCACTCCTCACCCGGAATCCCACATCAATCACACCGCAAAAGTGCAAGACTTTCTTATGTCACCGATCCCACTTTCCCTACCTCCTAAAGCTATTAATCCCTCTGAGGTCAAATATCTTCTCCAAAAACTGACTCTCCGTAAATCTCCTGGACACGATCTCCTTACTCCCCAGATCCTCCGACAACTTCCGCAGAAAGCTATTATATTCCTTACTTATATTTATAACTGCATCCTCCGCACCACCTATTTTCCTCTGTTATGGAAACATTCCACCATCATCCTTTTTCTAAAACCAGGTAAACCTTCCAACAACACTTCATCCTACAGGCCTATTAGTCTACTCCCCATCCTCTCAAAAATCTTCGAAAGGCTTCTTCTTAAACGTATCCTACCCATATTAGAATCTCAAAATCTTCCTTCCCATCAGTTTGGATTCCGTCCTCAGCATTCCACAGTTCAACAGGGGCTCCGAGTTGTAGACCATATTTCCTCAGCTCTTGAATGCAAAGAGTTTTGTTCTGGTGCGTTTCTGGACATTGCGCAAGCTTTTGACCGGGTATGGCACACTGGATTACTCTTCAAGCTGAAAACCCATTTACCCCAGTCCCTATACCTCATTCTCCGATCCTATCTCTCGAACCGTTCCTTCCGAGTACGCTGTGGTGAAGAATTTTCTAACCTTTATCCCGTTGAGGCCGGTGTTCCTCAAGGCAGCGTCTTGGGACCCATCCTCTACATCCTTTACACTGCTGATATTCCTACACATCCTGATACCTTTCTGGCAACTTTTGCAGACGACACCGCCATCCTATCATCCAGTTCCAATCCTGAAACAGCATCCTTAAACCTTCAGAGACACCTTTTCCTTATCGAACACTGGTGTAATAACTGGCGTGTAAAGGTGAACGAAGCCAAATGTAAACACATAACCTTTACTCTTAGACGAAAATCCTGTCCGCCAGTTTATTTCAACTCATTACCGATTCCTCTCTCAGATACAGTCCGGTATCTTGGCTTACTGTTAGACAAAAGATTGACTTGGAACCCACATACAAGACTTAAAAGACAAGAACTCAACCGACGATTCGGACAGTTATACCGACTACTCAACAGAAAATCTGAACTTACAGTTGAAAACAAATTATTAATCTACAAGACAATACTGAAGCCCATCTGGACCTACGGACTTGAACTGTGGGGGACAGCTAAACGTTCTAACATCAAACGCATTCAATCCTTTCAATCCAAAGTCCTCCGTACAATAGTAAATGCTCCTTATTATGTCTCCAATTATACCTTGCACCACGACCTTAATGTTCCATTTATTTCAGACCTAATTCCATCCAAATTTTCCAAATTCCACCAGAACCTCATTCATCATCCTAATCCTTTAGCTCAATCCCTATCCAGCTCCACTCATCCATACAACCCACCTAGAAGGTTGAAACGGCAGTGGCCCCGCGACCTTTTGTAAATATATTGGAGTTCTAGCACTGGCTAGATTCTCCACTCAATGTGATGTATGTATGAGTGTGTGTATGTGTATATAGGTATAAGTGAATTATTGACTTTTGTATTGATTCATTATTGTGTATATATTTTATTGTAATTTTATGTTGTGTAAATATTGTATGAATGTAGTATGTTTGATATCATTCAGCAATACTATTAATGTCCAAATTGGGACAGATTGTAAAATTTTCTCAATAAAAATTGTTATTACTAAAAAAAAAAAAATTAAGAAAACTATTTTGGTTTCTCTTAGATCTAAACGGATCGTATGTATAGGATAGGCCACAAAATATATGTATGTAAGGTATATAATAAGGTAAAGTCACATATGTTATTCTATAGAAATCATGTGAGGCGGAGAAATGAGTAAAAGCAAGTTTCCGCTGGAGAAGATACAAATGGAAACATCTCTTCTCGTTCCCATGACATGTAATTACTAAGGGAATTATTTTATCTCTGTGATATAGGGAACCAGCAACTCAAAAAAAATATATATAATTTTTAAAAAAATATATAATTTTTTTGTAAATGAAATTATTTTAAAATGGAAAAATCAAGTAAAAAATTTGGTGCGGGTACCACACGACTTTCACTTACTACGGTTAGTAAAATCAATTTCATAATTATTCAATAAGTATACACTTGTAAAAAGTTTAAAGAATAAGATTTTGTTTTGTCGGAAACGAATGTTTTAGATAAAATAATATATTAATGTAAATTATTATCAACAATAATCACTTTTTTTTTTTTTTTTTTTTTTTTTTTTTTTTTTTTTTTTTTTTTGTCCTCCCCTATCTCGCCTTTGAAGGCTATACGGGGGTTTCTCGGACCAGGTTGTGAGGGCGGGGGAATTAATACCGGGATAGAAGTCCCCTTCGGTACCAAGAGTTGAACTCGTAATTTTTTGTTTTCAAAGTATTGGTCATCTGGTAGCTTGGCAACGCGTGTTTAAAGCAACACGCGCTAACCATCTCGTCAGCCCCGCCCCCCAAAAACAATAATCACTTAAGCTTGTAATATTTTTTTCATCTTTCTCCATTCCATTTTACAGCTTTGTATATAAGATAAATTTTCGCTTAAATCTTTAGCTATCCAGCGGCATATTATAAATCTATATTACGATAACAGAATAATTTAACTAAAAAATATGTTTGCTCTTTTCTTTTTTAATTGGTTATCCAATTGTATATTTAGCTGTTTTTTAGTAATGTTACGAATATGATATGGTTAATCTTTTCGAATCAACAAAATTAAAGATACTTTAGAGGAAGAAGATTCAAAATATCTTTATTTAAGCCCTGTCAGACTATTTCAATCAGAATCAAACCTACACAGTATTATATCTCCTTAAATTTTAAATCGATTTAGACAGTTTAATTAAAATCGATAGCGCTGTTGTCAAGAAAATCGTAAAAAACTTGGACTGCCGATTTTGATGAAAAAGTTACTGTAACATTTTAAGCTGTTAGTTGTATTAAATATGAAATTTAAGAGACCATACACAAACGCACACACACAGACCTTTTCCACGCGACTTAGCTGTAGTTCAGGAGACCCTAAAACGTGAACAGATGAAACATTAAGGTCTCTAAGAATGATTTTATTCGTGATAAAGTAAAGAACGTTAAGGATTTTATATTGTAAGGTTTGATTGCTTAGTAGAGCCCCGAAACTCAACTCCGTGGGTCCAGATAGGCCTTATGATTGTCAGTCATTAAGCTCCGTCCGTATTAATGAGTTTGTTCGTGAAAAAGTAGTTAGTATTAAGGATTTCAGATCGGATTTGAGAGGGATTCGATGGTTAAGTAGAGTCCCAAAGCTCAACTCCGTACGCGTATTAAGATCTAGAATATTTTTATATTATATTAATAAAATTATTTTTAAGTGATGTATGGAAACGTTTTTAGTATAATTTGGAACAAACTTAAATGTGTACTTTCAATTAGTTAATTTTAGAAATAATTCCTTATCTAAAAACAATATAGAGATACCAATAACATTACGGCCGAAAATCAATCTACGTTTCAATCCTGAACCACTTTTAGATAAACATCCTTACAGAGGACCTTGAAACCACGCATTACGTTCAAAAATATCCATCAGTACCTTTTTGAAATGACGTTTTCAGTTGTGACGTACTATAGTAATGACGTACTATAGACCAATTTCATGATTTTCAAAATATTAGGATATTAGAAAGAATTCATATCTAATTAATAAAATAGCATAAACGTAAATCAAACATTACTGGAAGGAATTAGTCCGGGTGGAGGTCATTAAATGAAACAACTAAATAGTTTCAACTATTTTATTGTTTGCCAACGTTTCGACCCCCTTTGTGGGTCATCATCAGGGCGCATGGTGAGAGAATGGAAACTGAACTATTTAGTTGTTTCATTTAATGACCGCCTCCCGGACTAATTCCTTCCAGTAATTCTCAACGGTCAACTAATTACATCCACAGTAAATCAAACATGTTTATTTATTTATTTAACGTCACTTTATGCTACTATGGCTGATCGGACGATGCTACAGTGGGAGTCCTAAATTTTCCCTATCCAAGTTTAGCTAGGATAGGGATCTTTAAAGAGTACCTAATTAATTTAATATATCGGCATTTAAGCCCTGTCAGAATATTTCAATCAGAATAAAACCTACATAATGTTAAAAAGTTATATTTAAAAGTTAATCGGCTACTTTTAAATATACATAGCGAGTTTAATCAAAATCGTTAGAGCCGTTTAAAAGAAAATCGTAAAAAGGTGCAAAATGCATATTATGAAGTGACTCTTCTGGTTAGCTGATTTTGATGAAAAAGTTTTTGTATCTCGGGCGTACAGTTGACATAAATATGAAATTTCAGTTTTATAGGACTTTTCGTTTACGCGCGGGAGCTTATCACACACACACACGCACAGAGACCCTTTTGCGGGACTTGGTCATTTGGACTCAGATAATCCTAAAACGTGAAAGCAAAAAGATTCATTTGGGTAATTTTTAGAACTCTTGGTGGGGAAAAACAGAACTCTGAATTTCAAAATTTATTGAAAATCTAAGAAGCCAGAACATTTTTGTTGTCCATCTCATACCAAAATGTTCTTATAATCATATTTGGATCTAGTCCAGGGGCTACCGGAACTCCGGTCAAAATATTTTTTTAGTCTGAATTTTATAACCCTTTCGAACTTATAATAGTAGCTTAAAACTGCCGGGCAAATTTTTTTTTGGGAATCGTTGTTTTTATTCGGAGTTTTGTTGCCCTCCGCCTCCTCAACTACATTCCAAAAAATTATCCAAATAAATGTTTTTTGTAAAGATTAGGACAAAAATGTTTTTGTTATACTAAAGGGCCAGAACTTTGTTATTTCGCACCTCAGAGAAAAATTGTCATAATAATTAATTTTAACCAGGATGCAATATCGCGTATGTTAGGACTTTAGCCCAGATCAGACTTTCAGTAAAGTACGCCATCCCCTTTAATGTCGGCCCGCAGAAGTATAGTCTGGACCCACAGAAGCCGTGGCCAGTTTGTGAAGGAGACGCATTGGAAGATTGTTTCCATTTGTTTGCTCGATGTCCTGCATACCATGACAATAGAATACGATTTATGCCCGAATTAAATAATGTGTGTATTGATGACTTTTATGAAATTCTTGCGAAACCCCACGTAATAGACATGAAATCATTATTTATTTTTGTCACAGAAAATCTTAAAATAAGATTTCAACAACTTTCTTCTCAGAATGTTAATCAAGTGTTTCGGGATTTGTTTGTAATTTGTAGGGATTTAGTATATACTTTAGTACTATTATTTTTTTTACATTATTCATTGATATTCTTATATTTAATTTGTTATTGTACATGTTGGAGGGAATTAATCATTAAAATAACAGCACCTTTATGCTTATTGCTGTATATGTGTTTTGTTGTTTTTGTTTTAAATATTTATTGGAATTGTGATTAATTATGTATATTTGCTGGTGATAAATTTATTAATTGTGCTGTGCCAGCCAGCTCTATTTGTATGGGGTTTACCCTAAAAAAAAAATAAATAAAGTTATTATTAATTAATTTTAACCTTTTTTTAACATTTAAACCTTTTATTGTTAGTATATTATCGTAGTGATCTTTGGATAAAATCGGATAGCGAATTTCGAAAAAACTAAACACATAGATCAGGAATAACTTCAAACATAAATTACGTAAAAAGTTGGACGAATCTGTGTAGGCAACATATAGGTGGTGTCGGGATGGAACCTCTAGTTTCGCTGACACAATTATTATAAAATAGCCTGTCAGAGGAACCTTTTTAAAAATCTCCGTTTGAATTGTGAACTACTTTAAGATTAACGTTCTTCGAGACTCTCTTGAAATTCTCTATTTGTAAGTTGAATTTGCCTGCCATATTTAAATTTGATTAAACAACAGAGGTTCAAATAAGATAATAAAGTTTATTCATTTGCATTTTTCCTTAGAACTCTAAAGCAAATGTTTATGTAAGATAACTCGATTAATTAGCAATTGATCAAATATTTGCCGAATGAAATTAAAATACGTTTGGATTTCTCATGAATAAATGATAGCGATATGCATAAATTAAAACGCCAACATCCGGTTGAAAAGCAGCAAATAAAATCAGCATAATTAAACAAATATTTATTGACGAAATAAATAAAATCATAATACTATTCGAATGCAATCCGTGATGCAATAACTTCAGTGATGCAAAATCATAATAAAAATGATTGAGAACAAGAAACTCTAAAAGATTCCGAATTTAAGTTTATCATAATAATAATAATAATAATAATAGGCTTAGCGAACCCGAAGGTTCGATGCCGGTACCACCAAGGTCTCCTACACACCTCGTCCAATGTTCACCGTTCAAGCCCAAGCCCCCGAGATCAGCTTTAACACAATCCTCCCATCGACGCTTCGGTCTGCCTTTCGGACGTCTACCAGTCGGTTTAGCGAATACCAACTTTCTCGGAGTCCGCTCATCATCGAGCCCAACAACTTTATTCGCCCATTTGAGTCTCCGAGATGCTATCAAATCAATTATATTCACAGGATGCAAGTCCCGCAATTCCGCGTTGTGTACCATTCCAAACTCCCCAGTGGCCTCATCTCTCTTCGGACCAAATATTTTAAGCAGTACCTTATTTTCGAACACCTTAAGCCGTTGTTCATCCTTCAAAGTAAGCGGCCAAAGTAAGCCGCGAACTAAGTAACTTAGCAACTGAATAATAACACGCATTTCCCACCTTTAACTGAAACTTTATTTCTTCCTGGATTTTTTTAACTAAAAAATGTATTTTGGAAACGCCCGCTTCTCCACACGTTTATCATTATACCTCTTAGATTTTAAAAGTTGAAATATATATATGGTGATTTTGTTCATTCATCTACACAATTAAACGTACTAAAAAAATATAATTTACAATATCAGCATTTGAATCTCGTCAGACTATTTGAATCAGAATCAAACCTACACTAAAAAAATCTTCACAACGATATAGCGGTTTTCAAAATTGTAAGATCCGTTGTTGATGAACGGCAAAAAAATTGCACAATGTTTTTGCATGTATGCTTTTGTATTTGTGCAAAATGTATAAAGTCGCACTCCTGGTCAGATAATTCCGGTGAAAAAGTTGCTTTAACATCTCGGGCGTATTGTTGTCTAACATAAGAGATTTCAGTTTCGCAAGAATTTTTATTTTACTTTCACTTACCTATATATAAAATATATAGTAAGGGAAAGTATGACGATCGTGAAAATTTTATAATTCCAGTTTTAAACGAAAATACACATTTTAGGGCCCCCTGAGTCCAAATGACCAAGTCCCGCAAAAAGGTCAGTGTGTACGTGTGTGTGGTATGTCTAGCGAGAAAATAATAAGTTGGATAAAACTGAAATTTCATATTTTATGAGCATCTATGGCTGAGATCTTACAGATTACAGATCAAAGTTGGTTAACATGAAAAGCCATTTAATACCATGCATTTTGCAACTTTTTACGATTTTCTCAAGAACAGCTCTAATGCCTTTCATTAAACTCACTATTACTATGTAAAATTAAAGGTATCATTCTGATTGAAATATTCTGACAGAGCTTAAATGCCGATATTTTAAATACTCCTCCTCTAAAGTACCTTTATTTTGTTACAACTGATGAAAAACAGGTAAATATATAAGTTGATGGAATTCGATACCCAACTAAATGAGAAAACTGAAAAATGTTTTTTTTTAATGCAATTTCTCAATTTTTTACATAAGAATAGTAAAATACCGTCGGAAATCTAAATATTTTAGAAAAAAAATATTATCTTATATATACTATTCTAAAAGTTAACTGATTTTCGCAGATAATAATATAATAGATTATTTAATAAAACACATGTTTCTATTAAAATCCAATGTAAATAATTCTTTAACAATTTATTTCGTTTCTAAATTTGTTTAATAATTCTTAATTTGATATAAATAACGGAGGGATGTGAAAGTCGTGTGTTGCACGCACCAGGATTTTTTTTTTTTAATAGTTATTCTCTATTCCAAATAGAATTTAAAATCTTATAATACCCAACTAAATGAGAAAACTTAAAAGAATATAGTTTTAATGTAATTTTTTGATTATGATGTACATGTATAATATACCGTTGGAAATCTGAAGAGTTTAGAAAAAAGGTTTTCTTATACTCAAGTTTGTAAAAGTTTATAAAGATTGATGAAAAACCGATAAAAATGACTGATTATTCTAGATAATAGATTTTTTAATAAATCACATGTTTCTTTAGAAATACAATTTAATTAATTTCATAATAGTATTACGTGGAAAAAAAATTATCAGTTGAGTTAAATAGAAATTAAAGTTACTTTTGATAGCTCGATGAGGGTTATTTGGAAAAAATATATTAAACAAATAAATAAATGAATGTTAAATGTAAATAGGTAATAAAAATGTTCATGTTATCTTTAAGCTTAGATTAAGTATTACTGAAGAAAATACTTATTATATACTCCGGTGAGGGATAAGGGGAGTCTAGAAGCGAGATGAAGAAGGCTGTGAGCTACCGGAGAGGGTGTGTAAAAAAAAGAGACATTGTGGCATAGCAGCTATTTCCGAGTGGTTTAGATTCGACTGATATAATTAGTGTGACCAGGGACAAGTCCAGGCGGACGAACTCGGCCGGACAAGGAAGGAAGTCAAGGTTTGGATCTCGAAGAGAAATTGGAAACTGAAAAACTGCCTTCCTCCTAACCCCAAACCTAACCCTAATCCCGAACCTAGGTGAATATCATTTTGTAAATAACTTTTGGTTTGTGTTTGGTGACTGATAAACGAAAGTAGTAGTTTCAGACAATAGAAAACAAGTTAGTATAAGTTGTAAATATATTTTGTTGTTGAACAATTTTTTACTTTTTCTTACTTTTCTTTTTTTTTTAATTAGAAATAAAATTATGTTTTGTAGTTTTTTTGTAAAACCAATTTAACCATAGTAAACACAGCTAGAAATTATATACATAGAGCAATAGAACTTACAGATGAAAAGTTCATGAAAGATGTAAAATTGGAAAATTATAACATATTAAAAGAAAACTTTTATCCAAAAATACTTATTAATAAATTATGGTACAATTATAAAAAATAAGTAACAACAACAACAAAAAATAATAACAAAATTATTAATCAAAAGGAAAATTGTAAAAACATAGAAACAGATCTAAACAATAAAATAAAAAAAACAAAACAAAAATTTATAACTCAATTTTTCAAAGATGATAAGATGATAGATAGGCCAGAAGTAAACACCGATAAACAGCATATCAACAGTAATTGCAAGAAATACCACAAACTAACATATATCCCAAAATTGAGAGAATCCATAAAAAGTATTTTTAAAAAATATGATCACCCAAACATATCATGTGGTCTATACAATAATAACAAATTAGAAAAATATTTAAGTAATAATGAAAGACAATATAGAAAAAATCGATAAGCAAAATGCAATATACAAAATAGACTGCAAAGATTTTGAGGGCATATATATAGGAGGAACATCTAAAAAATTAAAAACAAGAATAAACCAACATATATTCAATTGTAAAAATATAAAAAACACAAACGCAACAGCATTATCATCCCATAGTTTAATAAAACCCCACAAATTTAACTTTGAAAACACAGTAATTTTAGACACATCTCAAAATAATAGAAATAGAAAACTACTAGAAGCAATCCACATTACCAAAAATAATAGCAGGACAATAAATTATAAAACAGATACAAAAAACTTAGGAACACATTACACAGATATCATAAATAAGATAAAATTTTAAAAATAAATAAAACAATAGCCCAAGAACCATAATTAGGACAAATAATTAACAGAGGTAAAAATAAAAACAAATAAAAAGCACAAGGATTACACCGGAATACTGGAAAGGTACAAAGTTTAAAATAGAAATATAATGGAAACAGTGAGCCAATATAGACAAGTAGCAGTGGCTATGAGATGTAGTGAAGGATGAAAAATGTTGTAGCAAGGAATAAGGTAATTAAAGTTAGTTTAAAATAGTTATGACAAATTGCTGAGCTTCATTTTTCAAAGAAAAATATTTTATTCAAATGTAATTTTATTCAATAGTGAAAGTATAAATAAATTGTTTCAGTCTTGAAAATGGGGAAACAACCCCGAAACGTCGACTAGGATGAAAAAATGTTAAAGGACTTATGAAATAAAATGATTAGATGATGAATGGAAGGTAGTATGTGATTTTTTAAATGTTCATGTATTTCTTTTAATTTAAACATTGGATCTTGAATATTTACTTATTAATATTAACCTTAAACAGTTAATACTGTACAACCTTTGTCGAGTCTAATAAACTATAAAGGTACGTCATATGATTCCTAACCACCTGTTATTAATAACTTTTTTTTGGTTTGTAAATTTAATTTTTTATTTATTTTCATTAAAAATATTATTAATTTAAAGGGTTTCGCTATTTACCTTATTTATTTTTTTATTAACTGTAATGTCTTTAACCATAGTTAAAACAGAAAAAGATGCTTCAATCCAAATCTTTATTTTTAATCACAAAACATATCCAACTCACATTTTACCTAACCTGTAATCCAATCATTAAAACATCTGTTCTCCGCGCACATTATAATCGATAACATATACTACATTCTCCCCCCTCTAATTTAGAAAATATGGAATAATTACAATAATTGAACAAAAATATTACAAAATCGTGAAATGAAAAAATGAGAAAATATAAATATGAAATAAAAAAAATTACAAAATTGAAATATAAAAAAAAAATTGCATAACGCTTAAATTAATTCAAATTTCTTCGATCAGCCTTGCAGTCGGTTTTTTGATGCGTTGTGGGCGAGCTGACTCAATGTCTTGATTGCTTGAGGTCTCTTCAGTTGGCTCCACCTTACCCTCATCAATGTCCTGAGTAGGTTCCTCAAAAGTTGAAGATGTCGGCAGACACTCTTGTGAAGTAGACGGCCCATGAATCTGGTCCACATGCCTAGTCCAATGTCTATTTAAAGATGGGACGAAAACTCGACGCCTTCGAGGTCCCAAGCACCTAACCACAGATGCTGGAATCCATTTATCCTCTGACTTCCTATAATTTCGGACATAAACTGAGCTTCCCTTCTGATAAGAATCAGCAACTGTAGGTGACCCACGATACGCAGTTACTTGCTTTTCCTGAGCCATTTGCACCTTACTAGACGTAGCAGGAGGTCGTAGGAGGTCAAGTCTGCTCCTTAGCTGACGACCAATCAACGCCTGAGCGGGGGAAACTCCAGTAGTAATATGTGGCGTGTTCCGATAATCTATCAGGAATCTATTTAAACTCAAATCCAAATCTGAAGTCGAAGAATCTACAAGAGCTGCCTTCAAACTGCGTTTAATAGAGCGTACAGCATTCTCTGCTGCCCCATTTGTCTTTGGTGAATATGGGGCTCCATGTTTGAGGTCAACACCATTGTGCTGAAGAAAATTCGTAAACGTCTCACTGTCGAACGCAGAATAATTATCAGCAACAATGGTTTCAGGCAAGCCGAAACGGGCAAATACCTGTCTCAAGAGCTTCATTGTGGTTTCTGTGGTCATGGAATGTGTGGAAAAAGCTTCGATCCACTTTGTGTGACCATCAATGACGACAAAGAAATATCGCCCCTGCAATGGCCCTAGATAATCTATATGAAGTCGCTGCCAAGGATTAGCTGGCCATTCCCATGGTACTAGAGTTGCCTTTGGGGAGTTGTCCTTTGTAGCGTTGCAGGCATGACAAAATCGCACGGTCTCTTCGACATCCTTATCCAAATTTTGCCACCACACCTACGATCTCGCAAGGGATTTTACTTTTACCCCCATAAAAGTATATCTTTTTCTATAAACAACTCGTCCTTTTTCCGGAAATATTGCTCAAATTTAGGTTCAACTTTGTCAGGCCAGCCAAACTTTAAAAAGGTGATAATCTTCATGAGGGTGCTATCCTTCTTGGTTGCTGCCAAAATTGTCTTGTAGTTCAATGGAAGGCGTCGAAAATGTAGTTGATACATAGGTCAGGCTCATTTGATTTTGGACAGTCAGGAAGTGGTGCTCTAGAAAACCAATCGGCGATATTTTTTTCAGAATTTACCCATTCTACATCATACACGTAATTAGATAGAACTAGTGCCCATCGCTGCAACCTATTTGCTGTGCAGGTTGGAATACCATGCTTTGGTCCAAAAATCGATAGTAGAGGCCTATTATCGTTCACCAAAATGAACTTCCGTCCGTATAAGTAACTATGGAATTTATTAATTCCAAACATCAAAGCTGCCCCCTCCTTATGTAGCTGAGAGTAAGACTTCTCGGCTTGAGACAACGTACGACTGGCAAATGCTAGTGGACGAACCAATCCATCTCCATATCGCTGGTATATTACTGCACCCAATCCAAAGTCAGATCCATCCACCGCTAATCGGATTGGGTAGTCTGGATTATAATGAGCAAGATTTCGGTGTTCTTGAATTAGCCTCTTGATTTTATCAAAAGCTTGAGCACATCGAACACTCCAATTCCAAGGGTTCCCCTTTCTCAGCAAACAGTAAAGTGGTGATAAAATTGATGCGATATCCGGTAGAAACTTTGACAGAAAGTTTACTACCCCCAAAAAGCG
This sequence comes from Piezodorus guildinii, assembly GCA_023052935.1. Taxonomy (NCBI): domain Eukaryota; kingdom Metazoa; phylum Arthropoda; class Insecta; order Hemiptera; family Pentatomidae; genus Piezodorus; species Piezodorus guildinii. The sequence continues at coordinate 6,289,264 of CM041293.1, read as the reverse complement.
CTGGAGTTCCTTAACATCATTCGGTATTGGGGCTTCTAAAATCGCTCGAACTTTATCATCAGTTGTGTGTAACCCCTGAGCATCGATTCTGAAACCAAGATACTCGATTGAGGTTTTTCCAATCTCACATTTCTTGATAGACACCGTGAGTCCTGCTTCTCGAAGTTTTTCTAGTACTTTGAAAACTCTAGTTCGCAACTCTTCAACATTGCGGGCTCCTATCAATACATCATCAATCATGACTGAAGTGCATTCCAATCCTGAAAGCAAAGCATCCATAGCTTTCTGGAATTTACTCGGAGCTGAAGCGATGCCAAAAGGCAAACGAGTATAACGAAACAAACCCTTCTGAGTTGTTATTGTAAGAACGTCGCGTGACTCTTCGTCGACTTCATACTGTTGATAAGCATGTGAGAGATCCAGTTTTGCGAAAATCGAGCAACCTTGTACCCTTTGAAAAAGATCTTCTCCTCGTGGAAGTGGGTGTTGATCGATAAGAAGGTTGGGGTTCACTGTCAATTTGTAATCCCCACATATACGGATCGAACCATCCTTCTTTAAAACTGGGACGATTGGTGATCCCCATGGACTGTAATCGATTGATTCCAGAATTCCATCATGAACTAAACGGTCGATCTCTGCATTAACACCAGCTTGCATGGCAAAAGGAACCGGTCTTGCTTTAATGAACCTGGGTTTCGCATTAGGTGTCAAATCCAATTTAACTTTTCCTTTATTGAACCTTCCTAGTCGATCAGTAAAAACTTCGGGAAAACTCTGTACCACTTCCTCTAACAATACCGTTGGCAAATCACTATTGAACAGCAGTGGTTGAGCTGTACTGTTACTATTAGGACCAACAATTTTGAACCCAAGATGCTCAAACCACGATCTCCCTAGTAGTGGAGGCCCAGTCGAGTTTACCACATAAAACGTCATATCCTGATATTCTTGATTCATATATTCAACGGAAACGTTTACAGCACCCAGTGGTCGAGATCTTTCATTGAAATATGACACAAAAGTCTTTTCAGTAGCCAACAATGGCAAATGTGTGCAGTTTTCTTTATACACAGATAGTGGTACAATAGTACTCAGACATCCTGTGTCTATCTGAAAAGATATTTCAGTATTTCGATTCAACTTAAGGTTAACATGATAACCTAATTCCTTATCTCCAGTAGCCTCAATACGATATAAAAACTCTAATTGTTCACTGAGATCTTCTGACACAAAATGAGTTTTTTTCCTTACATGGTTTATACCTATCATTAATAGGTGGGTTCTGGGGTCTTCCTGACGAATTAAACTTGCTATATTTCGGACACATTTTTGCTAAGTGCCCCACCTGAAAACATTTATTGCAGGAGTAATTTTTGAATTTACACATTGAAAATTCGTGGTTAGTATAACCACAAACAGAACATCTTTTTCTCTCTGTTCCAGACGAACTACGATAACCAAAATCTTTATTTTTACTGATACCTGTAGCTAACGAGTCGGTTACTGAGTTGTTTGAATGTTGTGAACATTCACCTTTACAAAACCCTATAGGTTCTTTTTTGACACCCAAAAGACTGTACTGCTGTTCCGTGATTTCTTTATTGGTAGCAATGCGAATAGCATCCGCGATCGTAAGTTTTTCAGCGTCTTCTTCAAATAAACGGTCACGAGCCGAGCTTTTTTGCATCCCAATCACGAATCTATCGACTAACATTTTGTCTAGGTAATCGCCGAATTTACAATTACCAGCCAGATTACGAAGTCTGGCAATCCATTCATTAACGGTCTCATTGTGCTCTCTGATGGCGTTGTAGAATTTGTAACGCAATGCAAACACCGACTCTGTCTTAGAGAAATGATTATCCAACAATACAACTAATTCTTTATAAGAGGTAGACTCTGGATTTCCTGGAATAGCTAAATTTGCTAATAATTTGAAAGCATCTTCACTCATTGCGTTTAGAAACGTGTCGCGTTTTAGGTCCTCGGTCTTAAAAAAATGTTTATTCACCTTAAAAAAACTTTCCATCCGCGATTTGTACACTTGCCACTCGTTGCAAAGGGAGAATTCCCGCAACTGTCCGACGATCACTCCTTCACTCATATTTAGAATTCTATGACTAAAATAAAAAAACACTCACCCCTGCAACTTTTAGTCTACGATTGTTGCTAACAGTATCCCATCCTCGTCGCCATTTGTAATGTCTTTAACCATAGTTAAAACAGAAAAAGATGCTTCAATCCAAATCTTTATTTTTAATCACAAAACATATCCAACTCACATTTTACCTAACCTGTAATCCAATCATTAAAACATCTGTTTGTAAATTTAATTTTTTATTTATTTTCATTAAAAATATTATTAATTTAAAGGGTTTCGCTATTTACCTTATTTATTTTTTTATTAACAAATGGCGTGGCGCTCGAGATAAATTTATTGTTGAACCAGCCCGTCTGCACTGAGTATCTGGGGTATAGTTACGGTTAGGGAATTTGCTTTTTTAAATTCATTTTTCATTTTAACATCATTTATTGAAATTTACAACTGTACTTCATGGTACAACAAGTAAATGTGACAAAAGTTAAGTGGCGTGAAACAAACTTGAAGAAGAACTACCCATTGGCAGCACTCCTGTAACTTTTCTACACTAGAAGGTCTCGAGGCCATCTTCTTTTCAGACGCCTCGGAGGATTGTCAGAAATTGAAGAGGAAGAAAGTATTGAAACAAGAGGATTAGGGTGGAAATGAAGTTTGTCATAAAAGGAATGGTATCTAGATCGGGCCAAATCAGCAACATACGGAACGTTGAGGTCTTTATAGATAAGTTTGTTCGTGACAAAATAAGGAGCATTGAGGATTTTACGAAGGATTTTGGATTGTAGGGATTGTATACGGGAAGAATTCGATGGTTTAGTAGAGCCCCAAACCTCCACTCCGTAAGTCCATATCGGCCTTATGATAGTCATGTAGATGAGTCTTTTGTAGTTGAGTGGAAGATTAAAACGTTTGTCTAGTAAATGTTGAAGAAGTCGAAAACGTCGTGCAGTTTCTTGTCGTTTCAGTCTTGTGTGAGGGTTTTTTTTTTTTCAACTTAATTCTTCTTGCAAATTTTAACCGTAACAATAGTTACACTCATTTATTATCTCTGACTGTATTTAAAAATTCTTTAATCGATTTTATGAACGGAAGTAAGTGAAAGTCGTGTGTTTCCCGCATCAGATTTTTTTTTATCAGACTTATCACAAACACACAGAAACCCTGCTTATTTTGATTCAGAAGTCCCTAAATCGTATTTTTGGTACAAACTATATCTTCTCTCTCTCTCTCTCTCTCTCTCTCTCTCTCTCTCTCTATATATATATATATATATATATATATATATATATATATAATATATATAAGCAAATGTAAGACCAGGGTATTACGTGAAGGTCATGTGTTGCGTGCATACGATTTTTTAACCATTTCGTTTAAAATATGTTAAAGCTTTGAAAAACAAGTAAAAAACTTTTGTTTTCCACTCTGTATATTAATGAAGATATCATGGTTCTTGCGTTATTACTGCACATTTCTGAAAGATCTAATCAGTGCGTTTTCTTCAAATATGTGCACGCTTTGGTAAACTCGAGTAATTTTGCTCCCAAGAAAAGTTGTTAGATTAAGGTTTAGCTGGCACGCAATACGGCTACAAAAGCTCGACACGTTGGACTGCAATATTATGTTTCTCCCAACGCAATCTTAGTTATTGGGATCTCGTAACAGTTGCACAACACAGTCCTTACCTCAATAAACCTTGAAAGCTTAGAATTTTTACGTGAAATTTGTAGTATTTTTACTTTTATTTAACTATATATAAAATATATAGTAAGGGAAAGTATTGCGATCGTGAAAATTTTCGAATTCCAGTTTTTAACGGAAATAGACGTTTTAGGGTCCCCTGAGTCTAAATGAGCAAGTCCCGCAAAAAGGTCTGTGCATGTGTGTGTGTGTGTGTGTGTGTGTGTGTGTGAGTGTGGTAAATCCAACACGAAAAGGATCAGCCATACGAAACTGAAATTTCAGATCTAATACAACTATACGCCCGAGATGTTACAGCACCTTTTCATCAAAATCAGCTAAACAGAAGAGCCACTTTATTTTCCACCATTTCACGATTTTCTCAAATACGGCTCTATTGATTTTAAAAAGTTTTCCATGCATTTTTTTAAAATATAAGAAAAGTAATATACAAGTGTAATGTACCTTTGGAGAGGTAAATATTTTAGAAATAATATTATCAATGCGCAACACTGCTTAGCGTAATGATAAATATTTTTCCTAAATGCCTTTGGAGGGAAACAAGTTGGTGAAATTTGTACCCTTCATATTTAAGGCTCTAAGATAATTATGAGTACGGAAAGCTACGTATATATCCAATAACAGTTTTCCTCGGATTTCAAATTGTAAAAGATATTGATAAATATTCATTTGATATTGTTCTTTCCGAAAAGTCTCTTAATTGTCGAAATATTTTGATGATACATTAATTAAGTGTAATCATATCTATTTTTTTTTCAATCAACAACAATTTTATTGAGTAAAATTACAATCTGTCCCAATTTGGACATCAATAGTAGTGCTGAAAGATATCATACATACTACATTCATACAATATTTACACGGAATAAAATTACAATAAAATATATATACAATAATGAATCAATACAATAAAGTCAAGAAATCACTCATACCTATATACACATACAAACACTGATACATACATCACATTGAGTGGAGAATCTAGCCAGTGCTAGAACTCCAATATATTTACTAAAGGTCGCGGGGCCACTGCCGTTTCAATCTTCTAGGTGGGTTGTATGGATGAGTGGAGCTGGTTAGGGATTGAGCTAGAAGTTTAGGATAATGAATGAGGTTCTGGTGGAATTTGGAAAATTTGGGTGGAATAAGGTCTGAAATAAATGGAACATTAAAGTCGTGGTGCAAGGTATAGTTGGAGACATAATAAGGAGCATTTACTATTATTCGGAGGACTTTGGATTGAAATGATTGAATTCGTTAGATGTTAGAATGTTTAGCTGTCCCCCACAGTTCAAGTCCGTAGGTCCAGATAGGCTTTAGTATTGTCTTGTAGATTAATAATTTGTTGTTAACTGTAAGTTCAGATTTTCTGTTGAGTAGTCGGTATAACTGTCCGAATCGTCGGTTGAGTTCTTGTGTTTTAAGTCTTGTATGTGGGTTCCATGTCAATCTTTTGTCTAATAGTAAACCAAGATACCGGACTGTATTTGAGGGAAATCTAAAATTATCAAGAAATGATATCAATTTCGCAATTATTAAAGAGAACCAGAAATTTTTAATATTTTACAGAAGATTTGATGTGAGATTGGGACATAGGGTCTGAAAAGAGATGGGAAGGAGCTGGGTCTAAGGATGATGAACGGTACGAGGGGGGAAATCTCTCGGCTATCTTCAAATCTGGAAATATTGCCGAGCTATTTCTGGGAGATCGCTAGCCACAGTGAGTGTCAAAAATATTTCGAAGTTTGGCAGTATACTCGCTTTTGATTTATTACTTTCACTTGCCTGTACATGAAATATATAGTAAGGGAATGTATTGCGATAGTGAATATTTTTGAATTCCAGTTTTCGACGGAAATACACGTTTTATAGTCTCCTAAGTCAAAATGACCAAGTTCCGAAAGAAGGTCTGTGTGTGTGTCCGTGTGTGGTAACTCCCGGGCGGAAACGGTAAGTCCTATGAAACTGAAATTTCATATTTAAGACAAATATACGCCTGAGATGCTACGGAAACTATTTCATCAAAGTCGGTTAACTTGAAGAGCCACTTATACTATTCATTTTGCACCTTTTTTCGATTTTCTCAAAAACGGCTCTAACGATTTTAATTCAACTCGCTATATTGATGTAAAATTTATTGAGCTTTAATATAGTATAGGTTTCATTCTGATTGAAATAGTCTGACAGGGCTTAAATGCCGATATTACAAATTTTCTACCTCTAAAGTACCTTTTATTTTATAGATTTAAAAAAAAAATGGAACATCATCATATTAGCATTGATAATTAACAGTTAACTATCAAAGCTCAGCGAATTTGATTAACAACTAAAGGTGAAAAGTGCAAACATATTTTTCAATTTATTTTTGATAATAAGTACAGTAATATAAACGTGTGGGTCGGGCAAAGCGGATTATCGACAGGATTTTGTTATTAGATTATTATTGATATAAAAATTAAGAGTTAAGTAATTTTGATTTTGTTTTACCAAGGGTAATTAAATGTGCAATTTAATATAAAATATAGTAAGTGAAAGTAATAAAAGAATGTTCATTTTACTTTCACTTACTATATATAGTAAGGGAAAGTATTGCGATCGTGAAAATTTTCCAATTCCAGTTTTCAACGGAAATACACATTTTAGGGTCCCCTGAGTTCAAATAACCAAGTCCCGCAAAAAGGTCTGTGTGTGTGTATGTGGTAACTCCCGGGGGAAATGGTAAGTCCTACTAAAATTTCATATTTAAGACAAATATACGCCCGAGACGTTTCAAAACCTTTTTCTTCAAAATGAACTTACCAAAAGAGCCACTTTATAACATGCATTTTGCACCTTTTTACGATTTTCTCGAAAACGGTTCGGACGATTTTGATAAAACTTGCTGTATTGATGTAAAATTTAATGGGCTTTAATATCATGGAGGTTTCATTCTGATTAAAATGTTCTGACAAGGCTTAAATGCCGATATTTTAAATTTTCTTCCTCTAAAGTACCTTTAATTTTGTTGATTCTATAAAAATAACTATATTATCTTGTTACCACTGATGAAAAATAGGTAAATATAAATAAATAAATTGAATAAATTCGATACCCAACTAAAGGAGAAAACATAAAACATATTTTTTAATGCAATTTTTTGTTTTTGAACATAAGAGCAGTAATATACATGTATGATATACCGTTGGAAAGCTAAAGATTTTAAAAAAAATATTATCTTATACATTGAAAAGCCGATAAAACTAACTGATTATTTTAGATAATAATATAATATATTTTTATTGTATTCTTTAATGGTTTCACTCATTTTTATCTCTTACTGTACTTGAAAATTCTTTAATCGATTTAAAAAATGGAGGTAAGTGAAAGTCGTGTGTTGCCCGCACAATTTTTTTTACAGTTCCCCTTAACATATCCGCTTTGCCGGGGCTATTCGCTCCCTTATACGTTACTTATTCAGATTTTGTTATAGGACAATTTTCTCAGCGTTATCAAAATCTCTCTTCTAAATCTAAATAACTATTTGTAGCTCCTACTATAAAGGAAAATCAAGAAATACTATATTCAAAATGAAAATGACCTTAAGGAACAATTAGTGTTTGAATGAGACAATATTTTACAACAAGCAATTAATTAATTAGTTTGATCAATTCCTAGTGTAATTATACAAAAATATTTACCAACTGGATGTTAATTTATGATCACTGCAGTAATATAATTAGGAAAACATGTAAATAAGAATTATTTTGATACTATTAACATAAACTGTGTTTATTTGTTTCTTAAATGAACGTTCAAACCTTAAAAAATACGAGGAATGTTTTTTAAGTTAGTACCGTTTTGGAATTAAGTTAGAATCGGTCATAATTACTCCGAGAGATTTGAGGTGCGATCGGGTTTGAAACAGGGTGACTCCCTTTCACCTGTTTTATTTAATATAGCTTTAGAATATGTCATAGAAATGGTGATGTGTACCGAGAAAGGCTTAAATATGGGTGACAAGATTCCGGTTTTGGGGTATGCCGATGATCTGGTACTGCTAGGTGAAGACACGGAAACCATACAACTAAATACAAGTGTGTTAATAAAAACCGGTAAAGAATTAGGACTCGAATTAAATACGGATAAGACGAAATATATGATTAGTAGCAGAAACGGTGTCGATCTAGGTGATATTGATGTATCAGGTCATACTTTTGAACACGTAGAGAAATTGAAGTATTGAGGTTCAATTATAACTAGAAAAAATGAAATCCAGGAAGAAATAAAGTCCCAGTTAAAGGTGGGAAATGCGTGTTATTATTTAGTTGCTAAGTTACTTAGTTCGCGGCTTCTATCTAAAAACTTAAAGATTAGAATTTATAAAACTATTATTCTTCCAACGGTTCTTTACGGATGTGAAACGTGGCCGCTTACTTTGAAGGATGAACAACGGCTAAGGTTTTCGAAAATAAGGTATTGCGTAAAATATTTGGTCCGAAGAGAGATGAGGCCACTGGGAGTTTAGAAGGTTGCACAACGCGGAATTGCGGAACTTGTATTCTGTGAATATAATTGAGTTGATAGCATCGCGGAGACTCAAATGGGCGAGTAAAGTTGTTGGGCTCGATGACGAGCGGATTCCGAGAAAGTGTGTATTTGCTGATCCGACTGGTAGGCGTCCGAAAGGTAGGCCAAAGCGGAGATGGGAGGATTGCGTTAAGGCTGATCTCGGGAGCTTGGGCTTGAATGGTGAACATTGGACGAGTCTCTGTAGGCGGAATTTGGTGGTATCGGCATTGAACCTTCGGGTTCGCTAAGCCTATTATTATTATTATTACCGTTTTGGAATCACAAAAAGACGTGCAAAGATGTCGCAATAATTTTATTTTTACACAAAAACCTGTACCTTAATCTACTTTTCTCCATAATTTCCATAAATTTTGAGGCACTTGTCATAACGCGACCCCGGTTTTTGAATACCCTCCTCAAAAATTCTGCCGCCTGACTTGTTAACCACTGCATCACAGATGTTTTGACTTCTTTATCGTCTTAAAAAGTGTGTGTGCGGGTGTGGTAACTCCCGGGCGAAAAAGATAAGTCCTAGAAAACTGAAATTTCATATTTAAGAGAACTATACATCCGGGATATTACAGAATATTTTTCATCGAAATCAGCTTACCGGAAGATCTACTTTATACTATGCATTTTGCACCTTATAACAATTTACAACTCTAACGATTTTTATTAAACCCCCTATATCGATGTAAAATTTAATGGGCTTTAATATCATGTTTCTATCTGATTGAAATAGTATGACAGGGCTTAAATGCCAATATTTTAAATTTCTTCCTCTGAAATGGAACACCATCTTATTAGCATTGATAAATAACGAGTAAATATGAATGTTAGCCGAATTTGATAAACGACTAAAGGAGAAAAGTGCAAACATATTTTTCTATGCAATTTTTGTGTTTTTGAAACGTTGGATAGCTAAAGATTTTAGAAAAAATATTATCTAATACACCTAATTTTAAAGGTTAATGGAAAGAGATGAAAAACCGACTGACTGTTGTAGATAAAAATATAATAGATTATTTAATAAAACACACTTAAGAATTTTTAAATACAGTTAGAGATGAAATAAGTTTAAATAATTGATTAAATTGATATTCGACAGAAACATGTGTTTTAATTAATAATCTATTTATTATTATCTTATACAATAAGTTTATTTTATTTTATTTTCATCTACTTCCATTACATTCTACATTTATGTGTATATGATATTTTTTCTAAACGTTTAGCTTTCCAACGGTATATTATACATATATATTCTGATTTTTATCTTTAATGTTTGTTTGTATAACGTCACTTTTAGGCTACCATGGGTAATCGGACGATGCTACAGTGGGAGTCCTAAATTTTGCCTATCCAGGTTTTGTTAGGATAGGAATCTTTAACGAGTACCTGACATCGCACAGGCTCGGGAACACCTTTTAAGGTCCCTTCCGAAGGACGGCATGACTAAGGATTTTTTACTCCCATTAGAAAATCCTAGGACCACCCGCAGGTTTGAACCCACGCCCTTTAGCATAGAAAGCTGTTATGCTAGCTACTACGCTATGGGTGACACCCTTTTTCTTTAAAAAAAAATAAAAAACATTAAAAATACCTTTGCACTTTTATCTTTCAGTTGATTATCAAATTCGTTTAACTTGTATATGTAGCCGTTTTATTTGAATGTTAACAACATAAAATCGCTAATTGTTTGGAATCTAATTTATATCAATTTCGATATCGATGTAAAATTTAAAGAGCTTTAATATCATGTAGGATATATTCTGATTGAAATAGTCTGATGGAGCTTAAATGCAGATATTTTAAATTTTCTGTCTCTAAAGTACCTCTAATTATTAATTTTTAATTAATAACTATATTATCTTGTTATTATTGATAATTAACAGCTAAATATGCACATTGAGCGAATTTGATAAACGACTAAAGGAGAAAAGTGCAAACATATTTTTCTATGCAATTTTTGTGTTTTTGAACCGTTGGATAGCTAAAGATTTTAGAAAAAAATATTATCTAATACACCTAATTTTAATGGTTAATGGAGAGTGATGAAAAGCCGTTAAAACCGACTGACTGTTGTAGATAAAAATATAATAGATTATTTAATAGAACACACGTTTCTGTTGACATTCAAAATAATTAATTCTTTTAAAATTTCCTTCTATCTTTAAATGTATTTAAAATAAAAATACTTAAATTGATTTTAACAACGAAGGTAAGTGAAAGTCGTGTGTTGCGCGCACCAGATTTTTATGTACACTTTTTTAGGTATAAGTAAAATAACATAAATTAAATATAGTAATATCAATATATAATACAATAACAATGATACGACTGCAAATACTCAACCTTACTAAATACTGATAAGCCTCGACACCTTTAAGAATGATCAACGCTCTGACAAGAAACATGTTATTATTAGATTTCCCGTGACACAAATACATAACGATTTTAGCTCTATTACGTGGGGTTCCTTAAGAATTTCATAAAAGCCAACATTACTTACATTATCTAATACGGGCATGAGACGGATTCTATATTCATGGTATGTGGGACATCGAGCGAGAAAATGGAACCTATCCTAAAATGCCTACATCACAAGCTGGGTATAGCTTCTGTGGGTCGAGACCATACTTAAGGAGCGTACTTTCTGACAGTCTGATTTGGGCCAAAGTCCCAATATACGCGAAATTGCAGCCTAATTTTTTTTTTTTTTAACATAATTTATTGAAATTTACAACTGTACTAAATAATACAACAAGTAAATATGATAAAAGAAAAGTGAGATGAAAAAGACTTGTAGAAGAACTACCCAATGGCCTCACTCCACTAGGTAATCTACACTAGAAGGTCTCAAGGCCATCTTCTTTTCAGACGCCTCGGAGGATTGTCAGGAATCGAAGAGGAAGCTAAAATTGAAACAAGTGGGTTAGAGTGGGAGTGTAGTTTTTCATGAAAGGAGTGATATCTGTTTCGAGCCATATCAGCAACAAATGGAACATTTAGGTCTTTATGGATGAGTTTATTTGTGATAAAGTAAGGGGCGTTGAGGATTTTACGAAGGATTTTGGATTGTAAAGATTGGATACGGGAGAAATTTGATGGTTTAGTCGAGCCCCAAAGCTCATGATAGTCATGTAGAGGAGGCTTTTGTAGTTAAGTGGGAGGTTAGAGCGTTTGTCAAGTAAGTGTTAAAGTAATCGAAAGCGGCGAGCAGTTTCTTGTCGATTCAGTCTTGTGTGCGGATTCCATGTGAGACGTTTGTCAAGGAGGAGACCTAGGTAGCGGATCTGTTCGACCGGGACAAGTAGAATATTAGTAAAGGACACTGTAGGGCAGGATGTCATTGGTTTACGACGGAGGGTAAAGGTAATTTGGTGGGATTTGTCTGAATTTATTTTCATTCTCCAATTCTGACACCATATCTGGAGGTCTCTGATGTGAGATTGTAGGGTTTGAGAGGCAATAGTAGGCTCGTTATTGACTGATAACACACAAGTGTCATCAGCATACGTGGAAAAGAAAGTGTTAGGATTGGATGGGATGTCAGCTGTATAGACTTTGAAGAGAATGGGTCCGAGGATACTGCCTTGTGGGACGCCAGCGGACTGAACAAAAAGTGATTAATAGGAACTAGGAACCTAACAGTAAATACCTTTGAGGAAGAACGGTATCAGCACAGACCCTACTGTTCCACGGGCTATAGGTCTACTCTTGGAGTATGGCTATTGGAATAGTGGAGGTACGAAGTGCCCCTGAGTCGTGAAAATCATTTCATAACTGTCTTAAAGATAGTCAGCCCATCCAATATGGATCTCTAGTATAACTTAGACGAGAGTCATAGATTATAGTTTGTAAATTTGTCTATCAATTCAGCGATGATTTTTACTTTCACTTACCTATCTATATATGATATATAGTAAGAGAAAGTATTGCGATCGTGAACATTTTCGAATTTCAGTTTTCAAAGAAAATACAGGTTTTAGGGTCTCCTGAGTCAAAAAAACCAAGTCCCACAAAAAGTTTTGCACCTTTTTGCGATTTTCTCAAGAACAGCTCTAATGCCTTTCATTAAACTCTCTATTTCCATGTAAAATTAAAGAAGCTTTCGAATGATAAAAGTTTCATTCAGATTGAAATAGTCTGACAGGGCTTAAATGTTGATAATTTAAATTTTCTTCCCCTAAAGTATCTTCAATTATGTAGATTTGAAAAAATTAGCCATTTAATATTTTCAATACTCAAAAAAAAAAAACGGCTACATATACAAGTTGAACGAATTTGATCATCAACTAAAAGATAAAAGGACAAAAGTATTTTTTAATGTATTTTTTTTTCAAAGATAAGAATTAGAATATATATGTATAGTATACCGTTGGAATGCTAAACTTTTAGAAAAAATATCATCTCATACACATAAATGTAAAATGTAATGGAAGTGGGTGAAAAGCAAATAAAATCAACTGATTGTATTAAATAATAAAAAAAGAGATGATATATTAAAATACATGTTTCTGTCGAATATCAATTTAATCAATTATTTAAACTTATTTCATCTCTAACAGTATTTAAAAGTTCTTAAATTGATTTTAATAACGGAGGTAAGTGAAAGTCGTATATTGCGAGCACCAGATTTTTATTGCTAGGATTTTTCAAATATTTAGTCTTTAAGAAACAATAAAATAGCAATTAAAAATCCATCTAAGCGAGAAAAAATATATAAGATGATTCCTAGAGGAATGCGTACATCGGCGGAAAATTTCCACAAAGAATTATTAACCACATTCCCTGTTCGTTATTATCGAATAGATGCTCGTTAAAGAAGAAAATCGTCTGCCTTAAATTGTGCTCTTCTTTAATAGAACAAAAAAAAAAAATTCTCTACAACGTAAAATGAGCTAGTTTCTCTGAAAATCACTATTGAGAACATATAAATGTGATTTTTAAGGCGATTCTATCGGAATACCTGTCAATCTTCAACTCCCTGTGTCAAAACCCAACACCACAAAGAAAGAAGTTTAAAAATGTCAACTTAATCTGTTCGATACATCTTCACACATTTTTACCTCCATTGTTTTCTAAGCTCTATTTTTACTTTTACTTACCTATATATGAAATATATAGTAAGGGAACGTATTGCGATCGTGAAAACTTTCGAATTCCAGTTTTCGACGGAAATACACGTTTTAGGGTCTAATGAGTCCAAATGACCAAGTCCCGCAAAAAGGTCTGTGTGTGTGTCCGTGTGTGGTAACTCCCGGGCGGAAACGGTAAGTCCTATGAAACTAAAATTTCATATTTAAGACAAATATACGCCTGAGGCGTTACAAAACCTTTTTCATCAAAATCAGCTTAACATAAGAGCCACATTATACTATGCATTTTGCAACTTTTTTCGATTTTCTCGAAAACAGTTCTGACGATTTTTATTAAACTCGCTATATCGATGTAAAATGTAATAGGCTTAAACATCATGTAGGTTCCATTCTGATTAAAATTGTCTGACAGGGCTTAAATGCCGATATTTTAAAATTCTTCCCCTATAGTACCTTTAATTTTGTTGATTCTATAAAAATAACTATATTATCTTATTACCGCTGATGAAAAACAGTTAAATATATAAATTGAATGAATTCGATACCCAACGAAAAGAGAAAACAGAAACAATATTTTTTAATGCAATTTTTCGTTTTTGAATATAAGAACAGTAACATACATGCATAATATACCGTTGGAAAGCTAAAGATTTTAGAAAAAATATTATCTCATACATAAACTTTTTAAAAGTTAATAGAGAGTGATGAAAAGCCGATAAAAATTAGTGATTATTTTACATAATAATATTTTAGATTTTTTTAAATTGAGGAAACTGAAAGTCGTGTGCTGCTTGCTCCAGATTTTTTGTTATTATATTAATAAATATATTCAAAATAAAAAAATAATATTAATTATAAGTTATGATAAACATTATAATATATATATATATATATATATGTGTATGTATATCATATACATATTAAAGTTAAACAAGAGAGAACAAAGAACGAGCATTGAGGATTGGCCATTGCGACATACAAATTTGTCACTCATATATGTTTGAATCGTTGCGCTCCTATAAAATCGATTGTAGTATACAGAGGACGTAAGAGCCATCAAACCTGCAAATCGCTTTATTTTAGTTTTGGTTTGGGACGGTTTGCTGAGCGGCGAAACAGGTGGAAGCTGCTGACCTGGAATCGAATAGGTTATATCGATCACTTTCAGATCCTTCTAGTCACTAATTCAAAATAAACCCAGGAAATGAGAAACATAACAATAGAAGATTAATAGCTGCTTATCTGAATATTCTTTAAAACATTAAAATTTAGTTCAACGTTGTGCGACACTTACTTTCGTATTTTAAAGATTCGACTAATTGATAATCTGGAAAACTTTCTATTAAAAAAAATAAATAAATAAAAAGAAAACGTGGACAATAACAAAAATCTCAAAATTTGATTTTCGTTTTTTAACTGTTGACAATCATACTATGGATCATGTAATGGATGTCTTTTCTTTTCTACCGAGGCTGCTATATACTATGTGCTCTATATGCTACATTTATAAGACACATTTTGAACATTTTTTTTTTAATTTTTGCATAATCGCATCCTAGAATGGACTGGGGTAGGTTTGTTTTGCACCATTTTTAAACTAATTAACAAAAGATTTTTTTTTAGATCCGAGAAATTTATAACCTAGCGATATCACAGTAGTAGCTGCTTAAAATATTTTCAGAACATTTTTTTTTATTTATTAATTTATTGAAATTAACAACTGTATTAATAAATACATCAAGTTAATTAGCTGATAAAATATGTTGATAATATACATGAAAAGACCTGAATAAAATATGCCCAATGGCAGCACTCCACTAGGTAATCTACTTTAGAAGGTTTCGAAGCCATCTTATTTTCAGACGCCTCGGAGGATTGTCAGGAATTTAAGAGGAAGCAAAGATTCAAACTAGTGGGTTAGAGTGGGAGTGGAGTTTGTCATGGAAGGATTGATACCTGGTTCGGCCCTAATAAGCAACATATAGGATTTGAAGGACTTTATGTATAAGTTTATTCGTAAGCATTGAGGATTTTGGATTGTAGGAATTTATTGATGGTTTAGTAGAGCCACAGTGCTCAAATTCGTAAGTCCAGATAGCCCTTATGATGGTGATATAGATAAGCCTTTTGTAGTTAAGTAGAAGGTTAGAGCGTCTGTCCATTGTTAGAGTGGATTCCATGTTAGACGTCTGTCAAGTAGAAGTCCTAGGTAGCGGATCTGGTCAACTGGGACAAGCGGAATATTATTAAAAGACTCTGTAGGGCAGTATGCCCTAGGTTTAAGACGAAGGGTAAAGGTAATTTGGTAGGATTTGTTGGAATTTATTTTGATTCTCCAATTCTGATGTGGGATTGAGGAGTTTGAGAGGAAATAGTAGGATCATTATTGACTGATAACACACAAGTGTCATCAGCATAGATAGAAAGGAAGGTGTTAGGATGGGTTGGAATATCAACTGTATAGACTGTGTAAAGAATGGGTCCTAGGATAATGCCTTGAGGAACGCCAGCAGACTGAGCAAACAGGGATGAATAGGAACTATTGTGGTTTCTTCTGGAGGGTCTTTCAGCGAGCTAGGACTGGATAATGAGGTAGCATGTAAGAGGGAGAAATTTACGGAGTTTGTAAAGCAGTCCTGGGTGCCATAAAAAAAATTAAAATTTAATTTTCTGCATTACGTGCGATACTTACTTTCCTATTTTGACTTCATAGTTTGACTTCTTGAAACCTTCTGGGGAATAATGTGTTCTTTCATTTAGTACCACTTGTTTTTCTGTGCCTATACATCAAGTAGATATATATAAGTTTTTTAATAAAAAGTTATGATCATAACATCTTTACAACATAAATGCGTATTTTCAAAGCAGATGGAAGAACCCTACTATCCGAATAACCTGCGTTAAAAAAAAAAAAAAAAAATTAGGATTCAGAGATGATTTCCATTATGTTCTTGAAAGGATTTTAACACTTAAAGTCATTTAAAAAAACACAATAATGATTGAACATTTTTCTATGTGAACTAGTACACGCAACATGGAAAAGAAACTCAATGTGCTTAAATATATTTTTATATATTTAAATGTATAAATATAATACCATTCTTACGTTATCAATCAATATTATTAATTTCAATTTCCTATATTTGAAATATATAGTATGATGGAGTTTTTGTTGACCGTTGAGAAATTAGATGAGGAAGATGGTTGGGGGTGCGGTCATAAAATAGAAACACACATTTAAAACAAGTGCTATTTTAATTGTGTGCTATTAACATTATGAATAAAATTAATTAAAATTTTTTTTTATTCATATTGTTTTTCTTTTCTAATAACTATGCTCTTTTTTTATATATTACCTATGCTCTTAACTATGTTTTTAATATATTACCGTCAAATATCACTTCAAAATTGTTCTAATTAAAAAAAAAAAATAATTAATTTTAATTTTTCACATATTGTTCCTTTGTCATTTTTTCATTTGCTTAGTCTCTCTTTATATATTCTTATTGCAATATTATCATATTAATTTTGTTTACTTCCATACGGTACAACTATCATCTTATTAATTATTTTTATAACTGCCATCTATACTTTATAACTATCATCTTAATTTTGTTTATTTCCATACTTTATAACTATCATCTTATTATCATTTTACATTTAATTTTATTTATGTTCCCATATTATATTACTGTCACCATCTTATTATTCTATACCTAACGCATTATGAAGTCTATAATTACATTGGTTGTTATCTTGTTTCTTTTAGCCCTGATGAAGGCCCACAATGTAGGCCGAAACGTCGGCGCATAATTAAAATAGCACTTGTTTTAAATGTGTGTTTCTATTTTATGACCGCACCCCCAACCATTTTCCTCATGAAATATATATTAAGGTAAGATATTGCGGTGGTGAACATTTGCGAATCACAGTTTTCAACGGAAATACGGGTCGTAAAAATAAGTCCTCCGAAAAGGTCTGAGTGCGTGGTAAGTCCAGCATGAAAACGATGAGGTGTGCTAAACCAAAGTTTCATATTAAAGACAACTACATACCCGAGACAATACAGTAACTTTTTCACTAAAATCTATTGACTACTGAAGTGTTACTTTATACTTTATACAATGTATTTTACACTTTGTGACATGGTTTCGTGGTTTAGGTCCAGGTCCTTCATTATAAATAAAATTATTCAAAGTAATAATAATAATAATAATAGGCTTAGCGAACCCGAAGGTTCGATGCCGATACCACCAAATTCCGCCTGCACAGACTCGTCCAATGTTCATCATTCAAGCCCAAGCTTCCGAGATCAGCCTTAACGAACAATCCTCCCATCTCCGCTTCGGATCAGCAAATACACACTTTCTCTTAATCCGCTCTTCATCGATCCCAACAACTTTACTCGCCCATTTGAGTCTCCGCGATGCAATCAGCTCAATTATATTCACAGGATGCAAGTTCCGCAATTCCGCGTTGTGCAACCTTCTAAACTCCCCAGTGTCCTCATCTCTCTTCGGACCAAATATTTTACGCAAAACCTTATTTTCGAAAACCTTTAGCCGTTGTTCATCCTTCAAAGTAAGCGGCCACGTTTCACATCCGTAAAGAACCGCCGGAAGAATAATAGTTTTATAAATTCTAACCTTTAAGTTTTTAGATAGAAGCCGCGAACTAAGTAACTTAGCAACTGAATAATAACACGCATTTCCCACCTTTAACCGGGTCTTTATTTCTTCCTGGATTTCATTTTTTCTAGTTATAATTGAACCTAAATACTTGAATTTCTCTACGTGTTCAAAAGTATGACCTGATACATCAATATCACCAAGATCTACACCGTTTCTGCTACTAATCATATACTTCGTCTTATCGGTATTTAATTCGAGTCTTGTTTCTTTACCTGTTTTTATTAACACACTTGTATTTAGTTGTATGGTTTCCGTGTCTTCACCTAGTAGTACCAGATCATCGGCATACTCCAAAACCGGAATCGGAACATTTAAAACGGAAGATTATTCAAAGTACTATAGTTTATTTTCTTTAGCAAGCGAAATACAAGATTTAAGTAATACGATAGAAAATTCTATCATAACACCAACAAAAAGTAATAAACAATAATTATTTTTAAAATAAAAAAAGAAAATAATATCGATTAATCTTCAAAGAAAAATTAACATAGGATCCTTACCGCTGGGTATAAAAAATAAATTAAATAAAGAATGGCCTCAAACTGCTTCTGGTTATTTCGGTACTTGTTCTTCCATCCATGTATTCGGGAAGAGGCTTCCTACGGGAATGGCTTGAAATCGGAGGGTGTCTCTATCTTATCGGTACTCATCATAGGCAGCGACACTGTACCTTCACTTATATTGGATTAAGTTCAAACTTCAAATTAGCGGGAAAATTAAAACTTATTACAACTTTTTCCTGATTCACTTAAAAACAGCTCTAACGATTTTGATTAAGCACTCTATATCAATGTAAAATTTAATTAACTTTAATATGATTTAAGTTTAATTCAAATTTAAATAGTTTGACAGCGCTTAAACGGCGAATTTATGCACTTTCTTCCTCTGAACCAACTATAAATTTGTATAATTCAAAAGATTAACCTTATCATCTTATTAAGACTGATCAAGAGCCGCTAAATATACAAGTTAAATGAATTTAATGACCAACTATAAGAAGAAAAAAGCAAACATATTTTTAGGTAACTTTTTTTTTGTTGGAAAAAATGAAAAAAACAAAAAAACAATGATAATAATTCTCTGATATGCGTTTAATATAATATGAATAACCCAATTATAAACAATTTAAAAGTTTTATCTATCATAAAGAGTTCTACTTAAGACCTAGAAGAGTACCTGGTGCCGAATGTCCATCTTATCGCTCCAGCATTAACAGTCTCAGTACACTCCGGTATAGAATGTGTAAAATGTCAGAGCCAAACTGATTTACAAATTATTTGTTAACGAAATTAGATCATTTATTTAGAGATAACGTTTTCATACACACATATACATATATTCACTTTCATTCATTATATTTTGAGAAATAAATGTGTTACCCTAAGAAAGTCAATCAGGTTATCCGCAGCATTACTTAAGTATTTCAAAGCTGAAGCCACACTTGGTTCATTATTAAAAATAATTAACCGACAGAAGTACAAAGGGAAAGTAAAATAAAGAACTCAATATTAGAATTCAGATTTTAATTTATTCTAAAGAAGTACATTAACTTTATTTTTAATTATCGGTTAAAATGTTAACCATGTTATTGGCATGGAGATTCCACATCCTTCGTCCTTCTTAGTTCTCCCAGACCTTGCCGAGCTCACCTTTCACGCAGGAGAAGGCGACTTCGAGGTACTTGTAGGTTTTCCTGCAAGGATCGACCAGCCAGGTGTTGGCGGATGCCAGGTCGCATTCCCTGTGCCCGTTACATCTGCAAGAATCGTTATCATATTTATTATCGAATATTACAGTAGGGTAGCATAGAATAGAATATACCTTAATTTGAATAAAAGACTATGTCTAGTACAAATTATATTTTAAAAAATCTCATCAAATGATTTTAGTATAGTACTTTTTACCCAAAAGAATGAAAAAAAAATCTGGTGCGGGTAACACAAGACTTTCACTTATTAATTTTTTTTAGAAACATGATTTGGATTAAATATTATAACTAAATTAAATTGTTAATCAGTTATAAGTTTATTCCCGATTCGTCACTTTATATTACCTTTTAATATCTTGTAAATCAGATAATATATTTTTTCAATTTATTTTTCTTTCCTAGGTATATTATATTATATTACTATGCCTATTATTATATTATATATAAATTATATAATATATAATTATAATATAAATTATATTATACTATGTCTATTATTATATTATTATGTCTATATTGCTGTTATTTTTTGTTCTAAAATACAAAAAATGCATAAAAAAATATGGTTGCACTTTTCTCCTTTAGTTGTTTATCAAATTCGCTTAACTTGCATATTTACCCGTTATTTATCAATGCTTATAAGATGATATTCCATTTTTTTTTTTAAATCGGCAAAATTAAAAATACTTTAGAGGAAGAAGATTTTAAATAACGGCATTTAAGCCCCGTCAGACTATTTTAATCAGAATAAAACCTACATGATATTAAAGCCCACCAAATTTTACATAGATATATAGAGTTTAATCAAAATCGTTATAGCCGTTTTTGAGAAAATCGTAAAAATGTACAAAATGCATGGTATAAAGTAGATCTTTTGGTTAGCTGATTTTGATGTAATAGTTTCTGTAAAATTTCGGGCGTATAGTCATCTTAAATTTGAAATTTCAGTTTCATAGAACTTTTCGTATCACACACACACATGGACCTTTTCGCGGGACTTGGTTATTTGGACTCAGGGGATCCTAAAACGTGTATTTTCGTTGAAAACTGGAATTCGAAAATTTTCACGATCACAATACTTTCCCTTACTATATATTTCTTATATTGGTAAGTAAAAGCAAAATTTTGGTTGCATTTTTCGTTGCTGGCTCACGGGCTAATATAGAACCATTGTAATAATATTTTTGTTGAATTATTTTTTTCGAATTCCTTCTAGTCTTACGCAGGATTATATATAACGCATGTATAATGAACTGTATACTGACCTGTTCCTGACTGCTTCGAGTGCGTTGGGAGAGGTGCAGACTTCGTGGACGTTGCTGCCGTCAGTGGCTGAAGGGTGGACGCAGGTCCTGGCGTCTTTACGCCCGTAGAAGGCCTCGTGGACTTGGATGGTGGTTCCGAACGGGCACATCAGCGAAGACTGTTCGCGCTCGCAGATGATAATCTCCTTAATAACTGAAAAATAGGTAATAATTGATAATAAGTTCATAGTAATCAAAATAATATTTACTTCAAACATTCAGCTTGGAGTCAGAATCTCTCCAACCGACAAAAATGTAGGTTGGCCACGATCCAGCGAATAGCTCTTCTCCGGGTCACCAGAGCGTACAGAACAGTGTCTTATGAGGCGGTGCAGGTGTTAGCAGGAGAGATGCCTAAATCTCTTCTCATAGGAGAAGACTATTACGTATTTAAAATCAAGAGATAAGGGATGGCGGATCTACCGGACAACCTTAGAGTGAGGATCAGCTTAGAACCCAGGAAATGGAAGATAATTCTCTGGGAGATCACGATAGAGGAATGGAACCTTCGGTGGGTGACGACGCCAAAAGGTGTTGATCTAAGGAAGTACTTTCCAACCGTCGGATCTAGGCTGGAAAATACTTGGATCCTCCCGGACTACTGGGTTTCACAGTTCCTCACGGGGCATGGGGGTTTCCAAGCAAAGCTTGCTAAGCATGGGAAAAACATCAGTCCCATTTGCCCTAATTGTGGGGTTACGGAGACCGCCGAGCATATTCTTCCACTTATGAGGCACTTAGAACGAATATTTGAGGCACACAGGCCTCTGCGTCCTAACAGAGAGTGACATTCCTCACCTAGTAACCATAGAAAACTACCCGTACTGCAAAACATTCGTGTACGGTTGGAAAGAACGTGTTGGTCCAAGTCACTTCACGCTGTTCAGGGGAGAAGAATGATAAAGGCTGCGGAACATCTTAACTAATTCTGAAGACATAAAGCAGCTGTGGGTTGTATCCTGGTACTTCCTACAGCTGCAAGAACTCGTATTGCCTTTAAGGCAGGGAAGGGTTTAAATAAATAAAAAGTAATCAAAATAATGATCAACTTTCCCACCGTGAGATCGAAATTGGAGTCTAAATGGTTCATCCCGGACCTCAGAGGTACCATACAACATTATGTATCTACAAAAAAAAAAAGTGTTTTTGTGTTGTCTTAGTTCTGCATTTCCAGCTTGGAGTCAGGATCTCTTACGCAGACATCGGAAAATATAAACGATTTAGGTGTACAAAATTCTGAAACTTAACTTTGTGGTTCCAGATTGATTTCAAACTAATTTATTGACAGTTTATTGATTGATTTCTACTTTCAACGACCTTTTTATGAAATATATAGTAAAGACTAAATATAAATAGTATATACCTATAAAATTCAGTTGCTAAATTACTTAGCTCGCGGCTTCTGTCTAAAAACATTAAGGTTAGAATTTATAAAACTATTATTCTTACGACGGTCCTTTACGGATGTGAAACGTGGACGCTTACTTTGAAGGATGTACAACGGCTTAACAGATGAGGGAGTTTGGAAGGTTGAACAACACGGAATCGCGGAGCTTGTACCCTGTGAATACAATTGAGTTGATAGCATCGCAGAGGCTCAAATGGGCGATTTGAGTTGTTAGGCTCGGTGAGGAACAGATTTCGAGAAAGTCTGTACTCGCTGAACCGACTGGTTGGCCGAAGGCTGATCTCAGAGGCTTGGGCTTGAACGGTGATTATTGGACGAATTTGTGTAGGCAGTATTATGTAGTATCGGCATCGAACATTCGGGTTCGGTAGACCTAGTATTATTATTATATACATGTAATAGGTATTATCCGTTATCAATTATTTCAAGACACATAGCTAAGATTTATTAGGATAATTTTGTCTTTGTAGACGACACAATTTCAAATATTTGGCCTGATATCTTAATTTCTGATAAACATAGAAAACTCGATTAAAGGTGAGTAAAGGGTTTCTAAGTTGTTGCTTTCATTTTGGTGTTAAGAAATCTATATCAGTAAACAAAAAAAAAAAAAAAAAAAACGAAAAATATAACTTTTCGACAACTTACAGGTGAGCTTAGGAGCAGGACATTGCGGACACTCGCAGAGCACGACTGCGAGGACGGCGGCTAGGACTACGAGGAGCTTCTGCATGTTGGGATCTGCTGTGTTGTAGCCTTACCCAGTCCCAGCTTTTTATATCCCTCTACCTTAGTCATTTATTGCCAACTGTGTCAACACTCCTCCATTCCCGCTGTTAGCATTTCTTCTTATTGACAGATCAGAGTAAATATTGGGCTGCATTTTGTGATTAGCTAATTTAGCAGATCTCAGTTTGTAATTCGAAAGAATAATGGCAAATAGCTCACTCAGCTTGATCAGGCAGCAAACGCTTAACAATTTATTTTTTTTCGGTTATTTTTATTTTCAATAATAAACCTTTGTAATCGACCAATAAAAAATAGCCCCACTTCCAAATTTGAGTTTCAAGATGCGGAGAACCCGAATAAAGAATAAACAAAAATCCGTTTGTCCGCCGTCGGAAGTACGCCGTCCGCGGCATTTCTCCGAAACTACTGGACCAACTTTTTTTAAATTACCCCGAAAAATCGATTATTATTGAAGATCAAGCAAAATCGAAAAAACTTCTGAAATCAAGACAATGCGATGAACAAACATCTTATATGGTCAAGTAAGAGATGTGACTCCCTGATAACTCGGTTATTATTGATGATAGATAAAAAATGTAATGTGTTCTGAAATCAGTAAACTTTATTTCAATTATTTTAAAGAACATTGATATAAAATAAAATAACTGGAAATAGTAACTAAGTCTAGTATAAATGCTTTTGGTTTATTATTTTTAATAATTAACGTTACTAATCGACAAAAAAAATAAATAAATAAAAAAAATATACTTAAAATATATTTAAGACTACTATACGTTCGAGATGTAATAGCAAGTTTTTTTACTAAAATCGGTTGACCGGAATTCCTACTTTATCCCATGCATTTAGCACCTTTTTACGATTTTCTCAAAAACGGCTCTAATGATTTTGATTAAACTCGCTATATTCACATAAAATTTAATGGACTTTAATATCATGTAGGTTTCTTTCTGATTAAACTATTCTGATGGGGCTTAAATGCAGATATTTTAAATTTTCTGTCTCTAAAGTACCTCTAAAGTAGTATTATTTAATTTTAATTAATAACTATATTATCTTGTTATCATTGATATTTAACAGCTAAATATGCACGTTGAGCGAATTTGATAAACAACTAAAGGAGAAAACTGAACAAATATTAGTTTATGCATTTTTTGTGTTTTTGAACACACTATTGTTAGCCATTGGATAAGATTTTAGAAAAAATATAATCTGATTCACGAAATTGTAAAGGGTAATGGAGAGTGATGAAAATCCGATAAAACTTTTTTTTTGGTTCCCGAAAAGGAAAATTCATGTTGACAGTGCTGCAGCCTGGCGGCTCGTCAATGAGGCACTGCGCGCCAATTTTTTTTTTTTTTTTTGAACACAAGAACAGTAATATAGACGTATAATATACCGTTTGAAAGAGAAAGACTTTAGAAAATATATTATCTTATACACAAGCTTGTAAAATTGAATAAAGAGTGATAAAAAGCCGATAAAACTAACTGTTTTTTTAAAATAATAATATAATACAGTTTTATGATAAAACTTATGTTTCTATATTTATTTAATTTAATTAATTTTTTAATGGTTTCACTCACTTTTAGCTCTAACTGTATTTGGAAATTCTTTAATCGATTTTAAAAACAGAGGTAAGTGAAATTCGTGTGTTGCCCGCACCAGATTTTTTACTTTCCCTTTTGTTATTTTTTTTTTAAAGATCTCTTTACTTATAACTATTATGATTATTTGATAAATATAAGGATTACTTGAAAGGTTTTTGTGTGTGTTTTCCTACAAGCTGTTCTCCACATTATTTGCAGCTATCAGAGCTAACTTTTTGTATACATTTCTTTTTCAGCAGCCATAATGTGGTCTTAGGCAAGCTTATTGTGAACCTTCTTCTGGGACCAAAAAAAACAGCAGCCATAGAATAACATGCTGAAGGAAAGTTTATAGTGTACGAGGGGTAGGCCAAAACGTAGTTAGGAGGATTGATCTTGGAGACATACTGTCCGTGGGCCAGCTAAGAAAAATGCAACCCATTTTACCAAAATATTACGTATGTTTTATACAAAGCATCTAACAAGGTAAAGCAAAAAATACACATGCCAAATCAAAACGGGTGGATTACAAAATGGGACCAAAAAGACGAAGTCATGACTCATTTTTCCACGGTTTTTGAGTTCATAATACTAGGCGATAATACGAATTAAAGACGCAAGTCTGCCTTCACTGGTGGGTAGGAAGCCGCGGAAAACGCGTTTTTAGGAATACAAATTCTGACCCATATAAGCTTAGTACTGACATTATGTCGGTGAGAAAGACGGATTTATATTACTACTCAACATTTTTTTTTATTATTTATTGAGAAATATTACAATTTGTTACATAATGAACAGTAGTAATAGTGATGTAGTATACATTCATACAATATATACAGAAAATAACAATTGATAAAAACAAAAAAAAACAACAAACAAATCAAAACAACAACCTGTAGTAGAGATAAATACAAGTTGGGAAATAAATAAAAATCATAATAAATAAAAATCATACTCAAATTAAAGCAGTTAATAACCATATATTATTAGGGATAGCCGTTTCCATGATAACAAAACCAAATTAATATCAAACATATGAATTTTCTTGTAGGTTTTCGGTTTCTTTGTAAGAACCATATCTATGTAGTCATACCAACGTGTATTACAACTCATTTTAAAGGTATTTTAATTTTCTATAATAATTTTTATAAAAATTATTCTAATAGGATGATACGTTTCCATAATGATAACCATAATTATGCAAGAAAAGAGTGATTTATCGTTTTCCGAAAACAAAAATAAAATAATAAATACATCTATATCGTTAAATATAAGAGATACAATTGTTTTTACCATTCAAATAAAGCTCATTAAGTTCTTGATGATTTAAAACGATTTTTTTTTTAATAGGATAAGCCATTTACATGATAGTAACCATATATATATATATATATATATATATATATATATATATATATATATATATATATATATATATATTTAATAGATGTATTGCTATTCAAAACTGTATAATGATATACATCTAGTAAATGAGATACAAGATACAAATTTCATGATTCACATGTGGGGATACTATCCATTGGCAGCTCTCTATGTCAAACTAGAACGTCTTTGGGCCATCTTCTTTTCAGACGCCTTGGAGGATTATCAGGGATCGTAGAGGAAGCAAGGAACTAGTAGGTTAGAGTGGGGATGGAGTTAGTCATGAAAGGAGTGGTACCTAGCTCGGGTCAGGTCAGGGAACATAGGGAACTTTAAGGTCTTTATGGATGAGTTTATTTGTGACAAAATAAGGACCATTGTGGATTTTTCGAAGGATTTTTTACTGTAACGATTCGAGACGGGAATAATTTTATGATAGTCATGCAGATGAGCCTTTTGTACTTAAGTGGAAAGTTTGAGCGTTTGTCCAGTAAGTGTTGAAGTAGTCGAAAACGTGTATGATGGTTCCAAGTAAGACGTTTGTCCAGGTGCAGTCCTAGATATCGGATCTGTTCAACCGGGACAAGAGGAGTGTTATTGAAGGATACTGTTGGGCAGGATGTCATAGATTTACGACGTAGGGTGAAGATTATTTGGTGGGATTTATTTTTATTATCCAATTCTGATACCATACTTCAAGGTCTCTGATGTGGGATTGAAGAGTTTGGGAGGCAATAGTTGGATCGTTGTTGGCTGATAACGCACAAGTGTCATCAGCATAAGTAGAAAGGAAAGTGTTAGAATGGGATGGGATATCAGATATAATGGATGGATCCTAAAATACTGCCAGAAACCATTAGTATGTTATAAAAGAGTTATATTTGTGATATAACTTTTTGAATAGCCGTCATTTTGTAATCCACCCGTTTTGATTTGGCAGCCGTGTACTTTTCAATTTACCGACGGATGCTTTGCATAAAACATACTAAAAATGTTTAGTAAGATGGGTTACATTGCTAGCTCACGGACCATTGGGCTAGAAGCGGAGGTTCTTAAGTGGCAGTATTTAGTTATATCGGCATTGAACCTTCGAATCGGTTATTATTGTTCTAGTTTTAGACCTCTTGCCAATAAAGATGAATAGATTTACGTCAGGTTGTTTATTTGTTCAAATTATTTCTACCTTTTATATTTGTACTATTTGATCACTAGATCCATAATTGATCATACGATCGTAAGTGAATTGGTTCAAACCATATTAACATTCAGGTGTTAATATTTACCTTTGTATTTGTTTTCTATTAAAATTTGACTACCAGAAATTGGAATGTTGAAGATAACCAGAAAAATACAATTTTGTTTGAAATGTTTAAACCGACACTGCACTCGGATTATTAAAGTGTAAAACGCTGCAAATTATTACTCTATTAGTTATTATTTCCAAATAACTATATTAGGGTGTAATTGTTTATATGTAACTAAATACAAATGTGTTAATAAAAACCGGTAAACAAATAGGTCTCGAATTAAATACCGATAAGACGAAATATATGATAAGTTGCAGAAATGGTGGCGATCTTGATGATATTAATATTTCAGGTCATACTTTTGAACACGTAGAGAAATTCAAGTATTTAGGTTCAATGATAACAAGAAAAAATGAAATCCAGGAAGAAATAAAGTCCCGGTTAAAGGTGGGAAATGCGTGTTATTATTCAGTTGCTAAATTACTTAGCTCACGGCTTCTGTCTAAAAACTTAAAGGTTAGAATTTATAAAACTATTATTCTTCCAACGGTTCTTTACGGATGCGAAACGTGGCCGCTTACTTTGAAGGATGAACAACGGCTTAAGGTTTTCGAGAATAAGGTACTGCGTAAAATATTTGGTCCAAAGAGAGATGAGGCCACTGGGGAGTTTAGAAGGTTGCACAACGCGGAATTGCGGAGTTTGTACCCTGTGAATATAATTGAGTTGATAGCGTCGCGGAGACTCGAATGGGCGAGTAAAATTGTTGGGCTTAGTGAGGAGCGGATTCCGAGAAAGATGGTATTCGCTGAACCGACTGGTAGGCGTCCGAAAGGTAGGCCGAAGCGTCGATGGGAGGATTGCATTAAGGCTGATCTCGGGGGCTTGGGCTTGACCGGTGAACATTGGACGAGTCTGTGCAGGCGAAGTTTTGTGGTATCGGCATCGAACCTTCGGGTTCGGTAAGCCTATTATTATTATTATAACTGTTTATATGTAATGAAATAATATGAAAAGCAATAAATAAGTCAAAGGAAAATGGCATATCACGCTAAATCTCTGAACATGCTGAACCAATTTCAATGATTACTTTTCATTTTGTAGGTATATGGGCCATTCTCAACGAAACGTACAAACGCTGTCCAAATGATTTCCCTCGTACTGAAACTGGTTATTTCCCAACTTTTTTTTCTTTTCTCTTAGGCATTTTTCTGCAATAATTGGTGCACATTCATAAGTTTAAATCTATGAATTATTCCTGTATTAAAATTTTGAATAAATGTCCGAAAAATCATTCGGAACACAGTCAAGTTGCTGGAAAGATTTTACTGGTTTGGTCCATTGCGTTCATACATACACTCTCTAGTTTCAGAATACAGAATTGCAGGTTAGGAAAACGATTATATCCGTTTCAAATAAATAAAATTGTAATGTCCAAGGGATTTTGCGTCATTGGCGCACCCCAAACGGTTTTTGGCGCCGTGATCTCCCTTCAAGCCATAAAAAGGCAGGAAAAGGCTCGCAAAAGCCGTTATACCTTCGGCAAGCCGACCAAGAGGTTTATAAACGCCTTCTGTATCTTTCGCGGTGTCAGGGAGGGAAGACGTATTTTTATTGGCCGTCATTTGTCGCACCCACTCTACCTCTGCTAGCTATTTTTAATTGATTAATTTTCTATTTTTCCGTGATAGGGTTCAGCTTACTGAGTAGATTGATGTACTTCTTTATTTTAAAACTTTGTTTTGGAGAGAAAACTTTTTTGTAAAACCTTTGATTCGTCATTGACGCACCCGTCATTAGCGCACCCCACAGAAGGCCAATGATGAAATGGTTGTTTCTTTTTTTTTTTTCCTTTAAACCTACTGCTCTGGTATGAAGAAATATTCTGAGCCTAAGACCCTTCATGGGTTGTAGAGGTATAGATATATATTTTTTTTTGTTATTATTCAAATAAACAACAAAACAATATATTTCAGAATTTAGTTTATTCATAAAACATTACACTTTTTTTGTTGTTAAAGCGTGTAATAATGATGTGATATAGTGATGATGACATTATCCTAAACTCTTGGAACCATTCTTGATGAATCCTAGCTCGAAGAGACGAGTTGGCTTTAAACACAGGAGTAGCTGACCTCAAGGTACTTGTATCCAGTCCTGCATGGGTCGGTGAACATGTTGTTGTGTGCGTAGAGGTTGCAATCTCCTTTACCGTTACATCTGAAATAATAATACAACATGAGCATAATAAATATATAAATTAACACAATAAACAGTATAAAGCGAAAACGAAAATCTCTGAGATCAAACAAGGCACGACTCTCCCATATTCGCTTTGTCCTATATTTTGAGGGCTACCTGTCAGTTCGCAATATTATCCTTATTCTACAGTAAATACTTTTTTTTAGATAAGTCAGTATAGAAGTTAATGGAACTATGTTTCCAGAAGTAATTAAAATTTAATGAAACCGCAGTTTAATACCGATACTACTTACAATTTATAGTAAACCAGCCTGCACACTTGAACCTAGTGAGAACACCGCCCAAGCCTCCAGAATAGACCCTCTACAATGTCCCAAGCTATACACTCACAGCTACCTCTAGTACACTATGTCAGTCGGCTGAGGTGCATTTAAACTTTTTATTAATTCATTCTTCACAAAAACTAATAACATTATACGCCCATTTAAGCTACAATGATGCTAGTACCCCAACTAAACTGGAAAGATTCAAGATCCTCAATCCCGCATTGTGTAACCTTCTGGATTCTTCAGTGACCTCGCCTCACCTCGGTTCCAAACCCCGCAGTAGATAGACTTGCATATTTACTTTGCCATCGATTTTCTCCCTCCCTCCCACTCAAACTATTGCCAAACTTGAGATAATACTGACCTCTTAGAGAGAAACCTCCAGAGTCTTGGGTGAGGAGCAAACTCCGCCGACGGCTCTTCCCTTGGATATGGCCTGGTAGCGGCAGGTGAATGTGTTCCTCCTTCCGTAGAATGCCTCGTGGATGTGGATCTTGGTACCTTGGGGGCACCAGATGTGCTTCCTATCTAGCTCGCATACTGTCACCTCTCTCACCTCTGAAAAACCAAGATTAATTAATTTGATTATGGAACTATAGGAAACTAAGTTGTTCATGTGATAGAGGAATAAGCTTTTCACTCAAAAAACAGAGCTTTCTTATATACTAGAATTTTTTAAAAGATATTAGATCTTCTACAGTTAATTGACCTATCGTATAATTATGATATAACTCACCAAGACTCTCCGGACATTGCTGACAGTCCTCACAGAGGACGACTGCGAGTACGGCGGCTAGGACTACGAGGAGCTTCTGCATGTTGGGATCTGCTGTGTTCTGGCCTTACCCCGTCCCAGCTTTTTATATCCATCATCCTTAGTCATTGATAGCCAACTGTGTCAACACTCCTTCATCCCCTCCTGTTAGCATTACTCCCGATTGACAGATCAGAGTAAATATTGGTGTATATATTAAATGGTGCATCTATGAAAGCTTTATAACGTTTTCCTTGATTTTGAAATACATAAATTATATTATTTCTGTATTTATTGTTAACTTTAACGGACTTTAGCATTCTAATATCAATTCTTAAACGGGCTTTGGACCTCCATTAAATTGAATTATTCTCGTATCTATCACTGCCTAATCGTGCCATAAATACTAGTGGAAGGAAATATTTACAGATTTCAACAGAATTTTTTTTCCCAAAATCATTTGCGGAAATAAAATGTATGTCTATAACGAGTGAAACAGAAAAGAAGAAATTACTTAAAATGTCCTCCTTTAGCCTTTGCAAAGTCATTTAATCTCTGTGGTCAGTAGTCAAGCGCAGCACGCAGGACTTCTTGATAAAATCACTCCACTGCTCGGACGACAGATTAAAGGAAGCGTTATAACGTTTTCCTTGATTTAAAAATACATAAATTATATTCTTTCTGTATTTATTGTCACCTTTTAGTGGACGTTAGCATTCTAATATTAATTCTTGAACGAGCTTTGGCCTCCACTAAATCAAATTCTTCTCGTATCTATCATTATGATGTAATAGTCCAGCAATAAATACATATTTTAGATAGAGAATTTTTTTTTTCAAAATCTTTTGTGGAAATTTTTTTTTTTAATATATTTTATTGAAATTTACAACTGTATACTACAATACATCAAGTAAATGTGCTGATAAAGATATGTACATGAATAACGTGAAGAGAATCTGCCCATTGGCAGCACTCTAGTAATCAATCTAAACAAGAAGGTCTCGAGGCCATCTTCTCTTCAGACGCCTCGGTGGATTATCAGGGATTGTAGAGGAAGCAAGGATTGAAACTAGTGGATTAGAGTGGGAATGGAGTTGGTCATGGAAGGAATGATACCTGGTACGGGCCAAATCGGCTACATACGGAACTTGGAGGTCTTTATGGATGATTTTGTTGGTGACAAAGTAAGGAGCGTTGAGGATTTTACGAAGGATTTTGGATTGTAAGGATTGGATACGGGAAGAATTGGATGGTTTAGTAGAGCCCCATAGCTCAACTCCGTAGGTCCAGATCGGCCTTATGATTGTCATGTAAATGACTCTTTTGTAGTTAAGTGAAAGGTTAGAGCGTCTGTCTAGTAAGTGTTGGAGTAGCCGAAAACGTCGAGCAGTTTCTTGTCTTTTCAGTCTTGTATGCGGATTACATGTAAGGCGTTTGTCAAGCAGGAGTTCTAAATAGCGGATCTGTTCAACCGGGACAAGCGGAATATTATTAAAGGAAACTGTAGGGCAGGATGTCATAGGTTTTCTACGAAGGGTAAAGGTAATTTGATGGGATTTATTGGAATTGATTTTAATTCTCCAATTCTGACACCATACCTCAAGGTCTCTGATGTGGGATTGGAGAGTTTGAGAGGCGAAACTAGGATTATTATGAACTGATAGCACGCATTTTGTGGAAATAAAATGTATTTCTATAATGATATAAACCAAAAATAATAAATTACTTGAAATGTCCCCCTTTAGCCTTTGCAAAGTCATTTAATCTCCGTGGTCAGTAGCCAAGAGCAGCACACTTCTTGGGAAAAGCGTTCAACTGCTCGGGCAAGAAATTATTTGAGACTTTCCAAGTTAGGGTGTGCTCTATGACGTGTCATAATTTTCAGTTTAGACCAAAACCGGTAATCTAGTGGGCTGAGATGGGCCTGAGTCGACCTGGCCTTGCGAGCTGGAGCGGAATCCTGCTGGAAAACCCAATGACTTCCAGCAAACAGAGTGTAGAGGCTTGACAGCAGGTTCCGAAATATTGTAATAGTTTTGAGAATTTTTCAGAAAAACGAAGCATGGCGGTGCCATCAAATCAAACTTCTCTAAAAGCCATCTGAATATACCTATGAAGAGTCGACGGAAGACAAAGAGGATGTCATCTGGTGTGCTTTCAGAGAAAATCGAGTTTTTAGCTTTGGATCTTTAATTACTTAAGAATATTTTATCTTCATTCTTACTTTTTTTTTCATGTTGTTTTACTTTTAGTTTTGAGTTTCAAAATAATAAATATTCCCGAAACAGATTTAACACGCTCTAAAAAAAAAAGAAAAATGTTTTAGTAAAAAAAACAAAACAATTTAAACATAAAAGAAAGGGGAATAGTCCTGGACGCATTTCTTTCCTGTTTTATTAGATTTACACAATTGCAATAATTATTTTTTAGTCATGTCCAATGGTCTTGATTGATTGAATTTTTTAACAAACAAAGTAATAATACTTGAATGAGCACACCTTTTTGTTAATTATTTATTTTATTTCATAATCATTTACATTAAGCCAATGAACAACCATGTAGACAAATATCAGTAAGCTATGGAGTGAAGTAATGAATTATATATGAGAAAGTGTTTTCAAAAAATAAGTCTTGAGAATGGGGAAAGAACCCCGAAACGTTGATAAATGATGAAATAAAATAAATAATTAACAAAAGGAAGTTAAGATGTGCTGATTTAAGTGTGTAATATTAAGAAAAACTCCCAGAAAAAAAGAAAAGAAAAGAAGATATAATAATAATTCAAACTTACATTAAATGTAATAATAAATCTTATTTACAAATGAAAAAAGTTTTATAAACATAACATTGTCTCTCCATTGATCATGGACTCTCCCCATTCTAGGTTTTTTCGCCTGGACATTCCCTCTTTCTTCCGAGTACCTGGTTCTTTCCATCGCTTGTAACTAACCGACTATCATTTTTTTTCTGTCTATTTCTGTTCAGAAACATATTCTACTCAAATATACGAACAATTATATATATATATATATATATATATATATATATATATATATATATATATATATATATATACAATTCGGGAAAAAATGGACCCTCCCCCTTTCTTCCGTGGATCCTTTTATATTTATTAATTTTTTATTTATCGCTCCGATTATTTTATTCATTGAGGATGTATAGTCGACTATAAAACTATTATATGAGGAAGATGGTTGGGGGTGCGGTCATAAATTAAAACCACACAATTAAAAATAAGAGTTATTTTTATTATGTGCCGACGTTTCGGCCTACAATGTGGGCCTTCATCAGGGCTAAAAGAAACAAGATAACAACCAATGTAATTAGACTTAATAATGCGTTAGGTATATAATAATAATATGACAGTAATAAATTATGGGAACATAAATAATATTAAATGTAAAATGATAATAAGATGACAATTATAAAGTATGGAAATAAGGTGACAGTTATAAAGTATGGAAATAAACAAAATTAAGATGATAGTTATAAAGTATGGAAGTAGACATAATTGAGATGATAATATTGTAATGAGAATATATAAATAGAGACTCAGTAAATGAAAAAAATGATAAAGGAAAAATATGTGAACAATTAAAATTTTAAATATTAACAATTATGAGTTGATATATGACGGTAATATATTAAAAACATAGTTAAGAGTATAGGTAATATATAAAAAAAATATAGTCATTACAAAAGAGAAACAGTATGAATAAAAAATAATAATTTAAATTTTAAAATAATGTAATATTAAACTAATAATTATATGTCAGGATATGTAATGGAGAAATATATGAGTATGGAAAGGGGGAGAAAGAAATGGGCGATGAAAAAAGACCCTTATAAATAAGAAAAAAATATACATACATGACGTGCAAGCGTTGCCTACGAAGTGATGTTTCTCGGTTTAAAAAACGCTCATTGCGTGGAACGGAAAATATGAGAACTAGAATGTCCGTTAGGAAAATTCCAAGAAGCTAAGTTATGTTTACTGATTCGATTGTTAAAAAATAGCCAAAAGTCATTACTTGAGAGTACTTGAGTTATTACTTATGAGTATTTGATAAAATTGTAAGAAATAGTGACGAGGTAAAGATTAAAAGATTTTAAGTAATAACGGATGACGATAATAAATGATGAATGATGATAAGGTAATAACGATCTTGTTTCTTTTAGCCCTGATGAAGGCCCACATTGTAGGCCGAAACGTCGGCACATAATAAAAATAACTCTTATTTTTAATTGTGTGGTTTTAATTTATGACCGCACCCCCAACCATCTTCCTCATCTAATTTCTCTACGGTCAACAAAACTCCATCATTATAAAACTATTATGGGTGGAATGATAAATTGTAGGTTTATGCTTGGACATGGCTCAGTAATGCCCTGATAATGGCTCACAAGCTTGTGCCGAAACGTCAGCAAAATTAAAAATATTTAAAAAAAAGACTGACTCCTGATTATTTCCACCACACACACTGACCTCTTTTGCGGGAATTTTTCTTGATCGCAATATTTTCCTTTACTATTTATTTTATACGTAGCTAAGTGGAAGTAAAAAGGATCTGGTGTGGGCAACACACGACTTCCACTTTCTTTAAATTTTAAAATCAATTTAAGAACTATTAAACATACTTTTAAGTTCATATAAATAAAAAAATCTGGTGCGGGCAACACACTACTTTCACTTACCCCCGTAGTTAAAATTCATTAAAAAATTTTCAAATACAGTTAGAGATAAAAATTAGTGAAACTATTAAAGAATTAATTAGATTGAATTTCTTAACAAACACGTGTTTTATTAAAAAATCTATTATATTATTATCATAAACAATCACTTAGTTTTGTCGGCTTTTTATCACTCTCTATTAACTTTTACAAGCTCTTGTGTATTAGATAATATTTGTTTCTAAAATCTTTAGCTTTCCAATGGTATATTACACATCTATATTAGTGTTCTTGTTCAAAAACGAAAAATTGCATTAAAAAATATTTTGTTCAGTTTTCTCTCAGGTTTTTTTATCACTGTTTGTGTATAAGATAATATATTTCCTAAAGTCCTTTTTTTTTTTTTTTTTTTTTAATGTTCTTATGTTCAACAAAAAATTAGCGCGCTGTGCTTCATTGACAAGCCACCAGGTTGCAGCGCGGTCAACTTGAATTTCCCTTTTCGGGAACCCAAAAAACATTTAGTTTTATCGGATTTTCATCACTCTCCATTACCCTTTACGATTCCGTGTATCAGATAATATTTTTTTTTTCTAAAATCCTTAGCTATCCAACGGTATATTATACATCTATATTACTATTGTTGTGTTCAAAAACACAAAAATGCATAAAAAAATATTTATTCAGTTTTCTCCTTTAGTTGCTTATCAAATTCGCTCAATGTGCATATTTAGCTGTTAATTATCAATGGCAACTAGATAATAAAGTTATTTTTATAGAATCTACAGAATGAAGGTACTTTAAATATCGGCATTTAAGCCCTGCCATACTATTTGAATCAGAATGGAACCTGAACATCATATTAAAGCCCATTTAATTTTTCATCCATATAACGAGTTTAATAAAAATCGTTAGAGCCGTTTATGAGAAAATTATAAAAAGTTGCAAAATTCATAGTATAATAGTAGCACTTCTGGTTAGCCGAATTTATTTAAAAAAATGCTGTAACACCTCATGCGTATAGTAGTCTTTTTTTATTTTTTATTTATTTATTGTAATTTACATATGTACTAAAGAATACAATAAGGAAATGTGTAGTATAAACATAAAAAGTCATGAAAATGTCTTGAGAAAGAACTACCCAGTGGTAGCACTTTACTAACTATTTTAAGACAGTAGGTCCCGAGGCCACCTTCTTTTCAGTCGCCTTGGAGGGTTATCAGGGATATCTGAGGAAGATAAGTTACGGACAAGTGGGTTTGTTTGGACAGGGAGTTTAGAATGGAAAGAGAAGTATCTATCACGGGCTATGTCTGCAACAAATGGGATATTAAGGTCATTATGGAGGAGTTGATTTGTGAAAAAATAAGAAGCATTCAGGATTTTGTGAAGGATCTTGGATTGTAAGGACTGGACGCGGGAGGAATTAGATGGTTTCGTAGAGCCCCTAAGCTCGATTCCATATGTCCAAATAGGTCTGATTATTGTGGTGTAGATGATTATTTTGTAATATACTGGAAGTTTTGAACGTTTGTCTAGTATGTGTTTTAGTAATCGATATCTTCGAGCAGTTTCTTGTCGTTTCGGTCTTGTGTGAGGACTCCAAGTAAGGCGCTTGTTAAGATGGAGACCTAGGTATCAGATTTGTTCTACAGAAGTAAGGGTAATGTTATTAAAGGATACTGGGGGGCAGGAAGTCATTGGTTTGCGACGAAGGGTAAAGTTGATTTGGTGGGATTTGGTGGATTTTATTTTAATTCTCCAATTTTGACACCATTCTTCAATGGCTGTGATGTGGGACTGAAGGGTTTGGGATGCAGTAGTTGGATCATTATGGACGGATAAGACACACGTGTCATCAGCATAAGTATTGAGGACAGTGCGAGGTATAGTAGTGTTAAACATGAAATTTCAGTTCCCTATGACTTTTCGTTTTGGCGCTAGAGTTATCACACACAGATACACGGACACACAGACCTTTTTGCGGGACATGGTTATTTGGACTCAGGGGACCCTAAAACGTGTATTTCCGTTGAAAACGGGAATTCGAAAATTTTCACGATCGCGATACTTTCCCTTACTACATATTTCAAGCAGAGGAGATATAATTTCGACCAATCCCTCTCCTGGAAACCCCATATAGCCCAAATCTCCCGAAGAACAATAAGTACTCTTAAATGTTTCCATCGCTCCCGTCATCTTCTTCCTCTATCCACTCGTAAGCTCCTCGTTTCCTCACTCATTTTCCTCCACTTTGGCTATTGCTGTGCGGTGTATGACGGCCTTCCGGCTGTGCTTGAAGACAGACTAAAGCATTATGAACATTTTTTTAAGATTTGTCTTCGGTACCTCAAGGAGGTCTCATGTTACCCACTTATACGGAGAATTAAAGTAGCTCCTCTCCTCCACGGCTAGACAATATTTCCTAGGATCATACCTTTCTCAAACTATTAACTCCTAACATCCTTCCTACATCCACAGTCTCCTTTAATTTAAATCCTCAGTTCACTCTCTTGAAACTAGATGGCGACATTCTGACCTTTACCTTCCTACTTACAGAACCAAAACTTTTGATCGTTCTTTTATTATTCGCACTACTAGACTCTAGAAAGATCGACAGGATTGAAAGAAAAGTTTTGAGACGTATCCTAGGGCCAGTTTGAGAGAATGGTACCTATTGCTTAAGGAAGAACAAAGAGATCTACGACCTTTTCGACGATCTCCGAGTTATTCATTTTGAGGGAATTCGGCGCTTAAAATGGTTGGATCACGTTATCAAGATGGATGAAGGTAGAGCCGCAAGGAAATTATATTATGGGACCCCGAATGAAGCCAGACCACGTTGAAGACCGAAGGAAAGGTGGAAGGACTCCGTGGCTGAGGACTTGAGGATTGCAGGAGTATCCAGGAGACTGCAATGATAGCAGGATGCTGCTGACCGAAGTGATTGGGAAAGGGTAGTTGAGAGGGCCAAGGGCAACTTCAGGGGCCTGTCAAGTCGATAAATAATAATAAATAATACTACACTCTGGAATTCTATACCGTCCCATATTCGTCATGCTGCTTCCTTATTCTCATTTAAATGCCGATTTATCTGTTACCTTCTGTATTCCCAAATAGACGATCAGCAAATGTGTTATACCATTTCCATTTAACAATCTACATTGAATGAATAAGGATTACTGTTTACCGCCCAATTTTAATTTGCTTTTAATTTCATCTTGTTAAAATAAGATTTTTTTTTCACAGAAGACAAAATTTAGAACGTATTATTTCTTTCTTTTTTTTTTCTTAATTTCTTTTTTTGTTTTTATGTATTGTATTTCTTTTTATTTTATTTTTATGCATATATAGGCCTCCAAACGCTCCTTTCTCAAATTGAAGACTGGTGTAACAAGTGGAGAATCAAAATTATTCAATCAATCCAAATGCAAACATGTCACCTTTACCCTTCGAAGACAATCCTGCCCTCCAGTTCTCTTTAACTCCGTTCCGCTCCCTTTCTCTGACACAGTCCGTTATCTTGGTTTTCTTCTGGACAAAAGACTAACTTGGAACCCGCATACTAGACTTAAACGACAAGACCATAATCGACGATTGGCCAATTATACAGACTACTAACCAGAAATTCTAAACTATCTATCGAGAACAAACTGCTAATATACTAGACAGTACTAAAACCTATCTGGACCTACGGACTTGAACTGTGGGGGACAGCCAAATTTTCTAACATTAAACGCATTCAATCTTAAGTCCTCCGAACCTTAGTTAATGCTCCTTATTATGTATTCAACCATACCTTACGCCGTGACCTAATTATTCCATTTATTTTAGACCTTATACCATTAAAATTCTCTAAATTCCATCAGAACATTATCCATCACCCTAACCCCCTAGCTCAATCCTTATCCAGCTCCACCATCCTCCTAGAAGGTTGAAACGGCAGTGGCCTCGAGACCTCTTGTAAAATGTATATTGGAGTTCTAGCATTGGCTAGATTCTCCACTCACGTGCTGTATGCTTGAGAATTGTATATAGGTATGAGTGACTTTTGTACATATTTTTATTGATTTTGTTTTGTATATATGTACATTGTATTATTATTATATAAATTTATTGCTTTGTATATATCGTGTGAATGTTGTACTTTATCACTATTAAAAATGTCCTAAATTGGACTGATTGTAATATTACTCAATAAAGAACTGTAAAAAAAAAAATTATT
Organism: Piezodorus guildinii; assembly: GCA_023052935.1. NCBI lineage: Eukaryota > Metazoa > Arthropoda > Insecta > Hemiptera > Pentatomidae > Piezodorus > Piezodorus guildinii. The sequence goes on along the minus strand of CM041293.1, from coordinate 6,249,539 downwards.
ATTATAAATAATAATTAATCATGTTTATTTCGCCTGTTGGACAGACATATTATATATTCCAATTGTACATAACTCTGTACAACTACATGACTGTAAATATCACAAAAACAAAATTGTTAAAAATTTATAGAGGTAGAGCAAAGAGAAGTAGAAGTGTATATTTCAATCGGGACATAATCGAGGAGCTTCCAGAATACAATTATCTTGGCATTGCCTTCAGCTCATCAGGACTTTTTAACCGGGCGATGAGGCATATTATATCGAGAAGCAATACGAGAATCCGGGCGGTACTGAACACTTGCGCGAGAACTAAAATGGTGTCTTGGGTCGCCAGACAGAAACTATATAAGTCACTAATGCTAAGCTGTGTTCTCTATGCGGCACCAGTCTGGGCTATCAGGCATATCAAGGAGTTGGAAGATATACAGGCCAGGTACTACAAGCGGCTGCTGTGCCTCAGTCGGAATACACCACACTATATGGTAAGATTGGAGGTCGCATCCGTGCCTCTGGGGTATTACGTACTGAAAACGACGCTTAAATGGTTAAGAAAGATCTTAAACATGGATAATACCCGATATGTAAAGCAGTGTTTCCTAAAGTTGATGCTCCTGGATAGAGATGATAGGTGGAGTAAGCAGTATAACTGGGTCACGCAGTTAAAGAAATTCTTCGAGAGTTTCGGGATGTTTGACCCGTTATTATTTAACGACTCTATTACTGTTAGAACCAGGAAGAGGGATATTTTGGAGGGCTACTGCAAATATATGAGAATGAAGGATATAGCCATGCTCCAAGAGTCGACCTATAGCCCGTGGTACAGAAAGGTCTTTGCTGACGCCGTCCTTCCGCAAAGTTATGTAATGTTAGGATGCAATATCGCGTATGTTAGAACTTTAGCCCAGATCAGACTGTCGGGAAAATACGCCATCTCCTTTAGTGTTGGCCCGCAGAAGTATAGTCTGGACCCACAGAAGCCGTGCCCAGTTTGTGATGGAGACGCATTGGAAGATTGTTTCCATTTTTTTGCTCGATGTCCCGCATACCATGACAATAGAACCCGTTATATGCCCGTATTAAATGGTGTGAGTATTGATGGGGAGCCCGTAGCTGAGTGGCTAACGCGCTAGTCTCTCATGCTGCAGGTTCTGAGTTCGAATCCCAGTCCCGGTGGGGCTTTTATAAGGATGTAAAAAATAGGGATTCACTCACAACCTCTCCCCCGGGTATGTGAGACCCGTCAGCCAAAGGGTGGCCACTCACAAAATTAGTCGTAGGGAGTGATGACCCTACACTAAAAATAGCATCGAGAAACGCGAGTGTTATCTCACAGATCACACCGTGAGGCCCAGGGCCTGCACGGCCTGTCGCGCCACTGAATGAGTATTGATGGCTTTAACGAAATTCTTGCGGAACCCCACGTAATGGACCTGAAATCATTATTTATTTTTGTCAAAGAGAATCTTAAAATAAGATTTCAACATCTTTCTCAGAATGTTAATCATTCTTAAGGGTTTCGGGACTTGTTAGTAATTTGTGGGGAATTAGTATTCGCTTAAGTACTAATATTTTTGCATTATTTATTGATATGCTTATATTTAATTTATGATATTCATGTATATGCTGGATGAAATTAATCATAAAGATAGCAGCACCTTTATGCTTACTGCTGTATATGTGTTTTGTTGTTTTTGTTTTAAATATTTATTCGAATTGTAATTATATTATTGTATATTTGCTAGTGATAAATTTATTAATTGTCCTGTGCCAGCGAGCTCTATTTGTATGGGGATTGCCCTAAAGACAAATAAAAAAAAAAATATAAAATAATAATAAATTAAAAAAATGGTCTACTTACTTTAAAATAAAGATCAACTATTCAATTCAATTGTACATAACTGTTATTCTTAGGGGTCCTAATCCCAGAATAATTTATTTTTTTATTCCATTCTATTCTAAAATATACGTTATAAAATAAACATATTTTCTTGGTAATTGTACTTTTTCTCTAGATAGACTAAAACTCTCAAAGCAATACTTTAAATCGGTCAGGCAGAGGTTTTTTGTAAATAAGGCTAGTATCGTATACGATTGTATAAGAAGGGTGCCAGGAGTTGATGGTTCAGTATTGGAATGTGCCCAGGAAATATAGTCTACCCAACCTTAATACCCTTACCTTTTATTGTGTGAGGAAAGCAACTTTGACTCGACGTAAAGATGGATCATATGTAGCTTATTGCACTCACATTTTTACTTTCCCTTACTATATGTAGTAAGGGAAAGTATCGCGATCGTGAAAATTTTCGAATTCCAGTTTTCAACGGAAATACACGTTTTAGGGTTCCCTGAGTCCCAGTAACCAAGTCCCGCAAAAATGTCTGTGTGTGTGTGATAACTCCCGGGCGGAAACGGTAAGTAATATGAAACTGAAATTTCATATTTAGGACAACTATACGTCCGAAATGTTACAAAAATTTTGTTCATCAAAATGAGCTTAGCAGAAGTGCCACTTTATCCTATGTATTTTGCATCTTTTTTCGATTTTCTCAAAAACGGTTAAGACGATTTTGATTAAACTATATCGATGTAAAATTTAATGGGCTTTAATATAATTATTCTGATTAAAATGGTCTAATAGGGCTTAAATGCCGATATTTTAAATTTTCTGCCTCTAATGTACCTTTAATTTTGTAGGTTCAATAAAAATAACTATATTATCTTTTTAACGCTGATAAAAAGCAGGTAAATATATAAATTGAATAATATGATTCCCAACTAAAGGAGAAAACAGAAAAAATATTTTTGTAATGATCTAAAATATTATGATCTAATATATTATGATCTAAAATAATCACTTAGTTTTATCGGTTATTCATCCCTCTCTATTAACTTTAACAAGTTTGTGCATTGTATAAAGTTTTTTTTGTAATCTTTAGCTTTCCAACGGTATATTTTACATGTATATTACTGCTCTTATGTTCAAAAACAAAAAATTGCATTAAAAAAATATTTTTTCTGTTTTCTGTATCAAATTCATTCAATTTATATATTTACCAGTTTTTCATCAGTGGTAACAAGATAATATAGTTATTTTTCTTATTATTTGTATAGGGAGAAAATTTAAAATATCGGCATTTAAGCCATGTCAAACAATTTTAATCAGAATTAGACGTACATGGCGTTTAAGCTTATTTACTTTTACATCGATATAGCGAGTTTAATCAAAATCGTCGGAACAGTTTTCGAGAATATCGAAAAAAGGTGCAAAATGCCAGGTATAAAGTGGCTCTTCTAGTAAGCACATTTTGATGAAAAAGTTTTTGTAACGTCTCGGGCGTATATTTGTCTTAGATATGAAATTTCAGTTTCATAAGACCTACCGTTAACGAGCGGGAGTTACCACACACACAGACCTTTTTGCTGGACTTGGTTGTTTGGACTCAGGGGACCCTAAAATGTGTATTTCCGTTGAAGACTGGAATTCCAAAATTTTCACCATCGCAATAATTTCTCTAAGTAAAAATAATAAGTGAATGTAAAAAGCGAAACCCGAACATTAAGAAAAAATTGGAATCTGTCAGAAATTGTTTGGTGCTCTTCGCTTATTAAGTAGCGAAAATTCCCAGAGTTTTCAGCGTCACCATCACCATTGTCTACATTTATTTTGTAAAATATCATAAAAATTGTTATCTCTACGAAGAATATGAAGATAATTCGAATTATGACTGATCTTAACTTCAATTGTAACTACTGCTAACTACCGAGATACGATAGTTTAAGTAAAAGGTTTTTTCTTTCTAAAAATCGAGAAAAAAAAATTCTGCTGCTTTAATGTGCCTAAATTTTATAGAAATTGGTCTAATTGCTGAAACTGCATTTTTAATGGCTCCTAGGACTAATAATATTGCATGTACCTTTAAATCTTGATATTCATCTGGTAAAGTACAACATAGCAATTTATCTTCAGAAAGTCCGGCCAACTGATATTCGTCGGAATCCCTTTTGACTATATGGACATATAATTTTGACTCCATACTATAAGTTATATGTTGTAGTTTAATTTGTAGAGTTGGTTTTAAGATTTTATTATATCAAAAAGAATAATTAAATTACAAGTAAATAACCCTTAACTGTACAGTACAAACTCTTTAAACAATTTAACAGATGTTCATAAATATGTTTTTACACTAACAAATAATTATTTACGCATGTTTCCGAAATCTCTCGTCTTATCCTTTCAACCTTAAAGCGACTGTATTCCCTCCGTCACCTATTCTCGTATGAAATCGGAAAACGCCTCGTCACCTCTCCAGTATTTCCCCACTTCGACTATTGCTGTACGGTATGCGATAATGTTTCTGGGGGTCTCGACATAAAAATAAAACGCTTAATTAATTGCTTTGTCCCATTCATCTTCGGAGTCCCTAGATACGCCTCCGTATCCAATTTTATGGCGAGTTGAAGTGGCTTGACCCTTCCAATCGTCGCAAGTATTTCCTTGCCTCATTCCTTTACCAAGTTACCCAATCCCGCCGTCCATCATACATTTTTGACCTCCTACAATTTAAATCCTCTGTCCATCCCTGTTGTACACGCTGCAGGCCTTCGGATCTATACAGTAAGGCCCACCGAACTGCACATTTCGACAGATCCTTCCTCATTCGATCCTCAATCCTATGGAATTCCTCCCTCCTTCCATCTGTCACTTTAACTCTCTGTCTACCTTCAAATCCCGCATATTTTATCACTTAATCCAGGCTCAATAGAATTGTGAATAAGCTTTTTATATTATCATTTTTTTTCTCATTAAAATATGTCTATTTTATATCAGTAATTATTAATTTGTTTGTATGTATTTTATTTAATCTAAGACTCCAAAGAACAAATTGTACATTCTGTATATGTTATTCTAAAGAGACATGTCCCAGGATAATAAAAAATTTATTTATTTAAATCGCTAATGAAATAAAGAAAGGTGTTGACGAGAAAAAACACTCTTATTATTTCAAGTAAAAATTAAACAAATAAGATCATAATGTATATGTAAATGATGATTAGGTAAAACGCTCTAATATAATTTTGATGAAAATATGTAAAAATTATGGAATTCGGACGTTAAAATATTTAACAGAAAAAAAAATACGGGTTATTTCAATTTAATAATGAAGTTAAGGCAACCTTAAAAATATCGGTTGTATGAAACTGATGTTATATAATCAAGGTCGGGTGTAATAATCTCGAAACGTATCGCTCTATAACCCTTCACCTACCACCTACCACCTATAATTAAAGCGGGTACATGTCTTAGATATTTTCCGCGAAATTGAGTAACAGGAGTATCTGACACAATTACTAAATTCATTCGTGTTACGTGGTATTACGACCACCTGGAAAATGTTTATATTGATCTTTCCAGTGAAATTTATATTTTCCCTTTAGTAATTTTATGAACCAATTTCATATGTATTATATCCACTAATCAGTATATAAAATATATATTAAGGGAAATCATTGCGATCGTGAAAAGTTTTCAACGGAAATTACCTTTTAGGGTTTCTGAGTCCAAATGACCAAGTCCCGCGTCTGAAATTTCGTATTTAAGACAACTATACGTCCGAGATGTTACAGAATCTTTTTCATCAAAATCAGCTGACCGGAAGATCTACTTTATACTATGCATTTTGCACCTTTTTTCGATTATCTCGAAAACGGTTCCGACGATTTTGATTAGACTCGCTATAACAATGTAAAATATAATGGGCTTTAATATCATTTAGGTTCCATATAGATTAAAATGGTCTGACAGGGCCTACATGCCGATATTTTACATTTTTTTTTTTTTTTTTTTTGTAAAGTACCTTTAATTTCGTAGATTTTATAAAAATAAATATATTATTTTGTTACCACTGATAAAAAACACATAAATATATAAGTTGAACGAATTCGATATCTTACTAAAGGACAAAACTGAAAAAAATATTTTATAATACAATTTTTGATTTTGAACATAGCAACAGTAATATACACGAATGATATACCGTTGGAAAGCTAAAGATTTTAGAATAAATTATCTAATGTACAAACTTGTAAAAGTCAATAAAAAGCGATGAAAAGCAGATAAAACTGATTATTTTAGATAAGAATATAATAGATGTTTTAATAAAACACATGTTTCTATATTAATTCAATTCAATTAATTCTTTATAGTTTTTTCTTTAACTGTATTTGAAAATTCTTTCATTGATTTTAAAAATGAAGGTAAGTGAAAGTCGTGTGTTGCCCGCACCAGATTTTTGTTTTTGAACTTAAATTCCTAAATTGATTATAAAAATAGAGGTAAGTTAAAGTTGTGTGTTTCGCTCACAAACTTTTTCAATTTAATTTATAATTTTCTGACCCAATGCTGCTAGAAAATTATTCCGCGTAGATAATAAGGTATTTATAAATCAATAGTTGGTTACGGAAAACTGATACATTTTTACTTTCACTTACTATATATATAGTATTGCGATCGTGAAATTTTTTGAAATTATAGTTTTCAACGGGAATACATATTTTAGGGTACCCTGAGTCCACATAACCAAGTCCCGCAAAAAGGTCTGTGTGTGTGTGTGTGTGTGGTAACTCCCGGGCAGAAACGGTAAGTCCTATGAAACTGAAATTTCATATTTAAGACAAATATACGCCCGAGACGTTACAAAACCTCAAAATGAGCTTACCAGAAGAGCCACTTAATACATGGACTTTGCAATTGCAACGGTTCCGACGATTTTGATTAAACTCGCTATATCGATGTAAAATTTAATGAGCTATTAATATCATTTAGGTTTCATTTGGATAAAAATGGTTTGACAGGGCTTAAATGCCGATATTTTAAGTTTTCTTCCTCTAAAGTACCTTTAATTTTGTTGATGCTATAAAAATAACTATATTATCTTGTTATCACTGATAAAAAACAAGTAAATATGTAAGTTGTGCGAATTTAAAAAACAACTAAAGGAGAAAACTAAAAAAAAATTAGTGCAATTTTTGTTTCTGGACATAAGAGCAGTAATATACATGTATGATATACCGTTGGAAAGCTAAAGATTTTAGAAAAAATATTATCTTACACTCAAGCTTATAAAAGTTAATAGTGAGTAATGAAAAGAAGATAAAACTAACTGATTATTTTAGATAACAATATAATAGATTTTTTAATAAAACACATGTTTCTATATAAAATCAATTTAATTGATTATTTAATAGTTTCACGTATTTTTATCTGTAACTCTAAAGTTATTTCATTGATTTTAAAAATGGAGGTAAGTGAAAGTCGTGTGTTGCCCGCACCAGATTTTTGTATATTATAACTTATGTAGTCATATTACTTCATTGAAACAAGGTTCAATGGAAACTGTTAGTAAAATGTTATCTCTTATAGTTGTAAAGAAAATTTGTTAATATGTACATTGCTTCATCTAGAAATTTCATTCAAAACCTTTACCATATGGATCATAGAATACAAACCGCATTTTACCAGTTAATGTGTACCTTCTTTTCCACTTTAACAAAGCTTCAGCCTCAAATGTTGTTATCGTTATTCAAATTTTTAATTACCGATATAGCTAATATTTATAATTCATGTTTAGTAGTTAAACAATACGACAACTGTTCATATATTGCGTTGCTGAGTGTTTCCCACTATCTACAAATAGTATTTTTTTTCCTTGTATCTTGGAGCATTCTGTTCTGCAGATAAATTGAGCATCTTTTTTTGTTTTTGGTTTATTGTTTTCAATAATGAACCTTTATAATTAAACGAAAAAATATGCTTTCACTTTAAAATTTGAATTAAAGAATATCTGTTGGAGCTGATTTAAATAAATAAATATATTACCATTAATTATGAAAGGTAGTTAGTTGATACTTACAAGCAAAACAATAATTCAGTTATTTTTGAAGATAGAGAAATAATTTATTAGTTTGTTTATGTTTATTTATTTAACGTCACTTTATGCTACTATGGCTGTTAAGAACTGGGAAATACTAATTTAGTTTTTTGTTATGTATATATATCGTTAATATTAATTTCATACGCAAGAGGGGGCTCTGTTTACATTCTGTTAGAGGGATTAAGTGATAGTGACCACTCGGGAATGAGAGTGCTTTGAGTTACGGGAGAGACAGGTCGCTACTTTTCTTGTCGCCTTAGTCGGTGTCGCCGTCATCGCTCGCCATCGTCGCGCCGCAATCGTCCTCGTGACTTTAAGTACTCTTGCGTTTATCAGAAAGTTAATTTTATTTGTTCTTTTGTATTTTTTTTTCTCAATATATGTATTATGCAAAGTTGGTGACATTAATAAACCCATAACGAAACCTAAACAAATATAAGGAATTCGGCGACTCATATTTTAACGATCGGGTTGAGGCTGCGAGCGAGTGTGCTGTCGCCCCTCTCCCCAACAATGGCTAATCAGACGATGCTACAGTGGGAGACCTAAATTTGCCTATCGAGGTTTTATTAGGATAGGGATCTTTAACGAGTACCTGACATCGCACAGGCTCGGGACCACCTTTTAACGTCCTCTATTATATTATATAACGTAACGGTATAACTAAGGATTTTTTACTCCCATTAAAAAATCCTAGGACCACCTGAGGGTTTGGACCCGTGACATTTGGCACAGGAGTCTGTTTTGCTAGCCACACAGCTACAAGTGATCCCATAATTTATTAGTGTTTTATAACCAAAAAACTGTAAATAATTATATAAAAGTGAAACCATTTAACACATAAATACGATCATATTTCAGTTATTTTCGATGATATAGAAAAGTATGAATAGAGTTTCAGAATCAGTAAAGCACGATAAATATTAATAAAAATAAAAAAAAATATAAAATAAAAGATAAAAAATTAAAATCTCGCTTATATATACGCTTGTAACAACTTTATGTTCAAAGATAGAGGAAACATATTTTTTTTTTTTAACAAAAAAACCGCGAATAATTAAAAAAAAAGAAAAAAGTAACATAAATACGCTTGTAACTCAGTTATTTTTGAAGATACAGAAAAGTTGTATAATGTTTCTGAATCAGTAAAGCGCGATAAACAGAAAAAAAAATTATATGTATATTCAAGTAACTGATTATAATAGACGTAATCACATAAAAAAATTCGTTATTATTGAAGATAGAGAAAAATCGAAAAGATTTTCGAGATCAAGACAACGCGATGAACTAAGTGCAAAGAAAAATTAAAAAAATCATCTTAGATAGTCAAGCCCCAACTTATAAGAAATTTTATTATTGCTGAAAAAAATATTGCTGATGTAAGGTTTTCTGAAACCAGAAAATTTTATTTGAATGAGAGTCGAAAGAAAAGAAAAGGAAAATAACGCAATCCAGTATAAATGCTTTTGGTTTATTATTTTCAATAATCCACCTTTGTAATCAACCAAAAAATAAATAAAATAACCCCTCCTCAAAATTTACGTTTCAAGTTGGGTAGAATCCGAATAAAGAATAAGAAAAAAAGAGTTTAAAAAAAAATTTATAACGAAAAATTGTAAAACCTAAGAAATAGATGATGAAAAATACTTGGTGATTGTCGTAGATAATAAAAATCTGGTGCAGGCAACGCACGACTTTCACTTACCTCCGTTTTTAAAATCGATTAAAGATTTTTCAAATACCATGCCAAAGGGCACGGGTTAAAATCCGCAGGTGGTCCTAGAATTTTTGAATGGGAGTAAAAAAAATCCTTAGTTACGCCGTCCTTCGGAGGGGACGTTAAAAGGTGGTCCCGAGCTGTGCGATGTCAGGTACTCCTTAAAGATCCCTATGCTAATAAAACTTGGATAGGTAAAATTTAGGACTCCCACTGTAGTATCGTCCGATTAGCCATAGTAGCATAAAGTGACGTTAAATAAATAAACAAAACAAAATCATATACGGTAAGAGATAAAAATAAGTGGAGCCATTAAAGAATTAATTAAATGGAATTTCTATAGAAACATGTGTTTTATTAAAAAATCTATAATATTATTATCTAAAATAATAATTGTTATCACTCTCTATTAACTTTTAAAAGCTTGTGTATGAGATAATATTTTTTCTTTTGAGATAAAATCTTTAGCTTTCCTACGGTATATCATACATGTATATTACTGTTATGTTCAAAAACGAAAAATTGCATTTAAAAAATATTTTTTTCTGTTTTCTCCTTTAGTTGGGTATCGAATTCATTCCATTTATATATTTACCTGTTCTTTATCAGTGGTGACAAGATAATATAGTTATTTTTATAGAATCAACAAAATTAAAGGTACTTTAGAGAAAACAAAATTTAAAATATCGGCATTTAAGCCCTGTCAGACCATTTTAATCAGAATGAAACCTACGTGATATTAAATATCGTCGGAACCGTTTTTGAGAAAATCGAAACAAGGTGCAAAATGAATGGTATAAAGTGCCTCTTCTGGTTAGCTCATTTTGATGAAAAAAGTTTTGTCACATCTCGGGCGGATAGTTGTCTTAAATATGAAATTTCAGTTTCATAGAACTTACCGTTTCTACCCGGGAGTTACCACACACACACACACACACCTTTTGGCGGGACTTAGTTATTTGGACTCAGGGAGTAAAAAGTAAAAAATACGTGAAACTATTTAAGAATTAATTCATAAACCAAAAATTTGCATTAAACAAATATTTTTTCTCTTTTCTCCTTTAGTTGGGTATCAAATTTATTCAATTTATTTATTTACCTGTTTTTCATCAGTGGTAACAAGATAATATAGCTATTTTTTAGAATCAACAAAAGGTACTTTAGAGAAAGAACATTTAAAATATCGGTATTTAAAGTGAAAGTAATAAATAAAATAACCCCTCCTAAAAATTTACGTTTCAAGTTGCGTAGAATCCGAATAAAGAATAAAAAAAAAAAAAAGATTTCAGAAAAAAATATTATCTAAAACGAAAAATTGTAAAACCTAAGGAAGAGTGATGAAAAATACTTAGTGATTGTTGTAGATAATAATATTATAGATTATCTAATAAAACACATGTTTCTATTAAAATAAAATGTAAATAATTCTTTGTCAAATAATTTTCATCTATAAATATATTTAAGAATTCTTAAATTGAATATAACAACGCAGGTAAGTAAAAGTCGTTGCGCGCACCAGATTTTTACATTTTAAGTAGCACTCTGTCTTATTTATAAGAACCCCTTCTGGAAAGGTCCAGTACCCTGGGCTGGGTTGGCCAAGTTCAACAGCTGTTACATTTCTCCCTTTATCTCTCTCTTGCAATAAAGACTGCAGGAATGGAAATCATTTCGGAAACAAATGGATAGGATTATACTTCTACTCTGAGATAAAAAATTGTGACAAAGGAAAATGGATTCAGAAAAGGGTGGGACTCCCTTCTTAAGGCACTTCACGCCACACGGCGAAAAAAGACATTAAAGTGAATGCTTTTAGAGTTCGCGAAAGTAACAGGAAAGAAGAAAACCAATATTTTTTTTAAGTCGGTTAAAAAAAATCAAATATTCCTTTCCAAAAAAAATTTATAATGACAATTATATTATTTAAAAAAAATCTGGTGCGGGCAACACACGACTTTCACTTGCCTCCATTTTTAAAATCAGTGAATGAATTTTCAAATAAAGTTAGAGATAAAAATACGTAAAATTATTAAAGAAGTAATTAAATTGAATTTCTATAAAAACGTGTGTTTTATTAAAATGTATTTATTTATGTAAAAGTGTATTTTATTATTTAAAATAATCAGTTAGTTTTATCTTCTATTCATCACTCTCTATTAACTTTTAAAAGCTTGTGTATGAGATAATATTTTTTCTAAAATCTTTAGCTTTCCATCGGTATATCATACATGTATATTACTGCTCTTATGTCCAGAAAAAAAAATTGCACTAATTTTTTTTTTCAGTTTTCTCACCTTTAGTTGTTTTTTAAATTCGCACAACTTACATTTTTACTTGTTTTTTATCAGTGATAACAAGATAATATAGTTATTTTTATATCACCAACAAAATTAAAGGTACTTTAGAGAAGGAAAATTTAAAATATCGGCATTTAAGCCCTGTCAAACTATTTTAATCAGAATTAAACCTACACGATAATAAAGCTTGTTAAGTATTACAGTACACAACGCGGAATTGCGGAACTTGTATCCTGTGAATATTATTGAGTTGATAGCGTCGCGGAGACTCAAATGGGCGAGTAAAATTGTTGGGCTCGGTGAGGAACGGATTTCGAGAAAGTTGGTATTTGCTGATCCGACTGGTAGGCGTCCGAAAGGTAGGCCGAAGCGGCGATGGGAGGATTGCGTTAAAGCTGATCTCGGGGGCTTGGGCTTGACAGGCGAACATTGGACGAGTCTGTGCAGGCGAAGTTTGGTGGTATCGGCATCGAACCTTCGGATTCGGTAAGCCTATTATTATTATATTATTATTATTAAGTATTACATCGATATAACGAGTTTAATCAAAATCGTCGCAACCGTTTTTGAGAAAATCAAAAAAAGGTGCAAAATGCTTGGTATAAAGTGGCTCTTCTGGTAAGCTCATTTGATGAAAATAGTTGTGTAACGTCTCGGGCGTATATTTGTCTTAAATATGAAATTTCAGTTTCATAGGACTTACCTTTTCGCCCGTAAGTTACCACACACGGACACACACACACACACAGACCATTTTTCGGGACTTGGTTATTTGGACTCAGGGGATCCTAAAATGTGTATTTCCGTTGAAAACTGGAGTTGGAAAATTTTCATGATCGCAATACTTTCCCTTACTATATATAGTAAGTGAAAGTAAAAATGTTAATAAAGTGATATCAAAACAAACAATACTAATATAAACCTTAAGATTTGTATTGGTTTATTATTTATAATACTGAACCTTTGCAATCAACTTCTTCTTTATTCGCTTCTTCCTGTAGTGCCGTATCATCGTAGATGAGCGTCTATCCACAGGATCCAATCCTCTCTATTCCCAGCTAGGTTCCTGGCGGATATCTTTCTTTCTTCTTCTGCAAAGCCTTTACGTACTCCAGGTAAGACATCCTTGGTCGCCCCAAGGCCTTCTCCCATCTGGCACGTGATCCATGGTTTTTAAAGGATCTCTATGATTCTCCATGCTAATAACGTGGCCGAACCACTTCAACTGACGGGTTTGCAGAATTTCCTTTAACGGCCCAACCTCCAGTTTCTGGCGCATCCGTTCATTCCTGACACGATCTCTTCTTGTCTTTCCCACTATTCTTCGAAAGAACTTCATTTCAGCAGCTGTGGCTCTGCCCCCTTCCTCACCTCAAAATTTGAGGGCTTACATTTCAAGACACGTAGAACCCGAATGACGAATTAAGAAAATCCGTCTGTTATTTTTAAAATATTTGCCGATAAAATGTGAATATCTCAGTTATTTTTGTAGATAGAGAAAAATAGTATTCAGCGTTTTTTTACCGAAAAAACCGTGAGTAATGAAACAAATTGAAATTGTATCCTTAAATACTCGATAGCTTTGTTATTTTTACTTTCACTTACTAAATATAATAAGGTAAAGAACTGTGATCCTGAAAATTTTCGGATACCAGTTTTCAACGGAAATAAACGTTTTAGGGTCTCCTGAGTCCAAATAACCAAGTCCCGCAAAAAAGGTCTGTATGTGTGTATGTGTGTGTACGCCCGAGACGTTACACAACTATTTTCATCAAAATGAGCTTACCAGAAGAGCCACTTTATACCAAGCATTTTGCACCTTTTTTTGAATTTCTCAAAAACGGTTTCGACGATTTTGATTAAACTCGCTATATCGATGTAAAATTCCAAAATTTCACATCAATAATAATAATAACAGGCCTACCGAACCTAAAGGTTCGATGCCGATACCTCCAAACTCCGCCTGCACATACTCGTCCAATGTTCACCGTTCAAACCCAAGCTCCTGAGATCAGGCTTAACACAATCCTCCTATCGACTATGGTTTCCGAGTCCTATTTCTTTACCGGTTTTTATTAACACACTTGTATTTAGTTGTATGGTTTCCGTGTCTTCAACTAGCAATACCAAATCATCGGCATACCCTAAAACCGGAAACTTATCACCCATATTTAAGTCTTTCTCGGTACACATCACCTTTTCTATGACATATCCTAAAGCTATATTAAATCGATATATCGCTATATCGCACCTCGAATCTCTCGGAGTCTTATGACCGATTCTAACTTTATGGAATGTTTCCGACAAACACAATCCTTAATAGGTTTTACTAACTTTCTAGTATTTCTGTTCAATCATAATATTATAAGCCTTTTTAAAATCGATATAAAGTCGATGGACTACACCGTTGTATCCCAACTTCTCTGATATTTGATCAATAGTCGAGCTTTACTCTACTCTCGCCTTGTAGTAAAGCTCTAAAAAGATGGGAAATAAAGAAAAAAAAAATATTTGCGTGAACCACAACTTGACTGTCACTACTTAATAGCATGTTTTATATTTTATTATATTCGTACAATGGTCTATTATTATTTTGATGTGTTTAAAAATGCTTGAGTAAGGCGGAACAGATATATTTTTGAAGATAACATTTAATTCCAGTGATGAAGTCCAATATTTGAGGTACTAGTCCTTCTAGTTGTCCCAAACCTTGCCGAGCTCACCTTTCACGCAGGAGTAGGCGACTTCGAGGTACTTGTAGGTGCTCCTGCAGGGGTCGACCAGCCAGTGTTAGCGGATGCCACGTCGCATTCTCTGTGCCCGTTACATCTGCAAAAATGACATGGAATAAGTTAGTAAACAAAAATAAATAAATAAATAATCGGATATTGGAAACTCCACCAGTGAGCCTATCATTACTTCCATTCTCTGATGATATCGTTATTTTCTCAGATACTGAAATGAATCTTCAGCATAATGCCGGCCAACAGACTGAGATGTTTGAAACATCTTTTACGAATAGAAGAAAATAGGATTGCCAGCAAAACCTACAGAATAAAGGTAAAGTGCAAGAGACGAAGAGGAACGTCTTGAAGGAAATGGAAAGAGGAGTTAAAGAGAGACTTCCAGGGGAGAGACTTCAATAGAATGACCAGATGCAACTTTTGGTCGAGCTGGAGAGGGCTCTATAGACTTCCTTCTCACACTGCATAAGTTGGT
Source organism: Piezodorus guildinii (assembly GCA_023052935.1). Lineage (NCBI taxonomy): Eukaryota > Metazoa > Arthropoda > Insecta > Hemiptera > Pentatomidae > Piezodorus > Piezodorus guildinii. Next base: position 6,234,372 of record CM041293.1, on the reverse strand, counting down.
TTAAGAGACTATGATGATGAAATAACAGAGATATGAATAAATTAGAACAAAAATCAGTGCATCTACTACCCATTTTGGGCTGAGGTTCCTACTGTTTTTATACATACAGTTGTGTGCAAGGAGGTTGAATCTCGAAAACGTTAGTTCGCGCTAAACCGGCTGGTAGTCGTCCGAGAGGTAGGCCGAAGTGTTACGACGTGTTGGTTTTGGAGGATTATGTTCCCCTGATATCAGGGGCTTGGACTTTGACGGTCATCATTGGACGAATCTGTGTAGGCAATAATTAGTAGTATCGGCATTGAACCTTTAGGTTAGGTAGGCCTAGTATCATTATCTCCTCATTAGCCTTGGGCCTGACATAGAAACGGGGCTACACAGGCATTTTATGGATAAGACTCATAAGGTTCTTTCTAATATCAAAATAGCGGACGGCTTTAATATATAACTAAGTAATCCTACCACAAGGGGTCTCTACGGCGTCGAATCCTGGACTCAAACAACCGTTCAGCTGTTCAAAACTTGAGTAGTCTGAGGTGTGGTGATATCGACGCTTTTTGAGAGTCCCATAGACCGATCATATCGTCAATCTTAGGGTCTTAGAAAGAATGGGTAAAGATAAGGAGCTGCTGTTATTGATGAAATCAACTAAGCTGAAATATTTAGGACACATAATGAGAAACATCCAGCTGTATAACTTGTTGAAGCTAATTCTGAAGGAAAAAAGGTTGTCTGGAAGGCGAAGGATATCTGGATTGAAGAACTTGCGTAAACGGTTTAATACAACAGGCCTTTTTCTCGCACCAGTTCAAAAAGTACGCATTGCTTTGACGATCGCCGACATTAGGGATACGCAACACAAGGGGTTTTGACCCCGGAATGCTGCAATAATGGCCTATTGCTTTATCTACTATTGTACCATACCACTCAGCTCCTCAGATCATGAAGTGTGAGGTAATGTTTTTAAAAATGGTTCATCCAAAACTCGATAAAATAAAGAAATATCTTGAGCACGGCCTCAAAAGTCACCGGTGAGGGTTGGATAGTTTCGTTGTGGATTATAGGGTCTTGGCTGATATATTCATTTAGTCAGTCTGTCGTTGGAAGTTTTCTTATTCAAGTCCAATTCCTTGTGAAGTAAGTCATACGTCTTCATTTCATTGGAAGGTATGAATACTTTAAACGTCATAGTTTTCCGCAAAACCTTCATAACTTTAGCTGATATGTATTTGTAGGTTTCATATGGAATTTTCAATTTATAAACAGTAAATGAAAAGAAAAAAATGACCTGTTCCTGACAGCTTCGAGAGCGTTGGGGGAGGTGCAGACTTCTTGGACGTTGCTGCCGTCAGTGGCTGAAGGGTGGACGCAGGTCCTGGCGTCCTTGCGCCCGTAGAAGGCCTCGTGGATTTGGATGGTGGTTCCAAACGGGCACATCAGCGAAGTCTGTTCCCGCTCGCAGACGATCACCTCCTTAATAACTGAAATATTAAAAAAAAAAAATTAATCACCTTTACTGACACAAACAAAGAAACATAATATCGGGTTGTGTCACATGAAATGTCTGTTTTCAAGGTAAAGGATTTTTATTAAAAATACGATATGAAAACAAGATAATTTTATTCAAAGTATTTACCTTCTTTTTCTACACATTTTTTCCCAACGTGTCACCAATCTTTTTATCCCCGAACTGAAAAACTCTGAGCTTTGAAGTGAAACAAAATCTAAAAATACACTTTTCACTTGATCATCATTTCCAAAAGTTTTCCTTTGACGAAGTTGCCTAAATTCCTGAACAGATGGTAATCTTTTAGATGCATATCGGGAGAATATGCTGTGTGCGGAAGAGCTTCGTAGCCCAGTTCTTTCAATTTTTGCACGGTATGTTTTGAAACAAGGGGTCTTGCTGCCGCTCAGTGAGATCATGAGGTACCCATGTATCGAGTTTTGTTACTTTGTTACTTTCCCAATACACTTTAAATGTCTGGAAACGGTAGATGTACTTGCATTTAGTTGTGCTGAGAGTCGTTTAACTGTTTGGTAGGGGTTTCCTTATACTGTATATTTGAGGACATCGTTGTCTATTACGGACGGAGGTCTTCCTCGGGGCAAGTTTTCCAAGTCGGTATCCCCAGCTGAAAACTTAGCAAACCAACGGCGAATGGTCCGTTCATTAATACTCCCTTCCCTAAACGCCTTGCAAATATTTCTAGCGGCCTCAGCTGCTGAATGGCCGAGTTTAAACTCGTACAAAATATTACTCGAAAATCGCGTGTTTCCATGTTCATATTTGGAGGTATACTAAAAAGTAGGTAATTGATTGGAAATCCAAAAAAGAAAAAGAAAAAAAAAACTGTTGGACAACTTACGGGTGAGCTTAGGAGCAGGACATTGTGGACACTCGCTGAGGACGACGGCCACTACGGCGGCTAGGACTACGAGGAGCTTCTGCATGTTGGGATCTGCTGTGTTCTAGTCTTACCCAATCCCTGCTTTTTATATCGATCTTCCTTAGTCATTGATAACCAACTGTGTCAACACTCCTTCCTCCCTTATGTTAGCATTCATTGATTATCGTAAATATTGCCTCATCTAGCTAATAGTTATAGTTTGTGTTATTAATTATGCTAAAATAATTGCTTTCATCTAAATCTGATGTGGTCTGAGGAAATCAGAGGTAGTCTTGGTAAAACTAAATCACATAACGTGTTAATTGTATAAATTTATATATATATATATATATATATATATATATATATATATATATATATATATATATATATATATATATAATAAGTTTTATTAAAAATGTGTAAATATTGGTTTATGATTTTCAACAATGAAACTTTGTAATTGACCATATAAAGTTTACCCTTCCACCCTCCCCCCCCCTCAATATTTGCGGCCTACGTTTAAAGAGATACGTAGAACCTGATATTTCTCCGAAGTTAACTAAGGTACTTTAATCCAATAACTCAGTTATTTTTGAAAATAGAGAGTAAAAATTTATTAGTGGTTTTTAACCAAAAAACACGAATAATTAGAAAAAAAAAAAAAAAAAAACCTGTACCACTACAACCCATGAAGGGTCTTGGGTTCAGTACATATAGAGATTCGTACTGTTTCTAGGCCAACGGCAGTGCAATGAGGTGATAAGGCCTTAATCACGCTCAGCAACCAGGTTTTTCCCCAATTATTTTGGGTACCCACTTTATAGAGGCTGGGTCTGCCCCAGGACGGTCTCCATACCCTAGGGTCGCTCCCCGACTGAATTAACAGAATAAATAATATTCCGCCACAGCCGGGATTCGAACTCAGGACCCGGAGCACAGCAGACTAGCGCTCTATCCACTAGACCACGCCGCTCACCTAGAAAAAAAAAAAGAAAAAAAATTGAAATTGTACCCATAAATACGCTAATAACAAAATCCTTAGTTACGCCGTCCTTCGGAGGGGACGTTAAAAGGTGGTCCCGAGCCTGTGCGATGTCAGGTACTCGTTAAAGATCCCTATCCTAATAAAACCTAGATAGGCAAAATTTAGGACTCCCACTGTAGCATCATCCGATTAGCCATAGCAGCATAAAGTGACGTTAAATAAATACGCTAATAACTCAGTTATTGGTGAAGGTAGAGAAAAAAAGTATTAATGTTTTGTTGAACTAGAAACCGCTAATAATTGAAAAAGTAAATAAAAAAATATACAAATAAAAATGCCTACAACTCATTTATTTTTGAAGGTAGAGAAAATTATGTATTGAGTTTTATAATCACTAATAACATATGTAATTAACTCCCTAACTGAGAGATTAGATAGAATGTTAAAACTTATCAGTGTTTTTTAACCAAAAATCAACGACTAATTAGAAAAAAGGAAAGATAAAAAAAAATTAAATTTTACCCGTAAATTCGCCCATAGCTCAGTTATTTATCGTATTATTGACTGATAACATACAAGTGTATATTTTATTGCAAATTAGAAGTTTAATATCGAAAATAGCTTCTTAGCTTCAATTAAACAATACCGATCAATTGCAAAAGCTGTTTTTGTTTTAACAGCTATCACTAAAGTAAGTCTAAAATAGTTTGGCATTATGTCATTATATCATAATCTCTTTGTATATTATTAAATATATAAGATCAAACATTTTTATCAAGATCAAACAAAAATATAATGTTTATTATCTATAATAACAATATTACTGTTCTTAATAACAAAAAAGAAAAGAGAAATAGAAAGGAAAAGTAATAATAAAATTAAGACCATTTGTTTATATTTTATCATAAGTAAAACAAAATTGGAAGAAAAAAAGTTATGAAAAGGTTTACTTTTAAAAACAAATGTTTTAGTTAAAAATTTTCATTTTTATTTATCTATACTAATATTATAAAGCTGAAGAGTTTGTTTGTTTGTTTATTTCAACGCGCTAATCTCAGAAACTACTGGTTCTAATTGAAAAAGTCGATTTATCTAGGAAGGTTATAGGCTATATAACATCACGCTGCGACCAATAGGACCGAAGAATCAGTCGAAAATCTGGGAAAAAACGGGGAAAAAAAAACCTCGCTTCCCAATGATTCCAAATGATTTACCTTTTATTTTTAAATAATTAAATTTCCCGTTAATTTATATTTTTCCATTTAAACACGTAGGAATAGATTTACCTCGAGATCGGGTTGCGGAGAAAATCAGTATGTTCTTCTGCCACAAGAAAATAAAACTAAAAATGTCATTTACGCGGAAGTACTTTAAAATATATTCTTTTGAAAACTTCTTAATAGCAATCACAATAACAGAAATTGGTGCAGACGAAGTCGCTTTAGAATATATCGAAGAAAAAGTGACATGTACTAAGAAGGTTTAATTTAGGTTTAAATTTAGGTGATAAAATTCCGGTTCTGGGATACGCCGATGATTTGGTACTGCTAAAGGAAGACACGGAAACTAAACAACTAAATGCAAGTCCGTTAATAAAAACCGGTAAAGAAATAGGACTCGAAATAAATACCGAAAAGACAAAATATATGATTTGTAGCAGAGACGGTGGCGATCATAGTGATATTGATATATCAGGGTGTACTTTTGAACACGTAGAGAAATTTAAGTATTTAGGTTCAATGATAACGAAAAAAAAATCCAGGAGAAAATAAAGTCCTGGTTAAACGCGGAAAATGCGTGCTATAATTCAGTTGCGAAATTACTTAGCTTCTGTCTAAAAACTTAACGGTTAGAATTTATAAAACTGTTATTCTTCCGACGGTGTAAGGTGGCCGCTTACTTTGAAGGACGGACAACTACTAAAGGTTTTAGAAAATAAGGTACTAAAATATTTGGTCCGAAGAGAGATGAGGCTACTGGGGAGTATAGAAGATTACACAACGCGGAAATATTTATATCAATCTGTATTATTATCTATATTGTTAAGTCATGATTTATTTCAAGAGTCATTTTCAACTTTAATCGTTATTACCTTGAAACATATACATTTATAAATTTAAATAAATTAAAAAAATTACTATTTCTTTTGATTTATTCCAGCATAATAATCAGAACTATTATTTTAAGCATATTTAGGAATTTTATTAGCTGTATGTCTATATTTATAAAAGAAAGTACCACTCAATTTTCTGGTATCTAAAAAATTACTATAGTTGTGAGGCTACAATTTTTCCTGGAGGTTCGTCTTACCGCCTAGATGTGCAATAAGGCAGGATTTGAAAATCTTCGCCGAAAAAGTTGTTGAACAACCTAAACGTAAAATTGTCTTAATCTGATATGTATCAGCAAAGGTACAAAGATTTTATAACAAATATATTTAAGCATATTACTGTTGTTATCTGTTCGTTTAACGTCACTTTTATACTACTATGGTTAATCGTATGATGACTAATTTTTTCCTCTCCAAGTTTAGTTAGGGTAGAGATCTTTAACGAGTTCATGGAATTGCAAAGGCGTGGGACCACCATTTTACGTCCCCTTCGAAGGAGGGCATAACTAAGGTTGTTTTTTACTCTCATTAAAAAATCTTAAGGGCACCTGGCTGGTCACTACATACAGGTGACCGACCCTTTTAAGCATATTGCGTTTCACATCTGTTTCGAGTGTAGGTTCCTATGAAAATATATTCAATTGTTATTTATGTTTTAAAAATGGTTTGTGACGATTATTTTTACATATTAAGTGATTACAGGTATAACCACTTCTACTGGTTTGCTATTGTAAATTTGACAGGAAGAAGTCAAGATCGGGCTTTAAATGATAAAGAGTAACTGATAGTTGTTATTTATTATAGTCAATATCACCATAAACGCACATAAATTAATACAAAATGCAATATTCGCAAGCAAAGCTGCGTGACACAGCTAGTTTGAAATCATTTTTAAAATTATTATTATCATGAATTAGATTTGTTTTCAATGTTTTCTTTCTGTTTTGTTAAATAAATATTTTTTTACTTTATTCATTTTAACTTAGCATCGCGGAGACTCAAATGGGCGAGTAAAGTTGGCCTCGATGAGGAACGGTTCCGAGAAAGTTGGTATTCGCTGAACCGACTGGTTGGCGTCCGAAAGGTAGACCGAAGCGTCGATGGAAGGATTGTGTTAGGTGATCATTGGACGAGTCTGTGTAGGCGGATTTTGGTAGTATCGGAACCGAATCTGAGGGTTCGGTAAGCGTATTTTTACTTTCACTTGCTATATATAGTAAGGGGAAGTATTGCGATCGTGAAAATTTTCGAATTCCAGTTTTCAACGGAAATACACGTTTTAGGGTCCCCTGAGTCCAAATAACCAAGTCCCGCAAAAAGGTCTGTGTGTGTGTGTGTCTGTGGTAACTCCGGGGCGGAAACGGTAAATCCTATGAAACTGAAATACGCCCGAGACGTAACAAAAAATTTTTCATCAAAATGAGCTTACCAGAAAAGGCACTTTATACCATGCATTTTGCACCTTTTTTCGATTTTCTCGAAAACGGTTTCGACGATTTTGATAAAACTCGCTATATTGATCTATAATTTAATGGGCATTAATATCATGTAGGTTTTATTCTGATTAAAATGGTCCGACAGGGGTTAAATGCCGAAATTTTAAATTTTCTTCTCCTAAAGTACGTTTAATTTTGTAGATTCAATAAAAATATATATATTTTCTTGTTAAAGCTGATGAAAAAAGAAAAAAAAAATATATATATATATATTAGTTGGGTATCGAATGTATTCAATTTATATATATATATATATATATATATATAATAATAATAATAATAATAATAATAAATTCTTTATTTATTCTGGGACAAGTCCCTTCAGAATAATGTTACAGACAAATCAAATTGGAACTTCAGTATCTTAGAGTAATAAAAAAAAAAAAATAATAATAATAAAATAAACAAAAAACAACAGAAATAACAAAGAGAATGAATAATAGTAATAAATTAACTGGTAGCTTCTAATAATAATAATTTAAAAAAACAAATAAAACAAACTAGACAAAAAATAAAATATTTACATATTCATATATACAGGGCTAATTAAAATAAATTTACAATGCTTGTGAAAATTGTAACATAAAATACATTAATGTTTGAATACAATGCATAATAATATATAATAAATAACCATTTTCTTATGCTCTATTTGCTGATTTTTATTGAACTTTGCTGATTATGTGGGGTTATTTGAGAATTGGATCGACAAAAAGTGTTTGAACAAACGCGATTTGAAGGCCGGAAGAGTATTGGAGTGACGGATATGAGAAGGAATAGAATTCCATAAGGACGAGGATCGGATAAGGAAAGATCTGTCGAAAGCTGCGGTTCGATGAGGCGTTACATACAGGTCCGAAGGTCGCGAACGAGTGTTGCAGGTGTGGACGGAGGATTTAAATGAAAATATATCTGAGATGTAAGATGGACGTTGAGATCGGAGAACTTGGTAAAGGAAGGATGCCAGGAGGTACTTAGAACGGTATGAAGGATAAAGCCACTTTAACTCATCGTAGAATCGGGTTACAGAGGTGTCCCTGGATATCCCATAGATGAAACGTATCAGGCAGTTGAATAATCTTTTTAGTTTAGCTTCAAGATCTCCAGAGACACCCGCATACACCGCACAACAGTAGTCAAAGTGGGGGAATATTAATGAGCAAACCAAGAGCTTACGGGTTTCAAATGGAAAAAGGTGACGGTGATAATTAAGGAGTTTTAGGATGGAAATTGTGCGTCGGGAAATTTCGGAAACATGGATTTTCCAGGAAAGAGATTGATCGACAGTTACTCCAAGGTTTTTGACGGTTTGATGGAACTTTATAGGTTGATTATTTAAAAATAGAGTTGGGATTAGGGAAAGCGTTTTAAGGAGTGGATTGGAACCTATTACTATCGCTTTAGTTTTCTCAGCGTTTAACTTTAGCTTATTGTCAGCTGCCCAACAACTAATTCTGTTTAAATCTTCCTGAAGCTTTTCTGTTGCTAGTAATAGGTCCGACGGAGGAAAGGATAAATAAATTTGGAGGTCATCCGCATACATATGGAATTGTGAGTGATGGATATAAAAGGGAAGGTCGTTTACGTAGATAGCAAAGAGGGTAGGAGATAGTGATGATCCCTGGGGAACACCACATGACAATGGCAAAGGTCTAGAAGGAGGTTGGCCTGGAACTACCACATACTGTGAGCGATCGGAGAGGAAAGACTTGAACCAGTGCAGAGCGCTGTTGGATAAAGGAAGGTTTCTTAGTTTGGTGAGGAGGATTGTATGGTCTACTGTGTCAAATGCCTTGGTAAAATCTAGCAAGACAAGAATGGTAAGTTTTTGGTGTTCTATTGCATATTGTAGGTCGTGAGTTATTTTTAGGAGAGCGGATTGCGTTGAGTGACCAGGTCGGAAGCCGGATTGGAGAGGATTAATAAGGGAACGTTCTTCCAGGAAATTCGATAATTGCTTTTGTACAATACGTTCTAGTGGTTTGGAAAGATTAGAAAGAAGGGAAATAGGGCGAAAGTCAGAAGGTGTTGTAGGATTTGGGATCTTATTAAGTGGTCTAACTAAAGCGGTTTTCAAAGAAGCAGGGAGTATTGAGTTTTGCAAGGAAAAATTGTAAATATGATACAAAACTGGTATAAGGACTGGAAGACAGGATTTTATTAGTTTAACTGGAATGTTGTCAGGTCCGTAATCGTTTGTGTGGGATTTAAGAATGGCTGTTAATAATTCGTCATAGGAAATATGGGTAAAGAAGAAACTTTCAGGATTAAAACTGTGGTGTTCAATATCGGTAGTGGATGATGGGTCAGGAGATAAGGATACGAAATGCTTGTTGAGATCATTTGGTGGTACAGGAATGGAATAGCAGTTATTGGATTCTGGAAGAGATAATTTTCGGAGGATTTTCCATTTGGATTTAGGATCTGGAGCATTGGACAAGGCGCTGTGGATATAGAAGGATTTCGCACGTCGCACTGCGTCCTGGGTTCTGTTCCGAAGTTGCTTAAAACTGGCATAGTCATCTGGAAAGCGAGTGCGGCGGAATTTACGTCTAGCTGCTTCTCTTCTTTTCATCAGATCCTTTAGTTCAGGGGTCAGCCAAGGAGCAGTGGGACGGCGTAAGGTTCGGGTTTTAAGAGGAGCATGGGTGTCAAGTATGGTTTTTAAGTTTGAAGTGAGAATGGATATCATTGGGTTGATTGAATTGTGGGAGTATATAGTATCCCAATGGAGTTTTTCGAGATCAGTTTGAAGGGATTCGTAGGAAAGGAGGTCCAAACTACGATAGGTGACTACTTTAGGAGTGAAGGATTTTATAGGTAGGTTGTATGAAATCTGTATGAGATCATGTGATGAAAGAAACGGTACCGGGTGCTGAGAGGATGAAAGGACCTTTACAGATGAATCAGTTATGTGAAGATCCAGCCAGGAGTCGGATAGGTGCGTATGATGGGTAGGGAGGTATGGAACTAGATAAAGATTTAGGGAAAACAGTAGGTTTACCAGGAAGGATTTATCGTGAGATTCAGAGATCATATTAGCATTGAAATCTCCGGAGATGATGATGTTGGAGTACTTGGAGACGAATTGGACTAGGGAGGATTCAAAAAGGGTATCGAATGGGACTTGAGGAGGTCGATAAACAATGGCATACAGAAGAGAAGATGAAGGAGTAGAGATTTCCACAAACAGGTATTCGATGTGAGGATGATCAGGAGAAGGGGATTCGAGAAGGATTTTGGCCTTGAGACTGTCGTGTATATACAGCCCCACCCCACCACCCCTACGATCAGATCTGTCATGGCGAAGAAAGGAGTAATTGGTGAGGGATACATGGGAGGAAGGAATAAAAGGTTTTAACCAGGTTTCAGATACTGCTATGATGTGGTAAAAATTGTCGAGAAAATAATTTTGAAATTCATCATAGTGGGCAATCAGGGATTGTGCATTAATGTGACATGATGTGAGAATGTTAGTCATGACTGTAGAGGTGGGAATGAGAATAACTGTGAAAGGGTTGGAAGTCAGGAGGTAGGTTATTGCAATTTCTTAAGGTATACATCATTTCACAATCATACATAGTGTAGGCATACAGCAAAACATGATAAAAAATAAAGCAAAGAAAAATTGATAATTTTAAAAGTATATAAATTAAAGTATATAATATAAATTTATACTAAACCTTTTAGAAAACAAACAAAATACTGGCAGATGAGACATATTCATAACAATTATGAAAATAATAGAAAAATAAATATGGTATAGCAATAAGAAGAGTGTGGATATAAAAATATTCCGAGGAAAATTTGATTTTAAAAGAAAATGTAATTTTAGACTATACCTTATCGAAGAAAAAAATAAATAATAGTAATATATACAGACAGTCATTACATATAGATAATGGTTATAAAGATAGAAAGTAAATAGCATGTAGTAATGAGAAAAATGTGGATATAAAATAAAAATATCCCAAAGAAAATTTGATAATTTTAAAAGAAAATATAAATTTAGGCTTAGTTTTAGGAAAAATAGAAAATAAATAAATAAAATAAAATAAATACAGACAGATAGATCATATAGATAAAGATTATAAAGTGAAAAAAAAGTAGATAACATATTCAAGTTGAAATAATGTGGATATAAAATAGAAATATTCCACAGAAAAATTGATAACTTGAGAGGTAAATATACGTATAGGCTAAGTGATTTAGAAAAATAAAATAAAATATAGATGCTGATAATAAAGATTAAACAAAAAGTAAATAGAATATTACAATAAGAAGGTGAATATAAAATAAAAATATACCAAAGAAAATTAGATAATTTTAAAAGAAAATATAAATTTGGACTATGTTTTAGGAGAAAAAATAAAAAATAAAATGAAATAAATACAGACAGATAGAACATATAGGTAATTATTATGAGGGTGAAAAAGAAAGTATATAAAATATTCAAGTTAAAATAATGCGGATATAAGATAGAAATATTCCAAAGTGAAATTGATAACTTGAAAGCAAAATATAAGTATAGGCTAAAAGAATTAGAAAAAATCAAATAAAATATAAACATGTAGATACATATAATAAAGGTTAAACAAAAGGTAAATAGAATATTAAAATAAAAAGGTTGTAAATATAAAATAAAAATATACCAAAGAGAAATTGATAATTTCAAAGGAAAATATAGGTTCAGACTAAATGTTTCAAAATAAAATAAAATACAGATGGATAATATACATAAATAATGACTATAAAGATGAAAAAAAGAAAATTGAATATAATAGTAGAAATAATGCGGATATAAATTGAAAATGTTCCAAAACAACAAACTAAAATGTATGACTTTTATAGAGCGAAAGAAACTAAACAAAAATAATAAATCTTTAAAAAACATAAAATAGAAAAAAAGACAAACATAATATTGGTAACTTAAACTAAATTTTCAAACAAAAGCATCTAAGTCGGATGATTTATTTATAATTACAGCTGGGCAACCATCCGACTTCCGGCACCTGACGCGACCCCCACTAAACCACACATATTTAATATTGGCCGACACCTTAATATATATAAATATATATATATATATAAATATATATATAAATATCTATGTACCTACTGTATGATTATTCATTGTTCAATGTACTCTTTTTTATATCTCTAACAATAACATCATATATTAATTATTGTATAATAATATTAATGTTCTGTTTTGTTTTTTTCCACTGTTAAGGCATGATTATGAGAACAATAAATTCTCGAAACGTCGCATAGATAAAATTGTTTATTCATTGACTGAAACCTAAGAACAACACAAACTTATATATATATATATATATATATATATATATATATATATATATATATATATATATATATATATATATATATAAATTGAATACATTCGATACCCAACTAAAGGAGAAAACAGAAAAAATATTTTTTAATTCAATTTTTCGTTTTTGAACATATGAACAGTAATATACATGTATGATATACCTAAAGATTTTAGAAAAAAATATTATCTTATACTCAAGCTTTTTAAAGTTAATAGAGAGTGATGAAAAGAAGATAAAACTGACTGATTATTTTAGATAATAATATAATAGATTTTTAATAAAACACATGTTTCTATATAAATTCAATTTAATTAATTCTTTAATACTTTCACGTATTTTTATCTCTAACTGTATTTGAAAATTCATTTATTGATTTTAAAAATGGAGGTAAGTGGAAGTCGTGTGTTGCCCGCACCAGATTATTATTATTATTATTGTTCATAATAATTTGGACGTTATCCACTGTCCGCTGATGAAGAATTTGTCACTATTTGTTTTGTTTTTTATCTTTGTTTTGTTATTATGTTTGTCAAACTGGATTAAATTATTGTATTATTTGTTTTATGTTAATAATATAGTCCAAGCAATCGCTTAAGCAATAAACATTTATCTATTTAAATTTTCTTGCAAATTGGTTTTACCTTTGTTTTTTTGCAATAATTGTATGAATATATTCTTAATGTATTCGAATTACTGTCCATATTGGGATTAATTTAATATTTTAGAATAAAAAAAATTTAATAATTATATCTTTTAAAGAAATTCTCTGCGATTTAGTGTCTGATGGATAGAGTAGATATAGACGTTTTTTTCCAGATTGTAGAGGACAAAAGATATGGCTTTACCATAAACGTAATAGATTACAGGGATGTTAGATCTGTAGAAATGTCAAAAAGAGAGGCATAATTTTCAAATAACAAAAATTAAAGAATATTTATCTAGAGAACTAAAAAAAAAAAAGTTCAATCAAAATAAGTGAATGTGAAAAAATAAACTACGAGAGAAACGAGAGGGACTTGGTCTACGAGAGGAAGAAATATAAAGAAATGGAGGTGTTTCAGGATGAAATATGGTCCAAACGACTGTGAATAGGATAGAATAGAAAAGAAGAAAGAAAATTCTCAACTTACTTTTCCTTATCTTTTTAGCTTTTTAGAAAGACTCATTTTTATTTTATTTTTTAAAACTCTTACAAAAAAATATAAGCTAGAAATACAAGGATCACAAGCGATGTCATGATTATCATAACAGCCTTCTGTGCCGGTTTCAGACCTGGCAGGCGGCCCTAGCATTTGTTAATAAGAGTAAAAATCATTGGTTATGAGAGAATGCAAAATGGTGGTATCGAACCTAAGCGATGTCAGGTCCTGATAAAATCAGGATAGGCAAATTATAGGATTTTCACTGTAGCATTACTTAACATTAACGTTACTTTTTTAATAATGTTTACACATTCTAAAAAGAAGGTCAGTTAAGATGCTTTAATGCATTAGTTTCAACTAACATTCATTATCTTTAACTGGTATTTTTTGAAACTTAAAATTAAAAACTTGCTTTAAGGATTTTTTATTTCCGAAAACGAAAATACGCTGCACAGATGGTTAACAAAAGTTTAAGCCGATAAAACAAACTTGTTATTATTTCAAATAACAATATAGTATATTCTTTATAAAACAAATGTTTCCATAGAAATTCAATTTAATTAATTCTTTATTAGTTTCACTTATTTTTATCTGTAACTGTATTTGAAAATTCTTTGATCGACTTTTTTATTTCATTAGCCATAGTATTCTATCAATTATCAGGTGATGTTGCTGAATAATCATTATATATTAACTTCAACTAACATATATGGGTCTATATAACTATATGACTAACATATAAAATCGTCCAATTTTCATTAATTTTGTCGCACAACATTTTTAGTTTTAATTATTTTTTCACCAGTTATTCTCTACCCATTCCTAAATATTTAACCGTTAAAATACTTTTCTGATATATATATATATATATATATATATATATATATATATATATATATATATATATATATATTATCTTATACAAACACTTATGAAAGTTAATGGAGAGTGATGAAAAGCCGATAATTTCTTGTGTAGAAAATTGAACCAAAAGGGAATACCACTCAATGTCGCGGTTGCTTTGGGGAATGATGTAAATAGAATTGACGAATTGATGTGCTTTCTTACTGAAATAGACTTTTACAAGCAGATTTGAAAATTTTATTTTACTATTATTATTATTATTTTTAAAATTATTATAATCGTTATTAATTTTTTATTTATTTTTAATTTTTTTTTTAATTTATTTTACATATATATATATATACATATATATATATATTTTTTTTTTTTTTATTTAACCTGATATATATTTATCTAATGCTGTTATATTTATTCTTACTAATGTTCATTCTTATAGTTAATTGTTTTCAACTATTTGTTGTTATTTGTTTTAAGTAAAATTATTGTTAATTGTTTAACCTAAAATTGATTTTCAAAAATGAGTGTCTGGCACTGATGACCGAAATGTTTTGTGCTAATAAAATATAACAGCCAACCAACCAACCAAAAACCGATAAAACTAACCGAATGTGTTAGAAAATAATACACTAGATTATTTAATAAAACACATGTTTTTATCGAATTTCAATTTAATCAATTCTTTCTAAATGTTTCATCACTGACTTATATGAAAATTCTTTAATTGATTTCAACATCGGAGGTATATGAAAGTCTTCTGCTGTGTGCACCCGATTTTTTTAATTTCTAATCGTTCAATTGAACTCATTTTCTTTTTTATATTTACACTAATAAAGGTTGTTATTTTTAGTATTTTGAAAAGAAAAAAAAATCCTCTATAAATGAGGCTATTTCATCGCGGCAGCTAAAATAGGCTTTTAAAATTGTTTGTTAAATTAGCTTAATTTGATCCCAAGCGCATTAAAACATATACTATGAGTTTTTAAAAAGTGATATCAAAGTCAAGAGCCAGTATGTATTTACATATAAATCCTAGCCCTAGTGGTCTGTAATCATATAAGGCATTGGACTCGTAAATAAATAGATCATCTGTTAATTTTTAATTGAATAACGTTCACTGCTATTGCGGTTTAATTAAATAAGTTCGATTATTGATTGCTATTTTGCTTACATATAATTTTGAATCACGATATTGATTTTATCTTCAAGCGCATGCAAAACCTCATGATCACCCATATCTAAGGTAACCGGACGTCCCGATTTTCTACAATTTGTCCCGAGTCCCGCGACGTTTTTCAAAAGTCCCGACTTTTAGAATTAAGTTAAATTTTATATTTATGAAAATCATTGATTTGCTTTCTAAGAATCCTTCAATTTGTTTTCCGATCTGAAAATACTTCGGGCTACGACGACTAACATATCGCTTTTGCTACCCAGTTACATTGTATTTGTCTCTCAGATGATGCACTTCGTGTTCGTACTGCGTGCTAGCAAGTTAATTAAACAAATAAATATTACAAATCAGCTACTTACCATAGAACATTAAGGTAAGTAATTTATTTATATATTTCATAAATACATAAATTTTCTTAACATTAGCTTAAAATATTCGTAGTCATCATATTTTATATTGATGACAAAAAGTATATCACCGACCTTAACCTTAAAAGAAATTTTAGAAAGAAATATACTAATACAGTTTTGCAATTTTTTTAAGTAAATCAAAGTAATTTCGTTATTAACAACAATAAAATATGTTCATATAGATGTTTAGGACAAATTAATTTGACTAAATATTGCCGATGTGAAACGAATATTTGTAATCTATTTGTTTATAACATTGTAGTAAATGTTTTTTAAATTCTCATAGAGATATAATATGGTAGTTTAATTAAGAACAGTTAGATAATCACAAATATATTTAAAATTTGAATTTATCTTTAAGAATCAAAACAGAAAAGCAAGTGTGTCAAATATAATTTGACAAATTCATGTGAATATTTTTACAATATTTTAAAAAATGACTACAATCTACTGAAACAAAGTCACTCAAATAAAAAATAGGTCAAGGAATATAATACTATACATTTTATCTTTCACTTTCTATATATAGTAAGGGGAAGTATTGCGATCGTATATAAATATATAAATTGAATGAATTCGATACCCAACTAAAGGAGAAAACAGAAAAAATATGTTTTTAATGTCATTTTTTGTGTTTTTAACATAAGAGCAGTGATATACCTGTACGATATACCGTTGGAATGCTAAAGATTTTAGAAAAAATATTATCTTATACTCAAGCTTATAAAAGTTAATAGAGAGTGATAAACAGAATATAAAACTAACTGATTATTTTAGATAATAATTTAATAGAATTTTTAATAAAACACATGTTTCTATAGAACATTAATTCTTTAATAGTTTCACGTATTTTTACTTTCACTTACTATATATAGTAAGGAAAGTATTGCGATCGTGAAAATTTTCGAATTCCAGTTTTCAACGGAAATACACTTTTTAGGGTCCCCTGAGTCCAAATAACCAAGTCCCGCAAAAAGGTCTGTGTGTGTGTGTGTGTGTGTGTGTGTGTCTGTGTGTGTGTGTGTGTGTGTGTGGTAACTCCCGGGCGGAAACGGTAAGTCCTATGAAACTGAAATTTCATACTTAAGACAACTATACGCCCGAGACGTGACAAAACTTTTTTCATCACAATGAGCTTACCAGAAGAGGCACTTTATACCATGCATTTTGCACCTTTTTTCGATTTTCTCGAAAACGGTTCCGACGATTTTGCTTAAACTCGCTATATCGATGTAAAATTTAATGGGCTTTAATATCATGTAGGTTTTATTTGGATAAAAATGGTCTGACAGGGCTTTAATGCCGATATTTTAAATTTTCTTCCCCTAAAGTACCTTTAATTTTGTAGATTCAATAATAATAACTATATTATCTTGTTAACGCTGACGAAAAACAGGTAAATACATAAATTGAATGAATTCGATACCCAACTAAAGGTGAAAACAGAAAAAAATATGTTTTTAATGCCATTTTTCGTTTTTTGAACATAAGAGCAGTAATATACATCTATGATATACCGTTGGAAAGCTAAAGATTTTAGAAAAAATATTATCGCATTAACAAGCTTATAAAAATGAATAGAGTAATGAAAAGAAGATAAAACTAACTGATTAGTTCAGATAATAATATAATATATTTTTTAATAAAATACATGTTTCTATATAAATTGAATTTAATTAATTCTTTAATAGTTTCACGTATTTTTATCTCTAACTGTGTTTGAAAATTCTTTCATTAATTTTACAAATGGGGGTAAGTAAAAGTCGTGTGTCGCCCGCACCATATTTTTTATATTCATAAATAGTACTTATGTTTAAAAGAATATATATATATATATATATTCGATATAATTTTTATTCTGTATGGAAATTTTTGTTGATACCCTCCCTCTCCCCTCCTTCAGAGTTGTTCCGCTTCGCCTAAATATAAATCTGGTTACCTTACCTATATCTTATCTTATTTCTCATACAGTGTTTTATTAAACATTTCTTCTATTTCAAAAAATTAGTAAAAAATAAAATAAAAACGAAATAGTTTATCCATTATTATAAAGCATTGTAATAGTATGCATATCGGATGCAAATATAACGTTTAATATGTAATTATTGTGTCAACATAATCAAAAAGCTAAACAAGATCTAACCATTGATTAAATAAAATTTTTATTATGAGCTTATTAATCAGTGAAATGCTAACAGCGGGGATGAAGGAGTGTTGACACAGTTGGTTATCGATGACTAAGGAAGATGGATATAAAAAGCAGGGACTGGGTAAGGCCAGAACACAGCAGATCCCAACATGCAGAAGCTCCTCGTAGTCCTAGCCGCCGTGGTCGCAGTCGTCCTCTGTGAGGACTGTCCTAAGTGTCCTGAGTCTCTTGGTAAGTCTGGATTATGAACAGGAAAATACGTTTCTATTATTCGTTTTAATTACTGTCAGTTCCTATGTATCTGAAACCAGCAGTAATTTGTATCTAAACCCGCGAATATTTTCTTTTCTATACATGAATATGCGTTTATGGTTAGAATAACTAAGTTGGTATATGTATAGCTTTTTCATTCAAATTCATAATTTTTATTTTAAGTCAATTTTATAATTTTGGTACCCATTTTATACAGTTATTTTAATGAGATTTTTCAACCGAGAATTTAACAATTTTATTAAATCTCGTTGTTGTTTATCCATTTAACGTCACTTTATGTTACTGTGCTTAATCCCACGATGCAGGGGGAGTCCTAAGTTTTGCCTATCCAGGTTTATTTAAAATAGAGATCTTTTACGAGTTCCCATTTTTAAATCTTTTAAGAGTCACCTGTGGTGCAGTGGCTAGTATAACAACCTTCTTTCCACTAGATCGCGAGTTCTGGCCTGGTAGATGGCTATTGGATAATTTTGTCCTGTTTTTAACTGAATTCATAATTGTTAACATCTCTTATAAGGACGAAATAACCAAGTATTTTTACTCCCTAAAAACAAATATAGGGTCATCTGCTGGTTTTGAACCTTAAACATAGAAGGCTGATTTGCTAGCTACTACTTCACTAGTGACCCACGATGCATTCAACAAGGTATTTGAATCTGCCAGATTTGAACCAGTGACCTTGGCATATTAATGCTTAACACCTTGTTGAATGCATCAAGGGTCACCTGTGGAGTAGTGGCTAGCATAATAAAGAAATCGTATCACTCAATAAAAAAATAAGTCTCCAAAATGAAACATGAATCCGTAAGCCCTGAGAATAAAAAAAAATATTGTTAGTTATATTAAACTAAATTAACTGAGTATAATAATAATAAAAACTAATTCTTTATTTATTCTGGGAATACTCCTTTTAAAATAATATTAAATTGAAAATGAACATAAACATTTTAGTGTCTTAGAGTAAAAACAACAGAAATTAAAAATAATCATAATAATAATAAATTAAGAAACAATCTCAAAAAATAATATTAAAAAAAAAACAACTAGATAATGGACAATATAAGAAATACGTACATACAGTCGTGTTCATAGAAATTGCAACACTAAATAAAAATTCTCTAAAATTAAATATAACCGCATGTTTTTAAAAAGTGCTGATTACACAAATAAATACTGTTATATGTTGAAAATTAAATATAAATGCCCATGAAAATCAATGAATGTTTAAATTATTTCGTAAAATGAATTATAAGTCATTTAATTCCCAATTGAGGTTGAAACAGAGATAGATCCCAAACTAAAAGACATATTCATGCCAAAAATTGGGTTTTATGTTCTAATTTGTAATTGCGAAACGTTTTTCAGGTGCTCAAAATCATTTTCAGACAACAGCGTGTTTCCGTGGGAAAGGACGAATTAATATAATAGAGGTTTTGACCTCGGAAAATGGTTATAGCGAATGAATTTTTTTTTTGGTTGAGGTGGCATTTTCTTTTTTATACTTTTACTTGCAAAGTTTACCAAAAAATATTTTTTGTGCTCTGAATTTTTTCATTATTTAATTGAAAAAAGATATAAAATTAGTATTCCAGCATAAAATTGAACTTAAATAGCATTTTTTTTATGTATACGTCGAATTCGACTCGAATAGGTATAGAAAACCATCTTTTGTAGAAACCTGTGTTTATGAAGGGCCATAGACAGTTTTTCAAATTCGTGCATGATAAATGAAGAGTGATTTATATTGTAGTGTAGCATGTTTACAGTGCTCCTGAAATAATTGCCTTAAAATCTAGCATAAAAATAAATGAAGTGAAAGAGAATATTTGACGCAAATCAATTATGTAAAATCCCTAAATAAACCAAAATTTAATTTTAGTGTTACTTTTTTTTCGGTTATTCTTGAATTACTCAATTTTCCAACTTATGCTAATGTGAAAATATACATTAACTTATTTTTACTTTCACTTACTATATATAGTAAGGGGAAGTATTGGGATCGTGAAAATTGTCGAATTCCAGTTTTCAACGGAAATACACGTTTTAAGGTCCCCTGAGTCCAAATAACCAAGTCCCGCAAAAAGGTCTGTGTGGGTGTGTGTGTGTGTGTGTGTGTGTGTGTGTGTATGTGTGGTAACTCTCGGCCGGAAACGGTAAGTCCTATGTAACTGAAATTTCATATTTAAGACAACTATACGCCCGAGACGTGATAAAACTTTTTTCATCAAAATGAGCTTATCAGAAGAGGCACTTTATACCATGCATTTTGCACCTTTTTTCAATTTTCTCGAAAACAGTTCCGACGATTTTGATTAAACTCGCTATATCGATGTAAAATTTAATGGGCTTTAATATCATGTAGGTTTTATTTGGATAAATATGGTCTGACAAGTCTTAAATGCCGATATTTTAAATGTTCTTCCCCTAAAGTACCTTTAACTTTTTAGATTCAATAATAATAACTAGATTATCTTGTTAACGCTGATGAAAAACAGGTAAATATATGAATTGAATAAATTCCATAACCAACTAAAGGAGAAAACAGAAAAAATATTTTATAATGCAATTTTTCGGTTTTTAACATAAGAGCAGTGATATACCTGTACGATATACCGTTGGAATGCTAAAGATTTTAGAAAAAATATTATCTTATACTCAAGCTTATAAAAGTTAATAGAGAGTGATAAACAGAATATAAAACTAACTGATTATTTTAGATAATAATTTAATAGAATTTTTAATAAAACACATGTTTCTATAGAACATTAATTCTTTAATAGTTTCACGTATTTTTACTTTCACTTACTATATATAGTAAGGAAAGTATTGCGATCGTGAAAATTTTCGAATTCCAGTTTTCAACGGAAATACACTTTTTAGGGTCCCCTGAGTCCAAATAACCAAGTCCCGCAAAAAGGTCTGTGTGTGTGTGTGTGTGTGTGTGGTGTGTCTGTGTGTGTGTGTGTGTGTGTGTGGTAACTCCCGGGCGGAAACGGTAAGTCCTATGAAACTGAAATTTCATACTTAAGACAACTATACGCCCGAGACGTGACAAAACTTTTTTCATCACAATGAGCTTACCAGAAGAGGCACTTTATACCATGCATTTTGCACCTTTTTTCGATTTTCTCGAAAACGGTTCCGACGATTTTGCTTAAACTCGCTATATCGATGTAAAATTTAATGGGCTTTAATATCATGTAGGTTTTATTTGGATAAAAATGGTCTGACAGGGCTTTAATGCCGATATTTTAAATTTTCTTCCCCTAAAGTACCTTTAATTTTGTAGATTCAATAATAATAACTATATTATCTTGTTAACGCTGACGAAAAACAGGTAAATACATAAATTGAATGAATTCGATACCCAACTAAAGGTGAAAACAGAAAAAAATATGTTTTTAATGCCATTTTTCGTTTTTTGAACATAAGAGCAGTAATATACATCTATGATATACCGTTGGAAAGCTAAAGATTTTAGAAAAAATATTATCGCATTAACAAGCTTATAAAAATGAATAGAGTAATGAAAAGAAGATAAAACTAACTGATTAGTTCAGATAATAATATAATATATTTTTTAATAAAATACATGTTTCTATATAAATTGAATTTAATTAATTCTTTAATAGTTTCACGTATTTTTATCTCTAACTGTGTTTGAAAATTCTTTCATTAATTTTACAAATGGGGGTAAGTAAAAGTCGTGTGTCGCCCGCACCATATTTTTTATATTCATAAATAGTACTTATGTTTAAAAGAATATATATATATATATATATTCGATATAATTTTTATTCTGTATGGAAATTTTTGTTGATACCCTCCCTCTCCCCTCCTTCAGAGTTGTTCCGCTTCGCCTAAATATAAATCTGGTTACCTTACCTATATCTTATCTTATTTCTCATACAGTGTTTTATTAAACATTTCTTCTATTTCAAAAAATTAGTAAAAAATAAAATAAAAACGAAATAGTTTATCCATTATTATAAAGCATTGTAATAGTATGCATATCGGATGCAAATATAACGTTTAATATGTAATTATTGTGTCAACATAATCAAAAAGCTAAACAAGATCTAACCATTGATTAAATAAAATTTTTATTATGAGCTTATTAATCAGTGAAATGCTAACAGCGGGGATGAAGGAGTGTTGACACAGTTGGTTATCGATGACTAAGGAAGATGGATATAAAAAGCAGGGACTGGGTAAGGCCAGAACACAGCAGATCCCAACATGCAGAAGCTCCTCGTAGTCCTAGCCGCCGTGGTCGCAGTCGTCCTCTGTGAGGACTGTCCTAAGTGTCCTGAGTCTCTTGGTAAGTCTGGATTATGAACAGGAAAATACGTTTCTATTATTCGTTTTAATTACTGTCAGTTCCTATGTATCTGAAACCAGCAGTAATTTGTATCTAAACCCGCGAATATTTTCTTTTCTATACATGAATATGCGTTTATGGTTAGAATAACTAAGTTGGTATATGTATAGCTTTTTCATTCAAATTCATAATTTTTATTTTAAGTCAATTTTATAATTTTGGTACCCATTTTATACAGTTATTTTAATGAGATTTTTCAACCGAGAATTTAACAATTTTATTAAATCTCGTTGTTGTTTATCCATTTAACGTCACTTTATGTTACTGTGCTTAATCCCACGATGCAGGGGGAGTCCTAAGTTTTGCCTATCCAGGTTTATTTAAAATAGAGATCTTTTACGAGTTCCCATTTTTAAATCTTTTAAGAGTCACCTGTGGTGCAGTGGCTAGTATAACAACCTTCTTTCCACTAGATCGCGAGTTCTGGCCTGGTAGATGGCTATTGGATAATTTTGTCCTGTTTTTAACTGAATTCATAATTGTTAACATCTCTTATAAGGACGAAATAACCAAGTATTTTTACTCCCTAAAAACAAATATAGGGTCATCTGCTGGTTTTGAACCTTAAACATAGAAGGCTGATTTGCTAGCTACTACTTCACTAGTGACCCACGATGCATTCAACAAGGTATTTGAATCTGCCAGATTTGAACCAGTGACCTTGGCATATTAATGCTTAACACCTTGTTGAATGCATCAAGGGTCACCTGTGGAGTAGTGGCTAGCATAATAAAGAAATCGTATCACTCAATAAAAAAATAAGTCTCCAAAATGAAACATGAATCCGTAAGCCCTGAGAATAAAAAAAAATATTGTTAGTTATATTAAACTAAATTAACTGAGTATAATAATAATAAAAACTAATTCTTTATTTATTCTGGGAATACTCCTTTTAAAATAATATTAAATTGAAAATGAACATAAACATTTTAGTGTCTTAGAGTAAAAACAACAGAAATTAAAAATAATCATAATAATAATAAATTAAGAAACAATCTCAAAAAATAATATTAAAAAAAAACAACTAGATAATGGACAATATAAGAAATACGTACATACAGTCGTGTTCATAGAAATTGCAACACTAAATAAAAATTCTCTAAAATTAAATATAACCGCATGTTTTTAAAAAGTGCTGATTACACAAATAAATACTGTTATATGTTGAAAATTAAATATAAATGCCCATGAAAATCAATGAATGTTTAAATTATTTCGTAAAATGAATTATAAGTCATTTAATTCCCAATTGAGGTTGAAACAGAGATAGATCCCAAACTAAAAGACATATTCATGCCAAAAATTGGGTTTTATGTTCTAATTTGTAATTGCGAAACGTTTTTCAGGTGCTCAAAATCATTTTCAGACAACAGCGTGTTTCCGTGGGAAAGGACGAATTAATATAATAGAGGTTTTGACCTCGGAAAATGGTTATAGCGAATGAATTTTTTTTTTGGTTGAGTGGCATTTTCTTTTTTATACTTTTACTTGCAAAGTTTACCAAAAAATATTTTTTGTGCTCTGAATTTTTTCATTATTTAATTGAAAAAAGATATAAAATTAGTATTCCAGCATAAATTGAACTTAAATAGCATTTTTTTTATGTATACGTCGAATTCGACTCGAATAGGTATAGAAAACCATCTTTTGTAGAAACCTGTGTTTATGAAGGGCCATAGACAGTTTTTCAAATTCGTGCATGATAAATGAAGAGTGATTTATATTGTAGTGTAGCATGTTTACAGTGCTCCTGAAATAATTGCCTTAAAATCTAGCATAAAAATAAATGAAGTGAAAGAGAATATTTGACGCAAATCAATTATGTAAAATCCCTAAATAAACCAAAATTTAATTTTAGTGTTACTTTTTTTTCGGTTATTCTTGAATTACTCAATTTTCCAACTTATGCTAATGTGAAAATATACATTAACTTATTTTTACTTTCACTTACTATATATAGTAAGGGGAAGTATTGGGATCGTGAAAATTGTCGAATTCCAGTTTTCAACGGAAATACACGTTTTAAGGTCCCCTGAGTCCAAATAACCAAGTCCCGCAAAAAGGTCTGTGTGGGTGTGTGTGTGTGTGTGTGTGTGTGTGTGTGTATGTGTGGTAACTCTCGGCCGGAAACGGTAAGTCCTATGTAACTGAAATTTCATATTTAAGACAACTATACGCCCGAGACGTGATAAAACTTTTTTCATCAAAATGAGCTTATCAGAAGAGGCACTTTATACCATGCATTTTGCACCTTTTTTCAATTTTCTCGAAAACAGTTCCGACGATTTTGATTAAACTCGCTATATCGATGTAAAATTTAATGGGCTTTAATATCATGTAGGTTTTATTTGATAAATATGGTCTGACAAGTCTTAAATGCCGATATTTTAAATGTTCTTCCCCTAAAGTACCTTTAACTTTTTAGATTCAATAATAATAACTAGATTATCTTGTTAACGCTGATGAAAAACAGGTAAATATATGAATTGAATAAATTCCATAACCAACTAAAGGAGAAAACAGAAAAAATATTTTATAATGCAATTTTTCGGTTTTGAACATAAGAGCAGTAATATACATGTATGATATACCGTTGGAAAGCTAAAGATTTTAGAAAAAATATCAACTCATACACAAGCTTTTAAAAGTTAATAGAGAGTGATGAAATGAACATAAAAATAACTGATTATTTTAGATAATAATATAATAGATTTTTTAATAAAACACATGTTTCTATATAAATTCAATTTGATTAATTCCTTAATAATTTCACGTATTTTTATCTCTAAATGTATTTGAAAATTCTTTCATTGATTTCAAAAATGGAGGTAAGTGAAAGTCGTGTGTTGCCCGCACCAGATTTTTTTTTATTTATTTTTTATAACTTTAAATTTTTATTCACACCTGTCAATAATACAATCCATTAACTTAATTTTTATATGAAAAAAAAACAAAAACATTTAACAGCCTAATGTAAGTTATACTATTTGAATTATTATAATTATCCATTACTTTTTTTTTAAATCAAAGTCACAAATTTTAAAAAGGTAAACATTTTTATTTATTTTATTAGCTAAACGTTCCATTTTTTTTTTTTTTTTTTTTTTCATCCACTGTAACGAAAGTCGGTATGATCTGTAAAGACGAGGTTGGTATGATCTTTACTCTCAAGGAGCTCCACTATAAATGAATTTCATGAACAACCAAAGAAATCTTGAAAAATCGATTAACATTGCTATTTTTTCCTCCATATACAGTCATAATAATATCAATAAATTAGAAGCTTATATTTCATTGATATCATTTTCAATCTTCCTTTAAACCTGTTTTTATTAGTAATAATAATAAAGATGAATAATACACCGCTAGAATGCTAAAGGTTTAAAAAAAAAAAAAAAAATCATTGATACGAATGGATATAGACCATCAGGGAATAACCTTAAGTGATTGTTATGGATAATCATTTCTATTGGTATATTAATTAATTTAAAATAAATATTTCCATCAACAACAATATAGTTATTTTATCAAGTTACCGTATGTTTAAAATAGTGCAGGTAAGTGAAGGTTCTGTGTTACCAGCACCAGCTTTTTTCAAATATTAAATATGAATCGTGTAACAATTTATTAATAAAAAGTAACGTTGCAGAGATCAGAGAGGTGACAGTATGTGAGCTGGACAGGAAGCACATCTGGTGCCCCCAAGGTACCAAGATCCACATCCACGAGGCATTCTACGGAAGGAGGAACACCTTCACCTGCCGCCAACAGGCCATATCCAAGGGAAGGGCCGTCGGCGGAGTTTGCTCCTCACCCAAGACTCTGGAAGTCCTCTCCAAGAGGTCAGTATTATCTTTAATTTAGGTGTAAGTGTGGGTTAGAATTTGAAGAGGCCGCCGATAAATTTAGAAGGTTCCACAAGGCGGCATTGAGGATCTTGAATCCTGTCGACAAATGGGTTCGTCAAGTTGTTAGGCTTAATAAAGAACAAAGTTTAAGAAATGCTGTGATCTTGATTATGTTGATATATTATTATTTGAGATCTTTGAGTACTATAAAAAACAGTATTAGGAAGAAATAAAATTTTGGTTAAAGGCGGAAAATGTATGTTTTTATTCTATTGCGTTATTTGAGATCCTTTGTGACACCAGCTAACAATTTATCTGATGAGAGAGGGAAAAGACTGGAAGCGGCTAACAGGGTTTATTTCGCATTGCTAAACACTTTCCTCAGTAGATCTATTACTAGGGGGACCAAACTGGTCATCTATAAAACTGTGATTTTATATTATAGAATATTTTCGCACGTAACCTTCTTGGTTCAAAGTGAGATCAGTAAATCAGGAATTACGTTTATATTCCTTCAGTATAAATTAGGTAGCATCGCGGCGACTAAAATATACGTTTATTTATTGGGATTGGAGAAAACGGATTCCTAAAGACTCAACATACGCTGAACGGACCGACACGACACGTTGCAGGAATCTTTAAATGGGAACATTGTAATGGGATTTCGTGTGGGTTAGAGTGGAAGTGGAGGTTGGAAGAATAATGGACACCTGGTTGGGGCCAAATCAGGAAAATATGGAACAATTAGGCCTTTACGGATGAGATTGTTCGTGAAAAAGTATGGAGCGTTGAGGACATTACGAAGGATTTTGGATTGTAAGTATTGAATAAGGGAAGAATTTGACGGTTTAGTTGAGCCTCAAAGTTCCACTTCACCCCAAATCCAGAGAGGCTGTATACTAGTGTTAAAGTAACCCTAAGAGGCGGGCAGTTTCTTGTCATTTCAGTCTTGTTTGCGGATTCCATATAAGACGTTTGTCAAGTTGCAGTCCTAGATATCGGATCTGCTCAAGCAGGACAAGCGGAAATTATTAAAGGACACTGTAGGGCAGGATGTCATAGGTTTACGACGAAGGGTAAGGGTAATTTTGTTGGATTTGTTCGAGTTGATTTTAGTTTTCCAATTCTGACACTAGGGGTGGGCATAATCGAATAATCGTCATAATTGAATTATCGGACTTCGATGATTTAAATAATGGAATGATCAAATGATTAATATGCATTCTGAAAGACCATATGGCACGATTCCCCCTCTCTATGATTGCTGGCTGAGCCTAGGGTGGGAATACGGATATAAATTATGTGATGAGCAAAAAAAAAAAAAAGGTTAAAAGATTTAGTTCGAATGATCATACGTTTCTCCAAACAGAATCATCCGATAATCGATCAATTCGAATTATTGAAATAATCGAATGATCTGATAATCGTCATTCGATTATGCCCACCATCTGACACCATACCTGAAAGTTCCTGATGTGGGATTAGAGAGTTTGAGAGGCCATAGTAGGGTCGTTATGGACTGATAACACACAAGTGTCATCAGCATACGTAGAAAGGAAGGTGTTAGGATGGGTTGGGATATCAGCTGTATAGACTGTGTAAAGAATGGGTCCTAGGATACTTCCTTGAGGAACGCCAACAGAATGAGTAAATGGGATGAGAAGGAACTATTGTGGTTTATTTGGAAGGATCATCCAGAGAGATAGGACTGGATGTTGAGGTAGTATCTACGAAGAAGGAATTTACGAAGTTCGTACTGCAGACCTACCAGCAAATAATCCTTGGATTCACAAAGCCTGTTATCAGTATTACTGTTGCAAGTTTTTTACACAATTATTATTTTCACATGATTGAATTCTTATCGTTCTGTTTTTTACTTTCTCTTACCTATATTTTTTAATTTAAACCCTTCCCTATCTTGAAGGTAAGGTGTGGTAACTCCCGGGCAAAAACGAAGTTCCTATAACTGAAATTTCATATTTAAGGCAACTATACTGTCGATTAGTTAACTATAATCATATTTAATAGACTTTAATATCATGTAGGTTTCATTCTGATTGAAATAGTATGACAGGGATTTAATGCCGATAATTTAAATTTTCTTCCTCTAAAGTCCCTTTAATTCTGTAGATTCTATAAAAAATAACTATATTATATTATTACCATTGATAATTAACGGCTAAATATACAAGTTGCACGGATTTGAAGACCATTTTAAAGAGAAACCTGAAAAATGTTTTTTTTTTTGCAATTTATGTTTTTTAATACAAGAACAATAATATAGGCGTATAATACACCGTCGGAAAGAGGAAGATTTTAGAAAAAAATTATCTTATACACAAGCTTGTAAAAGTTAATTAAGAGTAATGAAAAGCTGATTATTTAGATAATAATATAATAGAGTTTTTAATAAAACTGATGTTTCTATATAAATTCAATTTAATTACTTTTTTAATGGTTTCACTCATTTTTTTCTCTAACTGTATTTGAATTTTCTTTAATCGATTTTAAAAACGGAGGTATGTGAAAGTCGTGTGTGGCCCGCACCAGATTTTTTTCATCGTTTGTCCTCTTCCGGTAGGATAAAGCTATTATTGTTATAGTAGTGGTTGAAAGTTTTGACAAAGTGTTGGTATGTTGGTTATTGAATGTCGGATGATTATTATTAAAAGTTATGGGAGTTGAATCTTTAGGTGAATCTATATTGTATATTGTTTTAATTTATATATTTATATTATATTATTATTAATGTTATATTATTATTTCAGATGTAACGGTAAAGGAGATTGCAACCTCTACGCACACAACAACATGTTCACCGACCCATGCAGGACTGGATACAAGTACCTTGAGGTCAGCTACTCCTGCTTGTGAAGCTATTTCGTCAGTAGAGAGAAAGTCCTCTTCAATGCCGACGATAGCCCAGGATCTTGATACCATCACCACTCAAATTGTTTACTTGTTGTTAACTGCTTTATAATTAAAGTTATATAATGTTCTTGAAATAAAATAAAATCTGATATATATATATATATATATATTATATTATATATATATATATTTATATTTTTTTCTTTATATTAATCCTTTTGTATGTATTAGTTATGCTTGTATGGTTAATAATGTTAGTATATTGGTTTATGTGCGTTGGTTATATATTGGTAAAATAAAGACGCCAGACTATGTATAAAAATCAGGTGCGAGCAACACACGACTTTCACTTACCTCCATTTTTAAAATAAATGACAGAATTTTCAAAAAACGTTAGAGATAAAAATACGTGAAACTATAAAGGAATTAATTAAATTGAATTTATATAGAAAAAACATGTGTTTCATTAAAAAATCTA
The DNA here is from genome assembly GCA_023052935.1 of Piezodorus guildinii. Lineage (NCBI taxonomy): Eukaryota > Metazoa > Arthropoda > Insecta > Hemiptera > Pentatomidae > Piezodorus > Piezodorus guildinii. The sequence goes on along the minus strand of CM041293.1, from coordinate 6,204,465 downwards.
TTATATTATTATCTAAAATACTCAGTTAGTTCTATGATCATTTCATCACTCTCTATTAACTTTTGAAAGCTTGTGTGTGAGATAATATTTTTTCTAAAATATTTAGCTTTCAAACGGTATATCATACATGTATATTACTGCTCTTATGTTCAAAAACGAAAAATTGCATTAAAAAAATATTTTTTTCTCTTTTCTCCTTTAGTTGGGTATCGAATTTATTCAATTTATATATTTTCCTGTTTTTCATCAGCGTTAACAAGATAATATAGATATTTTTATTGAATCTACAAAATTAAAGGTACTTTAGAAAAAGAAAATTTAAAATATCGGCATTTAAGCCCTGTCAGACTATTTTAATCAGAATGTAACCCACATGATATTAAAGCCCATTAAATTTTACATCGATATAGAGAGTTTAATTAAAATCGTCGGAACCGTTTTCGAGAAAATCGAAAAAAGGTGCAAAATGCATGGTGTAAAGTCCCTAACTATAAGTAACTATGAGTCGTCGAATTCCTTATATTTGTTTAGGTTTCGTTAGGGGTTTATTAATGTCTCCAACTTTGTAAAATACATATATTGAGGAAAACAAAAAAATACAAAGAACAAATAAAATTAACTTTCTAATAAACGTGAGAGTACTTAAAGTCACGAGGACGATTGCGGGCGACGAAGGCGACAAGCGTAGTAGCGAAAGCGAAGCGAACTTTCTCTTCTGTAACTCAGAGCACTCTCCCTCCCATGCGGTCACTATCACATAATTCCTCTTAATGTAAACAGAGCCCCCCCTCTTGCGTCTGAACTTATATTAGCGATATATACATAACAGAAACTAAATTACAATTTCCCGATTCTTAACACCCACAATTCTAATATAGTAAGGTAATAGTTCTAATACAACTAAAATGTCAAATTATTAGTCCTTTAATATTATATTAATATTTAATGGTAATCTATCTGCTGTCCCCCTGTGGGACTTGATGGTCCCCTTGTGTGGGTTACAAACAATAATAAGGGTTATTGAAAATAATAAACAAAACTAATTTTGGATCATGCGAAGAATTTTGGTTTTAAGGATGCGGGAGGAACTAGATGGTTTGGCAGAGCCCCAAAGCTTTATTCCATATGTCAGGATGGGTCTGATGACGGTAACAGAAATGAGCTTTTTGTAATAAATTTGAAGTTTTGAACGTTTGTCGAGTAAGTGTTGTAGTAATCGTTACCTACGACAGTTTCTTTTCGTTCCAAATGATTGTAATTACTAAAATTACTTCCAAGTGAGTAACTGTACTTTAATTTAATTATTCTACTACAGTTAATCTATGAATTAAAGGTCGCATTCTATCTTGAATTAATGTTGTTAAAAATCGAATGAGATGAGTTACTATTATATTGGGTTGTGTCACATGAAATGTCCGCTTTCAAGGTAAAGGATTTTTATTAAAAATACGATATGAAAACAAGATAATTTTATTCCAAGTATTTACCTTCTTTTTCTATACATTTTTCCCAACATGACATCAACTTTTTTATCCCCGAACTGAAAAACTCTGAGCTTTGAAGTGAAACAAAATCTGAAAACGCACTTTTCACTTGATCATCATTTCCAAAAGGTTTTCCTTTGACGAAGTTGCCTAAATTCCTGAACAGGTGGTAATCTGTTGGAGACAAGTCGGGAGAATACGGTGGATGAGGAAGAACTTCGTAGCCCAGTCCTTTCATTTTTTGCACGGTATGTTTTGAACCATAGAGGTACCCATGTATCGAGCTTTTTTACATTCCCAATACACTTTAAATGTCTGGAAACGGTAGATGAACTTGCATTTAGTTGTGCTGAGAGTTCTTTAACTGTTTGGTAGGGGTTTCCTTCTACTGTATGTTTGAAGACATCGTTGTCTATTACGGCGGAGGTCTTCCTCGAGGCAAGTTTTCCAAGTCGGTATCCCCAGCTGAAAACTTAGCAAACCAAAGGCGAATGGTCCTTTCATTAACACTACTTCCACAAACGCCTTGCAAATATTTCTAGCGGCCTCAGCTGCTGAATTGCCGGGTTTAAACTCGTACAAAAATATAACTCGAAAATCGCGTGTTTCCATGTTCATATTTGGAGGTATACTAAAATGTGGGTAATTGATTGGGAAGCTAATGTTTATAATAAAAAGGTAGATGATTAATAACTGTTTACTATAAATATGTAAACATTCTGAAGAAACAACAGAGACCGGCAAAATCCTTTATGTATTTCAGAAAGTATAAAAACGGACATTTCATGTGAAACAACCCAATATTTTTGAATTTTGTTAAAATTTACTCTGAATTTTTAAAGCACCGGGATATAATATATAGAAAAGTTGAAAAATCATCAAAGGCTCTCATCGGATATCCGATTCATGAGCTCCAATTACAACCCGACACACAGAGTTTTATCCAGCTTCAACAACAAAGGCTCCAGTTGAGGGTTTCAAACCCTGAATACTGGAAAACTGTATTTTTTTTTTCCAATGTATTTCATATTGCCTGTCCCACATTCTTCACTACTGTCAAAAACTTATAGAAGACTGAGAAATGTATTTAACAAAGTTTTTCTCCGCAAATATAGAAAAACATAATGGTTTCTTTTTTTAAATAACATGGTACAGCTGCTTATATAGCTTTTTATAGACAATTAAATAATATGAAAAGCAAAAAACAATTTGAAGGAAAATAGAATTTTACCGCTGCTAATAAAAATAAACATTTGGTGCGGGCAACACACGATTTCACTTACCTCCGTTTTTAGAATCGATAAAAGAATTTTCAAATACACTAAGCGATAAAAATAAGCAAAACTATTAAGGAATTAATGTTCTATAGAAACATGTGTTTTATTAAAAAATCTATTATATTATTATCTAAAATAATCACTTAGTTTTATCACTCTCTATTAACTTTTAAAAGCTTATGGATGAGATAATATTTTTTTTCTAAAATCTTTATCTTTCCAACGGTATATCATACATGTATATTACTGACCTTATATATTGTGCAAAAACTAAAAAAAATTAATTAAAAAAATATTTTTTCTTTTTTCTTCTTTAGTTGAGTATCGAATTCATTCAATTTATATATTTACCTGTGTTTTATCAGTGGTGACAAGATAATATAGTAATATTTATAGAATTTACAAAATTAAAGGTACTTTAGAAAATGAAAATTTAAAATACCGGCATTTAAGCCCTGTCATACTATTTTAATTATAATGAAACCTACATGATATTAAAGCCTAATATATTTTACATTGATATAGCGAGTTTGTTCAAAATCGTCGGAACCGTTTTCGAGAAAATAAAAAAAACGTGAAACAGACAAACAGACATTTTTGCGGGACTTGGTTATTTGGACTCAAAGGACCCTAAAACGTGTATTTCCGTTGAAAACTGGAATTCGAAAATTTTCACGATCGCAATACTTTCCCTTACTATATATAGAAAGTGAAAGAAAAAATGTATAATATGATATTCCTTGACATATAATATAATTTGATATTGGACACACTTGCTTTACTGTTTTGATTCTTAAAGATAAATTCAAATTTTAAATATATTTGTGATTATCTAATTGTTCTTTATTAAACTACAATAATATATCTCTATGAGAATTTAAAAAAAAATTACTACAATGTTATAAACAAATACATTACAAATATACAAATAATAAATATATATAAACAAATTAGAAGAGAATGTTCCGATTAATATAATCATAATACAAATATTCGTTTCACATCGGCAAAATTTAGTCAAATTAATTTGTGCCCTGTTAGACCATTTCAGTGAATGAAACCTACATGATATTAAAGCCTATTAAATTTTACATCGATATAGCGAGTTTGATCAAAATCGATGGAACCGATTTTGAGAAGATCATAAAAAGGTGCAATATGCATAGTATAAAGAGGCTCTTCTGGTTACCCGATTTTAATGGAAAAGATTTTGTAACATTTCTTGCGTATAGCTGTCTTTCATAGGACGGTAACCGTCCGGGAGTTACCACACACCGACACACAGACCTTTTCACGGGACTTAGTTATTTGGACTCAGGGGATCCCTAAAATGTGTATTTCCGTTGAAAACTGGAATTCAAAAATTTTCACGATCGCAATACTTTCCCTTGCTATATATAGAGAGTGAAAGTAAAAAGCTATATCTCTGCTAGTTCTGAACCAATTTCTATGATTTGTTTTTTATTTTGTAGAAAATTCTATGATATAGCACTTTTATTTTTAGTATTTATTTATTAATTAGAAAAGATGGAATTTCGTTTAATCTTTTTGAAGCCCGCATAAGACTTTTTATGATGAGAAGCACTCCTATTGTTGTTATTTTCCTGAGAATACCAGACTATATTCCCTCTTCTTGACCCTCCCAATAAAGGCCTCCAGAACTATACTCGTTCCTTCGGGAGCCCTTGAGGCAGGAGATTGGGAAGGAGAGGGCTATGTAGCCCCCAACAACAAAACTAAACTTTCTTATATATATATATATATATATATATTTTTTTTTTTGTTCTGTTTCTTCTCTGTTATCCTTCGATTGGTTATCGTATTATTTTATATTTACCCTTGTTCTGTGAATGTTAACATCGTAAAAAAGGTAACTAAGAGGCATGTTTTTTAAGTAAGTACCGTTTAGGAATTAAAAAAAGATATCGCAATAATTTTATTTTTACATTAAAGCCTGTATCTTAATCTACCTTTCTACATAATTTCCATGAATTTTCTTCATTGTATACGTTGTTTACTGAGTGTTTAAGATGCCTCCGACAATCGTGAGTCCCGCTGATTGTGAAGTACGGGCTGTTATACGATTTCTTAGCGCTAAAGGAGTAAAACCGATCGATATTCATCGTGAGATCGTTGAAGTTTACGGACAAAACATTATGAGTGATGGAATGATAAGGAAATGGGTGAGAGCATTTAAAGATGGCCGCACAAATGTGCACGATGAAAAACGGAGAGGGCGTCCGTATTGCTATTGGAGTTTCTGCCCCTTAATGAGACAATCAATGCAGCGTCTTATTGTGAGACATTGAAAAATCTGCGTCGTGCAATCCAGAACAAAAGACGTGGCAAGTTGAGTAAGGGTATGGCGTGACTTGTGTTGGCCAATTTTGTTTATGTCGTTTCTTGCAAGAGATACTGATAAAGTTGATTGAAGGTTAGAAATTTCGTGGCTGTCAATTTTAGAATTTGAATTCTCGAAGGGCTGTATAAGAACTTGTGGATTCACAGGGATTTGAGGTTGAGTACCACCACCGATAATTTTTGAAAGAGTCTCGATAAAAATTTGTTGTGTTCTTTAATAAAGATTGTAATTACGAACAACTATTTTATTTTATTCATTACAATCATATGAGCACTGTTGTGTGTTTTGAGAGAGACAATATGCCAACAATGAAATGATATCGATTATATATAATAGTAGGTATATGTGTGTATTCAGTTTTTGTCTAATTTTTAATTTTGATGATTTAGATAGAAGAGAGTATAGTAACTGGTTAATATTTAGTGTTAATTACAGATGGTTAATACTGTACAGTTTAGTAAATATGATAAATAAATGGTTTATTTCTTTTTTTTTTTTTTTTAAAGGTAAATTCAGCCGGTGTACCGCAAGGTAGTATCCTGGGTCCGATCCTTTACACGGTGTATACAGCTGATATTCCCTCCCATCCTAGCACTATCCTTACTTCCTACGCCGATGACACATGTGTGTTATCTGTGAATAATGATCCTGTTACTGCATCACAAATCCTACAGAACCATCTATCAGCCATTGAAGAATGGTGTCAAAACTGGAGAATCAAAATAAATCCTAATAAATCCCATCAAATCACCTTCACTCTACGTCGTAAGCCTATGACTTCCTGCCCCACCGTATCCTTTAGCAATATCCTACTTACTCCTGTTGAACAGATTCGGTACTTAGGACTCCACCTCGACAAACGCCTAACATGGAATCCTCATACTAGACTGCTCGTAGATACAGATTACTACAACACTTACTTGACAAACGCTCAAAACTTCCTACTTACTACAAAAAAAATTTATATCACAATTATCAGACCTATTTGGACCTATGGCATTGAGCTATGGGGGTCTACTAAACCATCGAATTCCTCTCGCATCCAATCCTTGCAGTCCAAAATCCTTCGTAAAATCCTCAATGCTCCTTATTTTGTTACTAATAAAATCATCCATAAAGACCTAAATATCCCATTAGTTGAAGACTTGGCCCGTTACAGATATACCTCTTTTCATTCCAAACTCCCTGCCCACTCAAACCCGCTTATCCGTGACCTCTCCTCCATATCTATTCCCGACAACCCACCGAGGCGCCTTAAAAGAAGATGGCCAAGAGACCTGCTAACATAAGACATTGGAGTGCTACCAATGGGTAGTTTCTTCTCAGGACTACCATGTGTACTAATCATATATAAAGCCTATTTACTTGTTGTATTTATTTAATACAGTTGTAAATTTCTTTAAATAAATAAATAAAAAAAAAAGAAGGTAAATTAAAGCAATAAATAACACAATATTATATCTATATTTTAATTCATTCCTCAAATCACATATTGCCTTTGGTGAACATTGAATTTACCAAGATGGATGAAATGTGCTCTGCTTTAGGTACAGAATTATACGAATGGTACCCACACTATAAATAGTTTGACATGCGATGACTTAGTTCTTGTTTTTCTTCGACTTGCCTACTACGGTGGCCGCCTGGGCGGTACAGGAGAAGCTCACTTCGAGGTACTTGTTAGTTCCTCTGCAGGGGTCGCTGAACCAGGATCTGGACTTTTCCAGGTCGCACACTGTAAGTCCGGTACATCTGCAAAGAGGATTTAGGGAACTTAGAGATATAATCAAAAAAGTGGATAATAGAATAGGAAAATTATGAGATTATTCCTTAAGAATAACATGAGATTCACAAAAAAAGTTAGCACATCTGGGCAGAAAACATTAAATAGAAAAAATTATGAACATAAGCAAAAGAAAGAAATTTATATAAATCACATCTATGTACCAAAGAAATGAAAAAAACAAACAATTTAAATTAGATTTTTAATTAAAATTAAATATCGACAAGCGTCATTTTACTTAATATTATGTAATAAAAATACGCGTTGTATCGCAAGATGGTACGCGTGGAAATAAATGCACCCATTGCAGGGTTACTGTAATGAAGAAAACCGTTCCGTAAACGTCATTTTGTGAAAATAGGGGTTGGAAAAGGCGATATAGCTATGTGGCTCAGCCAAATCATCGAATTCCTCTTGTATCCAACCCTTACAATCCAAAATCCTTAACGCTCCGTACTTTGTCACGAATAAACTCATCCACAAAGACTATAATGTTTCCTATGTTACTGTTTCGGTCCGAACCAGGTATCAATCCTTCCATGAAAAACTTCATTGCCACTCTAACCCACTAGTTTTTTATCCTAGCTTCCTCTTCGAACCCTGATAATCCTCCGAGGCATCTGAAAAGGAGATGGTCTCGAGACTTTCTTGTTTAGATTAATTCCGTTGTTTGTTAATTAATTCCGAAACTGCCTTTAACCGTGACTTTGTTTTATCTAGACATCATAAAACCTAAATGCTTAAAAGTTCTAAATGACTTTAAAAGTATATCATGATATTTTAACTAAGTTAAAGTTAAACATTTTTTTTTTCCAATGTCCAATCAAAAGTTTATTTTAGATTAAAGGTTCTGTTTGTTTATTTTTTTAACCTCACTTTGTGCTACTATGGCTAATCCGACGATGCTACAGTAGGAGTCCTAAATTTTGCCTATCCAGATTTAATTAAGATAGGGATCTTTAACGAGTACCTGACATCGCACAGGCTCAGGACCACCTTTTTACGACCCCTCCGAAGTACTAAAATATCTAAGAATATAACTTATTATCTACAACATGCATTTAATTTGCTATGTTTTCCATCGTTCTCCATTTTCTTATATGATATAGTATATAAGACAACATGTTTTGTCAAATGTTTTTTAATCAGTATATTTTACATCACTATTATTTGTTTTGGAATAAAAATCCTGAAAAATATTTTGGCACTTTTTCTTCTTCAATTGTTCATTAATGTTTTTCATATTTTACATACCATTTTTTACTTTCACTTAACTTTATATTAAATATATATCAAGGCAAAGCATTGGGATCGTTAAATTTTCGAAATCCAGCATTCACCAGAAATTCACGTTTTAGGGTCTCCTGAGTCCAAATGACTTAGTCCCGCAAAAAAGGTCTGTATGCCCGTTTTATGTGTGGTAACACTAGCGGAAACACGAAAAGTCTTAAGAAACTGAAATTTTAAATTTAAGACTATACGCCCGTGATGTTACATCAACTTTTTCACTAAAACAGCTAATCAGAAGAGCTACTTTATACCATGCAGTTTGAATCTTTTTGCGATTTTCTCAAAAACGGCCTTTAAGATTTCATTAAATTCGCTATATCGATGTAAATTCAATAGCCAGGGTTTGACAGGATTAAATGGCGATATATTAAATTTTCTTTTTCAAAAATATCTTTGATTTTGTAGATTAAACAAAAATGGGCATATCACCTTGTTGGCGTTGAGAAATAACAGTTAAATATGCAAGTTGATCGAATTTTATGATATATATATATATAAGTTGGTAAGCTAAAGCCTTTAAGAAAAATATTATCTTATACACGGATTGTAAACGTTTATGGAGAGTCACGAAAAGCCAATGAAAATATTTGATTGTTGTTGACTAAAATATAATAGATTATTTAATAAAACACCTCAAATAGCTGTATGGTGTATGGCAATGCCATTTATTCATGGAAAAAGAAATAATAATAAATAAATAATAAAACACGTGTTTCTATCGAAACTTTATGTAAAAGTCGTGTGTTGGAATGTTTTATTTTTTCGAATACACATGTTGAGGGTATTTCAGATTTTGAAACGATTAGATTATCAATGTTTAAGCCCTATTTCAGACTCGACTATTTTAGGTCGAATAAAATCAACATGATATTTAAGTCCATTAAATTTTACAACTATATAGCAAGTTTTTTTTTTAAGAAATCGTTAAAAGGTTCAAAAATTATAATATAAAGTGGCACTTCAGTAACTTCAAAGCAAAAGTTTCTGTAACATCTTAGGCACGAATGTTTCTAAATATAAAATTTCAGTTTGATAGAAGTTATAGTTATCGAGTTTCACTTACTACTTACACACAGACATGTTTTGAGGGATTTGGTCATTGAGACTTGGGTTAATGCATATTTACGTTGAAAACTCGGAATCGAAAATTTTCAAGATCGCAATACTTTTTCATACTATACATTTCAGGTATCATATATAACAAAGTTAAATTAAAAATCTGGTGCGGGCAACACACGACTTTCACATACCTCCGTTTTTAGAATCGATTAAAGAATTTTCAAATACAGTATGAGATAAAAATGAGTGAAACCATTAAAGAATTGGCTAAATAAAATTTCTATAGAACATGTGTTTTATTAAAAACTCGATTATATTATTTTCTAAAATAATCAGTTAGTTTTATCGGATTTTCATCACTCTCTATTAACTTTTAAAAGCTCTTGTATATTAGATAATATTTTTTTCTAAAATCTTCAGCTTTCCAACGGTGTACCATACATGTATATTACTGTTCTTATCTTCAAAAACTAAAAATTCCATTAAAAAATATTTTTTCAGTTTTTTCTTTTAGTTGGGTATCGAATTTATTCAATTTATATATTTACCTGTTTTTAATCAGTGGTAACAAGATAATATAGTTATTTTTATAGAAAAGACAAAATTAAAGGTACTTTAGAGAAAGAAAATTTAAAATATTGGCATTTAAGCCCTGTCAAGCTATTTTAACCACAATCAAACCTACATGATTATTAAATTTTACATCGATATAACGAGTTCAAACAAAATCATCGGAACCGTTTTTGAGAAAATCATAAAAAGGCGCAATATGCATTGTATAAAGTGGCTCTTCTGGTTAGCCGATTTTGATCAAAAAGATTTTGTAACATTTCGTGCGTATAGTTATCTTAAATATGAAATTTCAGTTTCATAGAACTTTTCGTTTCCACCCGGAAGTTACCACACGCACACACACTTGGTTATTTGGACTCAGCGGACCCTAATACTTGTATTTCCGTTGAAAACTGAAATTCGAAAATTCTCACGATCGCAATACCTTTACTTACTACATATAATAAGTAAAAAATAAAAATAAAAGATTGTTGTGATACGTAATACAAATATCATAATAATCAACCTTAAAAGCGGATGTAGCTGTGAGCTATAGAGAATTATTATGTACAGATAAAAAAGGTAATTTTTAGTTGATTGTATATTCTTAAAAAAATTATTTAATAAATTTAACTAAAAGAAAAAATTTTTTAAAAAAATGTAGTCTTCATAATGGGGAAAAAGTTCCGAAACGTTGACTACATGTGACCATTTGTGTAACAATGAAAATAAAAAATATATGGAAGAAAAAAATTGTGCTTTTTTAATATGAACAAATATCAGTAAAAAAAAATCAAAACCAGGTTTTAATGAGAACAATTTCTTAACTCTGAAAACGACTCTTCATTAAAGATTAAATGGTCTAGAACCGAGATGACATTTAGAATTTCATCCAATTTCAAAAAGCGATCAGGAACAAAGAATGCTTCCGATTGGCTGAGCCACAAGATTGTGGTCGCTATGAGGGAGGGGGGGAGGGCAGGAGGTGGGGGACTTAATTAATTAAGAGCTTTATCTCAAAGAGCCTTTATCAAGCAGATTCTTTATCAATTTACCTTTTATCCCGTATTATTACTGTAGTATTTTCAGATAAGAAAAATGATCGAATAGTAGACATCATTTATAAATTACGGATTTTACCTTTTCTAGGCCAACGCTCGCAAAAGGAGATGATTCGGCCGTGATTATAGGCAAAGTAACTAGGTTTTAGATACCCACTTTACACATTTTAGAAAAGCCAAAGTGTTTAAAAAAAAAAAAAAAAAAAGCGTCTCCTACTTTTACAGCAAAGTGTCTGTCCATCAAGTAAGAACTTTATGCTGCTGAAGCTAATCGGGCGATGCTACGTTGGGAGTCCTAAATTTTGCCTATCCAGGTTTTATTAGGATAGGGATCATTAACGAGTACCTCACATCGCACAGGCTCGGGACCTCCGTTTAACGTCCCCTCCGAAGGACAGCATAGCAAAGGATTTTTTACTCCCATCAAAAAATCCTGGGACCACCTGGGGTTTAAACCCGTGACCTTTGGCATAGGAAGCTGTTATGCTAACCACCCTGCTACAGGTAACCCCAAGATAGTTAGTTGTATTACCTTAACATAGAACCCCACATCTTTAACTTTACGCCAGATGCGCTCAAAATCCACAAATCCAACATTTATTTATTTTTTTCTGAAAACGTATGGCTTATTTTATTCAGAGCAGTATAAAATATGATATTTTGATAGTAGAGTTTTAGTTTACCGTTTTAGTTGACTATGAAGTGAAGAAATTTGTTTGAAATTAATTTTTCCTAGCCTTATCTTTTTAATTTCACTTACCCGGGTATGGAATATGTAGTAAGGAAAAGTATCACGATCGTAAAAATTTTCTAATTCCAGTTTTCAACGGAAATACATATTTTAGGGTCCTCTGAGTACAAATGACCAAGTCCCGCAAAAAAGTTCTGTGTGTGGTAACTCTCGCGCATATACAAAAAGTTCTACGAAACTTCATATTTAAGACAACTATACGCCCGAAATGTAACCAGAAGGGCGACTTTACACTATGAATTTTGCACCTTTTTACGATTTTCTCAAAAACGGCTTTAACGATTTGGATTAAACTAGTTATGTGGATGTAAAATTTAATGGGCTTTAATATTATGTAGGTTTCATTCTGATTTAAATAGTCTGACAGGGCGTAATGCCGATATTTTAAATTTTATTCCTTTAAACTACCATTAGTTTTTGTACATTAAAAAAGATTAACCATATCATCTTAATAGCATTGATAAGGACGGGTAAATATATAAGTTGTACGAATTTGATTAACAACGAAAGGATAAAAGAGCAGAATTTTTTTTAAATTTATTTATTTATTTTATTTTTTTTGTAAGAACAGTAATATAGACGTATGATATACCGTATATCATTACAATCACTCATGATATACATAGAACCTTATACACAAAGTTGTAAAAGGTAATATAAAGTGATGAATAGGGAATACATTTATTACTGATTAACAATCGATTACAGTAATATTATTTAATTTAAATCATATGATTCCAGGGAAAATGAATACACGTTTTATTAAAATCAACTTAAATTATTTTTGAAATTAAAGTGTAGTTAATAGTTTTCAAATTAATTTTGACAGTCGTGGTAAGTGAAAGTCGTGTGTTCCCCGCACCAGATTTTTTTTTTAATAATACCAAATATTAATTAAAATTTCTTCTTTAAAGTATTATTTTTTTTAACGTTAATTAGTTGTTTTATTTTCTGATTAAAATCTTTCAATATCAGTTTACATTTATGTTTGTTTCCATTTTGGTTTATTTTCAATTACAAATCTCTTTTGCCGAACAAAAAGAATTCAAGATACGTTAAACGCGAACAAAAATAAAAAAAAAATCACTTACCACGACTGTTAAAATTAATTTGAAACAGGTAAAAAAAAAAAAAAAAAAAAAAAAAAAAAAAACCTGTACCACTACAACCCATGAAGGGTCTTGGGCTCAGTACATATAGAGATTCGTACTGTTTCTAAGCCAACGGCAGTGCAATGAGGTGATTAGGGCTTAATCACGCTCAGCCGCCAGGTTTTTCCCCAATTAATTTGGGCACCCACTTTATAGAGGCTGGGTCTGCCCCAGGAGGATCTCCATATCCTAGGGTCGCCCCCCCCGACTGAATTAACAGAATAAATAATATTTCTGCCACAGCCGGGATTCGAACCCAGAACCCGGAGCACAGCAGACTAGTGCTCTATCCACTAGACCACGCCGCTCCCCCTTGAAACAGGTAACTAGACTTTAATTTAAAAAATATTTGAAGTTGATTTTAATAAAACACGATTTCATTTTTGTTAGAAACATATGATTTAGATTAAATGATGTAACTATATTAAATTGTTAATCAGTGATAAGTTTATTCCCCATTCGTCACTTTATATTACATTTTACAACTATGTGTATCAGATAATATTTTTCTAAAATCTTTCTCTTTCTAACGGTATATTAAACGTCTATATTACTCTCTGATTATCCAAAAACCAGAAATTACATTTTAAAAAATAATTTTGTTATTTTATCCTTTCGTTGGTCATCAATTTTGTCCAACTTGTATATTTAGCCGTCCTTTACCAAGATCTTTTTGAATTTGCAGAATTTAAGGTACTTTAGAGTGTAAAATATCGGCATTTAAGCCCTGTCAGACTATTTCAATTAGAATGAAACCTACAATATATTAAAGCCCATTAAATTTTACATCGATATGAGAAGTTTAATCAAAATCGTTAGAGCCGTTTTTGAGAAAATCGTGGAAAATGTGTAGTATAAAGTGGTTCTTCTCGTAAGCCGATTTTGATGAAAATGTTACTGTAGGATCTAAGGCGTATGGTTCATTATCGTACACTTTTTCGTTTATATGCTTGACCTACCACAAACACACAGACACAGGAACACACACACACACACAGACCTTTTTGCGGAACTCGGGGGACTCTTAACCATGTATTTCCGCAATACTTTCCCTTAATATATATTTAATACATATAGGTAAGTGAAAGTAAAACAAATTGGTTGGCCGCCGTCCCTCTTCCACGGCATTTCTCTGCTGCTACTAGACCATTTTTTTTTTTTTAAATCCGCCACAAAAATAGTAGTCCATGCAACGATGATCCTAACACCTAGACGTTGATATTAGCTGGTTAGTTTTAAAATGGCGGCCAATTAAACGTGATTTAATTCAATAACTCAGTTATTTTTGAAGACAGATAAGCAATTTAAAACTGTTTTTTAGCAAAAAAAAAAAAGAACACGAATAATTTAAAAAAAAGAGATAACAGAAAAAAAATTTAAATTTAACGTATAAACTTCAGTATTTTTATAAACTCAAAACAACTATAACAACAAGTATAAACTCAAAACAACTCAGATATTTTTGAATATGTAAAAAAATATGTATAGAGTTTTAAAATCAACATGATATCCCATCCCATCCTAACACTTTCCTTTCTACCTATGCTGATGACACATGTGTGTTATCAGTCAATGCTGATCCAACTATTGCCTCCTAAACTCTCCAATTAAACATCAGAGACCTCGAAGTATGGTGTCAGAAGTGGAGAATGAAAATAAATGCCAACAAATCCAACCAAATTACCTTTACCCTTCGTCGTAAACCTATGACATCCTGTCCTACTGTCTCCTTCAATGATGCTCCTCGTTGTACCGGTTAAACAGATAACACTACACATTGAAAAACGCCTTACATGGAACCCTCATACAGGACTCAAACGACAAGAAACTGCACGACGTTTTCGACTACTTCAACACTTACTAGACAAACGTTCTAATCGTTCTTTTAAGTACAAAAGGCTCATCTACATGACTATCATGCGGCCTAAATGGAATTACAGAGTAGAGCTTTGGGGCCCTACTAAACCATCAAATTCTTCCCGTATCAAATCCCTACAATCCAAAATCCTTCGTAAAATTCTCAATGCTCCTTATTTTTTAACTTATAAACTGATCCACAAAGACCTTAATATTCCGTATGTTGCTGATTTGGCCCGATCTAGATACCATTTCTTTCATAATAAACTCCATTCCCACCCTAATCCTCTAGTTTCAATCATTTCTTCCTCTTCAATTCCCGTCAATCCTCCGAGGCGTCTGAAAAGGAGATGGCCCCGAGACCTTCTAGTTTAGATTAGTTACAGGAGTGCTACCACTGGGTAGTTCTTCTACAAGTCTTTTTCATGTCATTTTTCTAATATCATCTTTACTTGAAGTTTTTTTTTTAGTACAGTTGTAAATTTCAATAAATTATGTTTAAAAAAAAAAATCGACATAGCGCGAAAAACAGAAATAGAGCCAGCTATAAAGCAATTACTGACCTGTCCTTGACTATCTGCAGAGCGTTGGCAGTGGAGCAGACCCCGCTGTAATCGCTCTCCAAGGTGGCCCCATTGTAAAGGCAAGTGTGGGCGTTCTTTCTTCCGTAGAAGGCCTCGTGGACCTGGATGGTGCTGCCTTGGGGGCAGATCAGTTTCTTCAGGTCAAGCTCGCAGACTGTCACCTCTCTGATCACTGCAACCGCAATAACACTTAGCAAATATATTTCATTTTAAATATACGAGTGTATACATACATATATATATATATATATATATATATATATATATATATATATATATATATTATTTTATTTTAAATCATGTTTACATAAAATACAAATGTATCGAATAAATAGATAGGATCAATGCCTGTCTGCCGTACAGACGTCCATCACTATAGCAATAAATATTATAAATTGGGTTTATATAATATAATAGAACACAGAACAATAGATATAATACCGAATAAATGTAGAAAAAACAATATTATAATTGTAAGATAAACACAGAAAAGAAATTACAACACAACATAAAAAAATATTCATATTTAATATTCATTCTCATACAAGACTAAAGTGACAAGAAACTGCTGCTGTAATCAAATCATCAAAAAATTAGATTTTAGAAATGTTAATATGCAATCAAAGGAATCGTACAAGTTTATATAAAATGTTGTAAGCTCATAATCTTATGAACATGTGTTATTGTTAAACACAGAGTTTTTCACGGTCGTACAGGATCGTTATTATTATTCTATTTAAAACGCAAAATTTTAGAAGCTATATTACGTTTCGAACTGTAACTAAGTTCTTAATACATTGGGTTGTGTCACATGAAATGTCCGTTTTCAAGATAAAGGATTTTTATTAAAAATACCATATGAAAACAAGACAATTTTATTCGAAGTACTAACCTTCTTTTTCTACACATATTTCCCAACGTGACACCAACTTTTTTATCCCCGAACTGAAAAACTCTGAGATTTGAAGTAAAATAAAATCTGAAAACGCACTTTTCACTTGATCATCATTTTCAAAAAGTTTTCCTTTGACGAAGTTGTTTAAATTTCAGAAAATGTGGTAATATGTTAAGACAAGTCGGGAGAATATGGTAGGTGCGGAAGAACTTCGTAGCCCAGTTATTTCAATTTTTGCACGGTATGTTTTGAAACATGGGGTCTTGCTGCCGCTCAGTGAGATCATGAGGTACCCATGTATCGAGCCTTTTTACTTTCCCAATACACTTTAAATGTCTGGAAACGGTCGATGCACTTGAATTTAGTTGTGTTGAGAGTTCTTTAACTGTTTGTCTACTACGGACGGAGGTCTTTCTCGAGGCAAGTTTTTCAAGTCGGTATCCCCAGCTGAAAACTTCATTAACACTCCCTTCGAAAAAAACTCCTTGCAAATATTTTTAGCGGCCTCAGCTGCTTAATGACCGAGTTTAAACTCGTACAAAAATATTACTCGAAAATCGCGTGTTTCCATGTTCATATTCGGAGGTATACTAAAAAGTGGGTAATTGATTGGGAAGCTAATGTTTATAATAGAAAGGTAGAGGATTAGTAACTGTTTACTTTAAATATGTAAACATTCTGAAGAAAACAACAGAGACCTGCGAAATCCTTTATGTATTTCAGAAACTATAAAAACGGACATTTCATGTGAAACAACCACATAAATGCTAAGTTGTCCTAAACCTATTATAAACTAACATGGTTATTAGTTATTTCTACTTTTAGATAATTTCATGTAAACTGATGTTCCACAGTAAACTAAATGGGACTCTCTAATGAAAACTAAATTAAATTTTGTAAAACGTATTTACAAAAAGTTCTTTTGAAACATAAAATAGCAGTAAATTGAACAAAATAGGAACCGTTTAATTTATCTAACGAAAAAATAAACTTTACGAATTTTTGATTTTTTGACCAAGTTATGTTTTCTAATTTCTGCCGATGATTCAATATAACAATCAATAGATATTTCAAAATATAAACATAATATTCTCTTGCTAAATGCACTTTTTGTTACCATGGACTCCTAATCCTTGAGAGATATACTCTTAAGTGTTAAAAATGATTTTTTTTAAACCTAAATGACATCACATATAAATCGCACTCATGCGAAGCAAGGGGGAATCGCTTGTTATTGTTGTTTATTTATTTAACGTCCCTTTATGCTACTATGGCTAATCTGACGATGCTACAGTGGGAGTCATAAATTTTGCCTATCCAGGTTTTATTAGGATAGGGATCTTTAACGAGTACCTGACATCGTACAGGCTCGGGACCACCTTTTAACGTCCCATCCAAAGGACGGCATAACTAAGGGTATTTTTACTCCCATTAAAAAATCCTAGGACCACCTGCGGGTTTGAACCCGTGACCTTTGGCATAGGAGGCTGTCATGCTAACCACTCAGCTACAAGTGATCCCATCGCTTGTTATTTTGTAAATGTATAAAGTAAAAAATAATTCTTTCAAGTATCTAAAGAACAATTTTATAGATTCCAGGACATGAGATCACTTAAGTTTCAATATTAAATCGGGGTCAAGAAAGCACTATATTCACTTTATCGCCACAATATCGCACTCCAAGATTTGTAATATTCAATAGAGGTCTACAATGTCCTCTCTAGGCAGAGAAAATGGATTCCAGACAACACTTACGCTCGGGTTAGAATCATATATTAGAATGAAAACCCCTTTAAACTAGCTTATAAGTTTGTTTTTTTTTAAATCAGAAAAACATAGTTAATTATAATATTTTTTTAATGTAAGCGCATATTTTGGTAATGTAAAATGTGAAATTCTCAAATCATAAATGTTTATTACATCGATATAGCAAGTTTAATCAAAGTTTTGGAGAAAATCGTAAACTGGTGCAAACTGCATGATATAAAGTGGCTCTTCTGTTGCCCGATTTTTATGAAAAAGTATAAGTAACATCTCCAGCGTATAGTTGTCTAAAATTTGAAATTTCAGTTTTAAAAACGTATTGTCTTCGAGCTAAACTTACCACACACACACACACACACACATCATTTTGCGGGACATGATCATTTAGACTCAATTTTTCAAATCACAGTTTTCGTCTCAGTTAAAAAGATCAAGTCCTACAAAAAGGTCTTTGTGCGTTTGTGTGGTAACTCGTCAGCGAAAACGAAAAATCCTGTGAATCTGAAATCTCATACTTAATACAACTATACGTCCAAGATGTTACAGAATCGTTTTCATCAAAATTAGGTGACCGGAGGATCTACTTTATACCATGCATTTTGCACCTTTTTACGATTTTCCCAAAAATGGCTCCCTATATTGGTGTAAAATTTGATGGGCTTTGATATCATGTTGATTTCATTTTGATTGAAATAGTATGACAGGGCTTAAATGCCGATATTTTAAATTTTCTTCTTCTAAAGCACCTTTAATTTTGTTGATTCTATAAAAATAACTATATTATCTTGTTACCACTGATAAAAAACAGGTAAATATATAATTTGAATGAATTCGATACCCAACTAAAGGAAAAAAGTGCAAATATATTTTTTTATGCAATTTTTGTGGTTTTGAACACAAGTAAAGTAATATAGATGTATAATATACCATTGGATAGCTAAAGATTTTAGAAAAAATATTATCTTATGCACGGAATTTTTAAGGTTAATGGAGAGTGATGAAAAGCCGATAAAACTGACTGACTGTTGTGGATAAAAATATAATAGATTGTTTAATAAAACACATGTTACTATTGAAATTCAAAATAATTAATTCCTTAACAATTTTATTCGTATCTTTAAATGCATTTAAAAATCCTTAAGTTGATTTTAACGACGGAGATAAGTGAAAGTCGTGTGTTGAGCGCACCAGATTTTTTATTCAAGTATTTGTCCATATCTATATAAAAAGAACCACACGATGGTTAATCGATCAACCGATTGTAATAATTCGATATATTCAGGACAATCTATGACGAAGATAATAAATAGATCATCCCTAAGGTTTTTACTTTCACTTACTATATATAGTAAGGGGAAGTATTGCGATCGTGAAAATTTTCGAATTCAAGTTCTCAACGGAAATACACGTTTTAGGATCGTGTGTGTGTGGTAACTCCCGGGCGGGAACGGTAAGTCCTATGAAACTGAAATTTCATATTGAGGACAACTATACGCCCGAGACGTGAAAAAACTTTTTTCATCAAAATGAGCTTACCAGAAGAGGCACTTTATACCATGCATTTTGCACCTTTTTTACGATTTTCTCGAAAACGGTTCCTATTTTGACTATTTTGATTAAACTCGCTATATCGATGTAAAATTTAACGGGCTTTAATATCATGGAGGTTTTCTTTGGATAAAAATGGTCTTACAGGGCTTAAATGCCGATATTTTAAATTTTCTTAATCTAAAGTACCTTTAATTTTGTAGATTCAATAATAATAACTAGATTATCTTGTTAACGCTGATGAAAAACAGGTAAATATATAAATTCGATAGCCAACTAAAGGAGAAAACAGAAAAAATATTTTTTTATTGCAATTTTTCGTTTTTGAACATAAGAGCAGTAATATACATGTATGATATACCGTTGGAAAGCTAAAGATTTTAGAAAAAATATCATCTCAAACACAAGCTTTTAAAAGTTAATAGAGAGTGATGAGAAAAAGATAAAACTAACTGATTATTTTAGATAATAATATAATAGATTTTTTTATAAAACACATGTTTCTATATAAATTCAATTTGATTAATTCCTTAATAGTTTCACGTATTTTTATCTCCAACTGTATTTGAAAATTCTTTCATTGATTTAAAAATCGAGGTAAGTGAAAGTCGTGTGTTGCCCGCACCAGATTTTTTTTTTAATTCGATGCGCGCAACGAACGAATTTAATTTTATCTCCGATGTAAAAATCAATAAAAGAATTTTTAAGTAAAGTTAGACTTCAAAAGATGTTACAGAATTATATCGACTTTCGATTTATTAAAAAAAATCTAACAAAAGGAAGTATATTCCACAATAATCGAATTAGTTTATGCCGAAGGATTAAAATTAGTTCTAACAAATCCCACCAAATAACCTTTATCCTTCGTCGTAAACCAATGGATTTCTGCCCTACAGTATCCTTTAATGACACTCCACTAGCCCCTGTTGAACAGATTCTGTTTCGTCCACCAATCTGTCTCAATGCTAGAGACTTCGATTGAAAAGACTAATTAAAAAAAAATATTCTGCCGGATAGCATTGTGTGACTTAAAGTTATCTTTGAGATATAAAATAAATAAATTAAACAACAGGCAAATAAAAGGTAAACAAAATGAATAAAAACTAAACTAAGGAACATTAAAAACAAAATATTTAATCTGTTTAGAAAACGACAGGAAACAAATTAAGTTTCAAAATAAAATGAAAATAAACTTTTTAAAGCTGTAAAAACTAATAAAACCTAAAAACTTAAAACTAATACAATTAAGGAAAAGAAAAGGGTACTTAAGAGTTCAATTGTAAAAAGCGTGATGGTCGCTGTACGCGTGCAGTCCGTCGGCTGATAGTGCGCACAGTACTCGTAGAGAGCGAAGAAAAAAAATATTCCCTAAGGAATATGAAGAAGGGAAGTAGTAGATACTGCCTGAGTGAGCGTCCAAAAACAACTGAACTGAAAGATAAGCCGCCGTATTGCTGAAGGTGTAAACAAACTAATTCTCTTTGGATATAAACACACCGCCGGTTTCCTTTCTTCGAAATACAATACTTAAAGTTTAACTATGAGATATTTTAGATATTGTACATAATTTAAAAAACGTAGCTTTATTAAAATGGAATATAATGACAATGGTTGATATAAAACAACAATTATTTAAATGAGGTAACAAAAAGTAGCGTTATACAAACTAGAACATATAATACATATGTATGTATTAGTACTAAAATATATCTACATTCGGGCCCGAACAGATTCGATACCTGAGGCTCCACCTTCACAAACGTCTGACGTTTTCGACTACTTCTACATTTATTGAGCAAACGTTCCAATTTATATGACCATCATATGACCGATATGGAACTATGGGGCGATACCAAACCATCAAAATCTTTCCTTATAATCATAAATCCTTAACGCTCCTTACTTTGCCACGAATAAGCTCATCATCAAGACCTTTATATCCCACATGTTACTGACTTAGCCCGAGCCAGGTATTAATCATTCCATGAAAAACTCCATTTCCACTCTAATCCACTAGTTTCTACCTATCATCCTCTTCGATTCCTGATAATCCTCCAAGGCGTCTGAAAAGAAGATGTTCCCGAGACCTTCTAGTTTAGAATATTTTAGAGTGCTGACAATGTGTAGCACCTGTACATGTCAGTTTACTATGTCCATCACATTGTTGTATATAATAATACAGTTTTAAATATCAATAAATATGTTTAAAAAAAAAAGTTATGCCCTTTTAGTCTTTCTGCATTACGTTTTACAGCTTTGTATATAAGGTTACATTTTTCTAAAATACTTATCTTTTTAACGGTGTACATCTATATTAATATTCTTGTGTTCGGGTAAAATTTTGAATTTACAAAATTGAAGGTACTTTAGGAAAAGGAAAATTAAAATATGGTCATTTCAGCCCTATCAGACTATTTATATCATAAAGTAATCTGAACTATTTGAAAGTTCAATTTGAAATTGAAAGGAATTTAAAAAACTTTAAGATAGACTCGGTGTTGCTGATTATATATATACTGATGGCTCTAAGAGTTCCTTTGGTATGGGGGCATCGGTCGTGTGTGAGGGCAGGCAACACCTGTTTTCCCATTCTCCACTCTGTAGCAACTATACCGCGGAACTAGTTGGAATTTATAAAAGTGTAAATGTTATTCACCCTACTAAAACAATTAGGATCATTTGAACTGACTTCTTATCTGCCCTACTCGGTAGGGGTAGGCATAATCGTATGAGGATTATCAAAACATTCGATTATTTCAATCATTCGAATTAATCGATTATCGGATTATTCGGTTCGGAGAAACGAATGATCATTCGAACTGAGTTTTCAAACGATAATCTAAATGGGATAATCGAAGGACCTTTTTTTTTTTTTGCTCATCACATAAATTTTATGGGTATTTGTACCAAATTAATCATTGGATCATTCGATTATGAAATCATTCGATTATTGAAATCATCGAAGTCCGATCATTCAATTATGACGATCATCCGATTATGCCCACCCCTACTACTCAGCTTGAGATACCCTTTCTCCACCAACTCTATTATTCAAAATATTCTTTTATCATTGCAGTCCACAATAATTTCTAATAATTCAGATTTTTTCGTCTGGGTACCGAGCCACTGCGGTATATAGTTAGCAATGAACTCACAGATCGTGCAGCCAAAGAAGCAATAGCAGATGCCATTCCGTTTATTGGGGTGCATGTTGGCGACTGTATTTCTGTCATCAAGCAGCGGATTCGGTCGAAGTGGGACAGATTTGGCACAACACGACTGAAAACAAGTAAAGGGAAGTAAGAAGTGAAATCTTCCATCGGTGTTCGTTCCTGCGACAAAAGTGAAAAGGTTATCCTGGCGCGCCTGCGCATTGGACACACCCCACTAACTCACGGACATCTCATGGCACGGGAATCTCCTACGGACTGCCCAACATGCGGTTGTCCGAGGAATTGGTCGTTGGCCATTATATAGTTCACATCGGCTCCGTGATTTTGTTGATTTTAAGTGGTTATATGTCATAATTTTGTGTTGAAAACTTAAATAAATTTGTGTTGGATACTTGTTATTATGAGGATGGTGTTATAATAATAAAATAGTGAGTACTAAAGTTGATATTCTACCAATAAAAGTTAGTTTCAAGTCGGTCTTTAGTAGCTATTCCTGAATCTGCAAGATAGTTACGTCACAAGGAGAGGGGGTGAACACCACAGTGAAGAAACACATTGATCAGCTGTGCTTAATGTCAAACGATAACAACAGTATCACCAAATATTTTTCTTCCGGGGCAAAGAGACAGAGAAGTAAATCTTCTCCAGAGCTCAAACTTAGCACTAACCCTAAAAAGAAATCTAGGCTCCAATAGGAACTGAAATAATACCTCTGGAAATGAATTTGAAGAATTTCATACTAAACTAACAAAATATATTTAAAAAAAGGAAAAGTTAAGAGAAGAAATCTCGGATATCAAGGGTGTAGGGCTTATGATACTTACAGAGCTAATTTTGCAATAGCCACTGACTTACTAACCGTTCTACAAGACAACATACAGACAACTGCAAAACTTTATGACTTCCTACGACAAACAGACTTGTACAATAGGCTATAATATTTAATCCTTATACCACAGTGCTTTATGTCGAATATGACCCAAATGGATTCGCGTACGAAAAAGAACAAAACAAAAAACACACCGTTTTTGGGATAAACGCAAAAATGTAAAAAATGCATGGTATACAGTGGCTCTTCTAGTTGGCCGATTTTCATCAAAAGTTGCTGTATTATCTCAGCTGTTTAGATTTCTTAAAAATGAAATTACAGTTGTTTATTTATTTATTTATTTTTTTTTTTTCATGACTCGGTTATTTCTTCCCAAACCATTTTTCAATACTTGGTCATTTGCCTATACAAGACCCTAAAACTTTTGAGGATCCCTTGGCTGAGTGGCTAGCACGCTAGTTTCTCATGCTACAGGTTCTGAGTGTGAATCCCAGTCCCGGCGGGACTTTTATACGGATGTAAAAAATGGGGATTCACTCACAACCTCTCTTCCGGGTATGTGAGACCCGTCAGCCAAAGGGTGGCCACTCACAAAATTAGTCTTAAGGAGTGATGATCCTACACTAAAAATAGCATCGTGAAACGTGAGTGTAAACTCGCAGGAGTTTCCACCACGAGGCGCAGGGCCTACACGGCCTGTCGCGCCACTGGAAGAAGAAGAAAGTTATTTGTTCACAGACCGTTTTTCAATACTTGGTTATTTGCCTATACAAGACCCTTAAACTTTTTTTTTTTAGTGAAACCTGGAATTTGAATATTTTCACGATTGCAATACATTCCCTTACTATATATAGTTTCATGATTGTTTCTTCACATTCTGCCTATGTCTTATGATACCACATGAGCTTACCAAGGATTTGAGATGGAGGACACTTCTTGGATCCCTTCTTTTCTTCTGAAGAGCTTGAAGAGGATGAGGACGAATCCTTCTTCTTCTTGTCCTTCTTGGCGTCCTTCTTAGCGAGGCAGGCCTGGACCAAGAGGACCGCGAGAAAGAGTACGAGCAGTTTGTTCATCCTGAGGATCTTGTCGTTAACAGTGTCCTGCCTTCATTCCGTAGTCCTTATATACGGTTCCGTTCCGTTAGTTAGTTAGCTACAACTGTGTCAATTAATTACCTCTATTAGCATTTCATTAATTGAAGGATAGCAGTAAATGTTCTTTGGTTTCCGCGTGTAGCCCGTAACAGTAATACAGTAATAATAAATAAAATTTCATTAGAAATAATAAAAATTCAAACAATAACGTTACAAGCTACTCATTATTGGAATGTTGTTTACAATAATGAACCTTTGTCATTGAGCTCTCTCAAAAAAAACAAAAACGGAATAACGAATAACAAAAAAATATGTTTGACCCGCGGCCTTTTTCCGAAACTACTGGAAATATTCTTCGAAATCCTACACAAAAATACTAGGTAATACAACGATGATCCGAACTCCTATACGTTGATAACAGCTGATTAGTTAATCGGGGCCTAATAAATATCATTTAATTAATTTTTTTAGTTATGTTTTTACATATCGGAAATGGGGAAAAAATGTATTTGAGTTTTTTAACCAAGAAATCGCGAATGATTATAAATTATTGAAAAAAACTTAAATTTTAGCCAAAAATAAGCCTATAACTCATTTATTCTTAAGATAGGAAATATTTGTATTGAGTTTTAGGATCAGGATACCGCGACGAATAAAAAAAAAAAGAAATGAAGGAAAAAAAAAGGAAACAAATTAAAGTCCTGCCTATATATATATATATATATATATATATATATATATATATATATATATATATATATATATATATATATATATATATATATATATAGATAGATAGATAAATAGATATAATAATAATAATAATAGGCTTAGCAAACCCGAAAGATTCGATGCCCATACCACCAAATTCCGCCTGCACAGACTCGTCCAATGTTCGCAGGTCAAGCCCAAGCTCCCGAGATCAGCCTTAACGCAATCCTCCCATCGACACTTCGGCCTACCTTTCGGACGTCTACCAGTCAGATCAGTGAATACCAACTTTCTCGGAATCCGTTCCGCACCGAGCCCAACAACTTTACTCGCCCATTTGAGTCTCCGCGATGCTATAAACTCACTTATATTCACAGGATACAAGTTCCGCAATTCTGCGTTGTGCAACCTTCTAAACTCCCCAGTGGCCTCAGCTCTCTTCGGACCAAATATTTTACGTAGTACCTTATTTTCGAAAACCTTAAGCCGTTGTTCATCCTTCAAAGTAAGCGGCCACGTTTCACATCCGTAAAGAACCGTCGGAAGAATAATAGTTTTATAAATTCTAACCTTTAAGTTTTTAGATAGAAGCCGCGAACTAAGTAACTTCGCAACTGAATAATAACAACCATTTCCCACCTTTTACCGGGACTTTATTCTTGTTATCATTGAACCTAAATACTTGAATTTCTCTACGTGTTCAAAAGTATGCCCTGATATATTAATATCACCAAAATCGCCACCGTTTCTGCTACTAATCATATATTTCGTCTTATCGGTATTTAATTCGAGTCCTATTTCTGTACCGGTTTTTATTAACACACTTGTATTTAGTTGTATGGTTTCCGTGTCTTCACCTAGCAGTACCAAATCATCGGCATACCCTAAAACCGGAATCCTGTCACCCATATTTAAACCTTTCTTGGTATACATCACCTTTTTGATGACATATTCTAAAGCTATATTAAACAAAACAGGTGAAAAGGAGTCACCCTGTTTCAAACCCGATCGCACCTCAAATTTCTCGGAGTAATTATGACCGATTCTAACTTTATGGAATGTTTCCGACAAACACATCTGTACTAGGTTTACTAACTTTCTAGGTATTCCCTGTTCAATCATGATGTTTTATATATATATATATATATATATAATATATATATATATATAATAAATAAATAAATCTCTTTATTTGTTTTCGGGCTAGCCCATACAAATGGAGTTGAGTTGTACAAAATAGTTAAACATAAATCAAAGAAATCTATTACAACTGTACTAAACAAAATACGCTTCAAAAACAAATACATAATAACAGGCAAAATAAATTGTAACTGTATAAATATTAAACAAATAAATCAATCATAAATAGTTTAACAAATTCAATTATTGTTATTTTAGTAATGTGCTTAACGTCCTGACATCCTTGATATTTTCATTACTTCCCAAATCTCCTCCACCCAATCTACAATCAAATCCTTAGATGACCTCTCCTCTGATCATAGCCCAGTTCTGCTTCAACTGCATTCCAATCCTATTCATAAGCCTCCTTTACCTTCCCTGATTAAAGGACAAGTCAACTGGGACAATTTTCGATATGACTTAGAGAACAATCTGGACTTGAAAATTTTGTTAAAAACTAAACAAGACATAGACTCTGCCATTGAAGAACTTAACAAATCAATAGAAACTGCCATACAGACCAACACATTACAAAATACAAACAGGAAGGCACAAGAAACCAACCTGCCATATTATATTCGACTATTACTAACTGAAAAACGCCGAGCAAGAGCAAAGTGGCATCGATCACGATACCCTTCGGATAAAACCATTTACAATAAACTGACGAACAAACTCAAGACAGAAATAAGAAAACTCAAAATTCAAAACTTTCAAAACTTCACAGAAAACTTAAGTACAACAGACAAATCATTATGGATAACAACCGCAAAACTACTGAAATACAAAACCTTTAATCATCCACTGCTCACCGACTCAAAATCCTGGACAAGATCCGATGATGAAAAATCTCAGCTGTTCGGAGAACACCTTTCCAAAACGTTTGTCCCACACCCTGACATCCTTAATACAATCCATATCGACCGTGTTGAAGCAGAACTCACTGTTCCTCTCCAAATGACCCTTCCTCCTAAGGCCTTTCATCCATCAGAAGTCATCAACATAATTCAAAATTTACCTTCCAAAAAAGCTCCTGGCCATGATCTCATTACATCCCACATCCTAAAACAGCTCCCCAGAAAAGCCATATTATTCCTCACCTATATATATAATGCTACTCTCCGTTCTACCTATTTTCCAGACCACTGGAAACTGTCCATTATCAAAATGATACCTAAACCAAAAAAGCCTCTTGAATATCCATCCTCTTACCGTCCTATCTCCCTCTTGCCCATTCTGGGCAAAATTCTCGAAAAACTTCTCCTCAAACGTTTATACCCAATCCTCGAATCCAACCACGTGATTCCTGACCACCAGTTTGGATTTCGGACATCCCATTCCACTATACAACAGTGTCACCGTGTGGTGGATGTCATATCTTCCACATTGGAGCGCGGAAAGTATTGCACTGGAGCCTTTCTCGACGTGGAACAGGCTTTTGATCGAGTTTGGCATCCAGGTCTGCTATACAAGCTCCGTCAATTCCTCTCTCCAGAGTACTTCCTATTAATTCGTTCCTACCTCTCTGATAGAACCTTCAAAGTTAACCATAACCTTTGTTACTCATCCATATTCACTCAATCAGCCGGTGTACCGCAAGGTAGTATCCTGGGTCCGATCCTTTACACGGTGTATACAGCTGATATTCCCTCCCATCCTAGCACTATCCTTACTTCCTACGCCGATGACACATGTGTGTTATCTGTGAATAATGATCCTGTTACTGCATCACAAATCCTACAGAACCATCTATCAGCCATTGAAGAATGGTGTCAACACTGGAGAATCAAAATAAATCCTAATAAATCCCATCAAATCACCTTCACTTTACGTCGTAAGCCTATGACTTCCTGCCCCACCGTATCCTTTAACAATATCCTACTTACTCCTGTTGAACAGATTCGGTACTTAGGACTCCACCTCGACAAACGCCTAACATGGAATCCTCATACTAGACTGAAACGACAGGAAACTGCTCGTAGATACAGATTACTACAACACTTACTTGACAAACGCTCAAAACTTCCTACTTACTACAAAAAACTCATTTATATCACAATTATCAGGCCAATTTGGACCTATGGCATTGAGCTATGGGGGTCTACTAAACCATCGAATTCCTCTCGCATCCAATCCTTGCAGTCCAAAATCCTTCGTAAAATCCTCAATGCTCCTTACTTTGTTACCAATAAAATCATCCATAAAGACCTAAATATCCCATTAGTTGAAGACTTGGCCCGTTACAGATATACCTCTTTTCATTCCAAACTCCCTGCCCACTCAAACCCGCTTATCCGTGACCTCTCCTCCATATCTATTCCCGACAACCCACCGAGGCGCCTTAAAAGAAGATGGCCAAGAGACCTTCTAACATAAGACATTGGAGTGCTACCAATGGGTAGTTTCTTCTCAGGACTATCATGTGTACTAATCATATAAAGCCTATTTACTTGTTGTATTTATTTAATACAGTTGTAAATTTCTTTAAATAAATAAATAAAAAAAAAAAAAAAAAAAAAAGTAATGTGCTTAAATTATTTTTGAATAGACAGATACAAATTTCTTAGCTTTAAACACTCTGTTACATAATAAAATAAATTTTCAAATTGCTTTTTATTTTCTATTTGCAACAAAAGTTGTACTATGAGGTCATTGTCAGACATATTTCCAATATACGTCCTCAAGTACTTATTTCTGGACGGGGAGTAAACAGGGCATTGCAACAAAAAATGATTTAAATCTTCTGGTTCGCCTGAATTACAAATAGGGCATTCAACGCTATTATCTGAATAACCATTTTGGAATCCGTAACTGGTAACTTTCAGTTTATTGGGTTGACATAGTCTTAGTTGACTGATCAATCTATGTTAATATATATATATATATATATATATATATATATATATATATATATATATATATATATATATATATTTAAAGTTTTATCTATAAATACGTCCATAACTCAGTTATTTAGTCAGATAGAGATTTTCTGTTTTTTTTTTTTTGTTTTTTTTTAACCAGTTTACCCCTAAATACGCCCATAAATCAGTTGTTTTTGAAGATTGAGAAAAATATGTACAGAGTGGTAGAATAGATAAAAAAAAATAAAATAAAATAATAATCAAAACTAAAGATGATCTATATATTCCCACAAAATGAATAAAGAAATTGGTTCATAAGTAGCAGAGATATTGCTTTTTGAAATTAGCAGTGGTGATAATCCATTTTCCCTTGAATTCGTTATTGCTTTTCATATTACTTAATTGCGTATAAAGAACTATATAAACAGTCATACCTTAATATAGTCATTTCGAAATAATAAACCGTTGTGTAGTAATTTGAAGTGTTTTTTTATTATACCAATATGGCTGTTAAACACCCAACCTACATTAACTTAAAGCCCAACAAATTTAACATCGATATATAAATTTTAATAAAAATCATTACAGCCGTTTTTTGAGAAAATCGTAAAAAGGTGCAAAATGCATGGTATGAATTACATCTTCTAGTCAGCTGATTTAGACGAAAAAAGTTTCTGTAACATCTCGGGCGTATAGTTGTCTTAAATATGAAATTTAGTTAAAAATATAAGGATGAAAACTTGAATTGGGAAATATTCAAGATCGCAATACTTTCCCTTACTATATATTTCATACATAAGTAAGTGACCTCGGGGGCTTGGGCTTGACCAGTGAACATTAGACGAGTCTGTGCAGGCGTAGTTTGGTGGTATCGGCATCGAACCTTCGGGTTCGCTAACCCTATTATTATTATTATTATAAGTAAGTGAAAGTAATAATATTTACATATTCTAAAAAAGTATTAGTAAATGTGCTTTTATGCATCAGTTTCAACCGAGATTTCCGTGGTATTTCGCTTGCTTTAAATCAAGAAAAAAACAAATCATTTTCGTCATTTAATTATTATTTATTCGTCTATTATTATTTATTTCGTCATTTTAAGTATTACTTTCACTTACTATATATAGTAATTTGACATATTTTTTAATGCAATTTTTGTGTTTTTTTAACACAAGAATAGTAATATACATGTATAATAATATACCGTTGGATAGCTAAAGATTTTAGAAAAATATTATCTAATACATTGAATTGTAAAGAATATTGGAAAGTGATCAAAAGCCAATAAAACTAACTGATTGCTATAGATAAAAATATAATAGATTATTTAATAAAACACATAATTCTATTGAAATTCAAAATAATTAATTCATTAACAATTTATTTGTACCTTTAAATGTACTTAAAAAGTCTTAAATTGATTTTAACAACGGAGGTTACTGAAAGTAGTGTGTTGCGCGCACCAGATTTTTTGTATATTCATTTAACGTACCTTTATGCTACTGTGGCTAACCGGGCGATGCTACGCTGGGAGTCTGGATTAGGATAGGGATCTGAAGTTTTTATTTCTTATTTTACAATCCAATGAAATATATGCACGTATTAAGTCTCAAGTAAAAACCTAACCCATAAATAAAGACATTAATGATCGCAGTTTCGTCACAAACGTATTTCCAATGAAGGTCGCTTGTGATGCAATGAAGCAATTTGTTTGCTTAAAGCGGTATCGACAATAGCTATTTATAATTGCTAACATCTGTTCTGCATGCAACTAGCTAAGCAGTTATTTATATCGTCACATGTGTTTGTTTGTCCTAATAAATGATTCGCATTACGTACGAAAGCTCCAAGTGGAAAACAGAATGGTTACTTCTTGGCAAAGAAACTTCTTTAACAACGTTAGTTTGAGTTATTCACAACTATCAACACGATTTATTAATAGTTTTGGGGTAGATGATATAGATGATATGAAATATACAGTAAGAGCAAGGATTGCGATTATGAAAATTTTCGAGTTTCAGTTTTCAATGGATATTTTTGGGTTTCCTAAGTCTACATAACAAAGTCCTGCAAAAAGACCAGCCATTCAATCTCGTGAACAGGAGTATGGCGTTGTCTTGACTAATGCCGAACGTAGTAAGACCCAGATACAGTCGTAGAGTTTCAATATCCAACGTCGTGACGTTTATACTACTCTATGTAATATAATTCCAGTTTTTAGCGGGAATACACGTTCCAAGGTCCCTTGAGTCCAAATAACTAAGTCCCGCGTAAAGGTGTGTGTGTCGTACATGTCTAGCACGAAATCAAAAAGTTTTATGAAACTAGAGTTTCATGGTTAATATATTGATATTGATAAGCCCAAGATGTAACATCAAGATTTTCATTAAAATCGGCAAAAATAAGAAAAACACTTTATAAGGGGCATTTTGCATTTTTTTAAAAATATTGTCTAAAAAAATGACTGATTAAACTTTCTATATAAAAGTAAAAATTAATTGGTTTTAATATAATACATGTTTTATTCTGATTCAAATAGTCTGACGGGGCTAAATATCAATATCTAAAATTTTCTTCTTCTAACGTACCTTAAATTACGCAACCACCACTGAACTTAACTATCCACCTTGGACCTTAAAATTACCAATATTAGACCTAACTCTGAGCAAACACAAAAAACACAACACTTCCGCATTCCAATACTTGACTGAATTCCAAAAAATTAAAGAAAAATATACCAACAGTATCTGTATTTATATCGATGGCTCCAAGTTGAACGGTACTGTAGGTTGTTCTATTGTCACCGATTTTATAACCTCTAAATATAAATTACCTAACACGGCAAGTAACTTTACTGCTGAAAGCTACGCTATAAGTGCAGCGCTTCATCTAATCATGCAGCGTGATGACAAAAATTTTCTAATCTTCACGGATTCTCTTTCAGCTATAAAGGCATTAAGTGATATCTATTCAAACAATTTAATAATCAAAAAATGCCAAGCATATTCAACCATGATTAATAATCAAAACAAAAAAGTATCAATAGTTTGGATCCCATCACACATTGGCATCAAAGGAAATGAGGAAGCGGACAGAGCAGCGAGGGATGCGGCAATGTCCACATTGGAGGAAATAAATATTCATACCCCATCTGATCTTACTAATCACCTAAAATGTCTAGCTAGGAAGATGTGGGAAGAGATTTGGGAATCAGTCGAGGAAAACAATAAATTGAAAAGTATAAAAAATGAAATAAAAGCATGGAAAAGCTCAATTCGAGATTCGAGGAGGGAAGAAGTTGTTATTGCGCGATTGAGGATAGGCCACTCACGCCTCACTCATGGCTATTTAATAAAAAGGGAAACCCCTCCACAATGCACCATCTGCAATGTTCAACTCACTATCACACACCTATTAGTTGACTGCCCCCAGTACACCACTTCCTTCCAAAATCTTGGTATTGAAAGAAGGCTGGACACGTTATTAGGAGATGATCCCTCAACGTTAACAAAACTAATAGATTTACTAAGATCAGCTGATGCGCTCGATGATAACAGTCATACGTTACATCGTCTCTCAGATTTTTGCTTTTTTCAGTAGGAATTCGCTTGAATTCAGTCTGGAGAACATCACTAGACCTCAGGAATACTACGGCAGTGAATATTGGAGAAATTTCGGTAAGCAAAGTTATAATTTACTTTGTACAATCACGAAAAAGTGAAAGGAGGGTCACTGATCAGCTGATTGCCGCTAGCTCGGCAAGCTCGGGCTTGCTTTTCGTTAACTTATCTTTCTTTTATCTTTAATTCTTATCTCATTATTTATTTATTATTATTATTTTCTTAATCAATGAGATATTTCCATCAAGTCATGTCCTCAAAGTCTGCAAGTAAAAGATCTAGATCTGCAGGTTCTAACTCGTCTCCTACAAAACAGAGACCCCGCCGTGAACAAAATAAAAAAATAATCCCACCAGCGACCGCGTCAGCTACCTCATTAGGATCTGAACCACAGCCCAGCACATCATCACAAGGAATAACTGATGAATCCCCGTTTTTTACACCGAATCCATTTGAGATCCTCCAAAATGAAAAAGAAACCATGGAATCTTCTCCTATACCCAGGGAACCACTACCTCCACCAATATTTGTTAAAAATATTAAAAATTTTAAACTGATGTGTGCGCATTTAAACAAAGTAACTGATCCTAATAGTTATTATTGTATAAGTAGAACCAATGATACTAAAATATCTCCGACTACTGCTGAAACCTACAGAAAGATTGTAAAATATCTGACTGAGACCAAAGCTGACTTTCATACTTATCAGCTGCGCCAGGAGAGAGCATTAAGGGTCGTAATCAGAAACCTACATTCCTCAACACCCGTTGAAGCTATCAAAGAAGAACTGACAGAATTAGGATTCCAAGTGAGGCAAGTCACCAACGTTCTAAAAGATAAAAGTCCACTGCCTCTATTCTTCGTGGACTTGGAACCATCAGCAGAGTCGAAAAAATCTATGACCTCAGTAGACTGTACTATACCCGTGTAAAAGTTGAAAAACCTTACACAAAGAGGGAAATAGTTCAGTGTCATAACTGTCAGGCATATGGTCATACCAAAAGTTATTGCCATCACATACCACGCTGTGTGAAATGCGGTGAACAGCATAAAACAGAAGAATGTACAAGATCAAGATCTACACCCGCTGTATGTGCTCTGTGCCTCAAGGACCACCCGGCTAACTACAAGGGATGTGAAATCTACAAGAAACTCCGAACCAGATACCAAAAACCTCAGGATCCGAATGAAACAGCTGTACCAACCAGAAGCAGAAGAGAACCATCTAAACTTGTAAATTCTAACGTATCATTTGCCCACTTGCTTGGAGGTGGAAACCAGAATCATGAAGTCGAGGCACTGCCGGAACAACTTTTTCCTCAACTTTCTCAATCTATTGTACAACAATCTATCCCACAAAGTTTACCTAATCTTCAAAAAACTCCTCAACATCAAATTTCTCATATCCCTCCACCATCAAACGTCACAGATCTTACCAGTCTAATGACATCGTTCATCTCCGAAATCAAATCTCTTGTTATGCCGCTTATATCACTCCTTACAAATCTAGTATCAAATCTAATCCCTGCCTTGAAAAATCCTTAAATGAATTCACCTAACTCCTTATCCATTCTCCTTTGGAATGCGAATGGTGTTAGAAATCATACTGACGAACTGACAGCGTTGTTGCAAGACAAAACAATCGATGTTGCACTTATAACTGAAACAAGACTAACGACTAAACAGTACTTCAAAATACCGCAATACATCACATACCGTACTGACCACCCAGACGGTAAAGCCCATGCCGGTTCTGCTATCATTGTCCACCAATCCCTCTCTCATCATTTACTCCCACTTCCCACCTATGATTTCCTACAAGCCACAGCCATAGTAATCAAGACTTTTTCCTTTCCGGTAACCCTCACATCTGCATACTGCCCTCCTAAACATTCCATTTCCAATTCCGAATTTGTATCCTTCCTGGATTCCATAGGAAATCGTTTCATTCTGGGTGCAGACTTAAACGCCAAGCATCAGCAGTGGGGTTCCAGAACCACGAATTCTCGGGGACGAAATTTGCTGTCTGCACTCAACTCCCGAAATTTTAATATCCTGCCTCCTGACTCTCCTACCTACTGGCCAACCGATCCTAACCGCAATCCTGACATCCTCGACTTCTTTATCCACAGCGGATTAGGCTCCCTCAACTTTTCTGTAACTCGCCTTGATGAACTATCCTCAGACCATAGTCCACTGATCCTAAAAGTATCTCTCACTCCAATTCCAAAACCCATTCCACCATCATTCATCCGAGGTCCTGTCAACTGGAACCTTTTCCGCCAAATCCTGACCGATAATATTGACCTCAGAGTAACCCTCAAAACCCCAGATGACCTAGATAATTCCGTCTATTCCTTTACCACCGCCATCCAACAAGCTGTCTGGACTGCCTCCTCTCCTAAACACCCCAATATAAATCCTCACCAAAATCATTTTCCACAACATATTATAGACCTCATCCATACCAAACGCCGAGCAAGATCATTATGGCAGCGCACCCGACACCCAACAGATCGCCGCTCCTATAACTTCTATTGTAGACAATTGAAGAGGGAGTTGGCGACCTTCCGTTCCCAGTCCTTTAATTCCTACCTCTCCTCTCTATCAGCTCGTGATAATTCCCTGTGGAATGTCACGAAAAAGATCCTAAAATACCATCAAGTTTCCCATCCTCTCCGACGTGGTGATGACTCCTGGGCTGCGTCTGATGAAGATAAAGCCGAGGAATTCGCCACACACCTCTCCAAAGTTTTCACTCCTCACCCGGAATCCCACGCCAATCACACCGCAACAGTGCAAGACTTTCTTATGTCACCAATTCCACTTTCCCTACCTCCTAAAGCTATTAATCCCTCTGAGGTCAAATATCTTCTCCAAAAACTTACCCTCCGTAAATCTCCTGGACACGATCTCCTTACTCCCCAGATCCTCCGACAACTTCCGCAGAAAGCCATTATATTCCTTACTTATATTTACAACTGCATCCTACGCACCACCTATTTTCCTCTGTTATGGAAACATTCCACTATCATTCTTTTTCTAAAACCAGGCAAACCTTCCAACAACACTTCATCCTACAGGCCTATTAGTCTACTCCCCATCCTCTCAAAAATCTTCGAAAGGCTTCTTCTTAAACGTATCCTACCCATATTAGAATCTCAAAATCTTCCTTCCCATCAGTTTGGATTCCGTCCTCAGCATTCCACAGTTCAACAGGGTCTCCGAGTTGTAGACCATATTTCCTCAGCTCTTGAATGCAAAGAGTATTGTTCTAGTGCGTTTCTGGACATTGCGCAAGCTTTTGACCGGGTATGGCACACTGGATTACTCTTCAAGCTGAAAAACCCATTTACCCCAGTCTCTATACCTCATTCTCCGATCCTATCTCTCAAACCGTTCCTTCCGCGTTCGCTGTGGTGTAGAATTTTCTAACCTTTATCCCGTTGAGGCCGGTGTTCCTCAAGGCAGCGTCTTGGGACCCGTCCTCTACATCCTTTACACTGCTGATATTCCTACACATCCTGATACCTTTCTGGCAACTTTTGCAGACGACACCGCCATCCTATCATCCAGTTCCAATCCTGAAACAGCATCCTTAAACCTGCAAAGACACCTTTCTCTTATCGAAGACTGGTGTAATGCTTGGCGCATTAAGGTGAACGAAGCCAAATGCAAACACGTAACCTTCACTCTTCGACGAAACTCCTGTCCGCCAGTTTACTTCAATTCCATTCCAATTCCTCCTTCAGATACAGTCCGGTATCTTGGCTTACTATTAGACAAAAGATTGACTTGGAACCCACATACAAGACTTAAAAGACAAGAACTCAACCGACGATTCGGACAGTTATACCGACTACTCAACAGAAAATCTGAACTTACAGTTGACAACAAATTATTAATCTACAGGACAATACTGAAGCCCATCTGGACCTACGGACTTGAACTGTGGGGGACAGCTAAACGTACTAACATCAAACGCATTCAATCCTTTCAATCCAAAGTCCTCCGTACAATAGTAAATGCTCCATATTATGTTTCCAACTATACCTTGCACCACGACCTTAATGTTCCTTTTATTTCAGACCTGATTCCATCCAAATTTTCCAAATTCCACCAGAATCTCATTCATCATCCTAATCCTCTAGCTCAATCCCTATCCAGCCCCACCCATCCATACAACCCACCTAGAAGGTTGAAACGGCAGTGGCCTCGTGACCTCTTATAACATGTATATTGGAGTTCTAGCATTGGCTAGATTCTCCACTCACGTGCTGTATGCTTGTGAATTGTATATAGGTATGAGTGACTATTGTATATATTTTTATTGATTTTATTTTGTATATATGTATATTTTATTATTATTATTATATAAATTTATAGTATTGTATATATCGTGTGAATGTAGTATGAATGTTGTACTTTATCACTATTAAAAATGTCCTGAATTGGACAGATTGTAATATTGCTCAATGAATAAAAAAAAAAAAAAAAAAAAAAAAAAAAATAGATTTACTAAAAAATAACGGGTTGTTTTACAAAATTTGAGAAAAAAAAAAAAAAAAAAGAAAAGAGAAATACAGTAGATCACCATTGTAACCATTCATAGGGAACAAATACACTAAATTTGAAGCTAACCACCCAGCACAGGAATAAAACAGGACACCCTCTTCTGGAAAACATCTTTCAGAAAATCAAGATTTGAAGAAGTGGACTAAGAACTGGACATGGAGCTCTAGGAGTTCACGCCAGGTTACCGGATGAGACACTGAACCTCTAATAATAACATGTAAGAAGCCTGATTCACTAAATATATTGTAACAACATGCCTCTGACACTAAACCATATTGTAACAACATGCCAATGATCAAAACACAACATAACCTCCACTGTGATCAAAACAAATGTTAAAACAGGACACATATAACCTTGGCTGTTGAGTGTCCGTAAAATGTATAACCTAACCTAACCTTAAATTACGCAGAATCGAATAAATTAACCACATCATTAAGTAAATATTTATAAAAAAAATAGGAAAAATATAAAAATTCGAAATCCAACTAAAAGAGAAAAGAGAAAAAAAATGTTTTTTGTGTCTTTGAACACAAGAGCGTTAATAGTACAGTAAAACCTCGTTATTACGAATTCCAAGGGACTAGAAAATTCTATGCTCGTTAGAAAAGAATTCGTTATAACCGAAAAATATATTGTATGTACATATATGTTTTAGCATAAATTCAGGTTTTTAAAAAGATATATTTTCAATACAGCAGTCACTTTCAAGCACATGTTTATTTAGAAACTATAAAATAAGTTAAAACCATGCACTATATACATATCTATCATGTTTCACATTATACATAATACTTTAAGATTTCCTTGTTCCGTGCTCCACTATGACATTTTTGTCCTTTGAATTCCAAGGTACGGTCGGATAACATGTTGAAAAATACACCAGCTTCGTCCATATTAAAAACATTTCTTGTATCATATTTTGTGTACTCTGGCAAAAACCTTTCCAGCCAACTATCGACGTCGCTTTGGTTTACTTTATTTTCTTCGCCGCTAACTACCAGTGATGTTATCCCATGACGTTTCTGAAAGAGGCAAAGCCAGCCGGATGAGCACTATAAGCCTGAGATGCTCAATTCATTAGCTATTTGAAGTGAGTTAATATTAGGTCCTGAAATGGGTATTCCTTAGGCCTTTTTTTCTCGGAAACAGTGGAGAACATGAATCATGAATGAATCAAGAATTTAAAGTGTTTCTCTCCTAATTTTTTTTGCACATCCCGATGAAGACACAATGGAGGCATCGATTTTATCTTTATTAGCGATAATTGTTGATAAAGTAGGTTTTGACCTCCCGTATTTTTCCAAAACTTTTGATTTTTACTCAATGTTTGTATCCACTTCTTGAAGAACCACAAAATTTGTATTTGAACAAATGGATTTTCTCTTTGACATAGTGCACGGAGCAGAAGCGCACTTAAAAAAGCGAGACAGACTTGACCTCGAATAAAAGCAATGACAGGTTGAAACTCCAAAAACTAGAAGCTGTCACAGACTGTGAATCACAGAATTCAGCTGTATAGAAGGAGAGTTAAGAAGGATTTGGACAGAAAGGCGCCGCTCTTAATTTTTCGTTATAACCAAAAAAATTCAATTCTGATGTCCCTAAAAGTAGTTCGTTAGCTCGTTATAAGTGAATATTTCGTTATAAACTAGGAGAAAGCAAAGTTTTCTATTCATTTTTCAAGAACTTCGACCGTTCAAGAAGCTGCATGGTCGTCACAACAAATAAGGAGAAGACCAGGAATAACTTCGCCATCCTACCCTCAATATATCAGAGACCTAATCCGAGCCAAGAGACGATCACGCAAACAATGGCAAACTAACAGACTTCCTTCAGACAGACGAATCTTCAACAAACTTAACAAAGAACTTAAAACTGAAATACGAAAATTTAAACAAACTAACTTTGACAAATATCTGGAAAACCTGACAACCGACGACAACAGCCTTTGGCGACATACCAAACGAATTCTGAAACAACGTGAAGTTTCTGCCCCATTGAGAAACGATGATGGTTCTTGGGCCGTGTCGGATAAAGACAAATCTGAAATATTCGTTGACTATCTTTCAAGTGTTTTTCAACCTCACATAGACTTAACAGACATACAACACGAAAAATATGTACAGAAATTCTTGGACTCTCCTCTTCCCATGTCTCTTCCACCGAAATCCTTTACTCCTTCCGAGGTATCTAGACAGATTATGAAAATGCCGAAAACAAAGACTCCTGGTTACGACCTTATCACTGCTGAGGTGCTTCGAAAAATCCCCAGAAAAGCTTTAGTATTTCTCACTACATTATACAATGCTATACTCAGGACGACCAAATCCCCCATTCAATGGAAATATTCTACGATTTCAATGATACATAAACCTAACAAAGACAAACACAGACCTGATTCCTACAGACCAATTAGCCTTCTTCCAGTATGCTCAAAAATATTTGAAAAATTATTGTACGGACACGTTATTAACATACTGACTGACCACAACATATTACCAGACCATCAATTCGGATTTCGCTCTTTTCACCCCACAACACAACAGCTACACAGAGTAACGGACTTTATTTCCACTGCACTTGAACTAAAACAATACGCTTCTGGGGCATTTTTGGATGTTACTCAAGCTTTTGATAGGGTCTGGCACCAGGGTCTTCTTTTAAACTTTTAAACTAAAACCCATACTTCCAAGCACTTATTATCTAGTTTTACAATCTTTTCTCTATGACCGCTTCTTTTCTGTCCGACAGGGTTCTGAGACCTCATCAGTCAAGCCAGTCTCTGCAGGAGTTCCCTAAGGTTCTATCCTGGCCCCTCTTCTGTACTTAATATACACATATGACTTACCGACAAACGAAAACATCCTAACTGCGACATATGCCGACGACACTGCAATTATTACTAAAAACACAGACCCTACACAGGCCAGTATGACTTTACAACATCACTTAGACAATGTACAAAACTGGTGTAGGAAATGGAAATTAAAGATTAACCACGACAAATCACTACATGTTACATTTACACTTAGACATGGAACCTGCCCTCCAGTTTACGTAGACAATCACCAGATACCACAATCAAACACAGTAACGTACTTAGGACTTATTTTTGACAAAAGGTTGACATGGGGCCCACACGTTAAGACTAAACGTAAAAACTCTAAATTTTCGACTGAGACTATTGTATTCGATACTTCATAGACATTCTAAATTACCCATCAGACAGAAACTTAACGTATACACTTATTTATTAAAACCAATATGGACTTACGCTTGCCAAATATACGGACCTGCTAAAAAGACACACATACGAAAAATACAAACATTTCAATCGCAATTTTTAAGACTGGCAACGAACTCACCACCATATGTTTCAAACGACACCCTTCATACTGACTTACGTATTCCTACTATAACAAACCACATTCGATCGACTTACAAACAATTTCATGACAAACTAAATGCACACATAAACAAACTTGTACAAAACATGGCTACAACTGACTTACCATCCATAACTCGGCGTAGGCTGAAAAGGAGTTGGATGAGGGACCTCCTGACCTGAAAATATAGTTTTGCTTAATGTCAGGAGGATGCACCACTGGGTGCTGTCTCCCTCATGCCTGCCCACGCCATGTTTCCCTAGATTTTAGCACATTTGCTTATTGTAATATTTTTTACAGGTGTAAATAAAATGATAAGTGAAAAAAAAAACAAAAAAAACAAACAAATTTTTCAAGAAACCGCAAATATAGTTCGTTATAAACGAGTGTTCGTTATAACCGTGTTCGTTAAAAAGAGGGTTTACCGTATACCGTTGGAAAGCTATAGATTTTAGAAAAAATATATTTTACAAAGAATTCTAAACTTTAATAAAGATTGATGAAAAGTTGGTTAAACTAAATGATTATCGTAGGTTATAATACAATCGATTATTTAATAAGAACACATGATTCTATTGAAACATAATATAATTAATTTTTAAACAATTTATTTTCATCTCTTACTATATTGCAAAATTCTAAAATTGATTTTAACACCGAAGGTGAAAGTAGTCTGTTAGGCGCACCAGATGTTTCAATAAGTATTTGGATTATATGTCTCCTAAAACGTTTAACCTAAAATTTTGAAGGAGGAAGATTATATTTATTTTAACATTTAAAATAATAAACCAATATCAATCACCTTACAATTTTTTTCATTTTAAAGGAAATATATAATAAGAAGGAACGTGTATAAATAATATGAAAGATATAGTAAGAGGAAGTATTGCGATTCTAAAAATTTTCTAATTTAATTTTTCAATGGATATTGAAAGAGCCTGCTGTTGCGAACATAGAAAGCCGATTCCATTGGTCCAAGTCGATAGCCAATAGCCATCTCAAGCGTAAAGCGAATCTTTTCTTAACTAAATTTAAAAATGGTCTAACGATCAGATCATAAAGTTAGAAGATTTAAACACTAAAAAACGTTTAGGCATGAATTTTCTTAACTATTTTAATAACTCGAATTATCATTTTTACTTTCACTTTTACCTTTGTATGAAATATGTATCAAGTGTTACATTAAAGGGGTACTTACTACGTTTGCTATAGCATGCTATTTGTGCTATTGTGCTAAACCCATCAATTTTATACAGAAAATAACTGTAGAAACTCGACGGGTTCGGCAAAATAACACAAATAGCACGCTATTGCAAACGTAGTGAGTACCCCTTAAATAAGATTTTATATGTTTTATTTTGCTAAAGGGCTAAATGCTAAACGGTCAAAATGTCTAGTTCGAATTTGACATTGTTATTTTTAATTTGAATTATGAGGCTCTACTAAACCTTTTAATTCTTCCCATATCCAATCCTTACAATCCAAAATCCTTCGTAAAATCCTCAATGCTCCTCACTTTGTCAAGAACGAACTCATCAATTAAGACCTTAATGTTCAATATGTTTCTGACATAGCACGGACTAGATACCTTTTTTTTTATGACAAACTCCATTCCCACATTAATTCTCTAGTTTCGAACCTTTCTTCCTCTTCGATTCCCGACAAGCCTCTGAGGCATCTGAAAAGGAGAAGGCCCCGAGGCCTTCTAGTTTAGAATATTTTTAGAGTGCTTCCACTGCGAAGCTTCTTTACACGTGTTTCATGACTTCATATTTCACTCAAATTTATGTGTATTCCATTATGCATTTGAAAATTCCAATAAATAAATACAAATAATTTGAATTAAATACCCGACTTTCGCTTACCTCCGTTGTTATAATCTATTTTAAAATTAAAGAATTTCAAAATACATTTATTGATGAAAATGAACTGTAAAAGAATTGTTTTTTTTTCTCTTCATATCTTTATTTACACCTGTCAGAAGCTGTCTGACAATCAGAAAATGTGCTGTACAAAATATGAGATCAGACATGGTAGGCATGGGGAAGGCAAGTGCCCAGCAGCACCCCTTAATTTCATTGAATAAAGTATCAATTTCATTCAGTTTTAACTGAAATATGTGCGATCACTTGTAGCTGGGTGACTAGCATAACAGCCTTATATGCCAAAGGTCACGGGTTCGAAACCGCATGAGGTCCTAGAATTTTTTTATTGGAGTAAAAACTCCTTAGTTATGCCGTCCTTCGGAGGGGACGTCAAAAGGTGGTCCCGAGCCTGTGCGATGTCAGTTACTTGTTAAGATCCCAATCCTAATAAAACCTGAATAGGAAAAATTTAGGAATCGCACTGGAGCATCGTCAGATTAGTCATAGTAGCATAAAGTGACGTTAAATACTATTATTATACTATTATACTACTATTATTAATCCAGGAAGAAATAAAGTCCCGGTCAAAGGTGGGAAATGCGTGTTATTATTCAGTTGCTAAATTACATAGCTCGCGGCTTCTGTCTAAAAACTTAAAAGTTAGAATTTATAAAACTTTTATTCTTCCGACGTGCCCGCTTACTTTGAAGGATAAACAACGGCTTAAGGTTTTCGAAAATAAGGTAATGTGTAAAATATTTGGTCCGAAGAAAGATGAGGCCACTGGGGTGGTTAGAAGATTGCACAACGGCGAATTGCGGAGTTTGTACCCTGTGAATATAATTGAATTGATAGCATCGCGGAGACTCAAATGGGCGAGTAAAGTTCTTGGGCTCGCTGAGGAACGGATTCCGAGAAAGTTGGTATTTGCTGATCCGACTGGTGGGCGTCCGAAAGGTAGGGCGAATCGTCGATGGGAGGATTGCGTTAAGGCTGATCGCGGGGGCTTGGGATTGAACGGTGAGCATTGGACGAGTCTGTGCAGGCGGAATTTGGTGGTATGGGCATCGAATCTTTCGGGTTCGCTAAGCCTATTATTATTTAAAAAATCCTTATTTATGCCGCCCTTCGGAGAGGAGTTTAAAAGGTGGTCCCGAGCCTGTGCGATGTCAGGTACTCGTTAAA
Organism: Piezodorus guildinii; assembly: GCA_023052935.1. Classification (NCBI taxonomy): domain Eukaryota; kingdom Metazoa; phylum Arthropoda; class Insecta; order Hemiptera; family Pentatomidae; genus Piezodorus; species Piezodorus guildinii. Next base: position 6,160,560 of record CM041293.1, on the reverse strand, counting down.
GATCCCTATCCTAATTAAACCTGGATAGGAAAAATTTAGGACTTTTACTGTAGCATCGTCCGATTACCCTTTGTTGTATAATGTGACGTTAAATAAATAAACAACTAAAGCATGTGTTTTATTAAATAATCTATAATATTATTAATCCAGGAAGAAATAAAGTCCCGGTCAAAGGTGGGAAATGCGAGTTATTATTCAGTTGCTAAATTACTTAGCTCGCGGCTTCAATATCAAAACTTAAAGGTTAGAATTTATAAAATTTCTATTTTTCCGACGGTTCTTTATGGATGGGAAACGTGGCTGCTTACTTTGAAGGATAGAAAACGGCTTAATCTGTTATTATAATCTGTTATTTTTTTTCACAATTTCGTGAATAAGATATATAATATGTAATTATTTGATCTAAGGGAAAGTTAGTTGTTATGACATAACCAGGGTTAGAATATTCATTATACATAGATACATATAATAAATTATATCTAATAAATAGATATAAACAGATATTTGTAGCGAACGAAAATGTGAGCTAGGAATAGAATAACTATTAGTATCTAACACATGGAATCAAAGATACATATGTAAGTATATACATATATAGAATCTGATCTAGTCCAGGAGTTACTAGTGAACCGGGGTAAGACCGAGCTATGCGAGGGGATACTGTTTCTCGTTTTTAGAAAGATATTTTTTCGAAAATCTTTCCCTTTTCAATTGTATAATATCCATCTACATCACTGTTTTTATGTCCAAAAACACAAAAATTGCATTAAAAATATCCGTGCTCATTTCTTCTTTAGTTGGTTATCAAATGCGTTCAACTTGTATACCTAGCTGTTTTTTTTATCAATCCTGACAAGATAATATGCTTACGTTTTTAAAATATACAAAATAAAAGTTACTTAAGAGAAAGAAAATTTAAAATATCGGCATTAAAGCCCTTTCAGACTATTTCAATAAGAATAAAACCTACAGGATATAAAAGAACTATTAAATTTTACTTGGATATAACGAGTTTAATCAAAATAGATAAAACCTTTTTTGATAAAATCTTAATAAGCTTCAAAATGCATGGTATAGGTTCTTTTGTTAAGCTTAAGTCTCGAAAAACTAAGAACTTTTTTACGATTTTCTCGAAGACGACTCTAACGATTTTGACCAAACTAGCTTTATCGATGTAAAATTTAATTGGTTTTAATATCATGTAGGTTTCTTTCGGATCGAAATAGTCTGACAGGGCTAAAATGCCGATATTTTAAATTTTCTTCTCTTAAAGAATCTTTAATTCTATAAATTAGGAATAATCACCCACTATATCTTATTGAGCCTGATTAAAAGCGGTTAAATGTAAAAGCTGAACGATTTTGATTAAATAATTTTTTAAATATTTATTCCATGAATTTTTTCGTTTTCTGAACAGCAACATCGATGTATAATATACTGCCGGAAAGCTAAAGATTTTAGAAAAAAAATATCTTTTCAGCACTACTTTTGATGTCTAAATTAGGACAGATTGTAATTTTACTCAATAAAATTGTTGTTGATTGATAAAAAAAAAAAAAAAAAAATTATAAAAAAAGTTGTTAAAGGCCATGTTACAAATATAGTCTATAATCATTCATGATAACAATTCGACATTGCTATATTATTTAATCTAATTATATGTTACCGACGAATGTTATTATAGTTTTTTTTAATTATCTTTTGTTAAAATAATTTTATGTAATAGTTCTTAAATTTATTTTAACAGTCGAGGTGAGTGAAAGTCGAGTCTAGCATGCACCAGATTATTTTATTGAATAAAATTGGAGGCTGATGTCTTCTTCATCGCTCTTTTATCGAAAAAATTCGCACTACGTTTCGGCTACAATGCCATCTTCAGGTACAGTGGAACTAATTAGATCTAGAAGTACAAAATATCGTCAAATTCACAAATAAAATAATCGTCTTACAATTTATCATGAAATTATATAACTATGTTAAAATGTATGATAAAAGAATGAATAAAACAAATAAAATATACATACACATATACATACATCCACACACACACACACACACACACACATACATGTTTATATATACAGTTTAAAATTATTATGATTAGAATGATACATCGACTGATTCTGTTTATATACAGTTTGTGTAGTGAAATGAATTTCATTGTTAATGTTTTGTCATGTTTAGTTATAATATAAAAAAAAAAAAATTAAATCGTTTTCAATTTCAAGAATGTTAACGGTAATCTCATAGATTATTAATAATATTAACTGTATATATAAACATGTATGTGTGTGTGTGTATGTGTATGTGTGTGTGTATATATATATATATATATATATATATATATTTTTTTTTTTTTTTTTTTTTTTTTAGTTTTATTTATTCTTTATCATACATTTTAACATAGCTATATGATTTCATGACAAATTTTAAGACGATTATTTGTTAATTTTAGATCTAATTAGTTCAACTGTACCTGAAGATGGCATTTTAGCCGAAACGTAGTGCGATTTTTTTAAATAAAAGTGTGGTGAAGTAGACATCAGCCTCCAATTGTATTCATAGAAATTTGACCTTCACCAAAAAGAATCTACAGATTTTTTTATTTATTTAACGTCACTTTATGCTGCTGTGGCTAATCGGACGATGGTAAAGTGGAGGTCCTAAATTTCGCCTATCCAGGTTTAATTAGGATAGGGATCTTTAATGAGTACCTGACATCGCACAGGCACGGTACCACATATTTTATGTTTCCTCCGAAGGACGGTATAAAAATTTATTTTTCACTTTCCTAGATTCACTTGAATGGTTTGAACTACACCAGGTGACCCATGTTGCCTTAAGCTGTTACTGGTCACGCCCTTACTAATTACGCAATAGAGGAAATACCTCTAGTGTTTCTAGGAAGAGCTGTCGATGAACTGAATGCTAAAGGTGATATTGATTCATTCCGTTCCAACTGGCGATTCCTTATTCATTCCAAAAACAATCTATAATCGACCTAAACTCGGTTCCCGTTTTAGCTCTATTCTTTACATCTTTTTTTCCAATTATTTCTTGCCAGAAAGGCGAGTTTTAAAAAAATATTTTACTTTTACTAACTTATACATGATATAAAATTATATACTAGTAATAAATACATTATATCTCTATATTTACTATAGGGCAAGATGCCATAGGTTTTCGACGAAGAGTAAAGGTAATTTGTTGGGATTTATTGGAATTGTTTTTAATTCTCCAATTCTGAGACCATACCTCAAGGTCTTTGAAGTATAACCTTAAGTTTGTTTTTGTAATGCTTTTATTTTTATACAAGACAAGACTCAGGTATTCTTAGGGGACAGAAGGTAACAGAATAAAATTTACTTTTCTTTTTTCTTTCTAGTATTACGTGTAGTGTTATAGGCATGAAACATGTAACTATTAATTAATAAACTCTCCTTCTTTGTATATATATATATATATATATATATATATATATATATATATATATATATATATATATATAATTACATGTATCTACACATATATTTGTTAGTAAGTTATTTGCGGGTCTTGTCAACAAATAAGCAGTTTGGCTTAAGCTGAGAAATTTTTGTTCTCATATTCATGGCAGTTTGATACGAAATAGTGTCTTAAATCGACCTTTGTGAAAATTGCAAAGTTTTTCAGGCAGTGTTATTGTATACGCTGGACTATCCGTGAAAGAATAGTACTTTCAAGTGACAACTCAAAATTGAGGGTGGTTCTATTGAAATAAATTAGTGGACTGTATAGATTTAAAATAATTAAAAATAATGAAAGCAAACGACGAATCACAATACATTTAATACAATGAAATACATATGAACAAGATAAGAAACAAATTAACCTAATAAATTCATATAAGAAAAAAATTAACCTAATTATAATTAAACAGCGGTAAGAAAATGTAGGAAACAAAATACATTTAATTAAAATATTGTAGAAAATAGAAGAAACAAACTTAACTTAATTAATGCTTAAAGATGTAAAAAAAAAAATAGTTATCAAAATTAAACAGTTTCTTGAATAAGAATTAAGAAATTAAAAGTTCCATTACTAGATAAGCTATATTCACGTGAAAAAAGTCCAGTTGCGTATTGTACAAAATCTCCGCAGGGCGGCTTGGACGAAGTTCTCAGGTATGTTGAATGACCGCAGGGCGGCTTTTCCAAGTTCCAAAGGGAACGATGAGAAAAAAACTTCGTTTGCAAACGAACTAAGTAAGAGCAGACTCGGGTCTAAGGCTCATCTACCCTTCAGACCCTAGCTTAAAACCCCCCGCCACTAGGCGGTAATAAAAGCAATTGAAGTACGATCGTATTCTTTTTATTTCTCTTCTATTCAAAACTTTTAATTAAATTTAAAATAACTATTTTTTAAACATATAAAAAAATAAAGATTAACAAAAAATGATCTATTGATAAATATCGTAAAAATTATACATTTCTCCTTTTGTTTTCATGAATTCTCAGCAGGCCATAACATATGGCATGAACAGTTATTTTAAAATTTGTCTATATTGTCTCAAATTAGCATGAAAATAAGAACATTAAATTCTTAAAACGTAGCCTAAAGGCAATTGATTATTTATTGACTGATCCTCAAACCCGAACTTATCACATATATATATATATATATATATATATTGCTATGTTTTTGTCCGCCTGCTTTTCTATGGCAGCGGTAGCTTCAAAAACTAGCTTACTTACTATATTTGGTCAATATATAAACTATATTTAATGATACCGTTGGATCTCCTTTCCAAAGGTATCGTGTTTACCAATCCAATAGGTGGCATGCAGGGTAAGATTAAAGTAAACAAGATTCAATTAATACGTTATTATAATTATTAACTTACATATATAAATTATATTAATACATTGCCTATCACTTTGAGAATACTGAGGGACATTTTCACTACTACCTTTGTCATACAATATTACAAATAACGATATACCTTTGAAACACTTAACCGGCTGGCGAAGGTGAAATCAGTCTTAAGTCACCTTTCTCGGCATCATCCTCCAACTGCTCTCAGAACCCCGACGACCACCTCCTCTTCTTGTAGATGGAACCCGACTCACTCTTCCTGAGGATAAAACTTGATTCCCTCTTTCCAATCTTCTCCTCATCGTCTTCACCTCGGGAGGGGCTGAACTGGGAAGTGCCCCAAGCCGGGGGTCCTTTGTCCAAGTGTCTAAGAAGTTTCCCGAGGTACATATTGCTGGGGGGCCCCATGGAGGTAAACGCCTTTTGATGTTTTGCCGACCAAGGTCGAAAAATATAAATAAAATATATTTCCTATTATCATAGTATATTTTTATTAAGTGACAATGGTTGACTGTGTGTGTATATATGAGAGAAGTTGGTTGAGGGTGCAGTCAATTTAACACACAATTAAGCGTAAACTTAATTTATTGGTGCCAACGTTTCGGCCTAAATTATATAGGCCTTCTTCAGGGTGGTTGTATGAGCTCAGAAGGCGTCAGTCAACAACAAACGATTGAAGGCCTATAATTTAGGCCGAAACGTCGGCACCAATAAAGTAAGTTTACGCTTAATTGGGTGTTAAATTGACTGCACCCTCAACCAACTTCTCTCATAGTATATTTATATATTATTAAACTTATCAAGCCAAGCAGGTAACTTCCCAGTATTCTTTCAAATACGAAATTAATAATTCTACCAATCATGAACATGGAATTATATAATTATAGGTGGAATAATCAGGAGTCAATCTTTTTCTAAATATTTTAATTTTGCAAACGTTTCGGCTCAAGCTTGTGAGCCATCATCAGGGCATTACTGAGCCATGTCCAAGCATAAACTGGACAGTTTATGCTTGGAATTATACAATAATATGAAAATAGTTTTGCGTTATACTGTAAGAAGAATATTCGGTGCCTGTCAAGATAATAGAGTTTTGTTTCAGAACGAAATACATACTTTATAAGCTCGTTTTGTTAAATCGTTTTTTCCTCTCAGCCGTGACCTGAATTCTTTGGGAAGCAAATTAAAAAGTTCCAAGTTTAATTTCCTGCCATTGAAGGCCCTAGAGAATTGCCTACGTGGATAGTGGTAGTTGACATTGCTAAAACTAATTCCTGCAAAACTAAAGATTATGATATAATTAAATGGTTTTCTTTTTAAAAATGTATTAATTGAAATTTACAACATAATCAAAATAAATACATTAAGTGAATATAGGGGTAACATGTGGTGTAGTGGCTAGCATCACAGCCTCCTATGCCCAAAGTCACGGTACAAACCTGACGTGTTGATTTTTTTAATGGGAGTAAAATATTTGCCATCTTTCAGAGGGAACGTAATGTGGTGGTCCCAAGCCTGTGCGATGTCAAGTACTTTTTAAAGATCCCTTTCCTAATTAGATCTGTATAAGCTAAATTTAGGACTCTAACTACTAGCATCGTCCGATTAACCATAGTAGCATAAAGTGGCGTCAAATCAATAAAGAAACCTACATATAACAAGATAATGTGAATATATATTCGATTTATTGGATGCGCATAGATAAATTATCCATAGGCAGTTTATATAAAAATATTATATAAAAAATAAATCAGAAGGTCTTGTTGCCATGTTCGGAGGATTATCAGGAATTACAATTAAAACTAGTGGGCTAGAGTGGGAATGTAGTTAGTCATAGAAGTATTAGTACAGGGTTCCGGATAAATCAGCAGCATATAGAACATTAAGGTCTTTATGAATTAGTTTATTCGTTACAAAGTAAGAAGCATTAAGTATTTTACAGAGTATTTAGGATTGTAACAACAGTTTTTATTGAGTAAAATCACAATCTGTCCCAATTTGGACATCAATAGTAGTGCTGAAAGATATCATACATACTACATTCATACAATATTTACACGGCATAAAATTACAATAAAATATATCACAATAATGAATCAATACAATAAAGTCAAGAATTCACTTGATATATATACACCTACCAATATACACATACACACACTCATACATACATCACATTGAGTGGAGAATCTAGCCAGTGCTAGAACTCCAATATATTTACAAAAGGTCGCGGGGCCACTGCCGTTTCAACCTTCTAGGTGGGTTGTATGGATGAGTGGAGCTGGATAGGGATTGAGCTAGAGGATTAGGATGATGAATGAGTTTCTGGTGGAATTTGGAAAATTTGGATGGAATTAGGTCTGAAATAAAAGGAACATTAAGGTCGTCGTGCAAGGTATAGTAGGATTGTAATTATTAGATACGGGAGAAATCTGATGGTTTAGTAGAGCCAGAAAGCTCTACTCCGTTAGTCCAGATAGTCCTTATGGAGGATTAAAAAGATAAGCTTTTAGTTTTTGAGAGTAAGATTTGAGCGTCTTGACATAGTTAAAGAAGCATAATACGACGAGGGGTATCTTGTTTCAGTCTTGTATGTGGATTCCAAGTTAAACCTCTGTCAAGATAGAGTTTTGGGTACCTTGTCTGTTCTACAGGGACAAGGGAAATATTATTAAAAGATACTGTGCAGAAGGTATTCAATGGGGGTTTGAAACGTCGTAAGGAATATAATAAATGGATTTGTACGATAGTTTTAGCAAAGGTAAAATAAAAAAGTCATTCTTCTGGTGAGCTCAAAAGGGCAATTAAGATAATTAAATGAGCTGTCGCTTGAGCCTTTCTAGGCGTGGAACAGGCTTTTGATCGAGTTTGGCATCCAGGACTGCTCAAATTTCTGCAAATTCCTCTATCCAACATATTTCCTAATAATCCGCTCCTACCTTACAGATAGAATCTTTAAAGTTAATTATACCATCTCCTACTTCTCAGTATTCTATCAGTCAGCAGGTGTACCTCAAGGTAGTATCCTAGGCCCAATCCTCTACACGGTGTATACAGCTGATATCCCTATCCATCCAAGCAGTGTCCTGTCTACTTACGCTGATGACACATTAGTGCTATCCGTAAATAATGATCCTATTGTTGCTTCCCAATTCCTACAGAACCATGTATCCGCCATTGCATAACCGTGTAACGATTGGAGAATCAAAATAAATCCCACCGAATCACCTTCACTCTACGACGTAAACCTATGGCTTCCTGTCCAGCTGTTTACTTGTTACTTGTTTCCTTTACCCCACTCATCACTGTAGAACAAATACGATACCTTGGACTTCATCTTAACAAACGTCTTACATGGAATCCTCATACAAGACTTAAACGACAAGAAACTGCTCATAGATATCGACTATTAAAACACTTACTTGACAAACGATCAAAACTCCCTCTTTACTTAAAAAGCTCATTAACACAACGATTATTAGACCTATCTGGACTTATGGCATAGAGCTATGGGGCTCCACTAAGCCATTGAATTCCTCCCGCATCCAATCCTTGCAATCCAAAATCCTTCGTCAAATCCTAGACGCTCCTTACTTTGTTACCAACAAACTCATCCATAGAGACCTGAATATACCACTAGTTACAGAAATCGACCAAAAAAGATACACATCCTTCAATTCTAAATTACCCGCCCATACAAACCCGCTTGTCCGTATCCTCTCATCGACATATATTCCCGATAATCCTTCTAGGTGCCTGAACATTGAAGTGCTACCGCTGGGTAGATTCTTCTCATGTATTTTTCATCCCAACTGTCTGTAAATAGCACATTTACTTATTGTACTAAGTAAATTGTACAGTAGTAAATTTCAATAAAAGGATTTAAATAAAAATGTGAGCTCTACAATAAAAAATTAAATAAATCTTTAATAAAACTTACCAAGCTTTCGCTGTACGCTGATTAGGACGAAAGTGAAATGACTATAATCGGGTAAAAAGTATTGAAAGGACATTTTAGGATGTAGGGAATTTTCACCTGTTGCTCTTCCTTCATGAATTCGCAGACATCGGCGGACAATGGATGTTGAAGAAAAGATTTCGAAATGATCATTAGTTTCACACCCAAGAAGTACAATAAAAAAAAACATTAAACCACAAGTTTGCAATTAACATCGGCGGACTCAAAGTCGAGATGACAATCTCGATAAAGCTCACAGCTCGACATCAAAAATGCAAGAGAGCTAAAAAATGGCTGATGCCCGGAACCCTTCCCTCCTTAATCCAAGCCATCCTGATAATACTGGTAACCCAATAGATGACCCAGCGATTTCTATCTCCGTTGATGGTTAAGGTGGCAAATTCAATTTTTTTTTTTTTTTTTCAAAGAAATTTACAACTGTATTGATTAAATAAAACAAGTAAATGGGATATATTTGAGATTAAGACACATAATTGTCCTATGTAGAAACTACCCATTGGTAGAACTCCAATAACCAATTTATGGTAAGAGATCTCTTGGCCATCTTCTTTTAAGTCGCCTCGGTGGATTGTCAGGAATACATGTTGAGGAGAGGTCACGGAAAAGCGGGTTTGAGTGGGCAGGAAGTTTGGAATGAAAGGATGTATATCTGGATCGGGCCAAGTCTTCAACAAATGGGATATTTAGGTCTTTATGGATAATTGTATTTGTAACACAGTATGGAGCATTAAGGATTTTTCGAAATATCTTGGATTGCAGGGATTGGATGCGAGAGGAATTTGATGGTTTAGTGGACCCCCATAACTCAATGCCGTAGGTCTAAGTAGGCCTTGATATGGTTATATAAATGAGTTTTTTGTAGAAAATAGAAAGTTTTTCAAAATGTATTAAATTAAAAATTCCTGAATGAAGGCAATAATAAAAGGTTTTCAAACACCTCAAGATCTTTTAAAGGGATGCAACACTTCATATCAGCAGAGGCTTAAGTATGCCAAGAGTTGTTCGTATTGAACCCAGGACCCTTCATAAGTTGTAGAGGTACATATTATCATCCGCAATAACTTTTGAATTTTTATTGAATAATAACTTCTGTTGTATCGGGTTGTTTCACATGAAATGTCCGTTTTTATAGTTTCTGAAATACAGAAAGGATTTTGCAGGTCTCTGTTGTTTTCTCCTGAATGTTTACATATTTAAAGTAAACAGTTACTAATCCTCTACCTTTGTATTATAAACATTAGCTTCCCAATCAATTACCCACTTTTTAGTATACCTCCAAATATGAACATGGAAACACGCGATTTTCAAGTAATATTTTTGTACGAGTTTAAACTCGGTCATTCAGCAGCTGAGGCCGCTAGAAATATTTGCAAGGCGTTTGGGGAAGAGAGTGTTAATGAACGGACCAGTCGACGTTGGTTTCAGCTGGGGATACCGACTTAAAAAAAAAAGCCCCGAGGAAGACCTCTGTCCGTAAAAGAGTATCTCACTGAGCGGCAGCTAGACCCCGAACTGGGCTACGAAGTTCTTCCGCACCCACCATATTCTCCCGACTTGTCTCCAACAGATTACCACCTGTTCAGGAATTAAGACAATTTCGTCAAAGGAAAACCTTTTGAAAATGATGATCAAGTGAAAAGTACGTTTTCAGATTTTGTTTCACTTCAAAGCTCAGAGTTTTTCAGTTCAGGGATAAAAAAGTTGGTGTCAAGTTGGGAAAAATGTTTAGAAAAAAAAAGTAAATACTTCGAATAAAATTATCTTGTTTTCATATCGTATTTTTAATAAAAATCCTTTACCTTGAAAACGGACATTTCGTTTGACACAACCTAATATATCCGCTAAAATCATGAGGATTTTAACATTCTATCATCCAAGCTAGCCTTTTCCAAACAAGACCAAATGGTTCTGATCAAAGAAAGATAATTGAATTGTAATAGCTTTAATTGATTTGCTTTGAAACAGATTTTCAATTAAAGTTTCATACAGTTTTCGATATGCTAATTTTTATTTGATCAATTCTTGTTTTTATTTAGCTCAATTTTTAAAAATATCAATTCAACAAGGATTTGCGTTAGATGCTCGTCGGTATTGATTTTATGTAACCTTGTCACACATATACAATCCACAATGATTGCCAATCTAAACATAGCATTTGCCTTTCAAATATAGCATAATATTCCGAAGGATATGCCATCTCGTAATGCAATGTAGATGTCGAATGTAAAGAGGATCAACGATGTAATGACTTAGACACTTCGATCCTAGTTCAATTCAAGTATGCGTACTTCGACTTTTAAATATAACTCGAATAAAAGGAGTTAAAAAATATACATAATAATAATAATAATGATGCCGATTCCACCAAACTCCGCCTGCACAGACTCGTCCAATGATCACCGTTCAAGTCTTCAAACCCTCGAGATTAACGCAATCTTCTCATCGACGTTTCGACCTACCTTTCTTCGGACGCTTACCAGTCGGATCAGCGAATACAACTTTCTCAGAATCCGTTCCTCACCGAGCCCAACAACTTTACCCATTTCAGTCTCCGCGATGCTATCAACTCAATTTCTCATATTTTTTTATAAATTAAATAACATAATTTCTCAACGGTCAACTAAACTCCATCATCTTTAATTATATAGATCCGAAACAATTCTGACCAAATCATCGTGACTTTTCATTCATCACTGACGATTCATTGTAAATAATATTAATTGTTTCGACTAGACTTAAGAGAAAAGAAAGAACAGACTTGAGGCAAACGAAAGATGAACATGGACTGAAAGGAAATTTGAAATGAATGAAACAAAATTCCAATGTTTGTTGGTAAACAGTGAATAAAAACGATATGTCTAATCCCTAATATCTCTCATTTAATAAATAATATTACTATAAATAAAAACAAAGTCTAGATTAAGGTCAAAACCAAGAAATTCTCGAGAAATTTGGGTGTTGCAATACTTTTCACGGGGAGTATTTGTAATTAGCGATTTATTTAAAAGCTCTTAAATTGGTTTAACAGCAGATATAAATGAAAGTTGTGTGTATTGTCGGCACTACATTATTTTTACTTTCACTTACTATATACAGTAAGGGAAAGTATTGCGATCGTGAAAATTTTCGAATTCCAGTTTTCAACGGAAATACACGTTTTAGGGTCCCCTGAGTCCAAATAACCAAGTCCCGCAAAAAGGTCTGTGTGTGTGTGTGTGGTAACTCCCGGGCGAAAACGGTAAGACCTATGAAACTGAAATTTCATATTTAAGACAACTATACGCCCGAGACGTGACAAAACTTTTTTTATCAAAATGAGCTTACCATATGAGGCACTTTATACTATGCATTTTGCACCTTTTTTCGATTTTCTCAAAAACGGTTCCGACGATTTTGATTAAACTCGCTATCTCGATACTAAAAATTTAATAGGCTTTAATATCATGTAGGTTTTATTTGGATAAAAATGGTCTGACAGGGCTTAAATGCCGATAATTTAAATTTTCTTCCTCTAAAGTACCTTTAATTTTGTAGATTCAAAAATATTAACTATATTATCTTGTTAACGCTGATGAGAAACAGGTAAATATATAAATTGAATAAATTCGATATCCAACTAAAGGAGAAAACAGAAAAAATATTTTTTTAATACAATTTTTCGTTTTTGAACATAAGAGCAGTAATATACATGTATGATACACCGTTGGAAAGCTAAAGATTTTAGAAAAAATATCTCCTCATACATAAACTTATAGAAGTTAATAGAGAGTGATGAAAAGAAGATAAATCTAACTGATTATTTTAGATAATAATATAATAGATTTTTTAATAAAACACATGTTTCTATATAAATTCAATTTGATTAATTCCTTAATAATTTCACGTATTCTTATCTCTAACTGTATTTGAAAATTCTTTCATTGATTTTAAAAATGGAGGTAAGTGAAAGTCGTGTGTTGCCCGCACCAGATTTTTTAATTACGATTTCAAATTACAAAAAATAAATGAAATGAAAAAAATATCCTTTCGGATTACGGGGCGGTGGTTTTTTTATTTCTGCATATTATTGTTACTATATGATTAAGTTTGTTGGACTAATTTGCTATGAAGACATTAGCTGGCCTTGTATTGGTTCAGCCTAAGAGGAACTTCCAAACTTGCCAAACAATAGTTGGGCTTTAACCTACTTCAAATTTAATTAGGGGCGTTTCTTATCGGCCGAGTTTTAATATTGGTCAGGTAGGCTTAAAATTAGGTATTCAAATATTATTATATCCCACCAAATCACCTTTCGTCGTAAACCTACAGTATCCAGGACATCCTGCCCAACAGTATCCTTTAATAACACTCCTCTTGTGCCGGTTGAACAGATCCGATATCTAGGACTGCACCTGGACAAACGCCTTACTTGGAACCCTCATACAAGACTGAAACGACAAGAAACTGCACAACGTTTTCGACTACTTCAACACTTACAAGACAAACGCTCTAACCTTCCACTTAAGTACAAAAGGCTCATTTACATGACTATCATCAGACCGATATGGACTTACGGAGTAGAGATTTGGGGCTCTACTAAACCATAAAATTCTTTTCGTCTCCAATCCTTGCAATCAAAAATCATTCGAAAAATCCTCAATGCTCCTTATTTTTTCACATATAAACTCATCCATAAATACCTTAACAATCCCTATGTTTCTGACTTGGCGCGAACCAGGTACCAATCCTTTCATGACAAACTCCATTCCTACTCTAATCCACTAGTTTCAATTTGCTTTCTCTACAATCCCTGATAATCCTCCGAGGCGTCTGAAAAGAAGATGGCCTAGAAACCTTGTAGTTTAACATAGTCTTTGGGGAACTGCCAATGGGTAGTATCCCCACAGGTGAATCCATGGCATTTGTATCTTGTATCTCATTTACTAGATTTATATCATTATACAGTTGTAAATAGCAATAAATCTAATTTAAAAAAAAAATTATTATTTGCATACTAAATTAAATTAATGGAATGTTCCTGTATATATCATAATAAATTATTCCGTAGTCCCTTAAAAATCGATAATGCAATGGTTGTTCTTCATAGAACAACTTTTATTAAAGTTGTATATTGTGTGCGCCAAATATTTTTAACTCTAATTATTTATCATAAAAGTAAATTAATTAAATGCTCTAATATTAAACAAACTGTGATAAAATGAAACGCGCTTTGCTAAATTATTCAAACAAGAGTTTTCACTTTCTGCCCTGCCGGTGCTAATATTAATTTATATTTAGCTGCTACGTCTTCCTTTGAAAATGAAGACGAAGTATTTTCATTAAAATACCTACAATATTACAATATAACCCCAATTTAGCGAGTATTTTCTGAAACAATGCGGTTCTGGAAATTCTAATGAAACCATTCGCTTTTATTAAATTTTTCCTTATTAAATATTTTTTATCTATTTTAGGAACAATTTTTGAGAAGAGATTTAATTTTTCCAAAAATGGTTAATTCATATGTATGCATACACATGTATATATTTAATGAATGAACTAAAATCTTAATATTACAACTTACAAAGCATTAGCTTTATATGGCATAGTGGTTAGCATAACAGCCTTCTACGGCAAAGGTCACGGGTTCAAACCCGCAGGTGGTTTACTTCTATTAAAAAATTCTTAGTTATGCCGTCTTTCGGAACGTGAAAAGTTGATCCCGAGCCTGTGCGATGTCAACTACTTGTTAAAAGTCTCTATCCTAATAGAATCTGGATAGGCAAAATTAAGGACTCCCACTCCCACCCACAGCAGCATAAAGTAACGTTAAACAAATATTAAGTTTATATTTCAAGATAAATACACACACAACCAAAAGCACAAAACCGTTAGTCTCAATTTAAAATTTTGTTTTCTAAAAAAAAAAAAAAAACACAACAAAAAAAACTGTGATATACAAAATTGATGTTTTGACATGTTTATATTCTCATTGTTATCTGTCATCCGATTCCATCTAGAGTACGCATTCTTGAAGATTGCGCATTTAATTTCAGTTTGTTTATTAAATGTCCCTTCATGCAAATGTAGTTAATCGGACGATGTTACAGTGGAAGTCCTAATTTTTTTATATCCAGGTTTAATTTGGATAAGGATCTTTTAAGATTACCTCAAAATGCACAGGATCCGGACCATTATTAGATTTCAAGACTAGCGAAGAATGTTTTACACTCTTTAAAAATTACTAGGGCCTTCCACAGGGTTTGAACTATCTGTTAGTTATTATGCAAGCCACTTCACTACAGTTACTCATATTTCCTCACGTTCCGGACCGTACTTAAACAATTCCTTAATACGTATTGCTAACGTTATGCAGTAAAAAAAGATTTACTTTACGTAAAAAAGTCTTACTTTACGATTGTTTCTAGAAAGTATTACGGTCTGATACAAATTATTGGAAAGGACTCTGAACTTACAATCTCTGTATTATTTTCTGACAGTAAACGATTGAGACGATAATTTTTATTAGAAACTTTACCCTTCTTAGTAAGTTTTACAGGATAAATAAAAAAACTCTCATGAAGTTATTTTTGGACTAATAATTTGTAATGATATTAAATATTTACTTAGGAAGAAATGGTCTCAAGACCTACTAAATTAAATTGACATTAAAGTGCTACCACTGAGTAGTTTCTTTTCATTATCACGTCTATATGTGTAAATTAGACCATTAACTTGTTGTAATTATAAGTAAAGTTGTGAATATGAATAAAATAATTTTTTTAAAATATATTTATTGGAATTTACAACTGTATAACCAGTAATACAACAAGTAAATTTTAATGAAATATAAAAAGGCATGAAACACATGTAGAGAAGCTTCCCAATGTAAGCACACTAAAAATATTCTAAACTAGAAGGTCCCGGGGCCATCTTTTTTTCAGACGCCTCGGAGGATTGTCAGGAATGGAAGAGGAAGAAAGGATTAGGGTTGGAATGGAGTTTGTCATGGAAGGATTGATACCTCGTACGTGCCAAATCAGCAACATATAGGACATTAAGGTCTTTATGGATGAGTTTGTTGGTGACAAAGTAAGGAGCATTGAGGATTTTTGGAAGGATTTTGGACTGTAGGGATTGGATACGAGAAGAATTTTATGGTTTAGTAGAACCCCAGAGCTCAACTCCGTAAGTCCATATTGGTCTTATGATAGTCATGTAGATGAGTCTTTCTTAGTTAAGTAGAAGATTAGAAAGTTTGTCTAGTAAGTGTTGAATTAGTCGAAAACGTCGTGCAGTTTCTTGTCGTTTCAGTCTTGTATGCGGGTTCCAAGTAAGGCGTTTGTCAAGGTGTAGTCCTAGATTTCGGATATGTTCAACCGGGACAGGAGGAGTATCATTGTTATTATTATTAATGAAGTAGCCAGTAGGGCAGGATGTCATAGGTTAGGAAAAAAAATATTTTCTTTCCTTATATTTTTAATGAAAATTCGCTTAGAAATCCAGAGATATATATAAAATACATAAACGAGTCACTTCATGATGATACCTGAGATACAGTCTCTTTTTTTGGTAACATTTGGAAATTTAATTAAAATATATGATATATTATTCAATCTTGTCATTGTTTAATGTATAAACATTGCTGAGTTATTTACTTACTTTGCAATAAATAATTAAAAACTCCGTTATTTTTGAAGGTAAAGAAAAAATTATTAACCAATAAACTGCGAATAATTAAAAAAATGAAAAGAAAATTATTATATAAGAAAAGAAAAGAATTTAAAAAAAAATCAAAATTTACCAACAAATACGACAATAACTTTTAATTTTGAAAACAGAAAAAAAAAGTGTATTAATTTTGTTTAACCAATAATCCCAGTATAATTATAAGCAAGAGAAAAACTGAAATTTTATTCATGAATACGTTCATAACTCAGTTATTTTGGAAGATTAAAAAATAAATATATAGAGTTTTAGGACGACTTAAGAACGACAAATAAAAACAAAGTTTATCGTTGACATTGGTTCAGAAATAGCAGATATACACTGTTTTGAAATTAGCAGCGGATATACTGAATTTTCCTATTTATTTATTGCTTTTCATAGTAGTTAATTTCCTCTAAACAACAATTATAACCTAATTTAGTTTGTTTGTTTATTTATTTAACGCCCCTTTATGCTGCTGCGGGTAATCGGATGTGGATGCTACAATAGGAGTCCTAAATTTTGCCCAGGTTTACATAGGATAGGGATCTTTAACGAGTACCTGACATCGCACAGGTTTGGGATCACCTTTTAACGTCCCCTCCGAAGGACGGAATAAACTAAGGATTTTTTACTCCTATTAAAAATCCTAGGGCCACCTGCGGGTTTCAACCTGGAACCTATGGCATAGGAGGCTGTTATGCTAGCCACCCACCCTCTAATTTAGTTATTCGGAAATAAAAACCGTTGTAAGAATTTGCAGCGTTATTTAATTATTTTATTTTCACAAAACACATTGCCAATAAACTTGAAAA
The DNA here is from genome assembly GCA_023052935.1 of Piezodorus guildinii. Taxonomy (NCBI): domain Eukaryota; kingdom Metazoa; phylum Arthropoda; class Insecta; order Hemiptera; family Pentatomidae; genus Piezodorus; species Piezodorus guildinii. Next base: position 6,143,226 of record CM041293.1, on the reverse strand, counting down.
CAGATATTAAGACAATGATTTATGATATCGAAATTAGTATAAAATGTAATTGAAAGGAGATGGCGAGTGACAAAGATGTTCTAGTTGACGAAATTTTACTACTTTACAACATACTAAGATATTCCAAAAAGGTTCGAAGCTCTAAAAGCGACTTATCTCGAAGCTAAAAAAATCGTTCACAAAACCTCTAAATCCCACACACGCTTCACAGACTTTACAAACTAATAAAACTTCATGATTGGTGCCAACTTCTGAAAATTCGGCTTTTAAAAGAAAAATCCCAACAGATCACTTTCACTCTCTGACGAGAAACCTGTCACGAATAAAACTCCACAATATTCAAATTCCACACACTTTATATATATTTCTTTTTTCAATTACTAACGGAGAAAACCTGATTATTAAAACTAATCAACGAATTAATTATAGAAGTTAATGGAATTTGGAGGGAATATCCCTCTCAAATTTATATTTCGATTACTAAGTTTATTATTAAAAAAAAAATGCCGAAAATAATTTAATTTTAAAAGCAAACAACGTAGCTGACAAGGCATGATTGACGGTGGTTCGATATCAGTTTTAAATAGAGCCCAAACGACACTCACAGCAACCAGACGTATTTAGCATAAATGGATTATATGACAAACGAAGCACGCGACTGAATCTCATAATTTATATCTTACCTGCGAAAATCCGTTAGCCGCTATTAATATTTGGTAATTTTACATTTCACAGATTTTTTTTCCACAAAAATAGCAATTAATTTTAAAAAAATATCCCTTAACTAATTTTTTTTTTTTTATTTAATTTTAACGTAGTTTTATTGGGTTATGTGACATATGAAATGTCCGTTTTCAAGGTAACGGATATTTATTAAAAATACGAAATGAAAACAAAATCTGAAAACGCACTTTTCAATTGATCATCATTTTCAAAAAGTTTTCCTTTGACGAAGTTGTCTAAATTCCTGAACAGTGGTAATCTGTTGGAGACAAGTCGGGAGAATATGGCGGGTACGGAAGAACTTCGTAGTTCGTAGCTGCCGCTCAGTGAGATAATGAGGTACCCATGTATCGAGCTTTTTACTTTCCCAATACACTTTAAATGTCTGGAAACGTTAGATGCACTTGCATTTACCTATGCTCAGAGCCCATCAACTGTTTGGTAGGGGTTTCCTTCTGCTGCATGTTTGAGGACATCGTTGTCTATTACGGACGGAGGTCTTCCTCGGGGCAAGTTTTTCAAGTCGGTATCCCCAGCTGAAAACTTAGCAAACCAACGCGAATGGTCCGTTCATTAACACTCCCTTCTCCAAACGCCGTGCAAATATTTCTAGCGGCCTCATCTGCTGAATGGCCGAGTTTAAACTCGTACAAAAATATTACTCGAAAATCGCGGGTTCCATGTTCATATTTGGAGTTATACTAAACAGTGGATAATATGTAATACTTTAAATATGTAAACAGTCGGAAGAAAACGACAGAGACCTGCAAAATCCTTTATGTAATTCAGAAACAACAACTTTCACTTACCTCCATTTTTAAAATCAAGTTTTGTCGCCGTAATGATGTAAAAGTTAATATGATATAGATTTTCATTCTGATTGAAATAGTCTGACAGGGCTGGAATGCCAACATTCTAAATTTTCTTCCTCTAAAGTATCTTTGATTCGGTAGATTCTATAAAAATAAACATACCATCTTTTTAGTATAGATAGATAAATAATTTGAATGAATACGAAATCCAAATAAAGGAGAAAGGAGAAAAAATATTTGTCTATGCAATTTTTATGTTTTTTATAACAGAAACTGTAATATAGACGTATACTATACAGTTGGAAAGCTAAAGATTTAAAAAAAATATATTTACTATACAAAAATTTGTAAAAGTTAATGGAGAGTAATGAAAAGTCAATAAAATACTGATTGTCGTAGGTAATAATATAGTAGATTATATAATAAAACACATGTTTATATTGAAACTCAATGTAATTAATTCTTTTGCAATTTATTTTCATATCTTAATTAATCTAAAACTTCTAAAATTAATTTTAACAACGGAGGTGTCTGGCACCCGGGACTGCTGTACAAACTCCGTAAATTCCTCCATCCAACATACTTCCTCATCCTCCAGTCCTACCTCTCTGATCGAACCTTTAAAATCAACCACAATAGTTCCTATTCATCCACTTTTACTCAGTCTGCTGGTGTTCCTCAAGGCAGTATCCTAGGACCCATTCTCTACACAGTCTATACAGCTGATATCCCAACCCATCCCAACACATTCCTTTCTACCTATGCCGATGACACTTGCGTGCTAACAGTTAATAACGATCCTAGAATTGCCTCTCAAAATCTCTAATCCCACATCAGAGACCTTGAGGTATGGTGCCTGAATTGGAGAATTAAAATCAACTCCAATAAATGCCATCAGATTACCTTTAACCTTCGTCGTAAACCTATCACATCCTGCCCTACAGTGTCCTTTAATGATATTCCGCTTGTCCCTGTTGAACAGATCCGTTATTTAGGCCTCCTTCTTGACAAACGTCTTACATGGAATCCGCATACAAGACTGAAAAGACAAGAAACTGCTCGCCTATTTCGGTTACTTTAACAATTACTTGACAGACGCTCTAACCTTTCTCTTTACTACAAAAGACTAATTTACATGACATTCATGAGGTCTATCTGGACTTACGGAGTTGAGCTTTGGGGCTCTACTAAACCATCAAACTCTTCCCGTATCCAATCCTTACAATCCAAAATCCTTAACGCTCCTTACTTTGTCACCAACAAAATCATCCACAAAGACCTTAATGTTCCATATTTTGCTGATTTGGCCTGTACCAGGTATCACTCCTTCCATGAAAAACTCCACTCCCACTCTAATCCACTAGTTTCGATCCTTGCTCCCACTTCAATTCCTGACAATCCGCCGAGGCGTCTGAAAGAAGATGGCCTCGAGACCTTCTTGTGTAGATTCACTACTAGAGTGCTGCCAATGGGTAGTTTCTCTTCATGTTTTTTTCATGTGTATTATCATTGTAGCATATTTAATTGATGATTTATGAACATACAGTTGTAAATTTCAATAAATGAATTAAAAACACAAACAAAAAAAAACAAAACAACGGAGGTAAGTGAAAGTCGTGTGTTGCGCTCACCAGATTTTTTTTATAATAGCATTTAATGATATCATATGATTTTAAAAAAGTAATATTTGATATTACTACCCGAATTTATTTTTAAAAAACGTGCCTTCCTCTTCTACTTTCGTAAACTCTCACAATAGCTCGCTCTCAAGAATTTTCACCTCCCTTTTCTTTCTCAGAGCACCTAGTTACAAAAAAAGGTAAGCACTTCAATAACGTTTCTTAATAAAAAGGTCTAATCATTTTTTTTTCAGACACCTCGTAAGATTATCAGAAATCGAAATGATTGACACTATTTATTTGAGTGGGAATAGAGTTTGCCATGGAGGGATATTAATGTGTCTAGTGGAATATTAATGTCATATGGGGTGAATTGTTCTGTGAGATTAGCCACAGTGGTATAAAGTGACGTTTAATGAATAACCAAACAAAGGAGCTACGAGGTAACTCGTAGTTGCCGCCCTGTGCTGGTATACAACCTACAAGTTAGTTAACAGTCAAATTTTTCAAGTAAATAATGCAGTACTCCAGAAGCCATCCAAAGATTGTTGAATTAACTTTAAATACATTCACAACATGGAATATTTATCCCCCTAAAATAGTAGAGATAGAAATAGAAGTTGGATAATTCACATTGACTTTTATATTTAGCTAACTTTTTGAGGGGTGTCGAGAACAAGGTTAGGTCGGGGAATGTGAAAGGTCAGAATAATAACAGGTAAAAAATACTCCCTTCATATGTAAGTTCATCCATTACGTATGGTATATTTATGGGCAAAACTAAAATTTCTCATTCTCCTTTTTTTTATTTTTTTTTTATATTGTATTGAATTTTACAATATTACCATAAATACAATAAGTAAAAATATTGAATTATAATAAAGGGCGTGAAAAGGCTTGCAAAGAATCTACCCAGTGGTAAAACTTCGATGTTTATTTAATTAATCCCACAACAAAGACCATGTATGGTGTCAGAATTGGAGAATAAAAATAAATTTCAATAAATCCAACCAAATAATCTTTACCCTTCGTCATAAACCTATGACATCCTGCCCTACTGTCTCCTTCAATAATACTACTCTATTTAAGACACTAAGTATTATAATGACAAAGTTTGGAATAAAAGTTTATTCAATGTTCATTAATTTATATTTTAATGAGTATTGTCGTATAAGTCTTGGTTTTTGTGATACCTTCAAAACGTTAAAATTGGATCAATTTTCGTAGTTGGAGCACAATGTATTATATGTACAAAGATATCTCGATATAAGACCTACATACGTCTATCAGCTCTCCATTCGAAACTTATCTAATGTCCATTAATTTATTTTATAATGAGTATTATCGTATAATGCTTTGTTTCTACAATATTTACTTTCATCATGTTAAAATAAGGTCAATTCCTGGATTTGGATCGTTTTGGATGGCCGCCATTTTTTATTCCGACCAATTTGAGGTAGCAGACAAAAAAAAAAAAATGTTGTGCAAGTTAACTAAAATGTGAGAATCACATTGAAAATTGTCTTCTTATAATACGCATTTTTCGGCTCCAGCTCTTGGGCTGTAACTTTAACACACCGTGGACCCATCCATTGCTATCCGAAACTTTCCTCGTAAGAACATCCTTAGTCGTTAGCTTCTTGATGCTTGGGAACGATAAGCCCGGCTCACCATAACCTAAAAAATTATTATCATAGGACCTCAAACAATTTTTGGTACAATAAAGAAGGATTAGTTACTTAATAGATACTTATGGGAAAAGTCAACATGAAAATATAGTTATCTAAGTTATCTTAAGGGTCTTGAGAATCAATAAATAAGCGGTTTTGTTTAGGATACGTTCCGACGTTATTGTTCTCATATCCATGCCCTAACAGTGCAAAAAACTAAACGAAACATTAAAATTTATATCAATTACTATTATAGAAGAGTAATTTAGAATATAATTATATCAATTGGAACAATCTCTTCTAATTTTGTTTATATGTACACACACATACCTTTTTTCGGAACTTGGTCATATGGACTCAGGAGACCGTAAAACGTGGATTTCCGTCGAAAACTAGAATTCGAAAATTTTCACGATCTCAATAAAATCCATTTCTATATATTTCATATATAGGTAAGCGAAAGTAAAAATGAATCCCCTTATTCCTTGGCAATCGCATCACGCGTGAAAGGGTTTACCGATTTTACTAATTCTTTTTTTAGTTGTGCTTATAACAGTCAGGAGAAGGATCATATAAATAAAAAATAAATAAAAAAGTAGAAAAGTAATTTAGTAGTTAGTTTATAAAATTTTGTTTATTTTAATTTTTGAAGATAATAATAGTTTCTCTATTTATATATATATATATAACTTATGCGTTGTCCGAAAAATAAACAAAAAAAAATAATGAAAGGGGCATAAACAACACGCTTGATGGCTATTCAAACACTGACTTTATTTGGTCTTCTAATCCTCTATATATACATTTATATTGTTTACAAGAGGTGGTTTGGAATTAAGACTGATAGTCTACCGTATCAGTCCTTAACTCCCCCCCACCAGTTTACGAACAATCCTCGTAAACTATATACAACAACCAAAAATATAGAAATAAACCACATGAGACAATACAAAAATAAAAAAAAAAAATAAAAGTTCAAAACGCAGAAGTAAAATACCACCTGAAAAGAGAACACAAGAAATTGAAAAGAGAAAAAAAAAAAAAAATAACAACACTTCTTACAATCTGAACACAGCACACTGCAAAAAAAACTGACACTTCAAAAACAAACAAAAAAAAAAAAAATGCAAAAAGCGGAGGACACTCCAGCTTCCTAGGACGCCGCCATCGGTGGGAGTTTCAATTGTTCCAGGTGCACTGTACGCCGCTTCCTGGGTTCGCGTACGCTCTCGATCGTGACCAAATTGTGTTCACGGATCACAACCACCCGGAAAGGGCCCTCATAACGCCGGAGTTCCTTCCCTCTATTGGTCCCTACACGCCGGTATACCACCGTACCGATTTTGACGGATCCCATTAGATCCCGCACCCCAAGATTATGCCGCTCCACCCGGCGACGCTTTTCCCTCTCTATCCGATCGCGAACCGTGACCCATAGTTTCCTCAGCGCGAGACTATTGCTCACAATGGGCCCCTCATCCCCCGCCGCACCGCGGCAATCACGCCGGCGACCCTGCAAACCGAAAAGGATTTCGAAAGGGGTAAATTCCGTGACCGAGTGGACGGAGTGGTTATACGCGATGATGGCACGCTCCATAGCCACGTCCGGCTCCAACCCCTTCTCTAATTGAAAAACCCGCAGGTGGTCACTCAACGTGCTGTGAAGGCGCTCGATACCACCGCGGCTTTTTGGATGACCCGGCGTATTAAGATGCCACGTGACACCCAAAACCTTCATCTCCTCCCGGACTCTGGCGTTGTCAAATTCGCGACCGCTATCCGAAGAAATCGTCTCGGGGACGCCATAAAACTGAAACCAAATCCATAGGGCCCGCAACACCGCCTCCGACGAACGCTCTTGAACGGGATACGCCATAGCCACCTTGCTGAACAAGTCCAAAACCGTGATCCATTTATAGCCCTTCCACGTAAAGGAATCGATTTGAAGATCCACGAGAGGCGCATCAGCGGTAGGGGTTTCCTCCTGGACGCGCGAGGTGGATGACGATCATATTTAGCGCGAAGGCACACGTCGCAATTCCCGATGGTCTCCTGGATGGTGCGCTTCATCCCCCGCCAATAATAACGCCGCCGCAACGCATGCAACGTCTCCGTGAGTCCCCGGTGGTTCGTCTTCCCCTGATGATAAGCGAGCGTCACCTCCTTCTGCCGTTCCTCATCGCGGATGGTCTCGACTAGCATGGAACAACGGACAAACGACCGGTCAACTCCGATACGCTCCGCCCGCCACAACCGTTGGATCCGTTCCCATATCACGGCGTTGCCGACAAATATGTGGTGGGTCCTACCTGGTTTCGACGCGTCCGCCAGCGCTCTACAGACCTGGTCATCCCCGACGGACGGCTGAGACCAGACAGTGACAATCGAACACCCGCCGAAGCGTTGAAAATCGATCTTAAGGAGCCCCGATGTCCTCGTCTTCCAGATAATCTGGTGGCGCTTGTCATTCACGATTTCGTCTATTTCCTCCATGACCACAGGACGCCCCTCAGAAGAACGCTCGTCCCCCGACGACGCGGACTCACCCGAAACGCCTGCCGCCCCAGGTTGGGATTCCTCCCCAGGAGTCCATTCCCTGAGAAACTGACGAACATCGCGAGAGGACTCGCCCCGTTCCTCCTCTACGGCATTCACCATGAGCGCCCGCGACAGCCAATCCGCGACAACGTTCTCCTTGCCCGGTTTGTATACAATCCCCATATTGTACTGCCCAAGGAGCTCTTTCCAGCGTGTGACCCTTGCGGAAGACTCTTTCAGTCTCCCGACCCATTGTAGCGGACGATGGTCCGTATGGACCCGGAACCGCCTCCCGAAGACGTACGGTCGGAAATGGTCGACCGCCCATACAATACCGAGGAGTTCTCGCTCCAAGGCGCTGTAACGAGACTCCGCATCCGTGAGACGCCGACTAGCGTATGCAACAGGGCGCTCCCCACGGTCACTATCCTGAGATAACACTGCCCCAAGAGCGTATTCACTGGCGTCCGTTGTAATAGTGAATGGTCGGTCGAAGTCCGGAAACGCGAGTACCGGATCACGCTGTAAGTGCTCGATACACCGGCGTACCTTGTCCGCAATATCTGGGGTCATCACGAGTTTACACCCTTTCCGCAGCAAATTGTTAAGGGGCACAAGATACGCAGCCATAGCTGGAACAAACCGGCGATAATAATTCAAAGCGCCCATCAACCGCCTGATCCCCTTCACCTCGGTCGGGATGGCCATACGCTGTAAGGCCGCCACCTTCTGGGCATCCGGCTTCACGCCCTCCGCGGAGATCGTATGACCCAAAAAACTAATTTCCCGCTGACCTAGGGTGGACTTCTCAGGAGAAAGGCGGAGACCGAATTCCCGCATGCGGTTAAAAACAGCCCGGAGATGCCTAACGTGGTCCCGTTCCGACCTACTAAAGACCAGGAGATCATCCATATAGACCTGGCATACGGATTCGTCCAAACCCCGAAGGAATTCGTCCATCAACCTTTGGAACGTGATAGGGGCATTCTTCAAGCCAAAGGGCATCCGAGTGAATTCATAATGACCCCTCTCAAACGTGAACGCGGTCTTGTGCCGGTCCCGAGGATGCATTCCGATCTGGTGATAACCCGCCTTCAGATCCAAAGTGCTAAAAATTTTCGCACCACCCAACCTGTCCAATATATCATCGAAACGGGGGAGGGGATATTTCTCATCGACGGTATTCTCGTTTAGCTTACGATAAACAATGACAACCCGATACTTTTCTGTCGTGTCGCCGGGCGCACTTTTCTTTTTGACGGCCCATAGCGGACTATTATAAGGGGACGTACTGTCCACGATTATACCCTGTCGCCGTAAATCGTCCAGCTCAGCCCGAATATGGCTACGAAGCGCCTGAGGGTACCGCCTTTCTTTAACGTAAATCACCCGGTCCTGCTTGAGCGGAATTTCGTGCACCGTTTTGCCAGTAACCCCGAGGACATCCCCTTCTTTAAAAAATATATCGCCGAACTCATCAAGGATAGATGTTTTCCAATTATCAGCCTGATTTACCGCTCCTACGCGTGGTTCACCACCCGCAGCCACGCGGATACATGCAAACTTTCTACCTCCGATTCTTATATCCCATTGGCCCCCCTGATTCCTGATCCGCGCACCGATCTTTCCTAACAGGTCATTCCCTATGATCACCTGATACTCCCTTGGCATCCTACTTACTACATGGACTTGTAAAGTGCCGCTCGTTTCTCCCCACGTACCCAAACCCAGCTCGATTTCCCCCTCCACACTACAGGGCCCACCCAGGGTGATTAAATTACATTGGCATACCTTAACCTGGAGTGCCCTCCCTCCACCTTTCCACTTATCTAGCGCCTCTCTGCATGCGATGGTGCAAGAGCTCCCGGTGTCCACCAGGCATGCGACTCCCTCCACGCTGATGATAGGCAGACCGCCGCTCTCTCCTCTCGCATGGTAGCTCACCAACGTGCGGTTGCCACTCTGCTGATACCCGCCTCAGATTTCCTCACGGGATGACTGCGCTGCCGTTTCCGGTCGCCTCCACACACTCCTCCTGCTCCTCTGGCCACCTCCTCGAGCGGGGACGTCCGCCTCAGTCTCCGTTTCCGTTTCCTCAGACCCTCCGGATGACTCGCTTGCCGATGCCATATGCCTCCTCTGGAACCGTCCTGGTCGGACTCTTTGAGCATTTACTTCCATAGGTTCCGGTTGGTTCGCATCGCGCCGCCGGTATATGTAAGGGCAATGTCTTGCTATATGTCCCTCCACTCCGCATTCGAAGCACCTAGTGCGTGGGCATTGGGCCACCAGATGCCCGAGCTTGCCACAACCATGGCACTTGCGGTCCTCCCGCCTCCCGCTGCTTCTCGGTTTTGCTGGCCGCCGATCACCTTGCGGAGGCCTCTCTCTCCTGTTCTCCCGAAATTCTCTTCTTTTCCAAACGGGAGTGGTCCTAGGCTGATTGTGCGAGACTCGTGTCCAACCATGTTCCTCCGTCTCCATCCGAGATTCTTCCTCGCGGGCACTGGCGTCCATCATTTCTTGAGCGCAATCGATGAACGAGCGTTCCCTCTGAAACCCTTCTCTTTTACCGGTTTCCTTCGCCAGCTGCACCTTTAGAATTATTGCTAGAAAATCCATCCTAAAGTGGACCTCCTCAACACTTGCGGTCTCTCTCATTTTCTCCGTTATTCGGTTAAACTTCGTGAGGAGTTCTCCCGCATACTGGCCATTAGACTGCCGCGGCTTCTTAGTTTCTCTTATTATGTGAAAAACATCTTCTTCAGGGGCCCATCTTCCCCCTCCGTAGGCCTTCTTTAGTCGCTCTTTCACGACGCTCCAGGGTGTCTCCTCATCGGCTTGGATATGATTCAGGATGCTCCTCTTCACCCTGCAAACCACTGCAGCCTTTAACGCCTCAGCATCTTCTCCGTCTAACAGTCTTTCGGACAACTTTGACTGAATCCTCACCATCAAGCGATCGCCCCCTTTTAGAAAGTGATTGAGCTCACCAATCTCTCCAGTGAATCTGTCAAGGTCGGATGTAGCCTTCCTCAATTCCTGAGCTGTCGCTGTTTGAATCTTCACCCACTCCAGCGTCGTTCTATGCGCCTGCGCCAGTGAAACTTCCGGTAGTGGCGGTAACTCAACTGCCGCCGCTGCCGCCTGCTGTGGCCCAGCCGGTGGGACATTTAGAACGGCCGGTCTCAAAACTACGTTCTCTGCCATAATATTGGTTTTCGCAGGCAAGAGAAAAAAAAATAAATAAAAATAATGATAAAATAAACTCACGTACGCTGAGTAACAGGTAAGTACCAAAAAAAAATTACGTGCTTCGAACTTATCTAAAGGTCCCGGGTTTCGGCACCACTTATGCGTTGTCCGAAAAATAAACAAAAAAAAATAATGAAAGGGGCATAAACAACACGCTTGATGGCTATTCAAACACTGACTTTATTTGGTCTTCTAATCCTCTATATATACATTTATATTGTTTACAAGAGGTGGTTTGGAATTAAGACTGATAGTCTACCGTATCAGTCCTTAACTTATATATATATATATATATATATATATAAAATTGAATCCTGTTTTCCCTTGGTAATAGCATCACGCGTGAACGGCTTGACCGATTTCGTTAAGACATAGCTCTGTCGGGTAATTTAGAAGTATATAAATTTTAATATATGATTATATCAATTGGAACAATCTCTTCTAATTTTGTTTATATGTATTTATTTATCAAAACATGTCAATAATAAATCTTATTACGTTTCGAGGTATCACATGCCTTATCTTCAGATGTTCAATATTATATTTATTTTCATATTGTTTCTCAATATAGGTCATTTAATATTATAATTTATTCACATTATCAAATTTTAACTTTTCACCATCACATATTAATTTTTCTTGTGCACTTGCAACTATCATAGGATAGGACATACACACATGATAGTTATTTTTACTTTTTTTTTTTTACTTTCACTTTTATTTTTACTTTCGCTTACCTATATATGGAATATATAGAAATGGATTTTATTGAGATCGTGAAAATTTTCGAATTCTAGTTTTCGACGGAAATCCACGTTTTACGGTCTCCTGAGTCCATATGACCAAGTTCCGAAAAAAAGGTATGTGTGTGTGTGTGGTAATTCAAGTTTAAGAAAGGTAAGTCGTACAAAACTGAATTTTTATATTCATGACAACTATACAGTCGAAATGTTACAGCAACGCTTTTATCAAAATATTTTTCATCAAAATCAGCTTACCAGAAGAGCGTGTGTTGCGCGCACCAGATTTTTACATATACATATAATTAATCTATGTTGCTATTATTAGAGAGACAAAAGACATTTTTGAATAAATTTAAGAATGAGTTTAATTTACAATGAATAGATATTAAGTAGTTAAATAGACATTTCAATTAGAATTCATTAGTCTATTTAACAATTCTATATCTATTCATTGTAAATTCAATGCATTCTTAAATTTATTCAAAAATGTTTCCTATGTCTCTAACAATAACAACACCTACTGATTGGTTTTTTTTTCCACCGTTAGGGCATGAATATGTGAACAATAAATTCTATAAAAACGAGCCTAAACAAATTTGCTTCTTTATTGAATAGTTTAATGAATTGATATTGTCAATTAATTCATCTGACTGAGGAACGTATCCAGCCGTGAAGGCACAAGCCACTGACATTAGTATTTGCATTTTTATTCCCTACAAATCCTTTTTTAATTTATTTTACTTGTATATAGAATATATAGTAAGGGAAAGTATTGCGATCATACATATATCGTATTTACAATAACTATATCAGCCATATACAGGACATAACAAAAATAATAATTATTTTTTATTATAGCGCCTTATTTTAGAACATTATTCATTTATTTATATTTCTATCCTATTTTGACATTAAAAAAATATATATATAACATGTAAAAGACAGTGGTTATTGTTTGGTTTTTTTCAAACTTCTTTGTTTGATATTACGAATAATACAATAGACAAGTGTCATATATATATATATATATATATATATATATATATATATATATATATATATATATATATATATATATATATATGTGTGTGTGCGTGTTTGTGTGTATAAAAGTGAATTTTCCACTTTTGTTGCTGTATTGGGAGACAACAAGGTTATAATCTCAAGATCATATGTTTTTTTAAATTAAAACCTGTACCACTACAACCCATGGAGGGCTTGGTCTCAGTACATATAGAGATTCGTACTGTTTCTAGGCCAACGGCAGTGCAATGAGGTGATTCGGCCGAGATCACGCTCAGCCGCCAGGTTTTTTCCCCAATTTTTGGGGTACCCACTTTATAGAGGTTGGGTCTGCCCCAGGAGAGTCTCCATAACCTAGGGTCACCCCCCCCCCCCCGGCTGAATTAACGTAATAACTAATATTCCGTCACAGCCAAGATTCTGGGGTCACCCATAGCGTAGTTGCTAGCATAACAGCTTTCTATGCCAAAGGTCGCGGGTTCAAACCTGCGGGTGGCCCTAGGATTTTGTAATAGGAGTAAAAAATCCTTAGTTATGCCGTCCTTCGGAGGGGACGTTAAAAGGTGGTCCCGAGCCTGTGCGATGTCAGGTACTCGTTAAAGATCCCTATCCTAATAAAACCTGGATAGGCAAAATTTAGGATTCCCACTGTAGCATCGTCCGATTAGCCATAGTAGCATAAAGAAAATAAACAAACAAACAGGGATTCGACCCAGGTCCCAGAGAACTGTAGACTAGTGCTCTATCCACTACACCACGCCGCTCCATTTTCTAAAAGTTAATTGTTGAAACAAGTTGTATTAAATATTTTAAAAATTGTTATAATAAGTTTTTGTGATAAACACGCTCTGTGATTATCAAACTAATTTTAAAATAATATTTTAATAATAATATTTTTAGGGAAAGTATTGTGATGGTGAAAATTTTCGAATTCCAGTTTTCGACGAAAATATCCCCTGAGTCTAAATGATCAAGTCCCGAAAAAAGTACTGTATGTGTGTGTGTGTGTGCGTGGTAAGTCATGCGCAAAAACTTAAATTTCTTATTTAATACAACCTTACGCCGGAGATGTTATAGCAACATATTTATCAAAATCGGCTAATCAGAAAATCCACTTTTACCAATACATTTTCCATCTTTTTACGATTTTTTCAAAAACGGCTCTAACGATTTCGATTGAACTCCTTAAATGGATGTAAATTTTAATGGGCTTAATTAACATGTAGGTTTCATAATGATTGAAATAGTCTGACAAGGCTCAAATGCCGATATTTTAAATTTTCTTATACACAAAGTTGTTAAAGGTAATATAAAGTAACGAATAGGGAATAAAATTATTACTGATTAACATTCTAATATATGGAAGTTATATTATTTAATCTAAATCATATGTTTCCAACGAAAATAAACGTTTTATTAAAATCAACTTAAAATATTTTTCAAATTAAAGTATATTTACGAGTTTTTAAATTGATTTCAACAGTCTAGGTAAGAGAAAGTCGTGTGTTACCACCACCAGATTTTTTTTTGCTAATGAATAGTTGTAATGAAAAATTGACTTTAATAACCTATTTTAATTTTTGTTAATAATTTTAAATAAAAATTTTTCTTGAAAAGGGATAAATTAGTTTGATTTTATTTGAAGCTAATCATACATTACTAATTTATATACACACATCGTACATTACTACATTTTTTTATATTAAGACTATTATCGTAGTTTTTACTAGTTTTATTACTTTAATACAGTTGTCAATTTAAATTTTAAAAATCTGGTGGACACAACACACAACTTTGACTTACATCCGTTATAGAAATTTTACAATAGTATGTATAAGATAATAGTTTTCTAAAATCTTTAGCTTTCCAACGGTATATGATACGTCTATATTACTGGTTCAATATTCAGAAACACAAAAATTTCGTAAACAAATATTTCTTCTTTCTCTGTAATTAGATACCGCAGTCGTTCAAATTATATATGTATCCGTTTTTTATCAGTACTAAATCGATGATATAGTTATTTTTTTTTTTTTAATAATAAATTCTTTATTTATTCTGGGACAAGTCCCTTCGGAATAATGTTACAGACTAATTAAATTAGAGCTTCAATGTCTTAGAGTAAAAAAAAAAAAAAAAAAAAATATATATATATATATATATATATATATATATATATATATATAATAAAATTAATAAATAAAAAGCAACAGAAATGACAAAGAAAATGAATAATAGTTATAAATTCATAGGTAGCTTCTTATAATAATTTAGAAAAACAAACAAAACAAATTAGACAAGAATAAAAAAATAAAAATATCTTCATATATACATTGCAAAATAAATTATGCATAAAATAAAATTCATAAATCTTTAATATATAAAATAAAATGTGATAAATAATCGTTTCTCTCTGCCGATTTTTATTGAAATTTGCAAATCACTTGAGGTCATTTGAAAATTGGATAGCCAGGAAGTGTTTGAATAAACGGGATTTGAAGGTAGGGAGAGTATTGGAATGACGGATATAAGAAGGAATAGAATTCAATATGGACGAGGATCGGATAAGGAAAGATCTGTCGAAAGCTGCGGTTCGATGAGGCGTTATATACAGGTCTGAAGACCGTGAACGAGTGTTGCGGGAGTGGATGGTGGATTTAAATGAAAGTATATCAGAGATGTGCGATGGACGTTGAGATCGGAGAACTTGGAAGAGAAAGGATGCCAGGAAGTACTTAGAGCGGTATGATGGGTAAAGCCACTTTAACTCCTCGTAGAATCGGGTTACAGAGGTGTCCCTGGATATCCCAAATATGAAACGTACCAGACAGTTAAATAATCGTTTTAGTTTAGCTTTAAGATCCCCAGAAACACCCCCATACACCGCGCAACAGTAGAAATAGAATCTACAAAATTAAAGGTGCTTTAGAGGACGAAAATTTAAAATATCGCCAATTAAGCCCTGCCAGAAATTTCAATCAGAATGAATTTTTGAGTTTAATGAAAATCGTTAGAGCCGTTTTTGAGAATCTCGTAAGAAGGTGCAAAATGCAAGGTAGAAAGTGGCTCTTCTGTTAGTCGATTTTGATAAAAACGTTTCTGTAACGTCTCGGGCGTATAGTTGTCTGAAACATGAACTTTCAGTTTCATAGGACTGTTCGTTTTCTCCCGGGAGTTGAAAACTGGAATCCGCAAATTTTCACGATCGCAATACTTTCCTATACCATATATTCCATATATTAGCAAGTGAAAGTAAAAATGAAAAAATATTAATTGTTGTTTGTATTTCCCAAAATTATGAGGATATAATTTTAAATATCATGACCTGCTGCTCAGCATTTCTCCAACTCATTTGCTGATTGTCAGACTTTTTTGACAGGTGAGAATGATAAAATGAAAATTAAAAACTAAATTATATATAAATAAATAGAGATAATATTAAAAAGTAGTTGATAGTAAATAAAAGACTTAGCGACCCTACAGCCTACCACAAATCAATGCCTTCACAGCTCCATCATTTATTTAAGACCACCTTCCCGAAATGGAATACCTTAGATCAGCCTCCACGCAATCTTTCAACCTACTTCCAATCAATCCATCCCATGCCACAATATATTACTTTCACTTACCTATATATGAAATATATAGTAAGGGAAAGCATTGCGATCGTGAAAAGTTTCGAATTACAGTTCCGTGGAAACACGGAATGTATTTCCTCAATGTCGTAATTAATGTGGGCTTAACCAATAGAAACTAATGACAAAAGGGGTCACTTGTGGTGCAGTCACGTGTTCAGACCAGGCAGGTGACTCTAGGGGAGTAAAAAATATCTTGTTACATCGTCCTTCGGAGGAGACATAAAATATGTGGTACTGAGACTGTGCGATGCTAGGTTCTCGTTAAAGATTACTATTATAATCAAACCTGGACTAGAAAAAATTAGTATTACCAATGTAGAATCGTACAGTACAGCCACATTAGCATCAAGTGGCGTTAAATAAATAAAACAACAACAAAAAGTCTGGTGCGGGTAACACACGACTTTCACTTACCTCGATTTTTAAAATCAATGAAAGAATTTTCAAATACAGTTAGAGATAAAAATACGTGAAACTATTAAGTAATTAATCAAATTGAATTTATATAGAAACATGTGTTTTATTAAAAAATCTATTATATTATTATCTAAAATAATCAGTTAGTTTTATCTTCTTCTCATCACTCTCTATTAACTTCTAAAAGCTTGTGTATGAGATGATATTTTTTCTTAAATCTTTAGCTTTCCGACGGTATATCATACATGTATATTACTGCTCTTATGTTCAAAAACGAAAAATTGCATTAAAAAAATATTTTTTCTGTTTTATCCTTTAGTTGGGTATCGAATTTATTCAATTTATATATTTACCTGTTTTTCATCAGCGTTAACAAGATAATCTAGTTATTATTATTGAATCTACAAAATTAAAGTTACTTTAGGGGTAGAAAATTTAAAATATCGGCATTTAAGCCCCGTCAGACCATTTTTATCCAAATAAAACCTACATGATATTAAAGCCCATTAAATTTTACATCGATACGTTTCGGGCATATAGTTGTCTTAAATATGAAATTTCAGTTTCATAGGACCGTTTCCGCCCCGGAGTTACAACACACACACACAGACACACATACAGACCTTTTTGCGGGACTTGGTTATTTGGACTCAGGGGACCCTAAAACGTGTATTTCCGTTGAAAACTGGAATTCGAAAATTTTCACGATCGCAATACTTCCCCTTACTATATATAGTAAGTGAAAGTAAAAAATGAGAAATCGTGCTTAGTATACCTAAAACTTTAGAATCTTTCGAAGCTTCTACTTACTTCAAAGTAAGATAAAGTGTAGATTTAATGATGGGGACACAGAACGTCAGCTGAAATGTATGATAATAATTAATGATGTATTTTCATACTCATGCTAACAAGGAGAAATGTTTTTACTTTCACTTACCTAGACATGTAATATACAGTAAAAGGAAGTAATGCGATCCTGAAAATTTTCGAGTTTCAATTTTCAACGTAAAAGCACGTTTCAAGGTCCCTTAAGACCAAATAACCGAATACCGCAAAAAGGTTAGTCTGTGTGTGTATTTCATACTAAAGACAACTAACTATACGCCTGACATGTAGCAACTTTTTCATCAAAATCGGATAACCAGAAGAGCCACTTTTTACGTATTTTCCAAAATCGCTCTAACGATTTTGATTAAACTCGCCATACCTATGTAAAATTTAATGAGCTTTAATATCATACAGGTTTCCTTCTGATTGAAATAGTAAGACAGGGCCCTAATGTCGATATTTTATAGATTGAGAAGAATTAGCCATATCATTTTATTAGGACTGATAAAAATAAGCGTAATATAAAAGCTGAACGAATGTTGTTTATCAAATAAACGAGGAAATAGCAAAAATATTTTTTAGATATAGTTTTACTTTCACTTAATATATATAGTAAGGGGAAGTATTGCGATCGTGAAAATTTTCGAATTCTAGTTTTCAACGGAACATATGTATACACGGAACATCAATACACGTTTTAGGGTCCCCTGAGTCCAAATAACCAAGTCCCGCAAAAATGTCTGTGTGTGTGTATGTGTGTGTGTGTGTGTATGTGGTAACTCCCGGGCGGAAACGGTAAGTCCTATGAAACTGAAATTTCATATTTAAGACAACTATACCCCCGAGACGTGAAACAACTTTTTTTTATCAAAATGAGCTTACCAGAAGAGGAACTTTATACCATGCATTTTGCATCTTTTATCGATTTTCTCGAAAACGGTTCCGACGATTTTGATTAAACTCGCTATATCGATGTAAAATTTAATGGGCTTTAATATCATGTGGGTTTTATTTGGATAAAAATTGTCTGACAGAGCCTAGTGCCGAAATATATAAATTGAATAAATTCGATACCCAACTAAAGGAGAAAACAGAAAAAATATGTTTTTAATACAATTTTTCGTTTTTGAACATAAGAGCAGTAATATACATGTATGATATAACGTTGGAAATCTAAAGATTTTAGAAAAAAATATCATCTCATACACAAGCTTTAAAAGTTAATAGAGAGTGATGAGAAGAAGATAAAACTAACTGATTATTTTAGATAACAATATAATAGATTTTTTAATAAAACACATGTTTCTATATAAATTCAATTTGATTAATTCCTTAATAGTTTCACGTATTTTTATCTCTAACTGTATTTGAAAATTCTTTCATTGATTTTAAAAATCAAGGTAAGTGAAAGTCATGTGTTGCCCGCACCAGATTTTTTAGTTTTTAGAACATAAGAACCGTAACATTCATGTATAGTATACTGTTGGAAAGCTAAAGATTTTAGAAAAAATATTATCTTATACACAAGCTTGAAAAGGTTAATAAAGAGTGATGAAAAGCCGATAAAACTTACTATTAGATAATAATATAATAGATTTTTTAATATGACACATGTTTCTACAGAAATTCAATTTAATTAATTATATATTAGTTTCACTTATTTTTATCTTTTACTTCATTCGAAAATTCTTTCTTTATCTAATCGATTTTAATAACGGCGGTAAATGAAATTCGTGTTTTGCCCGCACCAAATATTTATTTAAATTAACTTAAAAATATTTAAATGTAAGCTGCTTTAATAGTTCCTAAATCGATTTTAACAGCCGAGGTATGTAGAAGACGTGTGTTGCTCACATCAATTTTTTTATTTAATGAAATTGTCCATTCTTATGTGAAATACTAATTCTGTCACACAACATGAAGCAGAACTGCGCTTCAATTATTTTAAAAATGCTGCATTAGAGATCTTCCTTAAAATACATTAAAAATCATTACTAATTTACTAGTTGTATTCCTGTATACAGTTGTAAATTCCAATAAATAAAAAAAAAAAAATAAAAAAAAATCTTTAAGAGGATACGTGCTGCTGGTTACTGTCATTCCTCATACTTGTTATTTATAATTTTAGCCATTTCGTGACGACCAGCACATTCATGCTGACAGGTGCATGATGCATTACTGTATGAAGTAAAAAAAAAATATATTGTCTACAATTTAAAAACGTTGCAAATTAATAATAATAATATTTTTTTATTTATTCTGGGATAAGTCCCTTCAGAATAACATAACAGGAAATAAAAAGGTGGACTTAAGACTAGAGTTTTTGAGCAAAATGACTGAAAGACAGAAAATAATTAAACTAAAAACATGAACAACTAAAATAACTTAAAAGCTAAATTATAATAAAAATGTACAGACCAGAAAAATAAATTTATGTTAACATGAGAACAAAAAATAATATATAATAAAAAAAATATGCATAATCAGATAAAAGAAATATATATACACATATTCATAAAGATAAACATACATACACACACACTTATGCATGTATGTATACAGTTTTTAAAAACAATAAAATAAAACAAAGGAAATTGCTATTCTTCTGAATGCTTTTAAAAATATATAAAATTTAATCTTGCAGCCTTGAAAATATAATCATTTCAAATATTTGCAGTTTAATTCACCCTTGAAAATGACAATTGAATAAATAAATTTGTTCTATTATTTATTTGTTGATTTTTCCTGGAATCAACATCTACTTGGGATATTTGGAAAATGAATTCACAGGAAATAGCCAAATAGACGGGATTTAAATGTGGAGAGAGTTTTTGAGTCACGGATATCAGAGGGAATGGAATTCCATAAGGAGGCAGACCGGATTAAGAATGATCTATCGAAAACTGTGGATCGATGAAACGTTATATCGACTGAATCGAACCAACATTTGGGCAGCGGACAACAAGCTTAATTTGAACACTAAGAACACCAAGGCAATTGTAATATGTTTCAATACCCTCCTTAAGGCACTTACATCGATTCCCACTCTGTTTCTGAATGATAATCCAATACAATACCACCTGTCCGTTAAAAACCTCGGGGTCACATTTGATCAAACCCCTTTTTGGAAAAATCATGTTTGCGAAATCTCCCGTCGTACATTCTCCACCTTAAAAGTTCTGAATTATCTCCGTCCCCTTCTTCCTATAGAAACCCGTAAACTCTTGCTAAACTCCTTAATATTTCCCCACTTCGCCTACTGCTGTGCCGTGTATGAGGGTGTCTTTGGGTACCTCGAGGCAAAACTAAAACGAATGTTTAACTGCTTTATACGTTTCATCTTTGGGATATCCAGAGACACCTCTTATAACTCGATTTTATAAAGAGTTGAAGTGGCTTTACCCTTCCTACCGCCGTAATACTTCCTGGCATCCTTCCTTTACTAAGTTATCCAATCCCGGTGTCCGTTTTACATCTCAGATCTCCTTATATTCAAATCCTCCGTTCGTTCCCGTTACACCCACTCACGGCCTTCAGATCTGTACATAACGTCCCATCGATCCACAGCTTTCGATAGATCATTCTTAATCCGATCCGCATCCCTATGGAACTCCATTCTCCCTAATATCCGTGACTCCTAAACTCTCTCCACATTTAAATCCCGTCTATTTAGCCCTTTTCAATCAATCCAATTTCCATATAATCCCAGTAGATGCTAATTTCAAGAATAATCAACTAATAAATAATAGAACAGGTTTACTTATTTAATTATCACTTTCAACGATAAATTCAAAAGCTGATATTTGAAATGATTATATTTTCAAAGATGGAAGATTGAATTATATATATGTTGAAAAAAGAATAGTAATTTACATTGTTTTTAAAATCTGTATACATACGTGCATATATTCGTGTGTGTTTATGTGTATATATAAATTTCTTTTATCTGATTATATATATATATATATATATATATATATATATATATATATATATATATATATATATATATATATATATATATATATATATATATATTTGTATATTATTTTTTGTTCTCATGTTAACATAAATTTATTTTTCTGGTTTGTACATTTTTAATATAATTTAGCTTTTAAGCTATTTTATTTTGTTCATGCTATTAGTTTAATTCTTTTCAGTTTTTCAGTGATTCTACTCTAAGACTCTAGTCTTAAGTCCACTTTTTTATTTCTTGTTATGTTATTCTGAAGGGACTTGTCCCAGAATAAATAAAGAATTGTTATATATAATTCAGAAGACCGTGAGCGGGTGTAACGAGAACGAACGGAGGATTTGAATTTAAGAATTTCAGAGACGTAAAACGGACACCAGGACTGGATAACTTGGTAGAGGAAGGATGCCAGAAAGTACTTACGGCGGTAGGAAGGGTAAAGCCACTTCAACTCTTCGTAAAATCGGGAGGTAGAGGTGTCACTGGATATCCCAAAGATAAAATATATAAAGCAGTTAAACATTCGTTTTAGTTTAACTGTTATATAGGTAAGTGAATGTAAAAAAAATTGTAAAAATATATTTTATTCTTTAATAATTTTACAAATGTAATGTCATATTTAGGTCTTAGTTACAGAGAATGATGTGCATGTGGCGAAGAATGAGGTCCGACTTGAAGATTTCTCTAAAATAATGTCTAAGCAAGGGAGGTGAGGTTCTCAGGATAAGGTTCTGAAGCTCTCCGAGTCGCGTCGGAGCTGATGTGCGTGAATGCGACAGGAAACATAAATATCGATCCTTTTCAACCTAAAGATATGTCAAGGGCAAGATGACCAGATTTTTAGATGGGCAAAGCGAACTCTGAAGAAGGCGGTTAATCGACAAAAATGTTCATTTCGGATAAAAATAATATGGTAATATTTTTACTTCATTTACCTATATATGAAATGGATAGAGGGGGTGAAATAGGATAGAAGTAATAAAACTATTATTCTTCCGACGGTTCTTTACAGATGTGAAGGTTTTCGAAAATAAGGTACTGCATAAAATATTTGATCCGAAGATAGATGAGGCCACTGGGGAGTTTAGAAGGTTGCACAACGTGGAATTGCGGAGTTTGTACCCTGTGAATATAATTGAGTTGATAGCATCGCGGATACTCAAATGGGCGAATAAAGTTGTTGGGCTCGGTGAGGATCGGATTCCGAGAAAGTTGGCACTCGCTGATCCGACTGGTAGCCGTCCCAAAGGTAGGCCGAAACGTCGATGGGAGGATTGCGCTGTCTGATCTCGGGAGCTTAGGCTTGAACAGTGAACATTGGACGAGTCTGTGTAGGCGGATATTGGTGGCATCGGCATCTAATTTTCGGGTTCGGTAAGCCTATTATTATTATAATATATGAAATATATAGTAAGGAAAAGCATTGTAAAATACGTGAACATTTTCGAATCCCAGTTTTCGACGGAAATATACGTTTTAGGGTTTCCTGAGTCCAAATGACCAAGTCCCGCAAAAAGGTCTAGGTATATATTTATGTCTGTGTGTGTGGGGTAACTCCCGGGCTAAAGAGAATAGTCCTATGAAACTGAAATTACATATTTAAGACAAATATACGTCCTAAATGTTATAGAATCTTTTTCATCAAAATTAGCTGATCGGAAGATCTACTTTACACCATGCATTTAGCATATTTTTCTCAAAAACGGCTATATCGATTTTGATTTAACACCCTCCATCGATGTAAAATTTATTGGGTTTTAATATCATGTAGGTTTCATTCTGATTGAAATTGCACAAGGCTTAAATGCCGATATTGTAAATTTTCTTCCTCTAAAGTACCTTTAATTTTGTAAATTCAATAAAAATAACCATGTTATCTTGTTACCACTGTTGAAAAACAGGTAAATATATGAATCGAATGAATTCGATATCCAACTAATGGAAAAACTGAAAAAATATTTTTTTAATGCAATTTTTTGTTTTCGAACATAAGAACAGTATTATACATGTATAATATAACGTTGGAAAGTTAAAGATTTTAGAAAAATATTATGATATACAAAAGGCTATAAAATTCAATAAATAGTGACAAAAAGTCGATAAAACTAACTGATTATTTTAGATAATAATATAATAGATTTTTTAATAAATCAAATGTTTCTATAGAAATTTAATATATTTAATTCTTTAATGGTTTCACTAATTTTTATCTCTGACTGATTTGGAAATTGTTTAATCAATTTTCAAAACGGAGGTAAGTGAAAATCGTGTGTTACCCCCCACCAGATTTTTTTTTATTTTAAACATAAGTACAATAATATAATATTTTATTCCTTGACATATTTTTTATTTGAGTGAGTTTGTTTTAGTAGATTCTTGTGATTTTTTAAAATATTGTGAAAATATTCACATGACCTTGTCGAATTATATTTGTCACATAAAATGGCTTTCAAAGTTTCAACACATGATTTTGATTTTTCCGAGGTACACTTGAATTACTGTAGAAAAATCGTATTTTTGATTCTTAAAGATAAATTCAAATTTTAATTTAATTTTTGATTATCTAACTGTTATTTAGTATACTGCAATATTATATGTCTATGAGAATTTAAAAAATGATTAAAATGTTATGAACACATACACTACAAATATTCATTCGTTCCACATCGGCAACATTTCACTGAATTAATTTGCCCTAAACTTCATTTACATAAAAAGATTTTATTGTTGTTTATAACGAAATTACTTTGATTGACTTAAAATATTTGCAAAATCGTATTCGTATTTTTTTTTCTAAAATTTCTTCTAAGGTTAAGGTCGGTGATATGCTTTTTTTCATTAATATAAAATATGCTAGCATGCAGTGTATCAACTGAGAGACAAATACAATGTAACTGAGTAGCAGAAGCAATATGTTAGTCGTCTTAGCCCGTAGGATTCATGGAACGCAAAACAATGATTTTCATAATTATAAAATTAAACTTAATTCTAAAAGTTAGGAATTTACAAAAACGTTCGAGACGTGGGACAAATTGAGAAAAATAGAGACTGTTCTGCCAGAAGCAGAACGTCTGGTCACCTTAGTCAAGGAACCGTTTCGGGATGGGAATGAACTGTAGTAGATACCGGGCCTTTGTGAGGTTTCAAACAATAGAAGTCATGATTGTGCGCTGGGTTACAATTCTTTATGGTAAAAATTAACATTTATAAATAAAAATAATTGTCTGTTAATTCACACAAAAAACTCGTATACGATCCAGTTTTTGTCACCCGTCCGCATTCGTTTGAGAAATGGGTCCCTTTCGTGCCGGTTCAGGAGAAAGTTGCAGATCGATATTCGCCTTATGTTTGCCTTTATTTCGTGAACCAAACATTGAAGCGAAGCTGTTTCAAATGCCTTTGAACGTTTTCAAAACATATTCCTCTCTTTCGTTTTCTGAATACGTAGTACATGTAGCGACCGGCATCGTCAGACAGCTTGGAGTGTCAAAAACGAAGATTGGAATACTATTTATGATCTGTACGTTTTATTTTCTTGATACGAAATTTATGTAAGTAAACTTAACGGTCACGACAATAGACTGATTAACGATATGTAAATTGCTGAAATGCCAGTCAGAAGAAGGCTAAAGAGAAGCTGGATGAGGGACCGCCTCTGCTAAATTAAAGCCAAGGAAGGGGTTCTGCTGGGCACATTACTTCCCGAAGCCTAACATGTCAGATTTCTCATTCCTACAGCACATTTACTGATAGCTTCTGACAGGTGTGAATAAAGATATATGAAGAGATATAAGAAAAAAGAAAAAAAAAAAAAGAAGTAGGTTTCTTCCAATGCAGTCTTAATACCAATTGTGTATACAAAAAAAATCCTAACATTATAGAACTATTAAAAAATGCACAGGGTAGTGTTTATTATAGAAGTTTGATACTGGAAATTTCGACTTCGGAAATTTCGAAGGCCACCATTCTGCAATTTTCAGCGACTAGCTGAGATTAATAGCAAAAGATCCTACTCAAACAATCCTAGCAATGGCGGTAGAACTCGGCTTGAAGCAACCCACTGTCGTATAACCTTTGGATGCAAAAAAATTAACCAAGTAGTAAATTCTGGGCCTATCCTTCTCCATCACATTCCATTCCAGGTACACAACAAATGCTACGGTACCGAACTACGGAGTTAGATGTAGTAAAAAAAAAAAAAACTTAATACGACAGCTTCGAAAAGCAAATTGTGACCTTTTCAATAACTGTCACTATAGCCAGATAAAGTAAATGGATCTGAATATACTTAAAACAATTCATACCACTAACAAAACCGTACGAACTAACGTTTAATAAATAACTCTTTATTTTTTTTTTATTCATTGAGATTTACAACTGTATTAGTAAATACATCAAGAAAATTAGCTGTCAGATAATATACATTGAGAGAAAATGCCATTGGCATCACTCCACTAGGTAACTCTAAACTATAAGGTCTCGAGGTTATCTTATTTTCAGGCGCCTCGGAGGATTGTCAGGAATGGAAGAGGAAGCAAGGATTGAAACTAATTGGTTAGAGTTTGTCATAGAAGGATTGGTTCGGGCCAAATCAGCAACATATGGGATGCTAAGGTCTTTATGGATCAGTTTATTTGTGACAAAGTGGGGTCACCCATAGCGTAGTTGCTAGCTAGCATAACAGCTTTCTATGCCAAAGGTCGCGGGTTCAAACCTGCGGGTGGCCCTAGGATTTTTTAATGGGAGTAAAAAAACCTCAGTTATGCCGTCCTTCGGAGGGGACGTTAAAAGGTGGTCCCGAGCCTGTGCAATGTCAGGTACTCGTTAAAGATCCCTGTCCTAATAAAACCTGGATAGGCAAAATTTAGGACTCCCACTGTAGCATCGTCTGATTAGCCACAACAGCATAAAATTACGTTAAACGAATAAACATAAACATGTGACAAAGTAACGAGCATGAAGGATGTTGAATTGTAAGGATTGAATACGGGAAGAATTTGATGGTTTAGTAGAGCCTAACAACTCATCTAAAGTTATTTTTAGACCCAGAATAATTAAAAAACTCCTACAAGTTTTTCTTATAAAATAAATATATAAATTCATGTCTGCTAGAAAATGAGTGTTTTAAACATGTAGTGGAGGAATGGAGGAATAAATAAGGAAGAGAGCTAGACTTGTTAGGAATGCAATTAGTGAGGCTCTTCTAGAGTGGGTCATTTGCCAGGGCACTCGTCCATCGATCCTCTCCCTGCTAGTCTAGGGATCTGCTCTGGTCAGCCGGCCCTATTATAGTCTGCAATTAACTATCGCGCCTAAACAGTTGATGTTATCCTTTAATTGTTTGTTCGTTCAACAGGATTGGATATGGTACCTCACAATGCTCTGGAACACTATTTCAAAGGACAGCATGACCAAGGAACTTAGGCGAACTAGTTCTATGCGACCTTTGGCGAAGAAGGCTGTTATGCAAGCCTCTACCCACAGGTGACTACTTTGACCCACGGAAATCATCATTTAAATTTTCTATTGGGTTGTGTCACATGAAATGTCCATTTTCAAGGGAAAGTATTTTTATTAAAAATACGATATGAAAACAAGATAATTTTATTCGAAGCATTTACCTTCTTTTTCTACACATTTTTCTTAACGTGACACCAAAATTTTTATCCCCGAACTGAAAAACTCTGACCTTTAAAGTGAAACAAAATCTGAAAACGCACTTTTCACTTGAACAGTAGACTAATGCTCTATCCACTAGAAAAGTATATTAGGGAGGGGTGTCCCTAATATACTTTTCTTTTCAAACGTTATATTATACGTGTATGCATTACTACCCATATTTCAGGAATAATTCTTTGACAACAAAAAAATTAAATTTCCCCTATCGAAAAAAAAATTAGTTGCAATGTATTTTACTTATAAACCTTTAGAAAAAAATGGCCTAAGTTATAGTGCAAACCTTCTCGAAATCAGTCGCGTGGTTTAGAAAGAGCTCCAGGAAACCAATAATCGTGATATATTTTATATATAAGAGGAAAGATAGTGTTTTTACTGTGGCAAGTGTTGTATTTTATTTTATTTTTTTATTTTGCATACCATTCTGTCTCATACAAATTAAAGAAATACTAAAAAAACGAATAAAAGGAATACTTAAAAACCAAAATTGATAATAAATAAATGAACATCCGGAAGACAATCATATCTAATAGGTAATTTAATAAATCTCTACGGGGCGCCCGACAGTGCACCAGACCTACCAAGCCCGCACTACCGTTAAGCAATGCAGTCAATGTATAACCAACCCCGTACCTCTAATAGTGAACAGCAGTTATTTTACAGTTGTAGTCGAATTTAACCATATATTGGTTCAAGCTCCGTTTTCATATATATTTCTAATTATCGTTGCATAAACTTCAATTAAAATTACATTAATATTATTATTATTATGATTAATTAATTGATTAATAAAATAATTGCAGGTATTTTATCCTAATTTCAAGGTACCAAACTTATTTGGTAACTGAGAAAATTTTTCTGATTTGTAACTGGTAGATATCGCTGCATCTCTAGTAATTAATACCAGTTTCAATTCTTGACATTGAATTGTGTTTCCGAACAAAATTTCTCTTTTTTTATTTTTAAATTATCTAATCTGAAATTTCTAGTTGATCATTTAAATTGTATACATTATAATAGGTATATTTTTGATATATTAAATTTAACGAAAATAGTATAACAAAAAGAATATAAGCACATTTCTAATTTTATCTTGCTTTGGGGCAGTACTTCATCATGGTTTATCATTTAGAAAAATTAAGTTAGACATCAAAATAATTTTTAATGTCAAATATTTTATGGTCTTTCCTTTGAAGAAATCTCTATAGCCAATTATGCGTTCTATTTTATACATTCCTAGATAAGCGTAGGAATCAATTTACAGCTTTAAAATTTTCTCTGTAAAAATTGAAACCAATTTGCACTAAATTATGTTTTTATATAGAGAGATATTTTAAATAATTTTAATCTTTATGATATATTAGGAAAGTTCTGTAAAAATCTCGATGTTTTCCTTAACTTATCTAATAGCGATTGTAAACAAAGTCAAAAGCTGGAAAAATAAATATATAAAGATATATATTAGAATCATTAGTTACAGAAACATGTCTATCAAATTATTGGAAAAACCCATATCTTTATCTATACTAATATTATAAAGCTGAAGAACTTGTTTTTTTGAACGCGCTAATCTCAGAAACTACTGGTTCAAATTGAAAAATTGTACTTTAAGATATATAATTAGTTTTATATTATTCGGTCTCGAAGAATACAGATTATCAGAATTTTTCTGTAATTATAAATTGCATGTTCACTTAAAATAAAAACGGTGCATATTATTACACAATGGTTCATTATTTCCAAATAACTATAAAAGGGTATAATCTATACTAATATTATAAAGCTGAAGAGTTTGTTTGTTTGAACGCGCT
Organism: Piezodorus guildinii; assembly: GCA_023052935.1. Lineage (NCBI taxonomy): Eukaryota > Metazoa > Arthropoda > Insecta > Hemiptera > Pentatomidae > Piezodorus > Piezodorus guildinii. Next base: position 6,114,500 of record CM041293.1, on the reverse strand, counting down.
AATCTCTGAAACTACTGGTTCTAATTGAAAAATTCTTTTTGTGTTGGATAGTAGATTTATCGAGGAAGGCTATAGGCTATATAGCATCACGCTGCGACCAATAGGAGTGAAGAATCAGTGGAAAATCTGGGGGAAAACGGGATAAATTTACCTCTCATCCCAATGATTCCAAATGATTTAACTTTTAATTTTAAATAATTAAATTTCCTGTTAATTTATCTTTTGCCTTAACAATTAATAAATCACATGAGCAAACACGTAGAAATCGATTTACGTCAAGATCGGGTTGCGGAGAAAATCAGTATGTTCCTCTGCCACAAGAAAATGAAACTAAAAATTTTAAAAGAAATTTAAAAACTTCTTAATAGCGATCATGATAACAGAAATCGACGTAGACGAATTTGATTTAGAATATGTCATAGAAAAGGTGAGGTGTACGGAGAAAGGTTTATATATGGGTTACAAGATTCCGGTTTTGGGATACGCCGATGATTTGGTACTGCTTGTCTACGCCACTTATTTCATTTGTCCTCATTTTTTATTATGTATTTAAATTCCTCAGAAACTTTCTTCAATCACTATTTATATTTCTTATCAATTGTTCCTGATTATTTCTATCAAAAAGAAAAACATATGGTTTTTTATAACAGTTGGAACAGAGTGAATCGAAAAGTGTGGTTATTACCTATTATTGTGTTTGTTATTATCTCACCAATTTTATCTTTATCTTTTATTTTGTACCAGATGTACCTTATTATACCAATTACCAAGTACTCACTCATTTGTTTATTCATTCACCAATTTATCAGTTCTGCATAACATAAATTAATATCAAGAAACAAGTCCTATGAATCAGCCTAGCTACCAGGCCCAGCGTAAGGAAATCCGTAGGACGACCCCGCTGGCCTCATCACTGCTAGTATGAAATTAAAGAGCTAAAAATATTCCAATCATATCATTGAAAATGAATTTACCAAGGAAAGAAATGGCGTTAAAATAGCTGATATAACTTAAATAGAACGACCAGTGCAAACGTTTGTCCCGGAAAACAATTTCCTGGAATGACTAACAATTGTTAAATCCTTAAGACATTTTCATACTTCAAAGTAAGCGATCAGGTTTCACATCCTATATATTGTAGAACCGTTGAAATATGATATTCTTATAAATCCTAACCTTTGGAACAGCAAAGCTATGGAATATAGCTATAAGTTACAACACTGTAGATGCCTCGAGAGCGGATTCATTATATAGTATTGACATTCAGCCCACTCGATGGCCAGGATAATGAGACTTAACCTTTAGCCTTGCTAAGTGGCAGCCTAGGAAGGAGAGGAGGTGAAAGGGAAGGATATAAGCCCAGGGACACCAACCCCCGCCCCTCCCCCATAACTCCCCACCCCAATATAATGTAATGAACGGCTCCCCCATAACCCTAGAATCCTTCCCTCTTTTATAGCGGCTTACTGGAAACCCATAGCCTACATCTATACCACTGCTCTGCATATATTCCTCAATATCTATATTATTGATGCAATATTACGCGCTTTATTATTCATAAAAGTATAATAATGTATACTAGAGTCAGTATTATTATTATTGGATCTATTTTTACTGCCTTATCCGTGTCTCGCAGTGAGTACGTCTAAGTATTCGTCCCACGGACCATCAACTCTCAACTCGGACTCTCAACATCCGTCGAATTCGTAAAAAGAGCTTGGTGACGTAGGCATTGATGGAAATGAAGAAACGGATCGGGCTGCGAAAGAAGTTGCATTGTCAAACGTCCAAATCCACCCAACTTACACCAAGAAAGACGTAAAAAATTACCTTAACGTGAAAATATATCGGGCATGGGAAAAGATGTGGTGAGAACTTTACAACACTAATAAATCAAGAAATATCAAGCAATCGCCTGATCCATGGAATACATCATTGCGAAGTAATCGCTGCGAGGAAACTGCTTTGACTCACACATCTCCATCTCATCCTCAGGCAGTCCGTACTAATGTGTGACTTGTGTAGAGTGCTCTCTCAATAAAACATATAATTGAGAACTGCCCCAAATCCCATCTACAAATGGATAAACTTAATCTAGCAAGATCGCTGAGTGAGAGCTTGAAGGACTCTAGTGAAACAGTTAGTTAACTAATTAGGTTCTTCAAAGAATGTTCTCTGCTCCCGGAACTATAAAAAAAAAATTAATTAAATGAAAAAAATAAAAATTGGAATAAATTCACTAATTCAGAATCCGTCAAAAAAAGAAAAGAAATACCGCTATGTTTTTTGACCGGCTGTTTTTTTAAGGCAGCGGTACATTCAAAAACTAGCTTACTTGATATCTCTAATTAATAATAATAATTTCTTTATTTATTCTGGGACGTCCCTTCAGAATAATACATATGAAAGTAAATAAAGTCTTAGATGCCTTAGAGTAATAATGGAAGAAAAAAAAATACAGTGATAAAGTAAAAAATAAATACACAAGACAAAGATAACATATAAAACCAAACTGTTGAATATAATAAATCGACTTCTCATTCCAATTCGAGTGAGAGAAACAAAAAAAATCGGATTGGATTACTTGATAGAGGAAGGATGCCAAGAAGTACTTACGACGATAGGAAGGATAAAGCCACTTTCACTCTTCGTAGAATCGAGTGACAGAGGTGTCTCTGGAGATCCCAAAGATGAATCGGATGAAACAATTAAATAGCCTTTTTAGTTTTTCCTCAAGATCTCCAGAGACACCCCCAAACACCGTACAGCAATAGTCAAAGTGGGGGAATATTAGGGAGGAAACCAGCAGCCTACGGGTTTCTAGAGGAAAGAGGTGACGGATGCCATTTAATCGCTTTAGAGTGATGAAGGAGCGGCGGGAGATGTAAGAAATATGTTTTTTCCAGGAGAGGGTTTGGTCAAAAGTTATTCCAAGGTTTTTAATGGAGTGAAGGAATTCTATTGGATCATTATGTAGCAAAAGTGTAGGAATGGGAGGGAGAGTTTTAAGGAGCGGACTTGAACCTATTACGATTGCCTTAGTCTTCTTAGCATTCAGCTTTAGCTTGTTATCTGTGCCCACTGACTAATTTTATTTAAATCATTTTGTAGCTTATCGGCTGCTAGTAATAGATAAACTACATTAATATATAAACTATATTTACTGAAACCATTAGATTTCCTTTCCAAAGGTATTGTGTTTACCAATCATAATAGGTGGCTTTCAGGAGAAGATTAAAGTAAACAAGTTTCAATGAATGCCATTATTAGTTAACTTAACTAAAGTTATACATTTACAATTTATTTTAACTATGCCTGAGAATACTGAGGGATTTCTTATAGTTGATCTTGCCAAACAATATTACGATAAAAGATTACCTTTTGATACATTGTCGGCTGGCGGAGGTGGAAATTGTCTCGGGCGTTCGTTCTAGGCTCTCAGATCTCCAGCTCTCTCGCTGACCCCCAGACAGACATCTCTTATTTTAGATGGAACCCGATTCACATTTTTTGAGGATGGAATAAGACTCACCTCAACTTGAGGATAGAACTTGACTGCCGTTTTCGAATCTTCTCAACATCGTCGTCACCTCGGGTGGGGCTGATCTGGGAAGTGCTTCAAGCTGGGGGTCCTTTGTCCTAGTGTCTAGGAACTTTCCCGAGGTACATATTGCTGGGTGGCCCATGGAGGTAAACACCTTTTGATGTTTTGCCGAAAAAGGTTCGTTATCTTTAATTGTTTAATATTAAAATTATTAAATAATGAGCTCCCCTCAGTATCCTCAATACATAAACAATAAAAAAATAGAAGAAAAAAGAGTAAAAAAATCTGTTACTACAAATTTATTCGGTGCTAATAACCAAGAGGTTGAGCACCTATTCCAATACCCTAACCTAACCTAAGAGGTGGGTGAGGGACCAACTGTCAGTTAATGGTTGTGAATAGAAACATTAAGAAAAAATTAATAATTCTCAATTCATGTTGATATATTTTTAAAAGACTAATCAAGATTACTTTATTCTTAATTTTCCATTTTACGAATATAAAATAACCCAGAGGTAGATACACTCATTAACTGGATTATATTAAAAGCTACAGGCTGATATGAATGACTTTGTTCGTGCTGATTGCTTCTTCTGAATAAACTTCTATTTACACATCAAGGACATTACAGCGAATGCCCATGATCAATGCCAAACAGTTTTCTCAACGACTTGGGAAAACATCTCGTTAAGCGACAATCGCCAGTTCATCGCAGCTATTGAAACTGTGCCGGTTTGTGGACATCGTTACACCTTATTTACTATTCAAGTTTCATACCTTTAGGATCGAAATCGTTAGGACATGATGTTGACCATTGCACTATACCAAGCCGAGGGTAGAAATGCTGTCCTCATGTAGCTATCCCTCGATAGGCTCAGCGTCAGATCCGAATCGTCTGCTGCCAGGTCTCTACTTATTGATTATTTGTTAAAATGAAATTATGCTATCTTCCATTCCCAAGGGCAATTAGTATAAAGGTAAAGAGAAACCGATCATTATAAATGAACAGGATATGAAATACATAAAGAAAATGTAGAAATTAGAGAGAAACAATGACAATAGACTTTGTGAAGTACAAGCTTGGATCCAGTGACCACCTACACACTCACAATCACCTACTCAGCTGAGGTCAGGTTAGGGTATTGGAATAGGTTCTCAAACCCTTGATTATAAGCACCAAATATATGAATAATGAATATAATTAGTTGACCGTTGAGAATTACTAGAAGGAATTAGTCCGGGTGCGGTTGATGTGGAACATCATCAGGGCGTGTTGTAGGCGAATGGAAACAGTTTCCATCTCATCTTGAGTAGCGGTAGCTTACAAAATTAGATTAGTTAATATATTTGTATGCTATACATTTGGAACCATCGGATTTCTTTTCTAACGGTATCGTGTTTAAAAATCCCACTAGGTAGCATGCAGGGAATTTTTTTTTTTTAATTTATATTTTATTGAATTTTACAACTGTATATTACATAAATACAATAAGTAAAAGTGAGGAATTATAAAAAAAGGCTTGTGAAGAAACTACCAGCGGTAGTACTTCGATGTTTATTTAAGCAAGTAGATCCCGAGGCCATCTTCTTTCCAATCGCCTCGGGGGGTTGTCAGGAATATGTGAGGTTTATAGGTTGCGGACAAGAGGGTTTATATGGGTTGAGAGTTTGAATTAAAAGTGGTATATCTGGTACGAGAAAGGTCTGCAACAAATGGGATATTAAGGTCATTATGGATGATATTATTTGTGACGAAATAAGGAGCATTTAGGATTTTGCGAAGGATTTTGGATTGTAAGGATTGGATGCGGTAGGAATTAGATGGCTTAGTAGAACCCCAAAGCTCGATTCCATATATCCATATGGGTCTGATGAGAGTAATATAAATGAGCTTTTGGTAGTGAATTGGAAGTTTTGAACGTTTGTCGAGTAAGTGTTGTAGTAATCGGTATCTACGGGCAGTTTCTTGTCGTTTTAGTCTCGTGTGAGGTTTCCATGTAAGACGTTTGTCCAGATGGAGCCCTAAATATCGGATTTGTTCTACAGGTATGAGTGGCGTATTATTAATGGATACGATGGGGCAGGAGGTCATCGGTTTTCGACGAAGGGTAAAGGTAATTTGGTGGCATTTTCAGGATTTATTTTAATCCTCCAGTTCTGACACCATTCCTCAATGGCTGTGATGTGGGACTGTAGGGTTTGGGATGCAGCGGTTGGATCATTATGTACGGATAACACACAAGTGTCAGTTGTGAGGATATTGCAGGGAAATATTAAATTAAACAGTATTGAGAATGTATAGTCGACTGTAGAAACTGTTATAGGTGGAAATAATCGGGATTCAGTCTTTTTTTAAGTATTTTAAATCGTTTGTTTTATGCTTGTTTATCGTTTTGTTAAATCGTTTTATTTTATTCAGTAATTTTATATTTATATATACTTTTTTTACTTCTATATTAAAGTCTATAGTTTTGTTAGTTATGCTTATCGTCATCATAATGTTGATCATATTATCATTATTTTATCTATAATATTTAAGTATGCTGGTTTTTTTCTGTTTTATTTTAAATCTTACCATTGTCTCTACATTCAAAAAAATTTCCTTATCATATTAATGTGTAACAGTTTATTTTTTGCCAACGTTTTGACCCCCATTGTGGGTAACCATCAGGGCTAAAAAGATACATTTAAAATAAGATTAAATATACTATTTTAAAAACTATTGCGAGAATATCAATATTATAACATAAAAGGAACTAAATGTGTAAAGAAATCAATTAATTAAATCACAATGGCAAAGGTATAATAGTGAGAGGTCTATACAGAGCAGATTGTTGGGATGAGTGAAGTTAAAAAAGAAATAAAAGCAAAGATTGGCTAACGTAGAATCGATCCCGTTTCAAAAAGAGCTAGCCTTGAGTACTACTATAACATTAAAATTTAAAAAAATAGGTAATATTAAATAAAAAGATAAAATTGAAAGGAAACAATATAAATAAAAGTTTAATAAAAAAAATGAGGAAAATTTACAAAAATATAAAAACCATTTGATTTATAAACAAAAAAAAATTCTTCTATTAACCATACTGTAAAAAAAAAAGTTTATAAATTGGATTAGTGTGTTAGTACTACTAAAAATATTACAAAAAAATGAACAATTATAATGAGAAAACAATTATTAAGGATAGTTAACTGTCAATAAATTCTTCGGTTCCGCACGAGGGGTAGGCAACTCTGGAAGGACGGTGATCTTTAAGAAGACGAGGCGAAGTCCTGATCAAAAAATGGTTTGAAGGCGCCAATCGAGAAAAGCGTGCTCTCAGCTTACTAGTGCGATCGGGTACTGGCTTGAGGGCAAGGGGGGCACTCTTATCTGGCTAATCCCTAACTACACTATTGAATAGAAACACTAGAAGACGTAAATAGAATATGTAAACTAACAAAAAATAAAAATATTTTCCTCATTAAAAAAAAACTATTTTTAGTATACACGTAATTTAATTTTTTTAAATTACAAACAAAAATATACAGGTAAAAAAAAAATATATATATATATATAATGTTCAAGATCAAACACAGGTAATGACTAAAGATAATGTACAAATATATAATAAAAATTACATTAAATAAAAAAACATCTCCACTGTACTCCATTTTTCTATGTTTTTTATTTCATGTAATGTTTCTTTAAGTAAAAAATAGTTTGAATTAAAAAAAAAAAAAAATATTTTTTTTTATTCCGTTCCCAATTTTATTCTACCTCAGTTTAATAATTTGTTCTTTACTGACTTTACTTTTACATTGCCCATACAATTCCGAGACACTCTAATCTAATTTATAATAGAGCTCCATAATTTAGAATAAGTTCTTAATCTATAACTAACGTAGAGATAGTTTCTGTTTCGAGAGATGAATCTGTAGTTCAATCCTAGACAAAGCAGAACTTGGGCAAATTCTTAAACAGTTGATGCATTCATAATTCACTCTGGAGTTTCTAATGAACAGAGAATACAATAACCCAACGACAATGCCGTGCGATAATGAAACAGAAAACCCATTAACCTCTTGCTACCTCTAGCTTCTTGTAACTTTCATATATAGTTCAACTAGTCATTATAGTTTACTAGACTATTTGAATCGTAGAAATTTAAATTAAATATTCATTGTCGATCAACAAGAGCTATGTTTTATTGGCCTATTTTATATATTTTACTACAGTTTTATGTCTTCGAAAATAAAAAAAAATAAATAAAATAAAAAATAAATAAAATTAAAAAAAACCTGTAACACTACAACTCATGAAGAGTTTTGGGATCAGTACATGTAGAGATGTTACTGATCCCACGTACTGTTACTAGGCCAACGGCCGTGCAGTAAGGTGATTGGGCCGAGATCACGCTCTGCCGCCAGGTTTTTCCGCATTTTCAGGTACCCAGGATCGCCCCCGGCCGAAATAACAGAATAAATAATATTCCGCCACAGCTGGGATTCGAACCTAGGACCCTGAGCATAGTAGACTAGCGCTCTACCCACTAGACCACGCCTCTCCCCTTTGATAATACAACTGTATATGATAAATTACCTCGATAATATACTTTTTGTGTGTATGTGTGTGTGTATATATATATATACAGTTAACGCTTCAATTTTATAAAAATAACCTAACAATATTTGTATTAGAGGTTTTATCTCCACATTTTTTTTTTAAAGAAAAGTTTATTTTCTTTTTGCTACTTTAGTATTAAATATGGAACCTTTCCATAGTTTATTTCGAAATATCTTCGTTATTAAAAAATTGGTTCGGGCAGCAACTGGCTTTCACTTACCACGGTTGCTAAAGTAAATTTAAGAACTGTCGAGGTGTGGATATTAAGAATGTTGGAATTGGGTCAAACAAGGCCTTTACAATTGCGTGTTCGTGCAAGGAAGAGAGTAAGATGGAAGGTGATGCTCACCGCGGTAGAAGCACGTACCGCAGCACCAGGTAGGAGGTTACTCTGCCAGGTAAAGGGCGAACCCGCACCTACTAATTAGCAGAGGGGACTGGCGTGAGAGAAGCACAACACCAGGAGATAGGACTCCTCATAGGTAGAAGCCATGCACCCTATCCTATGAGGGGAATAAGAAGGAAGAAGGAGAAAAAGTAGAGGAAGTTTGTTAAACAAATATAGACTACATCATGATATAAAGGCAGAAAAATTCTGACCTAGGGTGATATCACCAGGTTGAAGCAGGTTGGTGATCTGAAGAGCTGTGCCAGCTCTTGGGGATGTTAGTCATCCATGTCCATAATTGACAGTGAGAACTTTTCCACCAGACTAGTGTCTTGGCCCTAGCTCAAATTACCTTGAATCTTTTATTTATTCTCATAAATCAGTTGCGTAGATAAAAATATATACAATGGCATAAATTAGTTACAATCTACATAATTATTGAATATAGCGTCTTCT